>JAMPIV010020829.1:0-685544 GCA_024509875.1 Oreohelix idahoensis | reverse complement strand
TACCTTATGATAACCATTGAATACATATTGTGTTTATTTGATATAGTAATGATATATAGATAAGTGGTAGCAAGTAAGGTTATCTATAATACACTACTCTTAATAGATATAGATACCTTCACAGCTGATCTCAGTCAGTACACTAATTCCCCTATAAATATTTATAACATCCCACTTCACCACATATATTGGGGTCTCGCTCTTGGGATTTTGAATCTTTCCCTATTAAAAATATTGGGGGTAATTCACTTCAGGGAATATAAGAATTAAAAGGTATCCTTGGGTGGAATTAAATAAGGTTGAGCTCACGGTGCCTGTGTTGTCCATTAGATATATTTAGAGATTAAATTGTTGGTTAGACATTGTAGAAATTTACCTGATAGACAATGGCGGACCTGGCCAAGTTTCGATCTGCTGCTGTTCAGACTGCAAAAGAGTTAGGATTAGATGGGCAAGTTATGGTTGCCTATGTCACTACGGAATGTGACAAATTTATTGAACGCGAAGAAAGAAGGTTTGAAGCCGAAAGAAAGTTAGAGGCTGAAAGGGAAATTAAGAAGTTACAATTTGAAGCTGAGGCTGAGACTAAGAGGTTGCAAGCTGAGGCTGAGACTAAGAGGTTGCAGATTGAGGCTGAGGCCAAGAAATTAGCTGCAGAAAGAGAAGAGCAGAAATTAGCTGCAGAAAGAGAAGAGAAGAAATTAGCTGCAGAAAGAGAAGAGAAGAAATTAGCTGCAGAGAGGGAAGCAGAAAAGGAGGAGAAGAGATTACAAAGGGAACATGAGTTACGACTAAGGGAGTTTGAGTTTCAAGGCCATGCTCCTGAAAATGGTGCCAGTCCCTTTGCCTCTGATGCTACGGTTACTCAGGGAGCCTCAACCTCAGCTATGAACTTTCATTTAGATCATTTTGTTGAGAAAGACGATGATATTGAGAGCTATATAAATAGGTATGAACTATTAGCTACCACGTATGGGTTAGAGAGAGAAAGGTGGAGCTTAAAGTTATCTCAGGGACTTCGTGGGGCAGCTTATGAAGTTTTTGCAAAAATGAGCAGAGGTGATCAGGAAAATTATGACATGCTAAAGCAGGCTCTTTTGTTAAGGTATGAAAAGAATGCAGAATTTTATAGGAAAAAATTTAGGAATGCTAAACTACTGTCAGGTGAAACCTATCACCAGTTCTCTGCACGAATAGAGACATACTTGGAGAAATGGACTTCTCTGGGGAAAACCCAAGATCTTAAGGAAATGGTCCTTATAGAGCAATTAAGAGAGTCCATGGCTCCAGACCTGAGAAAGTTTCTCATGGAACAAGGTGCAGAGGGCTGGGTGAGTTGCTAAATGTTGCTGAAAGGTATCAAGCAGCTCAAGCAGAGGTAACAGGTAATAAAAAGAAACAAGTGGATAACTTTAGGGCACCACAGAACTTTAATAAATTTGATCCTAGGGATCAAAATAAAGGTAAGCACCAATTTGATAGGCCACGGTATGACAATAAAAATAAATTCCCACAATTCGATGAAAGGAAATATGATGAAAGAAAATCTTTCAACCAAGGAAAAAGGTGGTGTAAGAATTGTCAGATGGACAATCATGACACTGACCGTTGCAGAAGGAAACCTGTGTATATGGCAACCCTTCAGGTCAGGTCGACCTCAAGACAGGAGGAGGATATTATGTTAGATACCACTCCAGAAGAGATGAGGAAGGCACAGGCTGGGGATAAAACACTCAAGCCTTGTTTCAGAAAATTGTCAACTTGTCATACAACTCCAGGCAAGGGAGATTTTTACATGAAAAACAAGTTGATGTATAGGAAGACTGGAGCTAGATCCAAAGGTCACGGACAGCTGGTTCTTCCAAAAAGATATAGGGCAGACTTAATAAGGAGCCTACATGTGAAACCAGATGGGGACCATGAGAAAATAGGTACCATCATTCAAAAGGTGCTCACAATTATTATTGGCCCAAAGCAAGATGGGACATTGAGAATTTTGTAGAAAGGTGTAGCATAGCACATGAGGGAACACCCACAAGTGGGAACATGGATCAGGACCTTGACACGCCACGGGGCAAAATTAGGCCTGATAATAAAAAGAAAAATAGATTTGATAAAGTGGACCAAATGGAATGGGAAGCCCCTTTTCACGGACAAGCTTCACTTAACTGTTTTACAATGGCCACTATGCGGAGAGTGCAAAAAGATGTCTTACCCCAGGATAAGCCGAAAATCCCTCAATCGGACTTAAACAAACTGGAGGAAGAGGATGTAGAGAGGAAATCTCTCATCAAGAATTTTAAGTGGGGAGAAAGCCCCAAAAGAAAAATTGGTAGCGGTCGTTTTGTGAATGATAATTCTGGGAGGAAAAATCATCACTATAAAGCTTCGAGTGGAAGAGACCATACCGGTGCATGGACAAATAGGTCCACACAATTAAAGGTCCATATGTAGCTATGTTAAGAACGTGGACTGATGAAAAGGCAGAGGAAAACATTACATCTTTATACCAATATGTGAA
This sequence comes from Oreohelix idahoensis, assembly GCA_024509875.1. Classification (NCBI taxonomy): domain Eukaryota; kingdom Metazoa; phylum Mollusca; class Gastropoda; order Stylommatophora; family Oreohelicidae; genus Oreohelix; species Oreohelix idahoensis. The sequence goes on along the minus strand of JAMPIV010020829.1, from coordinate 683,023 downwards.
TGAGCTGACCACTCGGTTAAAAACTGGCTGGAAACTTGCCAATGAAAATTTGAAACAAGCCAGGAAGAAACATGCTGCCTATTATAACAGGAAGGCGAAGGACAGAAATTTGGCTGTGGGAGAGAAAGTACTGCTTCTTTTGCCTGGGAGTCAGAATAAGTTACAAATTGGATGGCAGGGTCCATATACAGTTTTAGAGAAGGTGTCTAGAACAAATTATAAGATAGATAAGAAGGGGAAAGAAAAAATCTATCATGTGAATCTCCTGAAGAAATATTTGAAAGAGAACATCAGGAAGAGACACACTTGTTGACCTTGTCCATCGCCATGGAGATGAAAAAGGAACCACTTTCATCATTTGAATATCCATTACACCCCTGTGAGACAGCCGCACAGGTGAAAATCAGTACACATTTAACGAAAACTCAGAAAGAGAGAGTGCAACAGGTTCTAAATAATCATGCAGAGGTGTTAACAGACCGACCAGGGCATACAAACCTATTGGAATATGATATGAAACTAATAGACTCCACACCTGTCTGTATGAAACCATATTCGATTCCGTTTGCTAAGGAGAAAGCTTTGAAGGAAGAGATAGACTATCTGTTGAAGGAAGGAATTATTTCGCACAGTGAATCTTCGTATAGTTCCGGTGTTGTACTCTTAAGGAAGCCCTCTGGAGAACATAGACTCTGTATAGATTACAGGAGACTGAATGCTATTACAGAAGGACAGGTGGATCCATTGCCGGATACAAATCAGCTGTTTGCCAGACTAAATAAAGCTAAATATTTCTCAAAAGTGGATCTGAGTAAAGGATACTATCAGATTCCAGTGAAGCCTGAGGTTAGACCATACCTAGCTTTTAGTACCTCAGAAGGACACTATGAGTTTAATAGATTGCCATTTGGATTGAAGAATGCGCCTAGTGTCTTCTCTAGAATGATGAGAAAATTATTGGATCCTCTGAATAATCCCTGTATAACAAATTTTATGGATGATATCCTTATAGCAACAGAAACATTTGAGGAACACATTGACTCTCTGAACATGCTGTTTAATCGACTTAGGGAGGCAAATTTAACAGCCCGACCAACCAAATGTTGCGTTGGATGTAAAGAATTGGAATTTTTGGGACACACAGTTTATCAGGGAAACATGACCCCTGACCCAAAGAATTTAGAGAAACTACAGAAAGCCCCGAGACCACAAACCAAGAAGGACGTGAGATCCTTTGTCTCATTATGTGGTTTCTACCAGAAGTATATCAAAAACTTTAATTCCATATGTGCACCGTTAACTGAATTGACACGTAAAGGACATCCAGATCGCATTACATGGACACCACAATGTGAAATGACTTACCAAGAATTGAAGGAAAAGCTCACAAGTAAACCCATTTTGAAATTACCTGACTTAAGTCAAGAATTCATTGTAAGGACGGATGCCAGTAATATTGGGCTAGGAGCAACTCTACTACAGAAATCAGATGCATTGGATGGGGAATTAAGCCCAGTGGCATATGCTAGCAGAAAGTTGAATAAAGCTGAAATCAATTACTCAACTAGCGAAAAGGAATGTCTTGCAGTAATATGGGCAATAAAGAAATTCAATATTTATCTATATGGGAAGGCATTTAAGTTGCAAACAGACCACAAACCTTTATCGTTTCTAGCACAGGCTAAGCATGAGAACTCTAGGTTACTCCGATGGTCTTTACTTCTGGCTCCATATAATTTTAGCATTGAGTATATATCTGGATAAACCAATTTGGGAGCGGATTTTTTAAGCCGCCATCCGTGTGATGAGAATCACCGTAAACCCCAGAAATAATAATAAATTTCTCTATGTGAATATAGAATAAAGGACTGACATATAATGTCTGTTTTAAGAGGGGAGGTGTCGTGGAATATTCTAATCCACATATATAAATTATCAAGTAAATATAAAGCCTAATAAATACATATAATAAATAAAGGAAGAAGAATGGTAAAGAACAGTGCTGTCACAATGACTGTACTCGAAATCCCCTTGTTTTCTACTGCGTATGCAAATTGTAACGTTTCACGTTGATATTAAAGGCCTTCTGCAACATACACGCGTTTCCCAAACACACAATAAAATGTGCTGCCTTTCTAAGAAAAACCTTGAAATATGCAAGTTGACCTAAATTTTAAATTCCATTCATGTCTTTTTCTACACTATGTTACCAAGATCAAAAGACAGATGGACAAAAGGATAGCGAGAAGGGAGAGGCAGAAAGCCGAACACTAAACACGCTTCGCGCGATACACAAATGCTGCCATCACGCGTGTAAGACTACATGCACTAACTTTTTTTCAGACGGACAGTGATAAAATACATTACCCATCCCAGAGTTAGGTTTATAAATCCTGAAAAACTCTTATTAGAAAAGATAACATTAGATGGGTTTACGGTTGAAAACATAACAGTACCCAGACAGCACATCTTCGAAACAGGAGGTAGAAAATACATATTTTGAACGCAGCCACGTAGCTCTTTTAAATTTGTATATTTGGGTTCCTTAGGGCTTGCTGACAAAGAATATGTAAAACGTTACGCAAATAGTCCAGGAATTAATAAATTATACCCAAAATAAAATAGTGGGGATGCCTGACAGCATGGAATCATTTCTGCTCATAAAATTTTTTTATAACGTGTTTGAAAAAAATCTTACGTTACAGAATTAGCCTACCATGTAAACTCCAAATTGATTGGAGCGCAACAAATGAAAGACTAACCACGATTGGTCGGGCTATAAATACTATCTTTCGTTGTTAGGGGAGACGTGAAAAGGTAACATTTTTTTCAAACACTTGTCGAAACGTGGCCTCATTGGCTAGACTCGCTGATATACTCACTTAGGAGCGTTAGTTCGAGACCACTAGTGCAAATAATCTTGATAAAGCAACAGTGCGTTGAAGCCAGCTCATATTTGTGTTAAATAAAAGCCTGGAACATAAGCAGATGGGAATTTGTGCCAGTAATTGTGCCAGAATTCATTGCTAATCAACGTATCTGTGTTTATTTCCATGAAATTGTGGGACCGTGGTCTTGATGGTACTGAGCAGCACCTGGTCAGAGCTTTGCTGAATCCAGAGTCGGACAGCATACTCCTTGGTCTTTTTAGCTATCAGTGAGGTGTCTCCAGAGCCCAGGGGAAAATTCGAGCAGAGGAGTCCTTTCCTGCCGCCATCACGCAAGATAAGCTGATTTGGCCAGCTGAGCTCAACATTATGTCCCCTCATCTTGAAATGACTTTGTAAAAATAACATTCAGAGGGGAATTTAATTGTCTTAATATCAGGAACTGAGAACATCTCCAATACTAGTCCCAAAAGACAAACTATTGAAGTCATGATGACAAATACCAACAGAGCTTGAACAAAACAAAACCAGTATTACCTCATATTACCACTACACAACTGACACACATAGGATATTTTAATAATATATGTCACTACAATATTCATATTGATAAAGTCTGTACATATACTTGTAATTAAAATTGATTGTGATTCCTGGTTCCTTTGTATTTGAATCAGGACACATATATACCTTTATGATAACCATGAATACATATTGTTATTTGAAAAGTTATCAGTGACTCCTTAAGATATTCTCATAGAGTGTTATATGTATGTGAGTGTCACAGTGTTGTCAAGAGTAGTGGATTAATTTAAATTGTTTATCTGTCTGTCGTTGTGACTTACACTTCATCATACACATACCCTAGACACATAACGTAGTCATCACACTATTCCAGAATAATTCTGACTGAGATATATAGATATGTGGTAGCAAGTAAGGTTATCTATAATACACTACTCTTAATAGATATAGATACCTTCACAGCTGATCTCAGTCAGTACACTAAGTCCCCTATAAATATTTATAACATCCCACTTCACCACATCACCTCAAAGGTTAGGTTGCTCTGCCCAACGCTACACGTAAAGTTGGCATAGAGGCTTTTTATGATTGACACTATGCAGCTTGGAATTCCATAAGCCCTCAGTATTTTCCATAAACTGTCCCTATGTGTACTGTCAAAAGCCTTTTCAAAATCAATGAAAGTAATGTACAGCTGTCTTTGCCATTCTGAGCACTGCTCTATAATGTTCCTGAGGGTAAATATATGATCTCCACTTCTTCTGTTCTTTCTAAATCCTGCTTGTTCTTTCCTCAGTTTGTGGTCTACTGCTTTTGAAATTCTCTGTATAATTATCCTGCCTAGCATTTTGCTGGGAACCGAAAGAAGAGTTATTCCTCTCCAATTATTGCAGTCTGCAAGATCTCCCTTCTTGGGCAATTTGACAATTATTCCTTTGTTCCACTCCGTTGGTGTTGTCTCTGTTTTCTAGACTTGTGCAAATAGTAGTTCTAATAGTTCTGCTGCTAGCTCAGGATCTGTCTTAAATAGCTCTGCATTTAAGTTATCATGGCCAGGAGCTTTTCAATTCTTTAACCCTTTGATTGCTGTGATGATTTCTTCTTTTCGTGGAATGTCTGTATTAACATCTAGATTATTTTCAGCCTCAGGAACATTCAATTGTGTCTCTGGTGGTTCCTTGTTCAAAGTTTCTCTGAAATGCTCTGCTCATCTTGTTTTCTGTCCCTCTGCTGCTTTTGATGAGATTTCTTGCTTATCTCTTACTAATGTAATATTGTTTGCACTTCGTTTTGCGCTGATGATTTTAGTTATTTTGTATACTGTGCTTTGTTCATTTCTCAGTGCTGCCTCTTCTGCCTGTCTTGCAAGATCGTCTAGGAAATTCCTTTTGTTGGCTCGGGTTTGGCGTTTAATTTCCTTGTCCAGCTGACTGTATTGTTCGCTATATAGTTGCTTTAACCTGGGAGACTTCGCTTCTGTTTTCTTTCTTTTCATTTCCGTACTCATCGTTATGGTGTTTAATGTTTCTGGTGTTATCCAGTCTTGCTTCTTCCTTTCTTGGAATCCCATGCATGATTTGCTGCTTTACTTATATATTGTTGAAATGGTGTTGAATTTCTGGTCTATATCATCAGTCAATGTCTTTTCCTGACTTTTGGCAAATTGACATCGTTTCTTTATATCAGCCGCAAAAGCTTTTCTGGTAAGGGGGTCCTTCAATTTGCTGATGTCAAACCTTTTCTGTGTAGTTACAGTTGGTCCAGCAGTTCTGATTTTTACCTTCAGTTTCGCTACGACTAAATGGTGGTCACTTCCCACATCTGCACCTCTTCTTACCTTCACATCTTGTAATGCATGTCTCCATCTACCATTAATCATCATGTGGTCTATCTGGTTTCTGTCCCGGCCATTTGGTGATTCCCATGTTAATTTGTGAATTTCTTTGTGTGGGAAAAGTGTTCCTCCAATGACCAGGTTGTTAATGCTACAGAAACTTATTAATTTATCCCCATTTTTGTTTGCTGTTCCGCTGCCACATTTCCCCATTACTCTTTCATTATATGTATTGTGTGTTCCAACTTTCGCGTTGAGGTCTCCCATTACTACGATAAGATCATATCTAGGTGTGTCTTCCATTTCTTTCTGCAGTTGTTGATAGAATTCATCCTTGACCTCATCATCGCTGTCATTCGTTGGTGCGTAGCATTGTATTATTGTAGTGTTGGTGAATCTCCCTCTCAATCTTATTCTTATCAGTCTGTTGTTGATGGGTTTCCATTCCAGTAATGTCCTTTCCATTCCTTTCTGTGGAATAATGGCTACACCTTCATTGTGCTGTCCATCCTCTCTTCCAGAGTAAAGTACTGTTTCTCCTGTTGCTGTTTTAACTTTTCCTGCCCCTGTCCATCTGCTTTCGCTTATCCCTAGAATGTGTAATCTATAGTTTCTCATTTCTGCTGTGACCTGTTTTAGTTTACCCGTCTCTTTCATTGTTCTGACATTCCAAAATCCTATTTTTGTTTCACGTTTTGCGGTCAGGACGTCCGTTCTCGTGTCAGTGGCTTCCTTTCGGCTTTCACCACTGACAGTCATACGAGCCTCAGACTCCGGATGTCCGTCCCGCAGCAAAGTTTGTTCATTTGTTGTCGTTTCCGTAACTTCATTTCTTTTTACATAGAAAGGGATGTCAGCCCTATGCTAAAACCCCCAACCTGGAGGACCAGGGTGTCTGCTTTAGTCTGACCCCTGCCCGCGCAAACTTGTCCAGCTTGGTAGAACCTTCCAGGAGTAAAACTCCAGCTGGCATAGCTCTGGGGGTAATCAGGGAACGCAAGGCGCCATAACTCGACAAGGTATTAACACCGGTGATGGCAGTATTTCGTTCATGTTTCCATAATATGATATGTCTTCAGATAACAAAATGGAAATGTGTCGTCCTTTAAAGACTTTGTGTTGATTGCCAAGTTTGATGAAATTCACTGCAAGAAGTTTTCATAGTTCTGTTAGTTCGACAATCAAGTGTTTTCATTCAATCTATTGAACGATCTAATCGTCATTACATCAATACGAATGTCAAATGAAACAAAACGTCACAAACGAATTGAATACAAAAGAAGAGAAATAGAAACATTCGTTCACACAAAATCTATGAAAACGTTAACGAACCCAAAATGTTAGGCAGCTTTTTATAGACACAATCGAAGTCAGAATAAATCCAGAAATTATAACGATATATTTATAAAAGTTCGTAACACAGTTTCTTTCTCTTTCTTCTTTTCCCGTTTGGCTCCTGAAGAAGCATGAGGGAGACAGCTGCTGTTTTCTTGCGTGGAGGAATTACGATGGTGAAACTATTTTTAAAAAAATACAAGTAGGCCCATAGTAGACACTGCCGTAAATGAGAGAATTGTTAGACTTCACATATATCACGTTCATGAAGTGAGGTGACTAGTGAGGTGACTAGTGAGGTGACTAGTTTCCTACCTCACTACCTTTGCCTTCTATAAATCAACAGCAAAGTCATGTGAGGTGACCAGGTTCTTTCGTCGCTGCCTTTGCCTTCCCTAACTCAACAGCAAAGTTGTGTACCTACTAACAGCTGGGTAGACTGAAGCGTGAAAGTACTAGGTTAAGAAATCCGTAACCTGGTTACTTTGCCGTGAAAGGCAAGCACTCCAACTAGTCTGTCAATCTAACGCTCAAAGATAAAGGTAGTGTCATAGCAGATGCTGTCGTAGGGGAGTAGTGTTACAGACTTCACATATACTACTTCTTAGTTTTACGAGATGAGGTTTTTATTAGTGACCAGTTTGCCATTTCTTACTACTGCTTTTGCTTTTTCTAGCTCAAGTAGAGTCAAGTACCCATTTACATCTAGGTAGACTGGAGCGTGGCACTACTAAGCTATATGTCCGGAACCCGGTAACTTTGTCGTGAGAAGCAAGGGCTCTACCCTCTCTGCCAATTGAGTGAAACTATCCAGTAGAATAATCACTACATGTTATGTATTTTTATTTAAAGTTGAAAAGATTTCTGATTACCCTCATTGCAAAAATGTTGATGCACGCGCGCAACCGTGATCAAGCACATCCGGAAGACCTGACATGCCAGATGCTAGAAGGCAAAGGTCGTTTGAAACGCGTTTATGTGCTAAGATAACAAAAATTGACATAAAACTGTTGTCGAATGGAATTGGTCTGTGAATGTGTGTCCCCCGAGATGACGAAATATTCAGAAATAAACTGCGGAGTTTGGAACTGGCGGCGTTTCTGAAAATTGTTTGCTGTTGTTTCATAGTTTAACGAAGCTGTAGCTTAACTCTTTCTCTTCCCCTCGCACGTGTCAGATTGTACACGGGACCCAAAATGTGATACCAATTTTTTTCTTACGTTGAATAATGATAAATTTGTTCTGATTGTAGATAAACCAGCGACCATCATAAGCCCTGGATGGTAGGGTGTCCTGGGCTAAAAGGCAAATGAAGCTGAGACAAAGGTGTGGTAGATACATGTTAATAAGTCCTTAGAAAACGCTGGCCAAAGCACAAACCACAATGCAGTAAACTGGCTAAAGAACTAACACTGCTTCTCCCTCAGTTAACACGGCCCTTAACGGCACAGCTGGCTTTGATGGTAAATTTGAAAAAAACAGAAGCTGTGTGTTAATTATTGCTTTCAGTAAATGGCATTGGGAAAGCGCCGCCTAAAGTGTTGGTAACATTTATTGTAGCATTTACAGGCAAAGGGACCAGGTTGCTAACCTGTTATAGAAAGAACGCTCCAGACCACACAGCAATGTAAAAATGGGTACTTGGCTGTGCTTGAGTTTGGGTATCGGGTTTCGATTCCCAGTAGCATGGGAATAACATTTATGAATTTTTGTTTTCATAACCAGTGGTCCTAATGATGTCATACTTCCCCCCCTTGGTCTTCTTGGGCAGTGAAGATCGGATTCTTAGCCTTCTCGGAATAAGGGTTGAAAAAATAGGCGGCCCCGTGTGTCAAGTTGCGCACTTTAAAAATCCCACGGCAGGTTTGGAAATCGTAAAGAGTAGGCCGATAAAAGCCTCTGCCGCTGGCAAAATTTAAAAATTAGATAACCTATCGCACCATAAAAATATTTATAAGAATGTGTGATTCGCTAAATATACACACATTAGGATTTTCGCCGGCGCTAGTGCACTGTGCTGAGATATCTCTCCTTGTATGAACTAAGGGAGGAAGAACTGAGTAGCACTGATGGAGTTGTCCCGAGTGGAATGAAGATAGTCCTTAAAACTAAACCAAAACAAGAGTTTGGGAAGGCATAGTGCAGCGAGTGAAAAAAACTAGTCACGCCCACTTCACAAATCTGAGACCTAGCTATTGGGTGAAATCTTTCCACACTTCACTCTCCTACGCGCAGTATGTTTGCTGTACTACATCACACTTTATACCTTTTAGTGTGAAGTACAACAGATGGTAAGACAAAGATCTTAGAAAACTTCGTCCGCAAAGTCAAGAGACAACTGTTTTTATGTCCTTGCATGTGTTACCCATAAGACCAGGTGTGATCTCTCGCGCTATATGTAGCTAGTTCACCTAAGATTTCCCTTTAGGCTGAATCAACTCAACTGGTCTTGACAAGAAGATCACGCCATTTGGGGTGAGATCCACGTTCGAAACAGGCCATTTGTCAACTTGCCATTGTCGAATGTGGAATCAATTTGGCCGAAACTTTTATCCCTAATTGTTTGGCACATGTCAGTTTTAAATACCGGAATGCCGAGTGTCGCGCGGGCGAGCAGAACACGCGGTGGGTGACTCGTTAACCGGCTTCCTTCGTCAAGCTGATTTATTTAAAACACGGGAGCATAAAAAACCCCGGGTGTTTTGAAATTTAAATGACAATTGACAAGTCCATGCACCAGGAGAATAGGGCGAGAGGTGTGGGCGGGGCGGTGCCGAGATCCCGAGCATACAATAAATCATAAACACAGCAAGTTTTTGGGGGGGGGGTTCCCCCTCCTCCTAGAGGCCGCGGTGTTAAGGGTTAACTGCTTGGAAAGAAGGGTTGTTAATGATCTTTTTTTATTCCTTGATACGTTGAGTCCGGGTTCTCAGTGTTGTACTGGACAATTTAGGAGCAGAACTGTGTGTGAATGTGCTCTGCGGTTTTTGCCCATCAATTTTCGGGTATTAATGCCATTTCCTTCTTGCACCAGCGTCGGGATTCGAAGGAACAAATTTGCCATCATATTGAGGGTCAACCCTTACCTTAAGGGGGGGGGGGGGTGTGTACTGCCCTATTAGCCGAGGCAGGTTTCATTACTTTTCTGGGCTCTGATTTAGAGAGTTCTTCCGGGGAAGGTTGCCAGGCCGAGGTATCACGTAAAGATTGCTGATGTGCGCTAGCTCGCGCAATTATCACATGGCGTCTCAAGTAAAATGGGAAGAAGTGGGTGAACTTTTTACATGGACTCTTCGCTAATACATTTTAGATAACGGTCTTTCTTGACCCAACTTTTTAAATTCTGAAATAAAGGACTGTTGACCTCTAACTATGATTATCCTATTGCACGAGAATAGAAGGATTGAAATGTTATGATACAAGGTCCCTGATGTGGATACATGATTGTTAAAGACCTGGACCAGAGGGTTCCCAGCCTGGCACACTTCGTAACCCCCCCCCCACCCCCCCCCGCCACTCACATTCCTCTTGGGTAAACGAAGCTTACCAAAGGGGATACTCAGGGAATATATTGTAAATGAAATACTATTCATTGAATTATTTTAAAAGTAGAAGTGTCCCGAAAAATAAAAAAAATTGTGTGGATAGAAACACAACTGGAACAGATGGCGGGGGCAAACTGGCCGGGTGCTTCTTGGTGAGGGTTCTTGAAGGCCCTGTGCTCCACACGGAGCTTAAAGACAATAAATACTTGTCTGACTAAACGTTACATGAGCATGTGTAACAAACTATACAGTTCCAATAAAAAAAGAAAAACGCATATAGCTATCCGGGCAAGAACCCCAAACGGGCAGCACCCCCCACCGCGTCTTGTCATGAGTGTGTGCTCAATGTCTTATTATATGTTTTTGGTCTGCTCAGGGTGTATCAATAACCACGCCTTAAATTGTTACTTCTGACATTGTCAAATTGCACGTCGGTTGACACCTGATATTGCGCGTTCTGTTTTTGGTAATCGTTTACAACGAAGTGACGTCAATATGTGTTTTATGACGCAATTTTATGAACCACAATAGCTCATGTTGCGCGCGCACGTGAAAGCAACTCAAAATTTGGGGGTGAAAACACTAATATCACTGACTACTCACTGAAACCCCTATAAAAGGATATACGCTAACACAGCTCACGCAAAAAATTTCAGTTCATTTTCAAGCAGACATTTATTGGCGTCTCTATCGATAAATTAAAGGCACATTGCTATTGGCCGACTGCATGCAGGCGAAAGTCAAAGTCAGGTTGCCAGGCATCTAAACGTGCTTACATCAGAGTACCATCAGTCGACTTTGTGGCACCGGGGGGCGTTTCCAAGGCCAAGCCACTGGCTCAGTTGAAGACCGGCAATCGACAGTGGACGACCCAGAGTGACAACAGCAGCGGAGGATCGCTTTTATTCGGCTTCGTCACCTCAGAGACGGATTGTTTACAACAGGTGCTTTCCTCAACTGCCCAGTCATTGCCTGCAGGACGTCCATGTGTCTGATCAAACTGTCCGGAATAGACTGGCTGCATGACGCTGGACTTGGGCACACAACGTACGACCTCACCGAGGACCTGTCCCTTTATATACGCTGCGCCGCCATCGCCAAAATCGACTTCTTTGGTCCAACCAGCATCGTCCCGGGGCAGGGTGCTGACAATCAAGAGGTTGGAGACATAGTGTCTGGTTTAGTGACGAATCTTTCGTTTTTTGTTTGCAGCGTTACATGATAGACGGCGTAGGGTCTACCGTAGGCGAAAATGAAACGTTATTGCCCAAAATTGCGTTGATGAAGCTCCCGCCGCACGTGGTGTGAGGTGCAATTGGGTTGTGGGGAAATGATCAGTTACAACGGAAGGAGTCAATTGGTGCACATTGAAAGGAGGCTTGAATGCGCAACGATACGTCAATGAAATTCTTCGACCCCATGTCCTTCCACTTTTGGCTGCCCAAGGTCTGTGTTTCAACAGGACAACGCCAGACCCCATTGTGCACGGTTGACCACGCAGTTCCTGACTGCCAACAACATTCTCACCCTTCCCTGGCCATCCCTGTCTCCAGACACGAGTCCGAATGAGCACCTGTGGGATGAGCTGCATAGACGTGTTTGTGACCGAGACGTTGCTCCAGCCAATCGTCGTGATCTGTTCCAGGCACTCCAGGAAGAGTGGGCAGCCATCCCACAGGCCCACATCAAACGTCTGATCGCATCCATGCCCAGGAGATGCCAGTCGCTGATCAATGCAAGAGGAGGCCACATACCATACTAACGGGAAAGCCCGTACGCCAAAAAACTCTCGTGACCCAGATGCAAAACAACTGTCAATTGATTGGCTAAACCCTAAGGTATTCTTGTGTGCAATTTGAACAATTAACTCATTAAATTAAAAAAGTTATTGAATGTCAAAATTATGGCTATGTGTGTGCCTTCAGTAGCTATGCGTTTCTTTTTTTGAACAGTATAGATTATATAGTGCAGGATTATGAGAACATATTTTAGTTCTCAATAAACTTACATTCGCCCTTATATCTATCTATCTATCTATCTATCTATCTATCTATCTATCTATCTATCTATCTATCTATCTATCTATCTATCTATCTATCTATCTATCTATCTATCTATCTATCTATCTATCTATCTATCTATCTATCTATCTATCTATCTATCTATCTATCTATCTATCTATCTATCTATCTATCTATCTATCTATCTATCTATCTATCCCCATCCATCCATCCATCTCATCCATCCATAATCTAGTATCTATCTATCATCTATCTATCTATCTGGTGGCTATCTATATATGGCCAGCATATAAATTGATTCCCATATTATCGGGTTCGGCGGCCATCGCTATCGTAGACAGTGCCCCAATATATATATCATATATATATGCATACGTCTCGAGGAGTAGGTCAAAAAGTATTGCCTCCTAGTTGTTTTATGTATGTCGGGGCCTGCATCTTTTCGCTTTTCACCCCCCCCCCCACCCTCGGGGGTTCCATTAGCCATAGCTGTTCTTGTTTGTAAAATTTAGCATGGTATCAGGGGTCCCACTGTATAGCATTACTAGGTTTCAGTTAACGGTGGCACCCAACTGTATCAGTCCTTTTAAATGGTGTGCAAAGTGTCCTTCCTGGTTAAACTCCGAATATGTCAGTAGAATTCTTGGTTGCTGAAGGTGTTTTTTGGACCAAAATCGATTCGGAACGTTTCCTTAGGCATGTTTATGAAAAGAGACCGAGAGTTAACAGTGGTGTGTCTAGCACTTCTCCGACTCTCCTGGGTACATCGTCTGGTAACGAAGCTGAGAAGTACAGAATCCACACAGGCAGTCATGGAATTGCATCTTAAACATGTGCTTGCGCTGTTCCATAAGAGGACCCCCAGATGTTGTTCCACCATCTATAGGTGAAAATGGCTGTTCGTGCCATTTAGGATGAGAAGGGGATTGTGATTCTTTGAGGCTGCCCCGCCATCTGACTTTATCTATGCATCCACAGGTATGTGAAACCGGTGGTTTGTACAGTTCAGTTAGTTGATTCCTTTGAAGAAGCTTAGGGGTTCGTCATCTTTGAGCGACCTTTACTTCATTAAAAGATTCAGACGAAAATGCACTAATGTTGCACTAGATACTTATGTAAGCAACTATCCGCTTTTTTCGACACATGTGATGCGTAATTGGCTGCAGAATGTGTCTGGAAATTATTATGAACATCTTCCAATGTACAGTCCCGATCCTTGCACCTTTGGACTTTCCATCTGTTTCCTAAACCGCATCACTGCGAAATCGAAGAGACCCCTTTGTGACAAGCACAGCACAGGGCCAAAAATACTTTGTTAGACAATCGGGACCCTTAAACGCTGCCGTATGTCCCGACCCGAAAGTTACATTACTCAAAACACCTGCACCAAATTTAGAAATACCGAGGCGATGAAACAATGCCCTTGTGAACCCCAAGATTCCATAAACTGTCAACAAAGTTCCCTAAAACACTACTATTCCCCAGAATACCATTGAGAAAGCCCAAAATCAAATTGGGGCTACAGTTAATGTGAATTTTATCGCGGGTCTGCCATTCTTGCCATTGAAGCAATCTAAAAATTCCTAAGGGTGGGAAATTTTGACCCATTACATCTTCAGATATTGGGCTTTCTGAAGCCCTGGCTCGATTGGACTTGTTCCCATCAAGTGTGTTATTGATCAACTTTTTTGAAAAAAGTTTTCTGTGGGGAAAGATTATCCTGTCCGAACAATGGGTGAAAGTAAATTTTAGGATCAGTAAAATTTCCGTCGTGACTTGAGTCTAAATGTCACCCTTACCCGATCAATTACCAAGGAGGTTGGTCGCATCCATTTCTGTATTGAGAAAACTACCTCAGACTCGATAGTTAATGGTTCGTTGACCAAACTAGTTGGAACGCAATACTGGAACTTCTGAAGTTCCACCCTTAGTTGCCGTAGGACCGTGGCTTTACAAAACTTAACGATTGTAGACCTTTGCTGTTTGTATTTTTTTTAAACGAGCTCAAAATAGCTTTGAATTAAAGTGAACATTTTTTTGAAGAAATGTTTTGGAGCTTTGTGGAATGTTTACTGTTTCACTTTCAGAGTAGTTCACAGATATTGCTGGTTTAAACACAGTAGGGGTTAAAATTGTTCAATGCTAGAGTCATCGTCACTGTCGCGGGTGGTCTGTCCTGCTATAGGAGTAGTGGTCCAAGAAGTTCCTAGCCCATCCAACTTTCCAACGTAAAAGGATGAGAGTTTTTGTCACAAATATGGGGGCGATTCCCCCCCCTCGATCTTTTTACACTTATAAGGCAGTTGGTTGTACTGGCATGTGGTTTTGACTGGTGGTTTTATTTTATGATTTTATGACATCATCGCAGCTTGCTTCTTTCATTTTCTGCTATTGTGTACAGAAATATATGTCTGCCTATCATAAGTACTGCTCTTATCAACCTTGGATGGAAAAATAGTTTAACTTCCTATTACGTACTGGTTGTTATCCATTTCTCCCTGCAAAAGTTTGCCAGTGTTTTTTTTCAGGCCTATAGAGTAATGTTTCGCTTGGCAACCTGTAGAACAAGATGACAAATATATACCCATGACTAACTCAGAAAATAATGTGGCCTCAAGATTGCTTAAGCCAAGTACGCAGGAACTTAAACTCGCTTCAATATTCTCTGCAATAATGTGGGTACACCTTTTGATAGTACCTATTATGGGATTCAATTTGTTCTGATAAAAGTTGTTTGTTACATTTGTTGGTGCGGAACTCTAGTTGGTTTATGTCTTGCTCAGTTTGTTCCCAGACTTTGTGGATGTGGTTCTAGTCCATATATTTCAGAAAAGTTCCTGTGACTAATTGGGGCATTAACATTGAGTCATGAAAGCATATTCAAGTTCAGATGGGCCCTGTCCTGTGACCACATGCGCTTGTTCCATTTTTTAAGCCCTTTGATAGCTGAATCATATTTTCTTCCATTTTGTGGAAATATTCACTGAAGAAATACGCTCGCCTGACGTCCTAAGTCAAACCTTAACTAAGCAACCATTCAGCATGATTCACAGGTGGTTCCTTTTTAACAGTGTGTTCAATCTTTTATTGCATCTTTGGACCACTTGTCATAGCCAGGATGCCCCTGAGCATGGTGATGAGATTAGTTCCAAATGGGACTTAGACTCGTTACTCGTTATGATTTTTGCACCTCGTTTTCACACTGATCCCAGCTTAGTTTTTTCTAATAAACTGTTGATGCATTTTTCATTTCTCAGATGCTCCCTGCCTCTTCCCCAGCCTGTCTTTCAAGCAAGGTCATCCAGAAAAATTGTCCCTTTTCAGTTTGGCAAGTTGGATTTTAGACGTTTTACTTTTATTGTCCAGTGAACTAACCAACTGTACTGTTCAACTATATATTGCCTTTAACCTGGGAGACTTAGCTTCTGTTTTCTTTCTTTTCATTTCCTTTCTCTTTTCGCTATGGTGTTTTAGAGCGTTTCTGGTGTTTATCCAGTCTTGGCTCTTTACTTTCCTGGAGATCCCAAGCATGACTTGCTGCTT
This sequence comes from Oreohelix idahoensis, assembly GCA_024509875.1. Lineage (NCBI taxonomy): Eukaryota > Metazoa > Mollusca > Gastropoda > Stylommatophora > Oreohelicidae > Oreohelix > Oreohelix idahoensis. The sequence goes on along the minus strand of JAMPIV010020829.1, from coordinate 667,332 downwards.
TCTTTGTATATTGTTGAGATGGTGTTTGTCAATTATATCTGGTCCACAATCGTATATCTCTGTTCTTTCCCTGGCTTTTGGTAATCATGATATCGTTCTTTACGTCGACCACGAACGATACATTTTCTTGTGAGGGGGTCCTTAAGTATTCGTGATGTTATACATCTTTTCCCCTCAATTTTTTGACTGCAACTGGTCCAGCAGCTCTGATTTCACCTTCAGTCATGCATACTACTAGGTGATATTTTTATCACTTCCATACATACATCTGCGCCTCTTCTTACTTTCACGTCCCCCCCCCCCCCCTTGTAGTGCATATCTCCATCTGCCATTGAATCATTATGTGATCTATCTGGTTTTTTGTCTCGTCCATACATACATACCCATAACTTTTGCACTACTTTTGTGTTGACCAAATACAATTCATACTCCAACCTACAGGGTTTTTAGTTAATACTGGACAGAAAGCTTATTACATACATCACCACATTCATACATACATACTGTTTCCAACATGCCCACCCCGCCAACATAGGTCCCCATTACATACCTACTTTTCATACATATTTAATTGTGGGGTGGTTACATACCTTTTTTCATTTAGGTACAGTACCCCATTACTTATTAATAAGATCATACCTTTACATACATACATTATTGAGGCCTTACTTTACATACATACATACATACCGTCATCCTTGAATACTCATTCATCGCTGGGTCAATACATATCATACATAGCATTGTATACATACATTGTAACATACATTCTGGAATCATCCCACCTCAGTACATTGGGCCCTTCCCTTATTAGTACCCCCCCCCCCTTTGTTTGTTAAATACCCCCCCATTAACAACATGTACATACCTACATCCATACATAACATTTCTTACAAGGATAATGGTACCCACCCCCCTTACATATGCTTGACCGGATACACTACCTTTCTACATACATAAAAGGTACTGTTCATACCCTTTACATACATACATTCTACCATACCTGTCCATACATACATCTCATACCCCTCTAAAAGTACCGATACATACAATTACACATACATAATACTTACATCATAAACCTGAATACATCACTATGCAAACATACATAACATACATATCATACATATGATGCACCATACATTAACATATGTACATGATATACATACATACATACATACATACATACATACATAACCATTACAATTTTCACATACATTGGTGGAAAACATCATAAGTCAGTTTCGATAATACAACAAACTTTCCCATGGATATTCGCTTTATACTCAACATGATTTTACTTGATATAAAAAAATAAACATACACATAGGCTAACATTTAGTTTACATAAAGGTAAATTTTACATAACATACAGCGTACATACATACTTTAATACATATAATACATACATTACATGTACATAACATACATACATACATACATTTACATACGTTACATAATTCCGTTGACTATTCGTACATTTTACAAGCTACATGTCTAAAGCCTTCGTGGAACCGAATCTATTAATCTTCACGATAGGAACAAGCTATCTGACATCTGTCCGCGCTGTGGTAAGCACTCATCATCCCAGAAACGCGCACCTTGACGAAAGTACATGACATAAGTGCTTACGCCATATAAGGCAACAGCTAAAGAACATACATTACATGGCTCTGTGAATATAAAAAACATTCATACTGGAACATGAATCATTAAAGTAGAATCATTACATAAAGTGTTGAAGACGTCTCAAGTAGTTATATTGTGGGTGTGTTTTTTACATCTAACCCATAGTGTGTTTCACATACATAAACAATCTTTAAGCTTTCTAAAAGACATTGGCATCATATTGATATGATATAACCTGCCAAAAAATGAGTATATTATTGAAATTTACAAAATGTGTGTGGATACCATTCAAGTAGAGCCATATGGGGTGTTTTTACATGGGGGTTTTATCAGAATTTTGTTTGCCAATAAAAAAACTTTGACAGCTAGTAGAGTGAGATATTAAATTATTAGCATCAAATACAATAGTCGTTTGGTATAGTAGACAGAGCACAATTGAGATTAGACGGTGTGGGAACAAACATTTCAGCAATTTAACATGGGTGTTTTTTTTACATCGAAGTTTCCATATTCTGTAAGAAAACCTATAATAGCACTAATGCTGTCATATTTACATAAAACTTTGCTTCAAATTTCCGCAACCCTAGCGACATTAATCCACTCACACACTTTGCATGCACATGACCCAAACTACCAATTATCAGTACGATTACATGCGTACGATAGCCTAGTTCGTTAATTTCTGCAGTCAATGGATAGTACTTATCAAATTTATGTTGGAAACATTTATCTAAATGGGCGTCATATGGTATTGCTGCCTCCACTATAAAAGCTGTTTTGTTCTGTCCATTGATTATTGTTAAATCAGGTTTTACGGCATGTGTCTTAAATGAAGTGTTACTGCTGCCGAAAAGTGAAGGTTTAACTATTATCTCTTCGTTTATTGTTATGTCACTCTTATTATTGTATGGGGATTTCAGTTTCTCATAAATAATGTCTACAGCTCTATTGTGCCTTTGTTGGTATAATGTTTGAAATTTGGTACATCCATTCAATAAATGTGACACTGTTTCGTATGGGTGGTTACATATTTTGCACATTTTCGTGTATGTCTGTGGGTAGTATAGATGTAAAAGACTTTCGCATTCCAGCAACTGTAACCTCGATCTCACAGCAAATGAAAGTATTTTATCACTTAATTTAACATTAGATAGAAAACTAGATGACAATGAATGGTTTACACATTTCATTTCGCGCACTATTCTCCCTTGTGACGATTTACTTTTTAGTTCACTTAGAATTAGGTTAAGTTTATGTGATTTAAATCCAGAATAAAAAGCATTTGCTGACTTGTATGTTAGACTCACATCTTCATCTACGTCTAAATGTACAATGTAATGGCCACTGTCATCCACTTTCACACTCACTCCTTCACGCGCGCATTCTTCATTCAGTTCTACCCAAAATGATCTTGGCCAATTCATCTTCGATCTTTTAACTAGATGGATCGTTTCGCTTAGCTCGTAACTTGCAAAGTTATTCCTGTCTTCATCTACTTGGTCTATTTTACGTTTTTTTTATCTAACGAGTTTTTTATAGCATATGTTTATCTAACGAGTTTATTGCTGCAGTTTTTACAAGACTATCATCACAATTGAGCATACTGATAAGGAAAGAAATATGTCGAGAGTGGTATAAATATGAAGGGGTTTGGTATGCCAAGGCCACCCTTCGACCTGGTGACAAAAGAAATAGCTCCTTGTGGATGATTCATTTAGTGCTAGCCCATGTTCTAACGTGTTGTACAATTTCATCTTCAATTTCTTTAAGTTGTTTTTCTGTAAAGTGTATGTTAGAAAAATAAAACATGAGAGGACCGAAACACATCGGGTTAATTAATGAGATCTTTGCTGATGTTGGTACCCCCTACCATAAATGCACAGCTTAATTTTGTTAAATTTGACCTAAATTCTAATATAAGGCTGCTTGCTTGAAACTGGTCCGATGTGTTATCTATTGTAATGTCATGTCCTAGGTATCTGTACGAACGCCCTCGGTCAGAAGAGGGGATTTCACCAGCCTGATATGAATGGCCTTAAAGTACGATTTTTGACCCATAGTCAAGCTAATGACTCCTTAGCTGAACCGTCACTACTTTTGTATTCTACAAAATGTACTTGACCTTTTTGAACCCGCTTTCTCTCTCCACCTCCAAAATTGTTTCTGCGCTACCAACCAAAAAACCCTCTCCACCATACAGTAAATTTGAACACCTGCGTCTCGAAGTCGTTGTATGTTGTGTGGCGAATTCAGCTACACTTTTACGTCATCCACATACAGTCTTGTCGATGGGATTCGGCAACAACTCTGTGATCCTATTTGGATATACACATGCTCAATCCTCCGCAGCCATTATCGATGCCTGTCTGTAACATTAAGACAAATTTAGTTCACTACTGCTCAGAAAAAGGCCATCCTGCCAGCTAATTTTTATATTCCCTACTTTATATTAAGAAAAAAAGTACTTTTTAATTTTTGTAATATTCCCAAACATCTGCGTTTTAGCCGCTGAATATCAAATCAGAGGGCCCTTTCGTAACGCTCAAAAGCGTCAAAAAATGTGACTAGTGGCATACTTATAATACACTACACATTATGTACACAATGGAATACACAAGTAATTGATATATATAAAAAACACGCATATCTTTATTTGGTCCGCAAATATACCGCGTTGGGCTGTTCACATAGTAAAGTTATATTAGTACAGTTTTACCGTCTTATTGCAATTTCACTACATATCTGTGACATTTAAAAAACTGTCTGGGTCTCCTGCCACTCAGTTCCCGTCACTGTCCCTTTGTCCACGGGTCCCCGATTCAAAGTTACGGATAGTTGGTTGACAGTGGTGAGCAGACTCTTGTCTAGTCTGAGAATCCAACTGTCAAACCCTCTATTCTAGCCAACACATAACTGACAACAAGCACTTTTTTTGGGGTGCGGAGTCCAGTAAAGTTGCAAATGATTGGCTCCAGCGTCCCAATTCGCGATGTACTGTCACAGCAAGGCGAAGCCCATGCGGTGCAAAGTTGCCCTCCAGTTTAAACTGGTTGGTCCTAGTTGAAATCCCTAGGTTCGATTCCCAGTAAGCCTATCACTCATATTTTCTTTTCTGTTGTCTTGTGCCCCTCTTTATGTCCAACGAGTACCTGTTAATTACCTTATGTTATTTAATTTATTACTTATTTATTTACTATTCACAGGACTCAGGTTTCATTCATTATTTGTTCAGTTTCTTTCAGCAGGGCACACAATGAAAAGGATCAGTGGATGTTTCCATTCACGATGAGCGGTGACATTGCTAACGAAACTATAGCTTCCGGTTCCTTCACGAACGAATATATATTCTTTACAAATAAAAAGGTCTATTTTAAAGACTTATATAATTTGTATTTCTTTCACAAATATCATTAGCTCCTGTAGTCGTATCTTCGGGTGCTGTTACAGTAGATGTTATAAATATCCACTGACTAAAGTGGGAGCTTCAACGTTAATAGTCAGATCGAGTTGACTTGATGTCGTGTGGTGTGTATTGGGGCAACTACAACAGTAGATTTCGCCGGAAATAGCCTATGAGATATTAGGTAGAAGGTCTCTAGAAATTGGCTCGTTAAGAAAGAAATAAGACGTATCTACACCCCAATAGGAAATAGAAAATCCTATACGAGATATCTAAGGCAAGAAGAAGAGAAGGCGAATGCTTTCCACGGGATAATGTTTTCTTATTAACCTAGTGAAATTATGGAAAGAGTTCTGTTTCCCCACGACCTTAGCTTCTGCCCTTAGATCCCGTAACAGAAAAAGCCCCCAACCGATGAAAATTTTCATCTGAGTGTTGTAGAAATTTACCTATATGTAAATATTTAACACCGACAGCATGAGTGATACATCAACAAACTAGATAATGATCAAACGATTAGTGGGTTTATTAATTAAATATCTACAGATTTAGGGTTAGTAGTGATTAGAACGTGATGATGTTAAAAACTATTCACACAAAACACACACAGATGAGATATTAATATTGTAGTTAATTAAATAGAAGAAAGAACTTGTGTAAAGCGAAAAGATGATGATGTGATATGATACGTGTTACCAAAATGGTGAGTAATCTACACAGTCCATGTGTCTCTCAATGCTTCACCCGGGTAGGATGAATCATACGTATGTATAGAATGTCCCAAGTTGTTATAAGTTATGTCGAGTGGGGTATCTCTAAGTCGAGGACGTTCTGATGACAACTTTTGTTATACTGAGAACGTTGACGATCTACAGTCATTCACTGTTTGACAATATCTCTGTAGCGTTGACCAACAGTTAACAGTTGTCGTATGAAAATTGTCTGTTGTCTAATCTCCGAAGGGCACTGGCCAGACTGGATATCTTCACGAAATGTTCTTGATGTGTATATGGAGCCGCAGTAGCATAGTGGTTAGTGCACTGGCTTCCTAGCGCAGTGGTCTATGGTTCGATCCCCAGATGAGGCGGAAAATTTTTAGGCCACAAACGGCTCCTGGGTCGACCCAGCCCCAAATGGGTACCAGAGCTACATTGGGAAAATTCTATGAAGGGTGGCCGGCGTGATGCCGACCACATCACCCCTCGTGTGCCGACGGTCAAGATAATATGGGCCTAACACCATATTCCCAATATGCCTCAATGGGCGTGTAACGGGTTCCTTTACCTTTTCTTGATGTGTGGAATCACTAACTTGAGTATGTAATCGTGATTCATTAAATATACTTTGGAGTAAGCTGCATTTGGTATAAATATGAGGATCAGCTTTTGAGCTCTTTAGCTTGACTTCAGATATTAAGCTTCCGATGGAGCTGAACTTGATTCGTTGATTCGACTTTCGGTGTATACTATAAGGGGTGTCAGTATCAAAAGTCCAGTGGGGAACGCGCAGTGGCGACTCGTTGACTTCGCGCTGGTGTCTCAGTGTGTGCGACGGAACGAACGGAATAATTTGTCTTCTCTTTGTTACTTTCACAATTGCCTCCACGGCTGGCGGAGTTGTGGAATTTAAAGTTGCTACCATAAGTGAAATGGGTTCATTTTCGATGCAAGACAACAGGAAGCTGAGACGCTTGGGAGTCATGACCCAAGTGGGCCCGCCCCCCTTAGTGTGTCTCTGTAAAGAGTTTCCTATCATAGTTACATGGTCAAACCAGTGACAATCGGGAAAAGACCGATTGACTTCTGGAAAGACAGATGACACTGGGAAAGACTAGAAACCGGCTGACCGGGTTAGCACCCCGTAAGCTGTATTCAATTGCTATAGAACCCAAAAACGATAGATGCCCCCAGGATTCACCGAAAGGGGGGGAGAATGATGAATCCACAGGCGCCTCATTGGAATCGACCAGACCCGTTACACGGACTTCGAGCTCTGAACAACGGCTGGAGTTTCCATGTGCCTGTGGTAGGGAATTCTCTACTCAGAGAGGAATGAAAATCCACAGAACGAAAAAGGGGTGTGGGAGGTCATCAGGGGGAGATCAACAGCGCTCTGTCTCGACGGATAAGACGTTAGAAGAACGCAGCCAGGAGTCAATCCACAGTGCTGAGTACATTCAAGTTGATCTGCCTGATGATGATCTCACACACTTCTTGGACGGGAAGAGAGATGCAATCAAGTTTCCACCCGCCAGTGCAAAAGGGCTTTGGGAACAGCTGGACGAAGCCTTGGCAAAAGAGTTGGATAACAACCTGAAGCAGATAACTTTGGAGAAGAAGCTGGAAATCTTCGGCGACATAATATATCTGCACTGTCGCAAAGTGTTCGGAGTGAGGGAGGCAAGGGAAAGTAACCCACCACGAAAAAGCAGAAGACAAATTAAAATAGAGAAGAAATCAGAAAACAGAAGAAGCATGCCCGAAAACTGTTCAAAAACGCAGTTGCCGCAGAGAAGGAAGGGTTACGACAGGTTTGGGAGCACCTGAAAGGCCAACATAATGCCCTTTGTAGAGCAGAAAGGTTGTGCAGGAAGAAAAGGAAGACTCGAATGGATAGGGAAAGATTCTTCAGGGAGCCCTTCAAGTTTGCCAAAGAACTGTTTGAGCAGCCACGGTCGGGTACGCTAAACATCAGGAAAGAAGACCTGGAAGAACACCTTGGAATGACATATTCAGATGGTCGCAAAGATGAGCCGCTCAGCAGCATGGCAGGCCTTAAATGGCCGAGTAAGCCAGGAGCTGAATTTAACACCAAGCCCCCAACGGTGCAAGAGGTAGAAAGCATTGTCCAGAAAGCTCGATGCAAGTCAGCTCCAGGTCCTAATGGTGTTCCATATGTGGTGTATAAGAGATGCCCTGAGGTGCTCAAACGACTGCTTCGTTTACTGAAGAGTGCGTGGAAAACCCAGCTTGTAAGCAAGGAATGGAGAAAGGCGAACGGAGTCTACATCCCGAAGGAGCAAAATTCCACAGACATCAGTCAGTTCAGGCCAATCTCACTACTCAATGTGGAAGGGAAGATATTCTTCTCAGTGATGGCGAAAAAAACTCACTACATACCTCCTGGCAAATGGGTACATTGACACTACCATTCAGAAAGGAGGTATCCCAGGTACACCAGGATGTCTAGAGCATGCCACAATGATATGGGAAGCAATCCAAAAGGCAAAGTCTGACAGAACAAACCTCCATGTAATCTGGTTGGATTTAGCGAATGCTTATGGATCCGTTCCACACCAGATGTTGTGGCAGGCCCTAGAAATGTATCATGTTCCACAAGAGATTGCAGCAATGCTGAAGCTGTATTTCGCAGGGTTTGCTGTCAGATTTTCAACCAGAGAGTACACAACGAAGTGGATTGGCCTTGAAGTTGGAATTGCGATGGGATGTACCATCTCTCCGATACTATTCGTGATGGCTATGCAGGTAATCCTCAATGCGGCTGAAGGAATGGCTATAGGTCCAAAGCTCGGTGGAATGTGTCTCATGCCACCGCTCAAAGCATTCATGGATGACACAACAATTCTGACATCAGATGAACATCAGGCCCGGAGGATGTTAGCACGCCTGGATGAACTAGTCAGCTGGTGCAGAATGAGCTTCAAACCCAAGAAGTCGAGAAGCCTATCAGTCAGGAAAGGGAAGATAGCAGAGGTCATATTCACGGTTTCCAACCAAAGAATCCCTACTGTCATTGAGGAACCTGTTAAAAGTCTTGGCAGGGTGTACGATGCCTCATTAAAAGACTCAAAGGCAGTGCAACAGACAATAGAAATGGCAGACAGAGGGCTACAGATCATAGACCAAAGCAGACTCCTGGGGAAGTTCAAACTGTGGTGCCTCCAGTTCATGTTGATACCAAAGTTGCTGTGGCCACTGCTTATATATGAAATAAGCACAAGTACAGTGGAAGCCATAGAGCAGAAGGTCAACAAGTTCATGAGAAAATGGCTAGGAGTACCACCAGGTCTGTCAGATGTAGCACTGTACTGCAAAAAGTCAAAACTTCTGCTTCCTTTCAAGTCAGTTGTTGAAGAGTACAAAGTTGGAAAGGCAAGGCTTGCAATGATGCTACGCGAGTCAGCTGATGACGTGGTTAAGTCCATTCAGCCCACACTGAAAACGGGAAGGAAGTGGAAAGTGGAAGAAGCTGTTGATGCTGCCCAAGAGTCACTCAAACTGAGGGAGGTAATCGGATACACACAAACGAATAGACGGGGATTTGGTCATGGAGACATCCGCTGGTGGTCCAAGGCATCAAGCAGGGAGCGCAGAGACATGGTAGTTCAGGAGATACGAGAAGCTGAGAATGATAAGAGGTTGCAAAAAGCAGTGCAGCAGGTCCAACAAGGCCAATGGACTACATGGGAAGGAGCCCTGCAGAGGTCCTTGACATGGAATGATATATGGCATATGGCACCTCTTAGGCTCAGCTTCGTTGTCAGATCACTGTATGACCTGCTGCCATCGGCCACCAACCTTGTGAAATGGGGAAAGTCGGATGATGAGCAGTGCCCCCTGTGCCAGGGGAGGCAGACACTTGAACACGTGCTCTCAGCGTGTAAGGTGTCATTAGGGCAAGGGCGATACACTTGGCGCCATAACAAAGTGCTAAATGAGCTTGCTGCGACAATAGATCTGGCAAGAATGAAGGCGAATAGCAAAGTCCGGCCAGACACCGCAAACACATACTTTCTGAGGGCAGGAAAGTCAGCACACCCCAAACCGAATAAACCTGGTAGCAGTTTACCATCTCTTCTTGATTGTGCAAATGATTGGGAGATGGCGGTAGACCTACCTGGACGAGGGGCATATCCAGAGAGTATCCGAAAATCGCGGAGACGGCCGGATATAGTGCTTCATTCTGCAGCAACGCTTCAGGTCATACTGATTGAACTGACCGTGCCATTTGAATCCAGATTAGATGAGCAACATTCGTTCAAAGCGGCCAAGTATAGTGATCTGGCCGCGGATCTGAGACACGATGGGTTCACTGCAAGGGTCATGGCTGTTGAAGTGGGCGCAAGAGGGCTTGTGGCTGCATCAGTGTATGACGATGCAAGACAACAGGAAGCTGAGACGCTTGGGAGTCATGACCCAAGTGGGCCCGCCCCCCTTAGAGTGTAAAGAAGTATATAGGGCCGAAACACTTGTCGGACGGGGGGACTTCTTCTGATGATCAGATTGCTTCCTGTTGTATCGCTCTGTAAAGAGTTTCCTATCATCATTGCTTCTCGAAACTTGATATCAGCAGTAACAATATCTTTCAATAAATTTGTGATGTTTTGAAACGCAGTCTGGTACACACTTCACAAGACCGCCATCTTGGTTGCTTGGTACCATTACGAACAGTGAACTCACAATGATAATCAAACTTGAGTTTATCACCCTTAACAGCTTCTTTCATCAGGAAGATAACCCTGGAAATGAGCCCAACACACTACGTACAGCGTTAATGAAGGCTGTTACGATTGAGGCAGACTTCAATCCGACGACATGAAATGCACAACACAAAAGTGCAGCAGCCTCTCACGCGACCATCTTGGGGACATACATACATACATACATAAATACATACATACATACAAGAGACGAAATAACTGAAAGGATAAGTGGCTGGAGTTTTTCAGACAGAAAACCGATACGCTGTGACCTGACTTGTTGATAATACTATTCGTTAACTTGCAATTTCAATGTTTTATTCAAATGTTAACGTTATGATCAGCACTGAGAAATTAACAAAGCACAGTATACAAAATAACTAAAATCATCAGTGGAAAACGAGGTGCAAACAATATTACATTAGTAAGAGATAAGCAAGGAAATCTCATCAAAAGCAGCAGAGGGACAGGAAACAAGATAGGCAGAGCATTTCAGAGAAACTCTGAACAAGGAACCACCAGAGACACAATTGAATGGTCCTGAGGCTGAAAACGATCTAGATGTTAATACAGACATTCCACGAACAGAAGAAATCATCACAGCAATCAAAGGGTTAAAGAATGGAAAAGCTCATGGCCATAATAACTTAAATGCAGAGCTATTTAAGACAGATCCTGAGCTAGCAGCAGAACTATTAGAACCACTATTTGCACAAGTCTGGAAAACAGAGACAACACCAACGGAGTGGAACAAGGGAATAATTGTCAAATTGCCCAAGAAGGGAGATCTTGCAGACTGCAATAATTGGAGAGGAATCACTCTTCTCTCAGTTCTCAGCAAAATACTAGGCAGGATAATTGTACAGAGAATTTCAAAAGCAGGAGACCTCAAACTGAGGAAAGAACAAGCAGGATTTAGACAGAACAGAAAATGTAGATCATATATTTACCCTCAGGTACATTATAGAGCAGTGCTCAGAATGGCAAAGACAGCTGTACATTAATTTCGTTGATTTTGAAAAGGCTTTTGACAGCATACATAGGGACAGTTTATGGAAAATACTGAGGGCTTATGGAATTCCAAGCTGCATAGTGTCAATCATAAAAAGCCTATAAGCCAACTTTACATGTAGCGTTGGGTAGAGCAACCTAACCTTTGAGGTGAAGATAGGAGTACGACAGGGATGCCCCTTATCAACCACTCTATTTTTAACAGTCAAAGACTTGGTGATGCGCCAGACAACAGAGGGCAGTCCAAGAGGAATAAGATGGACTACATTTTCTACATTGGAAGATCTGGAATATGCAGATGACATTAGTAGAGTAGTAGGGAATGTGGGACTTAGGTATTATTCTGGAGGAGCCGATGGAGGAGCTATGGAGGAGCCGATGGAAGAGTTAAGGAGGAGCAAGATGGCGGACTTGAGATAACAAGAAGGGGGTATAGGAAGATGGCGGCTTGTTATATAAGGAAATACTCAGTGTGCAGGTGGAGCATCAGGCGGAGGGTGATGACTTTTTATATAAGAAAATACTCAGTGTGCAGGTGGAGCATCAGGCGGAGGGTGATGACTTTTTATATAAGGAAATACTCAGTGTGCAGGTGGAGCATCAGGCGGAGGGTGATGACTTTTTATATAAGGAAATACTCAGTGTGCAGGTGGAGCATCAGGCGGATGGTGATGACTTTTTATATAAGGAAATACTCATTGCACAGGTGGAGCATCAGGTGTTGGTACATGACTTTTTATATAAGGAAATACTCAGTGTGCAGGTGGAGCATCAGGCGGAGGGTGATGACTTTTTATATAAGGAAATACTCAGTGTGCAGGTGGAGCGTCAGGCGGAGGGTGCATGACTTTTTATATAAGGAAATACTCAGTGTGCAGGTGGAGCATCAGGCGGAGGGTGATGACTTTTTATATAAGAAAATACTCAGTGTGCAGGTGGAGCATCAGGCGGAGGGTGATGACTTTTTATATAAGGAAATACTCAGTGTGCAGGTGGAGCGTCAGGCGAAGGGTGATAACTTTTTATATAAGAAAATACTCAGTGTGCAGGTGGAGCATCAGGCGGAGGGTGATGACTTTTTATATAAGGAAATACTCAGTGTGCAGGTGGAGCATCAGGCGGAGGGTGATGACATTTTATATAAGGAAAATGTGCAGGTGGAGCATCAGGCGGAGGGTGATGACATTTTATATAAGGAAAATGTGCAGGTGGAGCATCAGGCGGAGGGTGAGGACTTTTTATATAAGGAAATACTCATTACGCAGGTGGAGCATCAGGCGTTGGTACATGACTTTTTATATAAGGAAATACTCAGTGTGCAGGTGGAGCAGCAGGCATTGGTACATGACTTTTTATATAAGGAAATACTCATTGCGCACGTGGAGCATCAGGCTGCGTGACTTTTTATATAAGAAAATACTCATTGCAATACGCAGTGTGGAGGTGGTGGCGCAAGATGGCGGGATGACCTTTTATATAGGGAAAATGTGCAGGGGTAAGAAGGGAGACTTGAGATAACAAGAAGAGGGGTATAGGAAGATGGCGGGGTGATTTTTTATATAAGGAATTGAGGAGGAGGATAGGAGGAGGCCCATGACTTTTTATATAGAGATATGTTTAGATAACAAGAAGACGTTATTTATAGACATATATTAATTCTGCAGGAGTGATGCAGGGGCAAGATGGCGGGATGACTTTTTATATAAGGAGAAAAATGGCGGCGCGCTGCAGGGGCAAGATGGCGGGATGACTTTTTATATAAGGAAAATGTGCAGGCGCGCTGCAGGCGCAAAAGGGCGGGATGACTTTTTATATAGGGCAAATGTGCAGGGGCAAGATGGCGGGGTGACTTTTTATATAAGGAATTGAGGAGTAGGAGAGGAGGAGGCGCATGACTTTTTATATAGAGATATGTTTAGATAACAAGAAGACGTTATTTATAGACATATATTAATTCTGCAGGAGTGATGCAGGGGTAAGATGGCGGGGTGACTTTTTATATAAGGGAAATGTGGTGGCGGTTTGTGGTGGCGCGTGACTTTTATATAGCACTATATTAGTTCGCTAATAGTGTGTTGTGGTCGAGTGAAGGTTTTTGTGGTGGGGGTGACGAGGCATGGGTGTAATGTAACAGGTGGGGTTAGGTTAGGGGTGATATTTTTGTGTGATGTGGTATGGTTTTGGAGGTGGAAGAGAGATATTTTAGATGTTGAGAGGAGATGTGGTGACGTTGTCAGGATGCATCTGTGTACATTTTTGGGGTGTAGCAGGCGAGTGGACCAGCATTGAGAGGTGAGAGTGAAGAGGCGTCGGTGACGAGGTACGGGTGTAATGTAGCAGGTGGGGTTAGGTTAGGGGGGATATTTTTGTGTGATGTGGTACGGTTTTGGAGGTGGAAGAGAGATATTTTAGATGTTGAGGGGAGATGTGGTGACGTTGTCAGGATGCATCTGTGTACATTTTTGGGGTGTAGCAGGCGAGTGGACCAGCATTGAGAGGTGGGAGTGAAGAGACGTCGGTGACGAGGTACGGTTGTAATGTAGCAGGTGGGGTTAGGTTAGGGCGGATTTTTGTGTGTTGTGGATATGTTTTGTTATGTGTGTTGGTGTGTTTGTTTATACAGTCTACAACCGCGTGACTTTTATATAACGAAAATGTGTTGGAGGAACGTGGAGGAGGAGAGGTCTTGGTATATAGTAATATATAAGTTCATTAATGGCGGGCGTGTTGTGTGATGATTATTTTACAAACAGTTATACGTACATATTACAGATAGGTAGACAATATTACAACAGTTAGACGCTATTTAGTTATACATATATAGAAATATAAAAGAGAAAACACTAGATACATTTTATATATTTATTGACAAAGTTAGTTGATCTATGGGTGACGTATAACCGCACTTCTTTTTCGTATACCACTAGGAGCCCTCAGAACACAGGCGGTTCGGATTACTTGGCGAGTCTGTCACGTCTTTTTCGTGTAACCATCTTCAACAAGATGAGTGTCTGTCGTTATCACGCCATTGTCTATGAAGGAAAAAAAAAACAGGCTTGGGGTGGGTTAGCCAGGGTCTGACTAAGCGCGTAATTAATCGCGAGAGGTGTGTTGTATTGTGTGTTGTATGGTTTCTTGGTTGTTGTACAGAGTGGAAGAGCTTGTCGGCCAGGTAGTTTATGTGTTGGTGGATATACCTGTAGGTATCTGTGTGTGTGTCTGTAGGTAGCTGTATACAGAGAGTTTAGATGTTGAGGGGTGATGTGGTGACGTTGTCGGATGGAGCTGTCTCTTGATGTAAAAGTAAGACAGGGCGTTGCGTGTTGTTCGTATTTGTAGATGGAGGATTTTGTATCTCCCTGTCCATTAGTTCAACTTGTTATTACTGTCTCTTCTAGTTATCACTGTGATACAGTATCCAAGGAAAGTTAGATATCTGGTTTTAATCTCACATGTTCTTTACTTTAACGTACTTTATGTTGTCTTCGGAGTGCTTTCATTTGCCGGTCAGTGTATTTTTTTTTCGGAGTATTTTCAGTGTCTTCAACGTACTTTCAGTTGTCGTAAATGTACTTTTAATTGTTTTCATTGTAATTTCAGTTGTCTTCCTTGTACTTTTAATTGTCTTCATCGTACTTTCAGTTGTCTCTTACGTGCCTTCATTTGTCTTCAGTGCCCTTTCTGATGTCTCGAACCCACTTATGTCTTGAGCATATTTGCAGTTGTTTTCATCGTACTTTCAGATGTCTGCCGTACTTTCTATTGCAAACTGGAGTCTAAATAATCTTTTTACTCAATTTTTTAGTTTTAGTTATTGATTTGTAATGAAAACACACTCGCAGATAATACACATCGCATCAGTACAGCGGGATCAAGCTAATTAACAAAAATAGCGACCCCCGTTTTACAACATCGCTGTTGAAACAAAAAACCCTGCATACTTATCTTTGTAAATTCACAATAATTAAGAGTATCTATAACACTTAGCATTTTACGCGCTAACATGTGACCCACATTGCTTCATTTCATTCAACAAGTCGTCAGTTTATGAATTTGTCGCTTTAAATGTTATCTGAACCACACGTTTGAGTATCCAGAAGTATATTTTTGATAATTAGTGTTTTTCATCGTATCGCCATCAATACCCTTTAGCTCCCCGTGGAACATAGTGCTTCAACAAAATCAAGGCGCAGGTGACGATGTAAAGTGGGGTGTAGGTTAGGGGGGATTTTTGCAGCCGGCGCATGACTTTTTATATAGTAATATATAAGCTCAATAATGGGGGGATGTGTAGATTGTTGTGTATTGATGTTTATACAAATAAATATTATACATATATTTAGTTAGACTATATAGTTATATATATATATATATACATATATTTAGTGTGTGTCTGTGGGCACTCGCGTGCGTGGTTATGTGTCTGTGTGTGGGTATGTGTGGGTATGGGTGGGTGTGTGTGTGGGTGTGTGTGTATGTGTGTGTGTTGGGTTGTAGCAGGCGGGTGTTTAGACAGATATTAATATGTATTCACACGATATTTATACATACCATATTTTAGGCAGCATAGATAACAAAGATTCTTTAAGTGTAATAAATATATAATTCTTTTAAAAGAAGACAAAATGTCAAGCTAAAACACTAGTCTAAAGCACCTTATAGGTCGCTTGATACGTAGGAGGCCTTGTTTGCTCGCTAACAACAACTTGCTTAATTGAAAAAGCTAATCGATTGTGTACGAGCGGCTTTAATCTAGGTTGTGAAAAACGGTTTGAGACACGATTCGTGGTAACAGCTGGTTGGATTACCCAGAAGCCTAATCGATACCCAACGTGCTGTTGAACAAATATTCAGTGTTAGCTTTCTTGATTTGCGAGAGTCTGTCACTATGGGTTATCTGTAAGGTTTTACATAGTTTTGTTAAGGCGTTTATTTTCTAAAATATTGTGTGTGTTTCGTAAATGCAATAACACGGGCTTTTTGTGTGTTTCATGAAAGTGTAGGTCTGGGTACACTACGTAAAAAAGTGATCTCACCAGAACTTTGTTATCTATGTAGATGTATCATAGTCTGGTTACAAACATCAAACTGGTTTAGAAGTAACTTTTATCATTTTTATTGGAAGGAATTGCGATTTTTTTTTAATCGTTTACATGAATATAACAAATTGATTGTTCCAAAACCTTCAGGAAACTATGTTACTATTGACTTGGAGAAAAAGGACTTTTTTATAATTCACTCTTGAGTGAATTCCCATTGTTTTCCTAACCAGCTATAGAATAAAGAGGGAAATATATTTATTAAAACTAATACCTATTATAGAGGCAGGTGAGTAAGGGTTGGTATGATGCGGCATGTTTTTGTGTTGTGGTTGGTGTGTGTAGCGTAGTGAGTCGCGAATGGTTTCAATGAAAAGTTGTCAAAAGGTTATTCAATCAAATTCCAACGAGTGGTAGGCAATTGGCCAATTCATGACTATAATCAACTCGTTGGTAAAAGTTATTCAGGTTTATTGACGAATGACAAACGGCAATCAACGACACGATCAAGACAAACGATGAGAGCATCATAATTATAGTTACTGTTGATAATAATACATTCCTGTAGATTTCTTTATCAATCAAGTCCTTTTCTATCCAAGTGACTAGGATTCCCAAACAGTTGTCATTTGAGATACATTAAGGTAATGTCTGTTAACCTTGTTCCAAGGACGTCTGTAACAGTAAACGGATTCATGCTCATGGATGACGCTTCCATATAATACTTGTTTAAATCCCAGACTTTCTCCTTACAATAATCTATACAGTTTGATATAATCCATAAAAAACCTACACGAAAATACAATCAGGTTAGCGACTTCAGTTGACTAACCTCTCCTACAAAATATGCCACGACCTTGGCATAGGCATTACAAAATATCCAATATTCAAGATATGATCAAATAGTTATCCTTTACTCGTAGGACTTCCGACTACGAAATATTACAGTGAAGTAAAGATCTCAACTGTTCCATTCTAGGAATCCAGTAACATATGGATTCCCGCTAGAATCCAGTGATGATCATCTGTTCCACTTTATTCATAGACGTATTAATATACATGAAGGTTCAAACGAAACTTACGTATTGAACTGCATGTTGGCTTCACCCTGAAGACCCAACAAAATCCTTCATAACAATTCTTCCATCGAATTGTTCAGAATCAAAATAATAACATACGGGCAGAGAGAGAGAGTCCATCTTGCCCTTACAACAGCTGACGTCATAATCCTCAACTAGGTTACCCCTGCGCAAAGAGCAACTCATACTCTGCATTGTGCACGTCGGTGCGTGAATAAAACGTACGCACAAATAATATAACTATATCAAGACTGGTGCGTACATTGGCAGGACCGAAGACTACCCCCTTAGGTAAAACGTACGCAACAGCTCGATCCCCATACTGGCCACCATTTAATGTTGGGTTCTTTTGTGATGGTAGTTGAGAGAAACGGTATGCTAGTGGTAGATGTATCAATGACTAGCTTAGACACGCGAATGGTTTCAATGAAAAGTTGTCAAAAGGTTATTCAATCAAATTCCAACGAGTGGTAGGCAATTGGCCAATTCATGACTATAATCAACTCGTTGGTAAAAGTTATTCAGGTTTATTGACGAATGACAAACGGCAATCAACGACACGATCAAGACAAACGATGAGAGCATCATAATTATAGTTACTGTTGATAATAATACATTCCTGTAGATTTCTTTATCAATCAAGACCTTTTCTATCCAAGTGACTAGGATTCCCAAACAGTTGTCATTTGAGATACATTAAGGTAATGTCCGTTAACCTTGTTCCAAGGACGTCTGTAACAGTAAACGGATTCATGCTCATGGATGACGCTTCCATATAATACTTGTTTAAATCCCAGACTTTCTCCTTACAATAATCTATACAGTTTGATATAATCCATAAAAGTCCTACACGAAAATACAATCAGGTTAGCGACTTCAGTTGACTAACCTCTCCTACAAAATATGCCACGACCTTGGCATAGGCATTACAAAATATCCAATATTCAAGATATGATCAAATAGTTATCCTTTACTCGTAGGACTTCCGACTACGAAATATTACAGTGAAGTAAAGATCTCAACTGTTCCATTCTAGGAATCCAGTAACATATGGATTCCCGCTAGAATCCAGTGATGATCATCTGTTCCACTTTATTCATAGACGTATTAATATACATGAAGGTTCAAACGAAACTTACGTATTGAACTGCATGTTGGCTTCACCCTGAAGACCCAACAAAATCCTTCATAACAATTCTTCCATCGAATTGTTCAGAATTCAAAATAATAACATACGGGCAGAGAGAGAGAGTCCATCTTGCCCTTACAACAGCTGACGTCATAATCCTCCACTAGGTTACCCGTGCCACCAGTCTTGATATAGTTATATTATTTGTGCGTACGTTTTATTCACGCACCGACGTGCACAATGCAGAGTATGAGTTGCTCTTTGCGCACGGGTAACCTAGTTGAGGATTATGACGTCAGTCACCTCTACGACATCTCTCAGTTTAAATCTACACCTGTGGCCATCCACTTCAATGGCCCGGACCACCACGGTGCCACTGACATCCAGGTGACAGGTATCAGATCCTGTTCCTCGGACGCCAACAGTCGGTTTCGCCAGGAACAACGCCTCATCCATCTTATGGGTTGCCTTAAACCACACGGCTTGAATACCCAACATTCTTTTGTCTGAGACGCCTTTCTCTATCTAGTCCCTATTGTATTATGACTGTCTACTTTGATGTGATCACCCATTTTTTTTTTTTTTTTTTAATTTGTTTTATTTTTAAATTTTTTTTATTACATATATATATATATATATATATATATATATATATATATATATATATATATATATATATATATATATATATATATATATATATATATATATATATATATACTATATATATATATATATATATATATATATATATATATATATATATATATTATATATATATATATATATATATATATATATTTTTTTTTTCTTTCTTTTTCTTTTTATAAATTTTTTTAAATTTATTTTATTTTATTTATTTATTTTTATTATTTTTTATTTATATCTATTTATTTTATTTTATTTTTTCATTTTTTTCCTAAATCGCTTTTCCCTCACTTTATATATATATTATTATTATTATTATTAATTTTTTTTTTCCTCACTCTTTTCCGGTCCTTATTTTCATTATTTCTTATTTTTTGTTTTTAAAGTACTTTCGACTTCCGTTTTCCGGTTTAGTGGCAGCCATCTTGCTTCTGTGACTGGACATGTGGCTGGACACAAGGGAGTTATTTTTCTCTTATTTTTATAGTTTCATGTTCTCTACTTAATTTTCATTTTCTTTCTTTCCCTCCTGTCTTGTTTGTCTGTCCCTGACGAAGGCTTGTGGCCGCAACGTAGGTTTTTCCTGTCCTTTCTCCTTGTAAGACACATTACTATTTGTGTTTTTTTTCCCCCCCGTACTACTGTTATATGCAGATGACCTAGTATTCTGGTGCGCTGATGAAAACGTCACCACAGCAAATTATAGAATGCAGCGGGCAGCACACGCTAATGTCATGGGCAGAGAAATAGCTTATCACAATAAACACAGACAAAACCTCCACAACACTGTTCTCCCTCGCCCCCAAGGACAAAGCAGCTAACATACACCTCTGGACAACCATGATCAAGGAAGAAAGCTACCCCACCTATCTTGGGGTGACATTTGACCAAAAGCTTACATGGAATAAGCATATTGCAAATGCAGAGGGAAAGGCCCGAAGACGACTAGGCATACTCAGAAAATTAGCAGGTACCAACTGGGGAGCAAATGAACGAACTCTAAAGAAGATTTATAATGGAGTAATAAGACCACACTTAGAGTTTGGCTCAGCAGCATGGTCATCAGCTGCTAACTCACATCTGCAGTCTTTGGACAAGGTGCAAAATCAAGCTCTCAGGCTCATTACAGGAGCCATGAAAACTACACCATTATCAGAGATGCAGAAAGCTGCTGGATTACAGACACTGTCCTATAGAAGAGACACAAAAAGTATAATTCAGATGGAAAAGTTACACAGTATGCCAACGCACCCAATGAAAGCAAGACTAGATGATCTGGCATTGGGAGGTCTAAAACATAGCAGCTTTGTGCATCGGGGAAAAAGACTTGAAAGACAGCATCAAGAAAATTAATACATCAGTCAGTGGTCTCACAGGTGGATGAGTATAATGATCTGCAAAAACGAACTGCTACATTGAGTATGATCCAAGAAAGCTATCCCGAACAATCATAGATACATGCCTATACAGATGGATCAGCAACAAATGCTGTTAGGAATGGAGGTGCCGGTATCTTTATCTCATATCCTGACAACCACTATGAGACTAGGCACATTCCCACTGGTAAATTCTGTTCCAACTGTACAGCTGAGGTTCAAGCTCTAGAGCCCGGGTTCCCAACCTGTGGGTCGCGACCCCCAAGGGGGTCTGTTGAAGGTGTATATTATCCACCAATGTTGAATGTAGATGTAGAATGTGGATGTATCACCACTAGACACCAGAGATGATGAAGGCGCAGAGGTATGGTGTCTTTGGTCTGGTTTGTGTATATGATGTATATGTGGAGTCAAACAGGTAGCAGTAAAGTAGAGTCCATACAGGACGTCACATAAACTCACGACGTAGAAAGTCAATGAACGTTGTAACTGCTAGTGACGTTTCCATCATTTATTGGGACGCCACAATGACAAGATGTGTAGACATTAACATGTAGAACAGTCTTCATTATATCGACTTAGTCAGCACAACATTTGACAGCAGACACCATAATAATGGTGAATCAAATCATGGGCTTCAATGCATCATAATCGACTGTAAATGTATTCAGGTGTGGAAACCATCATCCTTTTCTATAACAGTCGATATCTTTATAAATGTATAAATGCAGGAGATTAAATTCCTTCTCCTTCTCTGACCTCCAGCAAGACAGGCATGACTTATGGAGTATCAAGTAATGTCCTCTGATTCCCTGTAATAACAACGGTATCAAACCTAGACTGACGTGGAACCGCCAGAGCAGTAAAGTCCAACCAGCAGATAGCCTTTAGGACATGCATCAACCCGATGCATAACAACATAGTGATTCGTGAGTTGAAAACTTCTCATAACGTCGACTCTTCCCCGCCCAGGGAAAGTTGACAACTATGCACAAAATATCAATCATAAAAGTTAATGACAATGATAATCAATTGTAGAGCAATTACCTTCTCTTCAAGAATAACTACACAACTCACTCGCCTCCAGGCGCTTTGAATCACAAAGGGGAAATATCATCTGAGATGAACACTATAGAGGACTTCCATTTCCCGAACAATATAACATGACGGACGCTGAAAAAACGCGTCTATCTCACTCGACAAAATCTGTGACACTGCCTGGGCGGAAGCTGGTGCAAAACCCACAACCAAACAACAGACATGCGCAGAACCGTTCGATTTGAATACAATTCACACAACGTCGAAGCTATGGGCACATTCTAAGAACAACACTTAAAATCGAGCCTTATAAGGATAGGAAATAACTATCGACGCAGGTTAACAAACGTTTACAAGAAAAGGGAGCCTGAGCGCTCCATAAATGGACATGACCCCACATCGGTCAACTTACAATAATACCAGCAACCGAAGGGCATAAGAACAGGTAACTACCTACAGTAAAAAGTAACTCCAATTCCAAGAGTTATATACCTTGCATTAGAAAAATTGCGTACACAGATAACATAGTGACATTCTTATGTGTAACAGGGTCGCAAAGTGTTTTCTGGGGGGTCGTCACGGTTATTTTTAGTTGCAATTATTTTTATAGGAAATTTCACCACGAAGGTTTTCAACACTTATTTATTTCAATATGGCTACACTGCAATATTCTACAAGTGGTTGTAACACTTATTTATTTCAATATGGCTACACTGCAATATTCTTCTAGTGGTTGTAACACTTATTTATTTCAATATGGGTACACTGCAATATTCTACTAGTGGTTGTAACACTGATTTTTGATAAATGAAAGGATGTGACTTGAGGTCCACCGCGGAAGCCCGCCGTGTTCATACATATTAAACATTTTATATTATTTGCTATGGCGTGCCTTTAATATTTTTTCAAATTTCCGCCGTGGCGGACCTTGATTCACTCCCTAAAAATAAAATATACAAAATGCAGTTATAATTAGAATACAATTATATGTTACAAAAAGTAAACTGAAAAAAATATTCACTATGATTCATTTTTAATCGGTGTCTCGATGTTTGAATAACAGACTGTCGAATACGGACCGTCAAATAAAGGTGAGTTGCTCTCTTAACGTAGTTGAAGATCACCCCGTATATTTTGGCGACGCCGCCATCTTTGCAATGATGTAATTCAATAATGTCCGCGATGGGTCGTCTGATACAAACTGGCGCGAACTTAGTTCGCCAATAGTTAACCACCTTTAGTTGGCGCAATGATGGAAACCAGCCACTCGCTGTCGAGCGTGGGTTAGCTACTGCTTGCACTTTCTAAAATCTAAAGAGTGTCAGTAGGTCGTCATCAGTCCGTGCTGTCGGTCGGCTTTCTGCATCGCTATTATCGTTTCCCGACGGAAAACAATTTATTTGGCTAATTAATTTATTGTTATTGTTATATTATTAGTATTAACAGGTGTATTATTTTAATAAAATAGCGAGCCAAGTGACTAACGCAAAACATTACTAAACATGTATTTAAAAAAAAAAATTACTATCCTGTCTCCAGGACTTCCCCATAAAGTAGTTTAGAGCTTTTATTCAGGCATTCTACCGTGTTAGTTTCCCTTGGGGTTCCTCTTCACCAGGACCTCTTGAGGTTGTGAGCGTCGTGTCTTTCTTCTCGCTGTGCTGCCTTAGCGCTTTTGTACTGCTGCATTCTTGAGGTTTTTGTTTTCTCCCTTACCTCTGTTATTTTGCTGTTATCCCCTGTTCAACCAAAACCCTTTGAAGGGTTTAAAACGGTTATATTGGGATATACAGGGTGTTAACGTCTTCGCTGGTATCACGTTCCTAGTCCTGGAAATGACTGGTCCTGAAAAGGACCACTAGCTACCTGTTAGGTCCCTACTCGTTGTTGTCTTTTTCGGCTGTGTGTTGTTCATGACTGTCTTTATTATATTTGGTAGCAGTTCCTTTAGGGTTTCGGTAATTATTTTGTCTTCCGCTTCTTTGCTTCTTTCTCTTCCTTGATTGCTTTTTGGTAGGCGTTCCTCTACAGCTTCGGTAATTATTTTGTCTTTAGTTTCTTTCCCCCTTTCTCTTCCTTGATTGCTTTTTGTTATGATATCCTCGATGATCCTTCTCTCTGTTTCAATTCTTTTGAGGACTTCTTCGTTCTTTTCCTTTAGCTCTGCGAGTTTGGCGATGTTGACTTCTATTTTGAATGGATTTCATGTCCTGTAACATTGCCTGAGCGCTCTGTAAGGCTCCTATTGTTTCGTCTCCTTATGGTATCCGTGTCTTCGTTGTGCTGTCTGTTCTTCTCGACTTTGAGTTTTTGTTTTATGTCTCGCACCTCTGTGGTAAGTTTTATTAGTTGGGTTCTTGTGTGCTGTTCTTGTTTAGCAGTGTCACCTGAAGCCACTTGGTGTCTTGCTTCTCTGAAGGAGATGTTTTTGGTTACAGATTCCTTCAGTATGACCTTTGTCTCTTTGAAGATCGGATAGCCACGGTATCTTGCCCTGTGGTTCCCGAGACAGTTTGCGCAGGTTCTGTTGGAGTTGGGCACTTTATAGCTGGTATCCTTTTTCGCGTGACGGCATTCATTGTAAGAGTGACTTCCCGCACAGTACCGACAAACTGTCTCTCTCTTGCAGGTTTTCTTAGTGTGCGAAAATTGCTGGCAGTTTGAGCACTGCATAACAGGAGGGATGTACTCTTCTGTTTTTCGACATCTATCGTCTAGGTTTAGTTGACTTGGTCTTGAAGTCCCTTCAATAGTTAGGATAACTAGGTTTGTGTCCTTCTTGTCCCATGTCTTCAGTCTTTCAACCTGTGTTATTTTGACATTCTTGTTTTCTGTTTGCCGGCGGCTGTGGACTTCTTGTGTAGACCAATTGTTGTCGACCCTGTCGTAAATTTAGATAGGTTTGAAAGATATTTATGGTCCCGCCTGAGTAGAGGGGATGGTGATAAGTACGTGAGAAATAAAGGTGTGATAAATAGATTTCACGAGTGAATAGTTTAAGGAGAAGATCTGTCTCTGGAATGAGAAGTTTCTCTAGTCCAGCCTATCTATACGACTATCTTTTAGTATAAAACAATCTTTCCCCTCCGTATACCTAGTGTCACAGTGTGATTAACACAGCTGTGGACTGGCGGTGCTCCGCTGGGGGCGGGTACATAATGTCAGTCGGGTGTGGGAGGTGTTCTCATACACTTAACTTAACAACACGAAACTGCGAGGTCAGCAGGTCAGGGGTGAACGCAAGGGGCGTTCGGATTGGGAGTGAAGAAGGAAGAGTAGGGAGAGCGATGAGGGTTTTGATGATGATGGCTGACTCGAATTGTCGAATGCAAGAGGATATTTAGTTGTGAGAAGATAAGGCATTTGGTTATCTGAGATTTTCATCAATGTGTTACACTTCGCTAACTACATATATTGTTGTGATTTTGTGGTGATAATTATTTGAATACATTAGACAGAGTTGGGAACATTGCTAGTGTTCGTTATTACTTGAATGTGTTCCACTCCACCCCTCTCTCTCTCTCTCTCTCTCTCTCTCTCTCTCTCGTGTGTAGTATTTCGAGGACTAAGGCATATGTGTATTTAATACAAATACCCTGTGTCAGGTGGGGAGCTCGTATTTGGGTCCTCATGTTTGATTATCTTTGCACGTCAATGCAGCGCCAGGTCAGAAATCTATTTTAGGTCACATACACTGTAGGCCTGTTTTTTCATTCACGTAGTTATCAGATACTTTTTTTGAATAGTGAGTCACGGGTCACGGATTAGCGATATACAGTGAAGTGAGGTATTTATTATGAACAGTACGCTGTGTCAGAGCTAACAAAATGTCAGGGCGACATTGAGCACTCCTCTGGTTAAGAAAACGACGCCGTTGTCGGTCAACGTCTGCGGTGTGAACCAGGTTCGTTGACATTCATTTTGTTGTCTGCGGGGCTGAGAGGACGAAGATGTTGCTGCTAGTACATGTTGGGCGAACAAGTGGATGGCAGCCTTGGTAGCATTCATTTCAGCGTCTGACTAGTCAAGACTAGACGCCGCTGCAGCGCCGTTTGAAAGCCAACAGTGGCACAGTGTTGCCACTACACAGTGTTTACTGGCTCAGGAGACGACGTACCTGTGGAAATCAAGTGGTTGAGTCTTCTTGTGGAACTGGGTGCATGCCGAGCACGGGAACTGGTGCATTACAGTATCAACATTTTACACACGGTCGTTACGAAGATTGCCAGAAGCTGAACAGTACCAGATTTACGTTACGATCTTTGCCTTATACAAAACACTGCAGGCCATCATCATAAACTGTACTGAACTTTTTCTCACGTAGAAGGCTGCACTACACCTTTGCAAACGGTGGTAACTTTTATGAACTCGTGAGATGTTATTGGAGTGGAGCTGGCAAATCCTCGCCTTGTGCTGACGACGAGCTAGTATACAGTTGGGGTATAACTTTGATGCGTGTGGTCTGACTTTTTGCTTGACATCCCTGTGATATTTCAGTGAAGACAAGGCACTATCTGGTGACAATCGTGGACTTTGTGCCTTACTCAGGGGTCATCCTAATGGACAATATTTGTAACTTTACGTAACTTTGTAACGTGTCGTTCGTTGTGTGGACCATTGGATCATTAGTGACTAAGGTGCTGTGGACATCAGCGTCATCATCAGGAACCCAGACCTTCGGAGATCATCAATTTAATTGATTTATAGTTAATTTTCTTAATATAGTATTATTATTATAAATTATTGGACACTTATTTTTCTTTTAGTACCTTACTTTATAATATTATATAATTAGTAATCATTCTCCTGTGACCTCATTTCCATTTGGTTGGTGAGTACGTCATCCAACTGGTGCGGTGTTGCATCATACTACCTTTGGTCCCTTCATTGTCTATTGTAGGTTTTTGTTGTGTCTTCGTAGAAGTATAATTTTGGTGTCATTTGGTTGTTGTGTGGGTTTAGGATTTTCTCTTTTGCATTGCGGAAAGCGATTATGCTAAACTGTTCTTTAGGACTGTTGCTAGGGGAATTGTGTGCCGGAGCACGGGCACATAGAGCTGACCCTATTGGCTGCCCTGCATAATTCACGTTGCACATTTTAGTGTATTAGTGGTGCAGATCTGGTTTGTTTGCACGGTGTCATATTTGTAATAGTGTCTCTTTGTCATTTTTAATTGGAGTATTCTCTTGTATTCTTCTTACTATCATGTACATACGTTAATTTCCCAAACTCTTGTTTTCATTTGTTAACAGCTACGGTTTATAATTAGACATCTGCTGCTGTCTGAGGATTTTTTTCTTATTCCATCGAACTGTTGTGTTCGTTCGTGTAGTAAGGTCGTCTTGATCATCTTCATTATTGTCATCATTGTTTGTATTTATGTTTGTTTTGTTTTAGTGAAGTGTATCTCAATTTCAATTCCAGTACCGATGGCATAAGAGTAGGTTGTGTATTTTTGCTTGTGTAGGCGTAGTTTTCTGGTTTGGTTGAGAATCACATGTATGTTTATGCCATTAATTGTATTGCAGTGGGGTTTAGGTTCACTGCTTAAATATTATGGGTGTCATGGGTACAGCAAATTATGCTGTTGAATAACTTCACACAATAATACTGAATACACCTATTTGATTGGTACAGTCAGTATTTCTGACTAGGCATTACATATAATTTTGATTCTTTTTTTAGTACAATATCTGATAATTTTCCAGTGGGGAATACTGAAGGCATTTTTTTGTACACTGAGTACTGCTTTAAGAAATTTTAATTTAATTACATTACATTACGATGGCTAGCCTCTTAGAATTTGTTGATGTTGGTAAAGAGCTAGCATTAACAGGCCCTGCTCTACAAGAATGGGCAGGAAAAATGGAAAGAAAAACAGGAAAATGATAGAATGGAACGGTGTGAGGAGAAAGAATTCCAGAAATTGAAGATTGAAGCTGATAAATTGAAGATAGAAGCAGAGAAAGAGATGAAGAAGATAGAAGCAGAGAAAGAGTTGAAGAAAATTGAAGCTGACAGAGAAATAAATCTGAAGAAGCTAGATAATGAGTCCAGGAAGCAGGATTCAGGTGGGAAAGAATTCTCACATCCCTTTAGACTACGGTTACCAAATTTTAATCTGTGCTAATAATTCAGAACGAGCGAATTCGGCTTGCATATTAGAAACCTTTAACAATGAGAATTGCGAAGGGTGTAGACCATTATTTGAACCAGACGGTAAGCCTATGCTTATCTGTGGTCACACTCTGCCTTGTCTCTCTTCTCTTGAAGAAAATGGTCATTTGGAATTGCATCCAGGATTTGTGCAAAAGCAGGAAGTGTCTGTGTTGAGAGGCACGGGCTGCACAACTATAAGAGTGCGTAGATCCTGCATTGACGACTCATGCTTGATAGGTAAGACAGCAAGATGCGTCACTTTCGGGGGTAACATTGAGTATTACCCTCTTGCCATTATTGAGGTGGACACACCCTTCATATCTGGTAGAGTACAGGCCTGTGTACTCGAAGCACCGATAGCGGATTTGATTGTGGGTAATGTGCAAGGTGTGCAGGAATGTACTCAGATGGACATCAGGAAATGGAGGGACAATCGTGTGCTTAGGGCCAATGCGGTGATTACTAGGGCGCAGTCAAAGGCAGATGACGCATTAGAAGCGACGCATCATGAAGCTAAGACATCGGAATTGGTCAAAGGGAGTCAGGATACACAGGTGTCGGACTTTATCCAGCACCAACGGTCAGACGGATCATTGCGTAAATTTTACAACTTTGCCAAGAGAGGTGATGCAAAGTGCACGAAGTTGGCCAGACATTGGTTCGAGTTCAAGAATAATGTTCTCACTAGGTGTTTCGCTAAGGGAGTACAAACTCAGCGCCAAGTGGTGGTACCGTGTAGTTTTAGAGCAAAAGTGTTAGAGGTTGACATGACTCCCCTTTCGCGGGACATATGGGTGTGGCTCGAACGCGCCAGAGGGTGCTGTCACAATTCTATTGGCCATTGTTTAGCAAGGACATTAAACTATATTGTAGGTCCTGTAAGATATGCCAACAGATAAGGCATAAAGGCAGAACTCCCAAAGCTCCGGTGCAGGTTACGGACTTGTCAGTACGACCTTTCCAGAAAGTAGCGATTGATATTATAGGCCCCCTCTCGGTCACTTCAAACAAGGGATATCGTTTCATTTTAACGATGGTAGATTTGTGCACCAGGTGGCCGGAGGCGGTGCCGATGAAGAGTATTACTTCACAAGCAGTCGCAGAGGCTTTGCAGATGTTGTTTTGCAGGTTTGGTTTTCCGGAAGAGATATTATCGGATAGGGGCCGTCAGTTCATTTCGAAGGAGATGTCAGAAATCACTGGGCTGTTGGGTATTGCCCAAACATTCACGAGTCCATATCACCCTCAGTCAAACGGAGTTTGCGAGCGTTTTAACGGTGCATTAAAACACATGCTGGCAAAAGTGACCGCAGAATCTCCGCAAGAATGGGATAGGTTACTCCCAGCGGTCCTTTTTGCCTATAGGGAGGCCCCCCAAGAGAGTACAGGATTTTCCCCTTTCGAATTACTGTATGGGGCAAACCCAAGGGGGCCGATGCACATATTGAAGAATTTATTAACTGGAAAATGTGCAAATAGCACCTCAGTTACGAGTTATGAGTATGTAGTGAGCCTCAGAGAACGTATTGTAAAATCTTGTTTGGTGGCACGTGATTGTTTGGCGGGGTCGTTAGCACGGTATCTGAAGTACGCAAATCGGAACTCCAAACTAGTATCCCTGGTTCCAGGTGAGGAAGTTTGGCTACTTTTACCAGCTAAAGAGGATCGCTTGAGCATTACGGGGCAAGGACCATTCAAGGTGGTTAAAAAATGACAGATGTCGATTACCTAATTTCGGTCCGAAATAAGGAGAAGGTATTTCATGTGAATATGCTGAGGCCATATGTAGAACGACCTGAGTCATTGAAAGCAGTCACAAGGGCAGCACAGACTGAAGCAACAATGGCATGTACGGCAGTCATTGATGACACGGGAGATGAAAAAGGTGAAGGGAATATACAGTTATCCCTCGTACCCCTAGTTCCTTCGGAATCATGGAATATGGTGCGAATCGGGGATGACCTAACAGTAGAACGGAAGTACAGATTATATTAGCGGATGGACAGACCTGATTTGTCATGATATCCTCTGACATGCGATCAGCCTATTAGGGTAAAACCGTATCCATTGCCCATGCATTTCAAATCGGCTGTCGAGAGAGAAATTGGTGACATGCAACGACTGGGGATCATTTCTCCGTCTGATTCACCATATTCTTTTCCAATGGTTGTGGTTCGCAAGAAGAACGGATCTCTTTGTATATGTATTGACTTTCGGAGATTGAACAGCATCACCGTCGTTAATGCTGAACCAATACCTAATCAGTAAGATCTCTTAACACAACTCACCCACGCGACATATTTCAGCAAACTCGATCTGTCTAGAGGCTATTGGCATGGAGGCTGCGAAAACTCTTATGGCATTTAGCACCCCCAAAGGATTCTTCTTCTTCTTCTTCCGTCCTTAGCCACCGACCGTCAAAGCAGTCAGTGGCCATTACGCCTAGTGGCGTCTTAGGGCAACAGCAGATAGGTTTTCGTTGCCATTGTTTCCCATCACGCCTATTGGCGTATTTAGGGCAACGGCAAATCAATCCATTTGCTGTTGTTTCCGTAATCGAAGTGACTGGCAAACGGGTGATTAGCCCGTTGGTCCCAAAGGATTGTTTCAGTTCAATGTCATGTGCTTTGGCTTAGTGAACGCGCCCGCTACATTTGTGAGGATGATGAGAAGATTGTTAGGACATCGATCGGATATTATTACATATATCGACGATATATGTTTGTTTCATGAGTCATGGGAGGATCACATGATGGGGTTGTCTTCCCTATTGCGGTGTCTAAGGCAGCATAATTTGACGGCACGGCCGAGTAAAGTTTGCATAAGTTTTAAAGAGTTAAATTTCTTAGGACATACGGTAGGTCATAATGGACGAACTCGAATAGGTGTGTCGTCAGTCAATAGAATGTCATGTTTAATAACTGACGTACGACCTGGGATGTCAGTGAGAATATCCTGATAAGATTTTAGAAGTGAGGAAACTTGCTGGTTTTGATCAGCCGAAAGATCAGCAGAAATAGTAACATCACTCCAACTTTCAGTCTGATGGAGTGGTACCACTGGTATAGTTAATGGTACGTCTTGAAAAGAAGACTCTTCTTCTTGAATGACAGCTAAAGTGGTATAGTGATGAATAGGAGGTGTAGGATCGTCAGTTGACTTGAATACTGACTGAAGATAGTCAGGACGTGTATGATATTCCTTTAACATATTAATGTGAAAGGTTTTATGTTTGCCCTTTACATCGACAATGTAGTCGACATCCGAAATTCTAGATATTATTCTAAAAGGGCCACTCCAGGTAATGAGTAGACGATTATTTTTAGAAGGCAATAATACATATGCCTCATCACCCGGAATAAGCTGACGAAGACGTCTATACTTGTTTGCAAAAAGTCTAGCTTTTTCTTTTGCATGTTCAAATGCTGCGGTAGCTAACCCACATGCATCTATGATCCGTTTTCTCAAAGAGATCACATACTCATAAGAGGATTGAGTCTCTGTTACGTACATTTATTACCTAAGGGGGTAGTCGTCGGTCCTACCAAATGTACGCACCAGTCTTGAGATAGTTATATTATTTGTGCGTTCGATTGATTCACGCACTGACGTGCACAATGCTGTGTGAGTTGCTTTGGACGCACGTGTAACCTAGTTGAGTAGTTTGTGACGTCAGGTTTTGAAGTGGAAACATGGAACTGGCTTGTGTCCAGGATTGTAATTTTATATTGTGTATCCAATGGCATGTTGAAGGAAGCCATTTATTATTGTGATTTGTATTGGTCTTCAGGTCGAAGCCAATCGCAGTTATGTCACGTAAGTTATCGCCCACTTCTTATTTTAATGCTGCATAAAAAGGCCGCTCTACTACTAATCTAGCGGGAATTTTATCATTCCTAGAATGGATCTACAGAGTCGCTTGCCTTTAAGATTTGGATCGTAGACGGAGAATTCCTACGAATAGAAGAAGTTATATTGTTTACCTTATGCACATGTTTTAAATGCCGTACATGCTTCAATGCCAAAGTCGTGGCATGAATGTAAAGAGAGGTTAGCCAACTGAAAGCCTTTAACTGATAGGATTATCGTATATGACTTTGTGTGAAATTATATGATGTACAACGCTATGTAGGATGAACGTCTGGGAATTTTAACAAATGTAATATGGAAGATTTCATCCCAAAGTATGAATACGTTACCATGATAGACGTCCTTGAAAGAAGGTCAACGGTCGTGACTGAGAAGGATATTATACGGTAACCGTTTTGTAATCCTTAGTCTATGGACAGAGGTCTTTACTAGAAGAGAATCTTCAGGAACTTTAGCAGCAATAATTAATATGTTGTCGTGTGATCTTTGCGCCTGTGACGATGTCCGTCTTGTCCACTTCGTGTCCTGGTGAATAAAATCTATGTAAAGTTACCAACGACTTGTGTGCTGCCAATACTTGACCAGTTCACCTAATTCAAGATACTTGTTGGTTTTCGTTTGAAAAACATTGTTGACATTTATTCCGTTGTAACCATTCGCGTTTCAATTCATCACTATGAAAACGACACCAACAGTCTCCTCTTCGATATTCTCTTCAATGAGTAAGTCGTGGAGTAACGACATTGGTCCGCGAGGTTGGATGCCGAAGACTAATTGATACGGAGAGAAACTGGTTGCTTCGTTTTGCACCTCGCGATACGCAAAGAGGGTAGAAGGTAGGACTCTGTCCCAATCTTGAGGATGATCTTGCGTAATCTTACCCTGTAAATGTTTGAGTGTCCTATTCTTACGCTCAATTAATCCATTGGACATTGGGTGGTAGATCGAACTAAGCGATCTATCAATACCTAACAATTTCATGACTTGTGACATAGCTTCAGATACAAACTGAACACCATGGTCAGATAAGATCTTACGTGGAAAACCTAAGCGCGAAAAGATCAACCATAATGCCTCTGCAACACTAGCAGATGATGTATTTTTCAGAGGTATGGCCTCAGGCCAACGAGTACACATATCAATACAAGTGAGAATATGTGTATGTCCTCTTGCAGAAGGTTGCATAGGACCAATAATATCAATAGCCATTTTCTCAAATGGTCGAATCGGAATGTCCGCAGCCTGAATCGGAGCTGCGTGGTATGGACCCCGAACTTTGACTTCTTGACATGTCGTACACGAACGGCAGTAGATATTCACATCTCTGTGAACGCCTGGCCAATAGAATGCAGATAGCACTCTAGATTTGGTTCGTGAAAAACCCATATGGCCTGCGCATTGAGAGTCGTGTGCGTGACGCAATATTCGAGCTCTCATAGAAAGAGGTACTAAAATCTGAGACCGTAATGAAGAATCAGTGTCTTGTATAAGTCTAACCAATATCCCATTCTTGAGTACAACATTATGTCTAGATTTTGCATTCGTTTTTGTAGTCTTGTTATTAGCTAGCTTTAAAAATCTGGTCAATGAAGCATCATTTTTTTTGCAATGTTATAAACGACTCCCGTGAAATAGGGGTGTCAACATCATCATTAACATTGATCGCAGGTTCAGAGGGTGTATTAAGCAACATATCAGTAGCTTGCGCTCTGGTAACTACTGCATTTGCAGCCTGAATATGTCGCTCTTCCCATTCAGCAATTTGCTGTGGGGTACACTCTTTTACACCGTGTATGCAACCCAAGATGACATCACTAATTGGATTCCGAAGAAGGCATGCGTGAATCTTCCCTGAAAAGAAAGGTGTATGTAAATTAATAATGGCTGTAGGGAAGGTTTCCACAGTGCCGCCGAAGGTGACGCATTTGACAGTATTGCCTGTAGCACAACAAGGGTCGATCAGCGAATTCCGTACACCGACTGTGCTGCAGCCTGAATCAAATAAAATAGTACAAGGAATTGAGTTAACATATCCTCTATTGAATTTAAGGCATCTTTTCCCCTGGTGAACTGACGCAGAAGTGGCCGTACAGACTGCTGGGAGACTTGGTAATATGTGTCGGCATCTCAGCGTCGTGATCGCCTTGGGCTGGAATAGCGTTGAGCCCTCGTGACAAGCCTTTACCTGCTCAAGATCAATACAAGACATTGCATTATGTGGATTAACATTTTTGTCCTGATCTTTGTTAGTTTGTGCCTCAAGTAAAGCAACATTAGACTGATGACGAGGTCTGCTAGAAGATCTATCTCTTCGCCGCGATCGATTCTGACTATTTTCTCTAAAATTGCTATAATCGTTCGTTCGTTCTTTTGTCTGCTATGTTGCTGTAATACCCTGTTCAACCTGAAAGTTGGTTATAATTGGGGTATATTGTGTGTTTGGTTCTTCGGTGCTAATCGTCTGTTAGCCCTGAAAAGGACTGGTCCTAAAAAGGACCGCTAGCTGACTGTCTGGATACTTCTTCGCTGCTTGTCTGTTTATGGTGTCGTGGCGTTCTCATGGTGTTCATTTCCTGCCTTACGGGTTACAAACGGTTATATTGGGTGTTAACGTCTTCTCTGGTATCGCGTTCCTAGTCCTGGAGATGATTGGTCCTGGAAAGGACCACTGGCTGCCTGTTCGGTCTCTTCTATTCGTTGTCAGTTTTGGCTACGTGTTGTTCTATGGCTGTTGCTATTACCTTTGGTAAGAAGCCCATTATGGTTTTGATGATTATTTGGTGTTCTGCTTCTTTTCTTCTTTCTTGATTTCTTGTTAGTACTTCTACGATTTCGGTTATTATTTTGTCTTTAGTTTCTTTGTTTTGCTCTCTACTTTTTGTAAGGATATCCTCAGCGATCCTTCTCTCTGTTTCAATTCTTTTGAGGATTTCTTCATTCTCTTTCTTTAGCTCTGTGAGATTGGCGATGTCGACTTCTATTTCGTGTTTGATGGTTTTCATGTTCTGTAGCATTGCCTGGGCACTCTGTAAGGCTCCTGTTGTTTCGTCTCTTATATCATCTGAATCTTCGTTTTGTTTCTTGTTCGTCTCGACTTTGAGTTGTTGTTTTATGTCTCGCACCTCTGTGGTTAGTTTTACCAGCTGGGCTCTTGTGTGCTGTTCCTGTTTAACAGTGACGCCTGAAGTCACTCGGTTTCTTGCTTCTCTGAAGGAGATGTTTTTTGTTACCGATTCCTTCAGTATGGTCTTTGTCTCATAGAAGATCGGACATCCACGGTATCTTGCACCGTGGTTCCCGAGACAGTTTGCGCAGGTTCTGCTGGGGTTGCGTTCTTTATAGTTGGTGTCTTTTTTCGCCTCAGGACATTCATTGTAAGTGTGACTCCCCGCACAGTATCGACAAACGGCCTCTCTCCTGCATGTTTTCTTAGTGTGCGAGAATTGTTGGCAGTTTGAGCACTGCATAACAGGAGGAATGTATTCTTCGGTTTTTCTCCATCTATTGTCTAAGTTGAGTTGACTTGGTCTTGAAGACCCTTCGATAGTTATGATAACCAAGTTGGTGTCCTTCTTGTCCCATGTCTTCAGTCTTTCAACCTGTGTTATGTTGATGTTCTTGTTTTCTTCTTGTAGGCGGCTGTGGACTTCTTGTGTAGACCGGCTGTTGTCGATCCCTCTCACAACTATCTTTTTGGTCTTCTTGAAGATCTCCACAGTAGCTTTCATCTGGTGGGGCAGCTGGACTTCTTTGTGTCCGGACTTTAGCTCGATCATCAGTTGGTTTGTCTTCTCCGTGTTATTTAGATTTAGGATAACTCCGTTGTCGTATCTTGAAACTTTAGATATGCTCCTCCTGCCCGTTATTGCTTCAAGGATGCCGATTACTTTGTCGTCGGGTAGGGCCCTGAGCGAGGCCTCACTTCCCGATGTCTGAGTGATCTTAATGATCCTTTCCTGCAGTGCCACGTGGGAAACGGCATTCTTTTGCTTTCGAAGGGTGCACGTTCCGACATCTGTCTCAGTTTGAGCGTGCGGTCTGCGGGACTGAGTCACATTCTGGCTGGTTGTCTGCCTCTGATCTCGTTTTACCGAATTTGTCTGGTCGCTGTGTGATGGAGGCTCGACTGTGATATCTTGGTTTGGTGGTGCTTTAACTTTGACGGGCTTCAAAACATTGCTATCTTCTGTCTTCGAAGTTTTGTGGCCGTGTTTTTCAGCTGTTGTCTGGTCACTGCACACTGGAGCCGCCGCCTCGACATTGTGTTTTATCGGTGATGTTACTTTGTCAGTCTTCGGAGCCTGGTTGACTTCTGTCTTCGACGCTTTGGGTTGTTCATCGGTCGTGTCACTGGCCGCGTGGATCGGCTTCTGAGAGGGACCGGCCCCGACGCTAGTAGTTGGAGTAATCGTGCTCCCCTGCTGACTGTCTTTGTTCTGTGAAGGTACTTGTTTGATGCTGCTGACAAGTGTTTGAGGGCTTCTATAGACCTTCCTCTTTTTCGCTTGTGGCTTGGTACGACCCATTTTAGTGAATTCCGACGGCTGTGTTCGCCCTGAAAAGGACGCTCGTTTTAGTATAGTGCTGTCTTCCCGTGAAGGCTGATGGAAAAGAAATGTAATGAAAATGATTGCTATAATTACTGTTACTGTTGGAGTTAAAATCTTGGTTAGAACGCCAATTATTGGTATTACTGTTATGTCTTTGACCAAATGATCTGTTCAGAGAACCATATCGATTATGTGAATACTGCGAATTGGATCGCCAGTTTTGTTTATAATTGTTTCCTTGATTATTTCTAAAATTATTGCTATCAGAATCTTGTGATTTGTGAGATTGACCCCAAGAAACATTATATGGAGAAGATTGTTGGAATTGTTTTCCCTTATAAAAATTACAAGAACTGAAATTCTCGTTATTTCCCTTTTTAAAGGATCAGTCGTTACTTAATGAACGGTGTCGTGAAAAGTTATTCTGTTGCATAGCAAAAGCAACAGGAAATTCATCCTTAATCTGAGTATTGCTTATATCCATGTTCGGATGTGCGGTGCAGAAATTTTTGCAATTTTCATCCATTTCTTTCATATTTTTAGGTTTACGTTCATGTAAAAAAGCAAGAAATGCTGGGTTTACAGAAGATAAAACTTTATCGCGTAGCAATAAATCAAAAAGACCGTCATATGATTTTTCTACCTTGGATAATTCTATCCATCTTTCCAAGGTGAGACGTATCTGAGAAAGAAAGTCATTAAAGTTCTTTCCTGATTGTGGTAGCATAGTTTTAAAACGTACCCTGTATTCATCTTCCGACATTTGATACTTCTTAAGAAGAGCTGCTCTAAGAGCATCATAATCATTTTTATCATTAGTACTAGTCATATGGTAGACCGCCATAGATTCGCCTGTAAGTAGCCTAGATAAATGGGTACAATATTGTGTTTTATCCAAGTTATAAGACTTACATGTGGCCTCAAAGCTGTCAAGAAAGAATATTACATCGTCGGATGGTGGATTAAATTTGGGTAATTTTAGGTGAACTTCCCTAAAATTATCATGTCTAGATGAAGACTGGCCTTCATGAGTTTTTTGAGAATTAGCTTTATGTGCTAATCTAAATTGTTCAAATTCCATTTCCTTCAACTGTTTTTCACGTTGAAACTTTTTCTCCTTTTCCTCAGTCTCAAGCTGAAATTTTCTTGCATTCTCCTGAGCTAATAATCTTCTCTCTTCCATTTCCCTTTTCTTACCTTCCATTTCAATTCTAAGTTGCCTTTCCTTTTCAGCAGCTTTACTCTCGTTTTCTGCAGCCTCCAATCTAAGTTTTTTCTCGTTTTCTTCAGCCTCCAATCTTTTCTGTTCTGCCTCAAATTTCCTTTTTTTCTCATTTTCTTCTGCTTCAAATTTTCAAGCCTAAGAGTTTCTAATTTCCTCTGTTCAGCTTCTATCTCTTGAACCTTTTTATATTCCGCAAGTGCGAATACTTTTCCCTCTTCAGGAGTCATCTGAAGGGCTTTAGCTTGTTTAATAAAGTAATCTAGTGAATACATTATGATCACTAAGTAGTTACTATACTTCTTCTTCGTAAATATTAATTAATGTCCAATAATTTTCTCTTATCACTCTAAGAAGTGTTACTCGTTCATGTCCAAGAACGTTATATAGTATCATATAATTATTAATATATTATTAATCAACAAAAATAATTTATGCAATGAAATGTTATGAGAAGACAGAAGTAATAGACAATTACGACACTAGTGACACGACAAGATAGTTAATGACAAATAAAAACAATCGCAGAAATAAAAAAAGTTAGAATGCAGAAATGAAAAATAATTTTGCAAAAGATGCAACGATCACTGCGATGGAACAAAGGACAAGACCATAAACAACACAGTGTATAAACATCAAGGTGTAAAAAACTAAACGAAAGTAAGGTGAGACTGGACGGCTGATACAAACAAAATACATCATGAAACTAAAGTACGGATAAAAATTACTATTACGACAACTACAATAAAACTGGACGAAACAGCTAAACAGTCAGTTGTCACAGGCAACCAGACACAGTGGACCTAGAATCCTTCGACACACAGGTGTCGGAACATTCCACTGAGGGAAGTCTGCAAATAAATCTATAGAACAATTATGAAGGCCCTGAGATGAACCTGGGATGTTCCCTTCATAATTCACCTGCCGACCTCCCGCTATCAACATTGAACATAAAATATTTAATACAAATAAAATTAGCAAGGACATATGAAAAGAAGAGCTCAGCCAACGAAAACGGTGGAATGAACAACAGCGTTATCAACTTATCTTTTTTCCCGATACCGACAAGTTTCCCGATCCTTGCAGGATTGCCAAATTTGGAACTCGGGCGCTGTGCTACTGAGCCTTAGTATTTTGACTGAAAGAAGAACTTGAATCCATTTTACTTTTGTCCTTAGAAGTTGAAGTTCCGTGATGACGGTTGAAGACTTTGAGTGACCTTGGCCTCCATGTTAGGTAATTTTGACTTGAAGTATTCTTTCGATTGAGGGCTTTCGTTCCCAAGAATCCGTTAAAATTCAGAGCACACTGTGCCGCCAAATTGTAGCCCCTTCTTCTGTTCTAGGTTAGTGGAAGTTATGGAAGGGTACCAACATCTACACGCGAATGTTAAATACTAGTAAATCAATGTAATGTTCAAATCAAAACTCCACGAGTGGTAGGCAAATTGGCCAACATGATGATACTCAACTCGTCGTTGGAAATAGTTCATACAATTTATTCACGCTGTACAGTGGACGATACGAAATAGTACTTTTGATGCATTAATGATCAACAAGGAAAACCGGACTGGGTGATGCGCCAGACAACAGAGGGCA
Organism: Oreohelix idahoensis; assembly: GCA_024509875.1. Classification (NCBI taxonomy): domain Eukaryota; kingdom Metazoa; phylum Mollusca; class Gastropoda; order Stylommatophora; family Oreohelicidae; genus Oreohelix; species Oreohelix idahoensis. Next base: position 628,143 of record JAMPIV010020829.1, on the reverse strand, counting down.
GTCCAAGAGGAATAAGATGGACAACATTTTCTACATTGGAAGATCTGGAATATGCAGATGACATTGCACTACTAGCACATTCACATTAACACATCCAGGAAAAAACGGATAGACTTAATAAGTTTAGCCAGCAGGTGGGCTTGAACATAAATTTAAAGAAGTCTGAGGTCATGACGCTCAATGTGAGCAACCCTGAGCCCATATCAGTAAGGAATAAGCAATTGGTACAGACAGATACCTTCACATACCTAGGAAGCATAGTAACACCAGACGACGGGGCAGGCAAAGACATCAACATCAGAATGAATAAGGCAAGAACAGCCTTCTTTAGCCTAAACAACATCTGGAAGTCCTCCCAATACAGCACAAGCACAAAATTACGATTATATCAGAGCTGTGTGCTTTCTGTGCTTCTCTATGGTGCGGAATGCTGGAGAGTTACAGAGAAGGAAATGTCGAAATTGTCCTCTTTTCACACAACATGCCTAAGAAAAATTCACCGAATCTTTTGGCCGAATACCATCACTAACCAAGATCTGCTTACTCGTAGCAAGCAAGAGGACATGCACACCATCATAGCTGGCAGACGCTGGAACTGGGTTGGTCATGTCCTCAAAAGAGACCCCGATGCCATCACAAGAACAGCTATGCTTTGGACCCCTGAAGGAAAACGAAAAAGAGGCCGACCAAAAACAACCTGGCGGAGCACTGTGGAGGCTGAGATGCAAAGAATGAACCAGAGTTGGGGCACTGTACGAAGGACGGCCACCGACCGAGCAAAGTGGAATCAATTTGTTGTTGCCCTACAAGACGCCACTAGACGTGATGGCCACTGACTGCTTTGACGGTCGGCGGCTAAGGATCAAAGAAGAAAGAAGAAGGAAAACAGGACGGTGAAATCTGGCGTAATGTTCATAATGGTAATATATCTTTCCGATAAGATCCTTACAAATGTTCCATAATCAATTTATTTTTGAGCATATTGAATTAATGAAGTACATTGTATGTGTAGGCAGTTAGATCAAACAGTAACTTTCATTTGTCCCTTTGACCTTGAGTATGATAACGAGATCCCCGTTATGTCTTCTCACACCTGAGGTCTCTCGAATGAGTAAGTTTCTAACTTTATAAGCCTCATGATTAATCATCATAAAAATATTTCAACATATTGTCTATGGACGACATCCATTGGCGCAAAGACAGATAATATAATTAGATTTGATTCACCTCTATAATACCGTCGATACTTTCAGTCCGGCTCCTTTGGATATATAATAACGCAGAGACCATTCCATTTATACATAAGGTTTATCCCTTGATGACTTTCAAGACTTCCTAAATATTAACGATGCGATTACGTTCCTTTCTGATACCAGAGTTGTACGAGTACCAGCTGGAGGTCACACGTAGGAAGACGACTAATAATTCATACGAAAATATCCTTGATTAATAAAATCTATTACCTGGCTTGGATGACCGAAGGGCTATGTCTTAAATGCAGTGAGCCAGTCATCAAGCAAGTACACTAAGTCCGAAATCAAGGACACAGCATCAGACTCACAGTCTGGTTATGGAATCCTGCTTCATTCTCTCCAAGCAGATACGTCATCTGCCTTTGTTTGACAACAAGCGCGTTAATTTTCAAATCCCCAAAAATGTGCGTTCTCGTGCACAATAAATTTACTATACTAAACATATTTCTAATATCTCAGTTGGTGCGTACACTTTTAACAAAGATAGGACCTGAGACTGTCTATATTGTTAAAGTCTGTTAGGACTTAAAAAAGGACGCAACACTTACATACACAGCTAGTTAGGCTTATTGGTCTGTAGCTGGTGGCCTTCCTGTTGTCTTTTCCTTTCTTTATGATGGGACACATGAGCGCCTCTCTCCATGTCTGTGGCACACTGCCTGTCATCCAACTGTAGTTGTATATTTGCAACAGTTTGCTCATTGCTGTATATCCTAGGTGTTTTATTATTTCGTTGGTTATACCATCCTGTCACGAAATGGATTTTGGACTAAAGACTGTCTACCTATAGTGACAAGACACTAGTGAGAAGGAAGACTGGAAAATTAGATGTTGAAGAAAATGATAGTGAAATGTGAACGGTTGACACTATTGGCTCCGAGGTTAAGAACCAAGGTTGATTCTTTCCTCGCCACTTCGGACGTCTTATGTGCTATAGTTGTCAACGACCTCTAGCTACCCTAAGGGGATAAGGTTATATCAAGCTTCACAAACACCAAGATACAGACAACATATAGCTACTGTACTTAAATGAAATGACTGATGCCAGCTACAATTTATACAAGTTTATTATACACCTATAAACAACTCATATACATGTCAAATACATAAAGTGCTAGGATGCACACCTGAAACAAAATCAAGCACAGTTAAAAATGCATCAACCCCAACCCTTCTCCCACAATTGCAACCTGTATGGAGAAAGAAGGTAAGGTTAACTGAAATGAACTACACTGCACTTGATGTCGCCTACACTCCAAACTAGCTGTTCTAAATTCTAACTCTAACTCTAAGTCCACTGATAGCTGGAACGACTACGAAGTGTCTACACAATCTCTGCACAGACTTCAGTTCTACACAGCCTATCCTGGAATCTCCTGAACACAACTAACTGCACCTCTAAACTTCAGCAGCAGTCATCTGCTATGATTCACCAAAACTATCAGTTCTGCCTATCTGGTCTACTACCTGTAGACTACACTTTCAGCAGCTGTTCTCTGCTCTAAAATCTGTAGAGGGTATTGTGACCCTATTTCCCTCCACCATTCTGAAATTGACGACTAGGTTAACAGAACCCCACTGGATTCTGGACTGGAACTGTAGCTGCCTTCTCCTAACACCTCTGAGGTTACCTGCCCGATTACCTATGACTGGGCGATGGGGCTATCGGCTTTATTATGGCCGTGAAGAAGCGAACATAAAATTACCACAACGCTGGCAGCATGCCAAATCTGCGTGTGTAACCGACCGAGCGTCAGAGCTCAGGATTTATCCACCAAAAATCCTATTCGCTGGAAAATGCCTTCCCCTGGCTGGGAAAACGTATTTTCTTCCTCTCCTTCCACCACTGGCAATTCATGCACGACTTAGCTTGTCGGCGAATGCCACAACTTCGCCGTGGGAGAAATTTTGAGGTATCAAAAATTCTGCTCTTCCCCACAAAAAGCCGGTACCTGCAAATCTCGAATGTCCTACTGAAGGCAATCGACTTGACTCTGGCAACCGGCTTATCAATTTTTCATTAAAAGAGAAAGAGGCTATGAAATATAGGCCTTTTTATAATCAAGACCCCCACGCGCCGACTTCATGACGTCATATGCGCGGCGTGGTTCTAAAGCCAATGGGAGCTCTGCATTTCAACTGCAGTTAGCTCTCAGCCAATCAGAACCTTAGATCATGCTGATGCAACGTACATGAGTTTTAGACAAAGAAACGGGATTAAGCCTAGCCCTCTAGTGGCAATGAAACAAAAATGGCCAAAATATATATATAAAAAATCCCGAAAAATGTGTCTAGCTGCATGCCTATCTTTAAAAAAAGACAATCTGGTGCCAATCCTGATCTAGCATCTATAATCTTTCTTCTAGAAAAATACTGTCTAATTCCCTACACCCCCATTCTAAACACATAGATCAAACTCCATCGTGATCTCATCTTGAAAAAACGTAAATAATAGAAGGAGAAGAAACATGGAGAAGGATTATTCTGTAATCCCTCCTAGAAATAGTGAACAAAATGCAAGGAGGAAAAGACATGGGCCATTTGAAAGACAGAATCTCAGTACTCTCGTCACATCACTCCCCCCTTTCAAAGATTGAGCAACGATCTCATTACTGAAATCTCTGAGTTTCACATTGGCCCTTAACGCTGTCTACAAGGCTGTCTGTCCTTACCCCTCCTATTCAGTGTTCTTCGACCTTCCTCTTTTGCGTTTCCTCCTTCTTCCTCTCCCAGAATGAGCTCCTATGCTCCGTTGGGAGAAGTTGATCTCTCTTCAGACCTGTGCCGTCTAATGGCGGGTCTGAACTTTCCCTTGCTATGACCGTCAAAAGGCTGTCCTGGTCAGCTGATGTGACCGGCGGGCGCTGTGGCGACCTGGCGATGGCGACTTCCTCGCTGCGCGACAGCAGGGTTGTGACTGCTGGTACCGTGCGAAACTGATGCAACGTCTCGGGTTCCTCTGGTGTAGAGCCTCCGATTTCTTGCTGGGTGTCTATTGGATCACGATCGACCTCAATAGCTTCTACCTTTGAAGAAAGGTAGGTAAGATCTGCCCCTGGCAGTGGTTCTGGACTCGCTCTTCCCCTACCAACATGAAGCGGGACAGAGCTCTCCAAAATAGCTCCTTGCAAATGCGTAAGGTCGCTTTTCTCACTCTTTTCTGGCCTGAAAAGTTGGTGAGATGAAACTGTAGACCACGGGAGCTCTCCGTCTAACACCCTGGTTCTACCTTCAACCTTGCCCTCCCCTGTGAGAGTTACTGGCGTCAGTTGGACTGTGTCCTGCAGTGACACTTGACGGTTTAAGATCCCGTTAGATCGCGGAGAATCTGAGATAAAGCTCTCAGTGACTGGTTCCAATGTTCCGTGAAACGAATTGGAAAAGATAGCCAATTTTTCAGGCTGCTCGTTACAAGAGTCGTTTCCTGTAAACGAGATACGAGAGTTGTGGGCCCCATCTCCGTTTATCGGTAAACGGATACTCAGATCACTGTCCTCCTCCGTTTGAGCAAAGTGCTGGTCGGATGGGGCTCCAGGGCTGGTTGGAACTATATGCTCGCTCAGACCGCTATCTTGTGCCCTATGAAGATGGCGCTGGTCGTTGACATATGTAATACCGCTCTTGTCAGTATGTCCCTCACTTGAAGGAGCTAATACCATCGGGGGCCTAATTCCCGACAACAAAGAGTGTACTTCCGGAATCAGAGGCGTTACCACTGTTTGGCCGTTTGGCTGAACAGGGCTGGCAGGCGAGTTTGCCTCTGCAAATAACATACCACTGTCGTCGGAGGCATTGAACCTCTCCTTAGCACGACAGCTATGTTCGAGCTCCCTCGGGGCTTCGTGAATTAGGGGTTCTCCTTTTTCACGTATCTGGCCTGCAGTAGGCCCCCTTGCATCAGCAAGGATCGGTGTGGTCGGGTTCCCCAAAACTAAATATGGGTTACCGAGAATGAAGTCGTAGGCCGGCTGAGCCGTTACAGCTGCCTTGATGGTGCCAGACACGAACCTACATTTCACCTCAATATTGGCTACCGGAAAGCACTGTGAAGTCCCTTTCCTTAAAACTCCACCAATATTCACTTTTTCCTTCGTCATCTGCCAGGGCTTCACCAGATGTCGGGCGACTATGCTGGGGTAGGTAAGCCCACTGTCAAATAAGCATGTAGTCTCAGTCCCGTTCACTTCGGCTGGTCCACTGTTGGAGAACAACTTCTCTGACGGGAAGGGTTTCCACTTCTTCCCTTGTTTCACCCTCACAGGCCTTAAACAAGCCACCTGATGAGCGGGTTGTTTGTTTGGGCACCGTGTTGTCCAATGAGAGGTAGTCCGACAGAACCTACAATATCTCTCATTATCTCCCCGGTTCCTGACGGGTTCATGAGAAGTCGGCCCCTGTGTTCTGTTATGCGGCTGGGAGCGCAGATTATGACTGGGAGGGGGCTCCTTGCGAGACGGCCCTTGCTGCTGGTGAGCTGAAGAGGAAGGCGAATGCGATGAAGATGCTCCTTTGTCCGGGGCTGGCAGGTCAGGGTGTTTTCTTTTCTGGCCCAGTACTTCGGCCTGTGCCGTCTGGAACCTTTCAGCAAATAGAATAATCTGGTCCAGTTGCTGGGCGCCCTGCTCCGCCAGGTACTTCCTTAAGTCCGGAGACATGTTGGCCTTTATCTGTTCGCACAGGACTAATTCTTCCACTCCTTCAAAAGATTTAGCCAAACCCGACAACTCTCTCCAGCGAGTGAGGTAATTCCTCAGCCTCTCTGCGAACTGGGGAAAACTTTCTCCTTTCTCCAGTCGACTTTCCCTAAACATCGTTTGGCACTTCCGGGGAGTCCATTGGAATCGCTGTAACAGGGCGTTCCGCAGTGCCTCAAAGTTATTCTGGTCATCCACTAGCATCTTGCTATAGACCTCATACCCATGTCCTTTTAGAGATTGAGATAATTTGAGATACCAAAGACTATCATCCAGCCCGTATGCCTTTGCCATCCTTTCGAATTTTTCCAAAAATACCTCAATTTTCTCATTCCCGTTAGGAAAAGAGTCCATCGGAAAATTCATGGCTGCCATCCGGGGTCCTCCATTTCCTGAGGTGTCTGTCGCCCCTGCTCCGGGAGAATCTCCGTTAGCCGAACTGCCTTCCGAAGATCGGTACTGCAGTTCCAGTGAATGCAGGGCAAGTTCATGCTGTCTCTCGGCTGCCTTCTCTGCTGCTTCCCTTTCTGCTTTTCTCTCCTCTGCCGCCGCAGCTCTTTCCTGCGCCTCCCTCTCTGCCTTTTTCTCCTCTGCCTGTCGGGCCTTCTCTTCTTTCTCCGCTTCCAATTTACGCAGGTCCATCTCTGCCAGTCGGGCCCTCTCTTCTTTCTCTGCTTCCAATTTACGCAGGTCTTTCTCCGCTTCCAATTTACGCAGGTCTTTCTCCGCTTCCCTTTTCTCTCTCTCCGTCTGCCAGTCCTGTTCCCTCATAATGTAAGCCCTAGTCTCGGCCTCATTCATCCCCATGCTTTTAGCTGCATCCTTCCATGCAGTAAGTAGCTTGACCAATCCAGCCATCTTACCTGACAAATCAGCAGTAACTCACCACAAGGGGAAATGACAAAAAAAAGGAACCAGAAAAATTTACTGTTACCTACTAGGAATATGCTGTCGCAAAAACCCGCACTCAGACTAGCACCAAGTCTGACTAATAACTTCCTGAAAAAAATTCAAGTTATCCAGCTACCCAAAACCCGAATTTACTTTCCTGTCAAGAAAAAATTCGATTAGCCATCAATTACCTCTAAGTCATAAACAACCTTACTACCACTATCATCTATACTAACTGGAACCTGTGGAAAAAAAACTTATAGCTGGATCAGTCTTAATATAGCTCAAGTCTAGGGGAATTATAAGAAATCTATTTCCAGAACTTTCTTCAGAGACAATCTATAAATCTAGAATTGATCCCAACAAAGATGATCCCAAGGACGACGCCACCCACTTTGTCACGAAATGGATTTTGGACTAGAGACTGTCTACCTATAGTGACAAGACACTAGTGAGAAGGAAGACTGGAAAATTAGATGTTGAAGAAAATGATAGTGAAATGTGAACGGTTGACACTATTGGCTCCGAGGTTAAGAACCAAGGTTGATTCTTTCCTCGCCACTTCGGACGTCTTATGTGCTATAGTTGTCAACGACCTCTAGCTACCCTAAGGGGATAAGGTTATATCAAGCTTCACAAACACCAAGATACAGACAACATATAGCTACTGTACTTAAATGAAATGACTGATGCCAGCTACAATTTATACAAGTTTATTATACACCTATAAACAACTCATATACATGTCAAATACATAAAGTGCTAGGATGCACACCTGAAACAAAATCAAGCACAGTTAAAAATGCATCAACCCCAACCCTTCTCCCACAATTGCAACCTGTATGGAGAAAGAAGGTAAGGTTAACTGAAATGAACTACACTGCACTTGATGTCGCCTACACTCCAAACTAGCTGTTCTAAATTCTAACTCTAACTCTAAGTCCACTGATAGCTGGAACGACTACGAAGTGTCTACACAATCTCTGCACAGACTTCAGTTCTACACAGCCTATCCTGGAATCTCCTGAACACAACTAACTGCACCTCTAAACTTCAGCAGCAGTCCTCTGCTATGATTCACCAAAACTATCAGTTCTGCCTATCTGGTCTACTACCTGTAGACTACACTTTCAGCAGCTGTTCTCTGCTCTAAAATCTGTAGAGGGTATTGTGACCCTATTTCCCTCCACCATTCTGAAATTGACGACTAGGTTAACAGAACCCCACTGGATTCTGGACTGGAACTGTAGCTGGCTTCTCCTAACACCTCTGAGGTTACCTGCCCGATTACCTATGACTGGGCGATGGGGCTATCGGCTTTATTATGGCCGTGAAGAAGCGAACATAAAATTACCACAACGCTGGCAGCATGCCAAATCTGCGTGTGTAACCGACCGAGCGTCAGAGCTCAGGATTTATCCACCAAAAATCCTATTCGCTGGAAAATGCCTTCCCCTGGCTGGGAAAACGTATTTTCTTCCTCTCCTTCCACCACTGGCAATTCATGCGCGACTTAGCTTGTCGGCGAATGCCACAACTTCGCCGTGGGAGAAATTTTGAGGTATCAAAAATTCTGCTCTTCCCCACAAAAAGCCGGTACCTGCAAATCTCGAATGTCCTACTGAAGGCAATCGACTTGACTCTGGCAACCGGCTTATCAATTTTTCATTAAAAGAGAAAGAGGCTATGAAATATAGGCCTTTTTATAATCAAGACCCCCACGCGCCGACTTCATGACGTCATATGCGCGGCGTGGTTCTAAAGCCAATGGGAGCTCTGCATTTCAACTGCAGTTAGCTCTCAGCCAATCAGAACCTTAGATCATGCTGATGCAACGTACATGAGTTTTAGACAAAGAAACGGGATTAAGCCTAGCCCTCTAGTGGCAATGAAACAAAAATGGCCAAAATATATATATAAAAAATCCCGAAAAATGTGTCTAGCTGCATGCCTATCTTTAAAAAAAGACAATCTGGTGCCAATCCTGATCTAGCATCTATAATCTTTCTTCTAGAAAAATACTGTCTAATTCCCTACACCCCCATTCTAAACACATAGATCAAACTCCATCGTGATCTCATCTTGAAAAAACGTAAATAATAGAAGGAGAAGAAACATGGAGAAGGATTATTCTGTAATCCCTCCTAGAAATAGTGAACAAAATGCAAGGAGGAAAAGACATGGGCCATTTGAAAGACAGAATCTCAGTACTCTCGTCACACATCCGGGCCTGGTGATTTCCTTTCTTTAAGTTTCCACAAGGCTGTTTTTAACTCTTCCATATTGAATGGTTTGGACATAACGTCCGGACTGTTTTCATTAATTCTAGTGTGGATTATTTCTTGACGAATGTCTCGTTGTCTGCGTAAATTGACGGAGATGTTACTTTCATTTCTGTAGGATTCCGCAAATATGTCTGCTGCTTGTTTGCCGGTATATAGTTTCCCTGCATCGTCTAGTGTAATTGTTTGTCGTTGAGAATTGTTATGGTCATTCAATTGTTTAGTGAGTTTCCACAACTTTTCCCTTCCTTTTCAAGGTTTAGTTTATAGGTTTTTTTCCTTCCAGCTTCTCCCCTGGGCTTCTAGTTTTCCTTTGATGAATTTTGCTTTTGCCTTTTGTAGCATGATATGGTTCTGTTGGGATAGTTGTACCTCTGCAGTGTGCCTCGCTTCGTTCATTTCTTCATGTAGGTTTTGTAGTTAGTTGGACCAATATGGTACATAGCTCTTCCTCGCTCCTCTCAGTATTGTTTAGTATTGTCCGCTTTGAGTACTCCATTATTAAAATCCCAGATGACTCTGTTAATGTCTCTGTCTAGTACCCTAATATCTTTTGTAAGCAGATTTGCTCTGTGTTGGTAAATGGACCAATATGCTTTTTTATAATTCCATCTTGGCTGACTTGGACTTGTATTAATTGTTCTATTAATTTTGATGAATACAGGGCGATGATCACTTCCATCGAGTTGTTCTCCTATTTCCCTTTCCACTATCCCAGCTAAATCAGGTGTGCAGAATGCCAGGTCTGGGTAGAGGTGCTATGCCATCTTCTGGAGTAAAAGGTTGGAGGATCATTAGGGTTGTTTAGAAGGGTTAGGTTATTGTCGTCTTGCCAGTTTTCTATCTCTTCGCCCCTTCTGTCTAGCTGGTAGTATCCCCAGCTTTGGGAAGAATTCTTCTCACAAGAATTCTCCCACCGCTAAGAAGTTGCCACTGGGGACGTCTATACTAGCCATGTTCAGTGGTATGTCACTGGGGCAGTAGAAGTTTAGGAGATCTAGTTCCAGAGTGTTATGTTTAAGATGGATTACTTGGTATTCTGCACCTTCTTTATATGTCTTGGATTCTATAGCGTTGAGGTTATTCCTTATCAGTATTAGTATGCCACCCTTCTTCCGATCTTTTCTGTCAACTCTGAAGCATTGATAGCCCCGTATCTTAAAATGTTTTCCTTCCTGTAGGTGGGTTTCTTGTATGCAGCATATGCTAATTTCTTTCCAAAATAGGGTATTTTCTAGTTCAGTCTTTTTGTTGTTGACTCCTTCTGCATTCCAATGCATGACATTCATAGGGGTCGTCGTCTTATCTGGTTGGCCAGTTACTTTCCCCTTCCGCCTCCTGGCTTCACTAGGCAGACTAAGGAGACCTCCAGTAGCTGAGGGTGGATTCTGTCGAAGCTCAGAATCCGGCACTGCTCCTGCCTGGAGGGACTTCACAGGGCGAGCACCATAACGATAATTTTTTGACATCTGTTGTGTAGACATATTAAACCAAGGCGGGTTGCATGGTACCATGGTTGCTGGTGCGCCTCCTGGCCTGGTACCTCTGACTTCAGCACCTGTTTCTTAAGGCAGAGTGTGCTCATGCCTCCCCCTCTGGCTGGGGGATTTGATTTCGCCTTTACCTCGTTTGCTGTCTGAAAAGAGCACCACTGAAAAGGTGTCGATTTTATTCGGGGTCGTGTACTGGTCATCAGTGAAGAAGGTCTTCTTTGGGTTACCACTGCATAATTGATTCAACCGGTCATGTTGACACAAAGTGGGAGTGTCAGGTAACGCGAATGGTGGAATGGTTCTGTGTAGTTGACCACTTGATAATATTACACTCACACACTCTTATGCAAGTCAATGATGACTGGAACTACAGCTGACATTTCACAGTTTAATAAGGACGCATACATCTGGACAGCACGGAACATAGTCATAGGAACATGTTGACATGTACATCATTAGGCATTTGAATAGTAGATCATATTTCATGCAGCATTCAAATATGATGGGCGATATAAGGTAATCATTCAATGTTCTGGCAGACTATTGCCATATCCCCTAACTGACTGAACGCATCAGTGGGTGTGGGTGTGTAAACATATAAAGAGTTCACTGGACGAACCTTTTCCTTGGCTAAGTTCTCCAGCGGCATATATCAAATGTTTATGTAACCAAGTTAAACCACGATAGGGGTTTTCATATTAATAAGATCTCCATATCACTGTCCGATAATAGGTTTGATATACTGTTCTCTTGACAGTGATCCATAACGATGACAAGAATACAAGATGGCTACCTTCCTGAGTTTTGCTCACTCACCCAGAAGAAGGATAATGATAAGCCAAAGTTAATTCACAATTTGAATATCAATAATTTCATAGAGTTTCCCTACAGTTCCACATTCATAAGGTTGCTTCATGTAGACATAAGCTCTGTTGGGAAACCTGTCATCTTCAACTGTATATATAAACGACCAACGATGCTCGAAACACGATGTCCATCTAGGTCTAACCAAATAGAGATTATCAAAAAGAAGGGTCTGGTATTACCTGGAGTCCGAATTAATAATAAAGTGCATGAGGAGAATCTCTGACAATAGAATCTCGCAGAGACACTATCTCCTTCTGAAAAAACATTCACAAATCACTTTTCAACCTTTAAAAGGACCAGCCCAAAAAATACACACGGCCATTCTCAGCCGGCTTTGTCGAGACTCAGTACGCCTCCGTAGGACAACGAATACCTGCCCCAGAGTTCGGCACAAAGAATATAGTCCGACCTAAACATACGAAGATATACAATATAAGACTGAATCTTCTTGCACTAGACAAGTAATACATATGAATTCAGGCCATAAACATTCTAAGCAAAATCAATCTATTTTCTGGCCCTAACAAATGAGAAATGACATAAATTCGGTATTCATACGCTAAATCAATATTCAAGGGAGATCATCCACATAATCAAAAGTATAAACCAATCATGGATTATCTAGCTTTACAAAGGAAAGCATTTTCGTACACTCAATAAATACAAATATATATTTTTCCATATTAAATAGACATACAGGACGAATTGTATGCCTCACTGAAGTAATCCGTGCGTCACACAATTCCATACAAAAGAATATGTGCGCCGCATCACTGCCCCATTTGGACCCCTTACCAGGTAGTCACTCTCATAGATACACTATCTGTACTGCAAGCTCTCAAGGGTGATTTTTTTTTTTTTTTTTTTTTTTTTAACCAGCGGCACTTGGGCTTTCAGCCCTTCGGCCCAATGACATGTCATTGCGAGGCTGGGGAACCTGAGGACTTTCCTTCCAACCCGGTCAGGAGCTTCGCTCCTTCCCATCCACAGAGGGTTTATCACAGGAGCCGTTCAGGCTATTCAGTCAAATTTCCGGCCGTAAACATTTCTTCAAACGCCGACGCCCGGGTTTGAACCATGAACACCGGGTCGCCAGTACAACGCCGAAGCCATTACACCAGTGCGGCTCCTCTCAAGGGTGATAAACTCCCGCATCTGAGAAATGAACTAAACAAGGTAGCTGCATAAAAGAAAACCATACTTTAGTGGGTACCATCTCATTGTGGAGTACCCGGAAATGAAAAGGCAGATAAACTTGCAAAAAAGGGAGGAGAATGTGATCAAGAAGATAATGAAATCGCATACTTTGAGAAAAAGAGAGCTATCCAGACTATTAGAAGAGAACAGAATCAACCCAACGACGACTACCACACTCTTGACCGGCAGGGACAGATCACCATTTTTCGCCTCAGGACAGGGCATAACAAACTGAATAAACACATGCACAAGCTACGATTGTCTGCTTCACCACTGTGCACATGTGGATTAAACGAACAAACTGCTGAGCATGTTCTACAGGATTGTCCTCTGTACGACCAGTTAAGAAAGATATACTGGCCCTACGACTCAACCCTAAACTCAAAGCTGTATGGAGCTAAAGAGGAACTCCAGACAGCGGTCGAGTTCATCATGAGAACTCGTCTGACGGTGTAAACATCAAAGATGCGATCGCAAGAAGAAGAAGGAGACTATCAGAAACTTACAAAAGAACTAGAGAGAACAAACAAAACAGAGTAGCAAAGATTAGAGCCATCGTTGTCAAAAGTGAAGGGATATAACTGAGTAAGTTCACACACATATCCCGATCAACAAGCAGAACTGGTTTAATGCCTCAGAATGGAGAATGGCAGGCAGTGACAAAAAACTAAGATGGATGCAGCGGGTTGCAGACATTTTAAAGAAACACCAGGTTGCTGTGCGTGTAGCACCAGAAACCAAGAATCAATTCCAGTTGTAACGCATCACAGTGTAAGCAGTATTTTTTTTTTTTTTTTTAATTTAAAAAAAAATCCGTTCAACATCTGCGTAGGTTATAACTAGGATATAAAGTGTGGTGAATTCAGGATAATACTTTTGTTTTCCGATATCTGAATATGATACCATTTCGCGCTTCCAATCAGTCCATATAGTGTGAATTAAAAGTATCAAAGTTTATGAATGTGCGTGCGTGGGTGTGTCCGTCCCTGTCATAAAACGGCAGTCTCTTTAACCTGTTCTGTTGTTGACAAGAAAGAGGAGGATGGGAAAGCCCGGGGTCTTGGGGATGACACCTTATTCGTTATTCATCTGTCATCATCACTATGATCTACTACAACCTCACCAGACCCTCACTTTTCCGCCATACACTCACCAATCCTTATATATATAACTTTTGTTCTTGTTTTGTGCTGTTATACAATATTGTGCAGTTTTCTAGGACCGCCGATTCTCAACCACATGTTGTACAGTTATAGGTGAATTAAGTGCCTGTAAATAATCGAAAACTGGTATTCTCTGTTGTTCATACTTCTTAAATTTTTTTTAAAAGAGATGCTCTGTATTATCTTCTTGTATACATTCAGCATAGTAAGGCTCTTCTATTCTAAAATACCGCTACCTCATTTCAGTTTGAAGTCTAAGCAGTTTCTCGTTAGGCTACCACTGGGAATGGGCTATTTTAGAATAGTAGATCTTTACTCTGCAGAATGTCACAAGAAAATAATATAGAGCATTTTATATTAAAATGTAAGAAGTATGAACAACAGAGAATATCAGATAGAATAGTAGGTACATAAAAATACAACCGAAGGATTCAGTATGTGGTTCAGCTGTGCGTGCTTCGCCATAAGAAGACAAACGCTTATTGAAAAGGTCAAGTTGTTGCCTCCAAATGGTAAAATTGAGACACCAGTGCCACTTGATGAAGAATATTAAATAATAAAGAATGTTTTTGAACACCAGTCTGTCATGTCAAGTAAAAATGACAAAGTTTGCCACTTCACCCAAATAGTGACATCCTGGCATGACAGTCACGATACCTCGCATCTGATTTCTTAAGACTAATTTTGGCTCGGAGCCTCGATCTAAAAACTGGCTAGGATGTGCGCTTGCGCACATTTGACATGTTAAATGCCAAGATGGCCACATACAAAATATTTACATACTTGTTTGTATAAGTGCTTCGCTTAAAAAAGATTTTTCACTACCAAGTCATTTAAATCTGGAAATATAATAATGAAATAAACTTTACTTTAGGGTTTGTAGCATAATGAGAACATAAAAAACATGTTTGACAAAGAAATAAAGATAATTTAATTTGGCTTACGAAGAGTGTGTAATTTGGCTTTTCTGCGCAATGAATATGGGAAGGCCTGATTTCCGCGTCACGCTCGACCTTTTGGTGTTGTTCGTTCAGACGGCATCCATTTGCAAGCAAACCTCACCAAAATCCTGGATAAGGTAAACAAACCGCAGGTGACACTTTATCTCATGTATGTAACGTGCCAGATTCTGGTTTTGTTTAATAATGTCTTTAAACTCGGACATTGATCAGTACAATCTTGAAAAACAGTAGTTGGTAAACAGCGTAAAAAGAGCATGAATGACGAATATTCAGAAACCTGTTATCGATAAATTCTATAGCCTATTGACTTTTGGCTTGGCCAAATTATCACAGAAATAATAACTTTTAGTTATCCCACCACCTTATCAGGCTGTCATACGTTTTGAGTGATACAGACCAAATGGTATATAGGTTACGTTTTTGGGGGGGATGTAAACGTGTAAATTCCGCGCTTTTCTTTTATTTTTGTCTCCTTTTTTTCTTTTTAAATTAAAGGAGTCAAAACATTCTTAAAACTTTAGACTACCAGAAAAAAACCGAGGAAGAGTGCAACATTTTTGCGTTAATTTGAAGAGGAGGGGGTATATAGGCCCAAATCAGTTATATAGTATACATCCTTTTCGGGCGTTGGGGGAAGGTGTGGACACCGGGCGTTACTCAGGCAGAATAATTAATGGGTAGGCCTAAGAATTAGAATAATAGCCTACAGTGACAGTAAAATATGTTTTAAGAACAACAAATAGGGGGCCTAGGCCTAATTTTGAATTAGTAGGCCTAATTTGAACAGTAACAATGCTGATGATAGTTTGAATTATTATGACTTGTATTTTTTACATTATTATTAGGCCTATTGTTTTATATAAGCCTGTATGGAAGGTGTGATAATTTGTGGCCACCAGGTTGCAGTTGGTGACCAGAAATCTTACACTGGCAACCTGAAGTTGAAGTAAATTTTACTAAGGGTTTTATTGTTTTAGCCTATTTATTTAGGCCCTATTGAACACCCACTTTGGTTTCAGTGTTAGAAACTGAATTTGTCACCAGTGCAATCCAGCAATGTTTCAAAGTAAAATGGTGACAGGAAACTCTGTACAGAGCGATACAACAGGATTCCATTTGATCATCAGAAGTGGTCCCCCCATTGATCAAGTGTTTCATCCCCTTTATCTCCTTTACACTCTAAGGGGAGGGAGGCACTTAGGTCGTGACTCCCAAGTGTCAACCTCCTGTTGTCTAGTGCAGAGAATTGAACCCACTCCCAGCTTTCAACTTCACTCCTATTTTCTGCCAGCCGGAGGCAATTGTGAAAGTAACCCCTATGTTGAAAACAAATTACTCTCCTGAGTTTCATAGCCTGTTGCGGTTGTTCCACAGCCAGCACAATGCCTTTTCCGCAGTTTTACCAAGCCTCATAAGTGCTCTTTAATCTCAGCCTATTAGTGATTTTGTATGTAGCTACACTTGGAGTGTGCTTTGTTTTCAGGTTGCAGTGTGAACACACTACCAGTGTCTTGTGATAGTTCTGGGGCTGTGTCAAAAATGTTTCTATTTATTAACTTTTAGTAGCCTATACGTGCTCAAAAACCATGTTTTTACGAGCTAATTTCAGAGTACGTTTTTAGACATGACTGCTGTTAATGATTTTGCATTAAATAATTTTTTTTAAATGATGACATACAGTGTTATATATCAAAATGTGGAGAAATGAAACCTCTATGACATACGCTTAACTTAATTGTTCAGTGGTGTTAAACATGGATGCAACCTATACAGTAATGAGTGCAGAAAAAATTGAAAAACAAATTGTACTTATCAATATGTATAGTTAATTCTGGTAAACTTTAACCCCTATACCTACTTTCATTTTAAAGTACATCCATTTTCACATACTGTAGGAAAGTCAGTTGTTTCTGAACACAAATAAAGTTTTTATCACAATCTGAAATATTTTGGCGTGTTTAGACACAGTACACAAAAATTTTAGGACCTATATTTGTATAGACATGACTGCCTTTACTGATTTTGCATGGATACTTGAGTACCATGGGCGCCTTTTCGCGACAAGCCTTATTTTCCGTAGAGTACCAATGTCGCCTTTTGGCGTACGCATAGCATCAGCATAAAATGTTATCACAGCAAGCGTCTGAACATAATGCAAATCAAGCGAAGTAACTCAGTTTTATTGAGAAATGGTCAATGGCGGCCGGAAAATGTTTTCACGTGTTTTGATTAATCTTTAGGTGGAAATTTAATTAAAAATGAGTGAAACTAGTGAATGTTGCAATGATTTGGATTCTGGCTCTCAGCTGACATTTGAAAGTGACAACAGTTGGTCTAGTTTTGATGCAGGGCATCCTGAAATTACTGAAACAGACAGCAACAGCCCTAGTTCCAGCATTCGCGAAGCTGTCAGAGGCGTTGATAGCGATTTTCAGGGCCATAGTGAGAATCAGGGGCGTAGAAAAAGACCTGCTACTAGGAGGGGGTGTGGCAGAGAAGCAGCTGATTAGTTTCAGTGGTATGGCTTTGATGACCCCTATGTGTGAGCTATGGTTAGGGTTAGACTGTTACAGACAGTAGAAAAGGGTTTCCTGTAATTTTGAGAAAATCAAAACATAACATGAAGTGTGGCCGTTCATCTGTTTTTGCTGGGGGGGGGGAGAAACATGGTTGCTTGTGCGTGGCATTATAGAATTTGTTCAGCACAGTCCACACAAAGTGTTACTGACAAAAGTATCAGATTCATACACCATTTATCACTGCCTCAAATGGTATCATCATATTCTTCATTTTGTCATAGAAGTTGCCCTAGTAAATGGATATATTCTGTACTGTGAAGCTGCCAAACCTCCAATTACACCAAAGCAATTTAAGCTCAAGATTGCTGAAACTCTGGTATCAGATTATGCAAGAAGTAGACACTACAAGAAAATGCAGGCCATCTGTGTTCAGTGGAAATTGACAGACTCGTCGCAGCACATAATCAGTTCTCACAGCAGTATGAAGACAATTGACAGCGACCAAGATGCATTGTTTGTAATTCTGCTGGACTGAGAGTCCAGAAAAGATTCTTTTGTATTGGATGTGAAAAAACCACTCTGCATTGTGCCCTGCTTTTCAATTTTTTTATAAGTGTGAGGACAATGCTGCTGCCAAGAAGGAAATAGGCCCCCAAAGGCCATAGATAAAAGCAACAATAATTGCACCTGTGACCATATTTTATTTTAGAATATCACACCCAGCTAAAGCCGTGACCATATTTTATGTTAGAATATCACACCCAGCTACAGCCATCTGTGACCATATTTTATGTTAGAATATCACACCCAGCTACAGCCATCTGTGACCATATTTTATGTTAGAATATCACACCCAGCTACAGCCATCTGTGACCATATTTTATGTTAGAATATCACACCCAGCTACAGCCATCTGTGACCATATTTTATGTTAGAATATCACACCCAGCTACAGCCATCTGTGACCATATTTTATGTTAGACTATCACACCCAGCTACAGCCATCTGTGACCATATTTTATGTTAGACTATCACACCCAGCTACAGCCATTTGTGACCATATTTTATGTTAGACTATCACACCCAGCTAAAGCCATCTGTGACCACTGTCAATAGGGACGGACTATGGAAAATTATGGCGAAATTCGGCTGTCCCGATAAGTTCATCTCAATTGTCCGCCAGTTTCATGAAGGTATGATGGCTCGCGTATTGAATGATGGAGAGCCTTCTGAACCCTTTCCCGTCACAAATGGTGTCAAACAGGGTTGTGTGCTCGCCCTGACACTATTCAGTATGATATTTGCTGCCATGCTGTCTAACGTTACGCATGACAGTAGCGACGGCATACACATCAGATACAGGACAGATGGGAATCTGTTCAATTTGAGACGATTACAGTCCTTTACGAAGGTGAATGAAACAATGATCTCTGACCTCGTCTTTGCGGACGACTGTGCCCTCAACACCTGCACAGAACTGGACATGCAGAACAATATGAGGAGGCTTTCTGTAGCGTGTGATGACTTTGGCCTTACCATCAAAACGAAGAAATCTGAAGTAATGTTGCAACCTGCTCCTGGGAAACCTTACTGTGAACCAAATATCACAGTAAAGAACCAACGTCTCCAAGTGGTGGACAGCTTCACTTATCTAGGCAGTACCCTTACCAAAGATGCGAATATCGACTCCGAGGTCAACAACAGAATTGCAAAGGCAAGTGCAGCTTTCGGAAGACTAAGAGTAAATGTCTGGGATCGACAAGGAATTAGTGCAGCCACCAAGATAAAAGTATATCATGCAATAGTACTCACTACCCTCCTGTATGCCTGTGAAACATGGACAGTGTATAGCAGACATGCCAAGAAGCTTAATCACTTCCACATGAGCTGTCTTCGCAGGATCCTCAGGATCAAGTGGCATGATAGAGTATCTAATTCTGAGGTCCTCAACAGAGCACATATCTCAAGCATCTACACATTGCTGCAGAGGGCCCAAACTAGATGGGCCGGACATGTTGTTCGCATGCCTGAAAAACGCATCCCAAAGCAGTTGATGTACAGCGAACTCTCCACGGGTAAGCGAACAGCAGGGGGACAAAAGAAACGCTTCAAAGACACACTGAAAGCATCGTTGAGCAGCTTCAAAATTGATGTCTCCTCCTGGGAGACTATCGCACAGGATCGCTGTGCCTGGCGGACAAACATTACTCAAGGTGCTCGCATTGCAGAACAGAATTTAGCTGATAAGGCAGAAGGCAAGCGTGCTGCAAGAAAGGCCAGAATGCACAGCAACACTACTATCGACTCTAACCATGTGTGCCCCGTATGTGGCAGGGCCTGTAGGGCCAAAATAGGATTAATTAGTCACATGAGATCACGGCACAGATGTGTCACAACTCAAGTCTGAAGCTGTCGCCATCTTCGCTTGCGATGGGCAACTATTATTATTATTATTATTATCTGTGACCATATTTTATGTTAGACTATCACACCCAGCTAAAGCCATATGTGGCCATATTTTATGTTAGACTATCACACCCAGCTACAGCCATCTGTGACCATATTTTATGTTAGACTATCACACCCAGCTAAAGCCATCTGTGGCCATATTTTATGTTAGACTATCACACCCAGCTAAAGCCATCTATGACCATATTTAATGTTAGACTATCACACCCAGCTAAAGCCATCTGTGACCATATTTAATGTTAGACTATCACACCCAGCTAAAGCAAATTGATAAGTATGTATTTTTTAAATTTCTTTTTGCATGAAATCATGTCAGTACCTCATGAATATTTCTATTTTGTCATTACAGGCCCTGGAATTTTGTGTCCATTTTAAATAGCTTTTTAACCCCAATATCATTTTAAGAGCATATTATACTTGCTTTTTTTTAAGAAAAGAATGTTCAATAATATTATATCTTGGAAAGTCATGATGTTTGAGTTGATTATAATAGGTACCACAAACCGCCCGCTTTTTTGGTTGAAAATGCACGAAAGTTGAGGAAAATTCGTCAAGTTTAAGTCATCACTGTCCCTTTGCTATTAAGCGGATTGTAATAAAATTTACATCATGATACTCATTATCCTCTTCTCTTTTGAAATGTATTAATTCCCGAATAAGAAAAGTTATTGAAGTATTTTTTTACTAATAAAAACAATTAGCAATGTTACGCGTATTTTTCCCCGGCGCGCTACGGACTCCGAACGTTTTCGTCTCACCCCACTTCATTCAAACGGGTTTCGCTTGACCAGCAGACCTCTGATTTGCATACGGTTTTTACCATTAGGCGGGGCAGATGCATAGCTTTAATTTAGTATAATGCAAGCTGTAGAAAACAAAGTGGAAGACATCGATTTCTCAAAGTGAAGTTGAAATTTTACAAGATTTGACATTTTAAATGGTGTTATAATTGTTTGCAATGTATGAGAAGATTCGGGAGCCATTTTCCTTTATTCGTGTGAAATTTTAAAGACTTCTGATATTTGCTGGTGGAGCGAATTGACTTTGAGTAAGTTCTGTATCGCTCAAGTTAGGCCTAGAATTTTAGCGAAGGATAGAGAGCGAGGCTGTTCCATCGGCCGTGATAACTCCCGATTTTGATCAAGATCGGGATGCCACTTATATTGGCTCATGTTCAAACATCATCACATCTTCTGATTTGAGATTGACTATACGTAAGTTTAATTCAAATGTTATCTCAGTGTTAACATACGGCTGTGAGAGTTGGAAAATAACAAAATCATTGGAGAACAAGCTGAATACATTTGAGAACAAATGTCTTAGAAAACTCATGAACATCAGTTGGAAAGAATTCAAGACTAATCGACAAATAAGAGAAGACTCTAGGCAGAAATATGTCTCCGACTATATAAGGAAAAGACGATGGTCATATATCGGTCATGTCCTACGAATGCAAAACAACAGAATACCACTACAGGCGCTCACTTGGGTTCCTGAGGGTAAGAGGAAAAAAGGAAGACCAAAAGCAACACTCAGAAGAACAATAATAAGAGAAGGAAGAACGTTGGGCCTAAATAATGTGCAAGAGCTAAGAGGAGTGGCGTCACAACGAACAACCTGGAGAGCACTGGTTTCTGCCTTATGCGCCGTGTTTGGTGCTTAAAGAATTTATTATTATACGTAAGTATATCACTTATTAACAATGTTTTGAACTTCAAATGTAAAATTTACAATAGTTTTAATATTATTTAGCAATTTAACACGATCGCACAGTTTTTGTGTAACAACGTGGATTGAATTGTTATCACCACTTCAGACATTCGCACATCAATCTAATTTTTTCAAGAGCTTGAAAAGCTAAGAAAGTTACCAATTTGAATAAAAAATGCATGTTTTGATTAATTGGTAATTAAATGAGGGTTTCTTTTGCAACATAATAGGGTGAAATATGATCTCAAAAGCGAATGATATCGCAAGACCCAATACCAATGGCCGACATATGGAGTCAAGGCTAGGAAACCGGACAATGTCATAATTAAAGTAGCTGATGCTGTACTGAAATGTCCGGACTAGCAGGCACTAGTTGATAGTCTTAAAATTCCCCGAACAGAAGATATATAATATATATATATATATTTTAAATTAAGGATGAAAAATATCCTGTTCAACCTCTGATGGGTTATAATTAGGATACATATTGTTTTCAATTCCAAATAATATGAAGAAAAAAAAAAATCAAGAAGAAACTCTGAACAAGAACAAGCCATTAATAGTAATAGTACATGTAATTCTCTATACATGTTTTAAAAAAAAAAAAATAACTTCTGGAATTTTATTGTTCCAGATGACTCCTACTACGATGCTATGAAAAACCATTTTTAATGACTGGAAAGGGTTGCCGTCCAAAGGTGCCAGCTGTCAATCTGACAAACAAGGTCCTTGCACAACTTTACTATCTGAAGGAGGATGGGAATGCAACATGGCTTGAGGTAGACTGCTTGTAGTTTTTTTTTTTCATAAAGCTACAGACCACAAACACACTACAAACAGATAAAAAGTGAAATGGAGAAGAGGAAGGAGCAGATAAAATAAAAGTAGAGAATGCAAGAGTGACGACGAAGAACCCAAAACATAGACTGAAATGGAAAATACGGAGTAAAGAGTCAGAGAAGGCAGTCAAAGAAAAAATTAAACAGCGAATAACTGACAAGAAAACAAAATCCATGGTGATATCACGAGAAGAACGAAAACATCAGATTAAGTTGGGAGAACAGGTCCTGGAGCAGGTCGAGCACTTTAAATATCTCGGAGCTATTATAGACCGAAAGGGAGGCATCAAAGAAGAGTTGGCCACTCGAAAAGCAGCGGCTGGGAGACTTTTTCAGGCCATAAATCGTGGATTCCTCAGCAAGAAAGAGGTTGGTAAGAAAACGAAGATGGCTGTATACCGCTCAACCTATGTCCCAGTCTTGACACATGGATGCGAGTCGTGGGCAATGACTACAACCCACAAAAGCCAGATCCAAACCTCAGAAATGAGGTATCTGAGGAAAGTGGTTGAAGTAACAAGAAGAGACATGGTCCGCAACCAGACGATCCGTCAAGGCCTAAAATCCCATCCGCTGCAGACCCAAATAGAACAGTCCCAACTAAGATGGTTTGGCCATGTCTGCAGAATGGGAGAAGATCGGCTACCACGACAAGCATGGGAAACAAAGAGCCAGGGATCCAGACCTCCAGGACGACCCAGAGTCCCCTGGGAGGACAACATTAGACAATCTTTGAAGAACCGAGGACTAGAATGGAACCAGGCCAGGAAGAAGACAGCTGATAGAATGGTCTGGCGCTCTCTCTTCCAAACCTCTACACCTCACGGTAGAAGGGGAACGACTAAGTAAGTAAGTAAGTAATAACTGACAAGAATAGGAGGAAAAAAGAGAAAGATATTAAAAATGCAGAGAAGAAGATAGAGTTATATAACACAATCATAAGCCAAGGGGGTCTGTGCACCAAAAAGGTGGATGTGGATAAAATTTGTAAAGTACGAAATGCCCTTAGAAATCTTAAGGCTCAGTTAAGATACTTAGTTAGTCGTTCTCCTTCTACCGTGAGGTGTAGAGGTAAGATACAGATAATTAATATTGAATAAGGACATTAATATTGAATGATAAGGACATTAAACTATCAGGAAATATCAAAGAATTGTATTTTGGACTTCTGAAGCATTTAGGTTTTGAGGTGTCATTGCCCTCTCACAGGGAAAGAGTGCGCCATGATCATTCTTCTCCAGTTAAAAAATGTCTTTTTAAATACTAATAACCAGTTGTTTTAAAAAAATATAGCGTTTAGATGTTGCTAATTATTGTTTAGATGTTAATTATTGCCTACAAATTTTTTTTTATGAAATATGGACAGTATCTTAAAAAAAAAAAATTTTCTTCATTTTCACTCTTTTTTCTTCCCCTGCGACAAATTGGCTTCTGGACACATTTAAAAAAAATTATACAAGAACAAATAGATGTTTAAATCCTCTGAAAAAAAATGAGATATATTTATGTAGTATGCAGATTAATATGTACTTGTACCTTTTATACTTTTTTGAAATATGATGTTGTGAATATTGACTTTCATTCAACAAACTATATTTTTCGGTAATGTGTTTTGCAGATTTGCAATTTTTGGTCTCAAATATATTGATAATTATTCATGATGTAGCTCTATAGTTTTCTTTGTGTGATCAGTATATTCCAGACTATATGCTGTTTGTCAGAGAAAGTTGTAAGATTATATTTAAGAAGACGGCAGTGTTCTGAAGTTGGTGTGATGTAACTTTTTCAATGTTGCGAAGTCCCCACATTTTTTAAAATGCTATAACTTTTTTATTTGTTGTCCTATTTTAAAAAATAAAGTACGAAATTTCCTGATTTACCAAGGGCTTCAAAACTACATTGTTTTCTCTGGTGTCTTTTTTTTCTTGTTGAGGTGATCACTGGCCCAAGACAGTTTACATGTTGTTAGATGTGTAGTGCGAGCGTATGATGAGTTGAGTGTGGGTGCGAATGAAGACGCGAATGTGTTTAGGCTCGTATAGATGTAGATCCTGCAACCCATACTCTCACATGCAGTAATCAAGGATGCTTTGACATTGCAGGCATGTTTCAAGACATTTATTGACGGGAACACACATAATATCAACAGGAACAGTCAGTGTAACAAGGTCATGCTGACCTGACATCGATAGGTATACATTTGGCATTCAAAAAGGTAAACATCAGAATAGACGTGCATGGTCAATAGCAAAGTTCTTCAATAATGACAGTTCGTAGCGTCGCCCTTGGCGTCTCTGACTAAACGCGTCAGATGCCTTAGTTACCTTGACACACAGGTGCAACTTGGCACTCCCGCCAATTGCACATATCAGGCTGTAGTATAATAGCCGGAAGCACAGGCCTCGTCCTAACGTCGGCCGTGTACTTCTGTTAAATAGGTTATCACCAACCCTGCAGTAATACTTATTGTAGATAGAAGTTCCGCCAATCTGCGGCTCCCACAATATATCTTCGTCACTGGATTTCTGGACAATATAAGACTAACAGTCTTGGATGGCTACCTCGAGCACAAATATATAAGTTCTGAAATGGCGGATCCGTGAACTGCTGTTCACCCTAGGTAATCCTTTACATGTTCTGCCACCGAAAAGCGTAATAATGCATAAAGGTCGGTATTACCTGGTAAATGAATCCTCAGAACTACACAAGGAATTCTGTCGTCATCCCGACGCACAGAGATTCACTGGGGAAAACTGCCATAGCAGTTACTTCGAAGATTCTCCCCGAAAAACAATGGACTCTTGGTCCCTTCAGAAAAACAGGACCTCCCGGCTTCCCGGAAGTATATCTCACTCCCGCTTAAAAAACCTTCCCATAGGCCCACGCCGAACTGTCAACCTCTGACCCTAAAGGTCAAACACAATGAATGAATAAACAAGGGAAGACAACCCCTAATCAACCTGACATCGCAGGTAAAGACACAATTATACTTATGATACAAACATAAGCAAATAACTTGACAGATGACTCCGTCGAAAATGACAGCAACATTACTACCACCCCCCTGTAAAAAAAAAATGCAATTTTTTTTTTTTTTTAATATGTTCATGAGCAAGATAGCACCAGTATCACTTCTGTGCTCATGCAAACAATGAACCTAATATCAGGTACAATAGAAGAGGGTACAAATCATCTCCCAACATAGGAGAAAATATTTCCTTTAAGCCAAACAAACTAAGGGATACCATTCAAGAAACCTAAGTTGCTGGCAATACCAATCATATATCAAACATTACTAAATAATATAATCATAGCAATATACAAATGTCAATGCTATTTTAGCAACATATCACTGATGGATGGACAAAATGAAATTTGTTAAATTATCTAAACATCATCCAAATACATTTGTATTACAACATATTATGATATTAAGGACAGACCTAAGTCTGAAAATATATCAGGAAAAACTAGGACACAAGATTTAACTGGAATCATGTGGGCATCTAGACAATATGTCCGCCATCACATTATCCGAACCACGGATAGCTCGCACCGTGAAATGGAAAGGCTGAAGAGCAATAGCATAACGAGTAGATCTCGAGCTCTTCAAATCCTTACTTTGCATAGCCGTAAGAGCTTTTTGGTCGGTTTCCATAAAGAAATGCGCGCCCAGAAGGAACCTTTGTAGCTTAAGAATGGACCAAACCATAGCTAACAATTCACGGTCCAAAACCGAGTAATTCCTTTCTGCCGCATTCAGCTTCCTAGAAATATACATTACAGGATGCAGAGTTCCTGAATATTCCTGCATTAGTGCCGCTCCAATGCCAGTGGAAGAGGCATCACTACGAAGGACAAAAGTCTTATCAATCGTCGGTAGTCTTAAGATAGGATGAGATGAGAACAAATTCTTAACCTGATCCAATGAAGATTGGCATTCTTGGGACCAACGCACCATATTAGGAGAACCTTTTTTCAATAACGTTGAAAGTGGTGCCATAATGGAGGACAGATTCTCAATGAATCTTCCATAGAATTGTATCAATCCCAAGAGACTACGCACTTGCTTTTTTGTCTTCGGAACCGAGATATTTAATATCTTTGAAATGTTTTGGTCCTCTGTCTTCAACAGACCATGACCAACTCGATGACCTAGGAAGGAAATTTCACTAAACCCAACAAAAGCTTTAGAGGGTTTAGCAGTCAAACTATGCTCACGTAGAGTAGATAGCAATTCCTTCAGACCCACATAGTGTTCTTCCCAAGTATCGCTGAAAAGACAGATGTCGTCTAAATATGCAATGACATCTGCACGATCTGATAGAATTCGTCGCATCATGCGCACGAAAGTCGCTGGGGCGTTCATAAGCCCGAAAGGCATAAAATTCCATTGAAACAGACCCCTAGGTGTCGAAAAAGCAGTGAGAGGTTTGGCGTGTTCCGTCAATGGGACTTGCCAATAACCTTTCGACAAGTCTAGTTTAGTAAAGAATTTAGCTTTAGAAAGTCTAATAAGTAGATCATCTAATAACGGCATAGGTTCAGCATCGAACTTCGTAACTTGATTTAATTTGCGATAATCAACGCAAAGACGTATGTTATTGTCTTTCTTTCGAACAATAACTATCGACGAAGAATAAGCTGAAGTGGATGGTTCAATTATTTGTAGTTGAATCATTTCATCCAATTCTTTCTCGACTTGTGCTTGAAAATGAATAGGTATTGGGTATGGTCTTACTCTGATCGGATTACGATCAGTAAGTATGATGTCATGTTCTATGACATCTGTGTGTCCAGGAATGTCGGTAAGGACATCCTGATATGATTGTAACGTAGAGGATACTTGACGTTGTTCCTCAAAAGACAAGTTAGAAGAGACTGTAACGTCTCTCCACGATTCCGTTGAAATAAGTGGAATCGTAGGAAGAGGTAAGTTCACGTCAGAAAAAATAGTTTCCTCATCCTGTATAACGGACAGGGATGAGATGTGACCATGTTGAACTGGAGAGTCGTCCGTCGCCTGGAAAATAGGCTGTAAATAGTCTGGACGTTCAATAAACTCTGTTAACATATTTATATGGAAGGTTTTATGCCTTCCATCCACATCGACAATATAGTCGACATCAGAAATTTTCGAGACTATAGTGTATGGACCCTTCCAAGAAATGAGAAGTCTATTCTCTCTTGAGGGCAGTAAGACATATGCTTTGTCTCCAGGACAAAGTTGACGTAGGCGTCTTTTCTTATTAGCAAATCGCCTAGCTTTTTCTTTCGCAAATTCGGAAGATGAAGTTGCTAACCTGCACGATTCGATAATCTTTTCTCTAAGAGCTATAACATATTCATATGACGATTGTGTATCATCGTCAATATTATCGGAAGTTATCAAATCGTGTAACAAGGACATTGGCCCGCGCGGTTGCGCGCCAAAGACAAGTTCGAAAGGAGAAAACCCTGTATGCTCGTTGGGAACCTCTCTATAGGCAAAGAGGACTGCAGGTAAAACCCTGTCCCAATCTTCAGGATGATCCTCCGTTATCTTGCCAAGTAAGTTCTTTAGTGTCCTGTTAAGACGTTCTACCAATCCATTGGACATTGGATGATAAATACTACTGAGAGACCTTTTAATGTCTAGCGTAGCCATTACCTGAGACATAACGTCCGAAATTAACTGAGTGCCGTGATCCGACAGTATTTCTCCGGGGAATCCCAGACGAGAAAATACGAGCCAAAGAGCATCAGCGATATCGACAGTTGATATGCTCTTCAGAGGAATAGCCTCTGGCCAACGCGTGCACATGTCCACGCAAGTGAGGATAAATTGGTGTCCTCTGGCTGACTTAATTTTGAACGGACCAATGATGTCTATAGCCATTTTCTGAAACGGCCGAATCGGAATATCTGCAGCCTGAATAGGAGCAGCATGTCTCGGACCCCTAGACTTGACCTCTTGACAAATTTTGCAAGATCGGCAATAAATTCGGATGTCTTTATTCACGAATGGCCAAAAGAATGACGCAAGGACTCTAGTTTTAGTTCTGGAAAAACCCATGTGTCCCGCACACTGAGAATCGTGTGCATGCCGAAGAATTAAGGCTCTCATACACTTAGGCACAAGAATTTGCGAGTGCATAGACTTGTCCGAGTGTTGTACCATTCGTACCAATATACCATTCTTCATAGTGATATACGATTTGTGATTCGTATTTTGATTGGGATCCCCTTTCTTTGCAAGAAGGAAGTATTTCTTCAAAGAAGGATCCTCTTCTTGACGTTTAACAAACGAGTCATGGGAAATCACCAAGTGCTCGTCTTGGCTATCAACTTCATTACTATTATCAGATGAAGTTGGGGGATTAAGAGCTTGAGCTCTTGTCACCACTGCATTGACCGTTTGAATGTTTTTTTCTTCCCAACTAGAAATTTGTTGCGGGGTGTATTCCTTAACCCCATGAATACGACCGATTATAAGATCCGCAATAGGATTAGGAAGAAGACATGCATGGACATCTCCTGTGAAGAAAGGAGTGTCAATCCTAATAATAGCAGTAGGATAGCTTTCCATAGTACCACCAAATGTAACACATTTGATTGTTTTTCCCGTGGCACAGCAAGGATCTATCAGAGACTCCTTAACCCCGACGGTAGTACATCCCGAATCGAAAAGTACTGAGACTAGCCTATCATTTATTAGACCTTTATGTAAGATGAGAGATCCTCTCCCATCATGCGCAACTGTAGCAGGTAGAGCAGGAAGAGGGTGACCACAACTTAGCGTAGATACAGTCGATGAATCGAACAATGTTAAGCATTGGGGGCATTCAGTTGCTCTCCCAAAATCGAAAGCACAACCAGTGATAGCCCTAGAGTTACCACTATCATTTACTGTATTACAGGCTCCATCAAACTCTTGTTGCGCAGAGTTTGCCTGTTGGTAAGGTCTTTTTTTGTTAAACCTAGGTCTACCTCGATTATCATTTCCCCTGTAATTATTTCGACTATCATTTCCCCTGTAATTGTTATCATATTGCCTATTGTAATCATCATTCCGGTTTGAATCCCGGTTTCTAAATTCACCATCGTCATAATCTTGACGTCGAGAATGATTACCTCAAAAATTTGAATAGTTATTATTTGGATAGCCTTTACGAAAGTGTCTCAAATTATTACCACTAAAATTACGAGAACTACCATCTTGTCTCCACTGCATAGACGAAGAACCATCATGTGTTGGATTACTCCGCTTCTGAGTGTAATTTTGATTACTTCCCCTATTCCAATTTTGTTGAGCACCCTGAAATTTTTTTCTGAAATTAGGGCCATATGGTGTTGCCGAAGCAGCTGGCAACCCTTCTTTCACTTTAGAATTGCTAACTGTAGCATGGGGATGTGCTGTGGCATACTGACAACAGTATTCCTCCATTTCTTTTAAGTTTTTAGGCTTACGCTCATGAAGGAATGCAAGAAAAGAATCATTAACAGATGACAAAACCTTATCTCGCAATAATAAGTCCATCAGACCTTCATATGTTTTCTCAATCTGAGACAACTCAACCCATCGTGTAAATGTACGACGTATCTTTGTAACAAAATCAGAGAAATCTACTCCATTTTCTGGCAACATTGTCCTAAAACGAAGACGATAGTCTTCTTGTTTTAATTGGTATTTCTTTAGTAATGCTGCCCTGACAACATCATAATTAGTCCTCTCATGTTCGTCTATTGTCATAAGAGTAGTCACTGTGTCACCTGTAAAAAATGGCATCAATTGTTCAACATATTTTTCCTTTTTTATGTTATGCGTATCGCACAAAAATTGGAATCTATCTAGATAATCTGCTACGTCATCCTTTAAAGGATTGAAATGAGGCAATTTAATCCTACTAACAAACTCCTTTGTCGTACTCGAAGTTGTTTGCTGAGCACCCGTACTCGCCAATTTCAATTTCTCTAACTCCAAAATTGCGAGTTTTTCATCAAGTTCCATCTTCTGTTTTCTTTCCTCATGTTCCATTTTTCTAATTTCAGCCTCAGCAGCAGCTTGAAGTTTTTTTTTTCCTCTGCAGCAGCTTGAAGTTTTTTTTCCTCTGCAGCAGCTTGAAGTTTTTTTCCCTCTGCAGCAGCTTGAAGTTTTTTGTCTTCCATTTCCATCTGGAATTTTCTTTCATCAGCTGCAGCTTGAGCTTTCCTCTCCTCAGCAGCAGCTTGAGCTTTTCTCTCCTCAGCCTCTCTTTGATACCTTCTTTCTTCAAGTTCTAATCTTCTATTCTCCGCTTCTAGCTTCTTTAGTTCAGCTTCTGCTTTCAATTTAATTTCCTCTTTTTGTTTCTTTTCTTCTGACTTTAATGCAATGGCGAATTGAGCAGATGAATATTCTTCCAATTCTTTTACCAGACTTACCAAGGGTCAACCCTTGCTGGATGAAGAAATCCAATGTAGACATTCTGTCTAATGAGATCAGAAACCTGAAAAAAAATTAAATAAATTACCTTATCCCACTTCAATGGGAGACAAGTCTGAAATGCTAGACTTGTATACTCACTTCACTTTATTTTACTGTCTCAATCTTTGTAGATAACAAGTCTTTTATCAAAGAACTTGTATAAATATCTTATATAATATTATTTAACAAACTCTATATGAAGAGTCTACCTTATCAATAATATCAAAACATGACCAAGTATGTGTATGTAGACTGTGCATGACAGTAATGTAGTACAACCAAAAAAAAATACAAAGACAAAAATACAAAACAATACAAATGGCAACACTGTTTTAACCAAAAATGTGTAGAGAAATACACAAGAAAGGAGAGACCTACAGAATACAAACAAAACAAATCGACAATCAAAACTGAAAAACAGACAAAATATTACAAAAACAACGTTAAGTACAATTACATCACAGCTAACATCAATAGCGACCAATTGTCACTAGCAAATTTCCAAATTAAGAAAATTTGCACCTACAGACCGCTTACAGTAAGCCTCGATCAAGTGGCATATTTACCGTAAGACCCACCAACCGAAAAACCCGCAGAAAAATACACAAAACAGTAGAAGTGACATAAACATATAGCAATCAATTTCAATGTGTTGCAGAACAAGTTCAGTCACAGCTGAAACTAAAATAAATTTCTTGCTCCTTGCGAACACAGAAACGAAATGTCAAACGCGCACTGAACGTCAAATCCACTGTAACATAAAGTGGTATTCACGAACCAAAGTTACTATGACCTTCTCAAATTAGGGCTTGCACATTGAATGTTTACAATTTCACGTACTGTTTACAGACACTTGACCTCCAACAATGTAGCTTGAATACTCTGACCTAGAAAAGTCTGTTGTTGAATGAAACGTGTAACAACCCGCAGTACTGTTTACAATAGGAACCCGCCTTCTATGCAGTTATGGTCCACGTAGCAAATGCCTAGTAGTTCACTTCAGTACTTGTCTTGTTATGCTTTATGTAGCATTATAATATAAATGCTCGTACTGTTTATTTGTGTCAACCGTTGATGACCTATATCTGTCCTGTTGTAGCCAAAACTTGCAAGTGTAGAATTAGCGCTGTTACGGCTGTCCCGTGTGTAGCTTAGACCCACAGATCAGAAGTGTAATGTGTACTTGTCCTTCTTGTAACTTTCTCGACAAAACTGGAGACATCATACATGTAACAGCCAACCAGGAATGTAAATTTCTGGATCCATAAATGTCAACAATAATGTCAAATGCTCGCTCTGTTCTTTTTAAACCCACAGATCTGGTCCATCAGAAATGTAAGTTTCTAGGCCACATTGGCGACAAGAAATGTATCATAAGAGCCCACGTAACTGGTCCACCAGAAATGTAACTGTCTTTTTTTTCTTGTTGAGGTGATCACTGGCCCAAGACAGTTTACATGTTGTTAGATGTGTAGTGCGAGCGTATGATGAGTTGAGTGTGGGTGCGAATGAAGACGCGAATGTGTTTAGGCTCGTATAGATGTAGATCCTGCAACCCATACTCTCACATGCAGTAATCAAGGATGCTTTGACACTGCAGGCATGTTTCAAGACATTTATTGACGGGAACACACATAATATCAACAGGAACAGTCAGTGTAACAAGGTCATGCTGACCTGACATCGATAGG
Source organism: Oreohelix idahoensis (assembly GCA_024509875.1). Taxonomy (NCBI): domain Eukaryota; kingdom Metazoa; phylum Mollusca; class Gastropoda; order Stylommatophora; family Oreohelicidae; genus Oreohelix; species Oreohelix idahoensis. The sequence continues at coordinate 595,667 of JAMPIV010020829.1, read as the reverse complement.
TATACATTTGGCATTCAAAAAGGTAAACATCAGAATAGACGTGCATGGTCAATAGCAAAGTTCTTCAATAATGACAGTTCGTAGCGTCGCCCTTGGCGTCTCTGACTAAACGCGTCAGATGCCTTAGTTACCTTGACACACAGGTGCAACTTGGCACTCCCGCCAATTGCACATATCAGGCTGTAGTATAATAGCCGGAAGCACAGGCCTCGTCCTAACGTCGGCCGTGTACTTCTGTTAAATAGGTTATCATCAACCCTGCAGTAATACTTATTGTAGATAGAAGTTCCGCCAATCTGCGGCTCCCACAATATATCTTCGTCACTGGATTTCTGGACAATATAAGACTAACAGTCTTGGATGGCTACCTCGAGCACAAATATATAAGTTCTGAAATGGCGGATCCGTGAACTGCTGTTCACCCTAGGTAATCCTTTACATGTTCTGCCACCGAAAAGCGTAATAATGCATAAAGGTCGGTATTACCTGGTAAATGAATCCTCAGAACTACACAAGGAATTCTGTCGTCATCCCGACGCACAGAGATTCACTGGGGAAAACTGCCATAGCAGTTACTTCGAAGATTCTCCCCGAAAAACAATGGACTCTTGGTCCCTTCAGAAAAACAGGACCTCCCGGCTTCCCGGAAGTATATCTCACTCCCGCTTAAAAAACCTTCCCATAGGCCCACGCCGAACTGTCAACCTCTGACCCTAAAGGTCAAACACAATGAATGAATAAACAAGGGAAGACAACCCCTAATCAACCTGACATCGCAGGTAAAGACACAATTATACTTATGATACAAACATAAGCAAATAACTTGACAGATGACTCCGTCGAAAATGACAGCAACAGTTGTCCTATTTTAAAAAATAAAGTACGAAATTTCCTGATTTACCAAGGGCTTCAAAACTACATTGTTTTCTCTGGTGTTTCTGTGCAAACAAAAATCACTTTGTGGTACCTAATTATAATATTTTTAATACATTTTTCAATAGTGCATGCCAATATTTGTCTATTGCCGCATTAATATTCAAAATGGCTGCCATGATCACATGACCTGAACACAAAACTAGGTCACCATGCGACATCTTATCCACTTCCCACATCATCCTGTAAGTTTCATGTCAATCTGTTGACTCATTCGGTCTCAGTGATTTTTTTAATTTCATCACCCCAAATGTGAAATTTTTCCTAAAAACCCTTGGTACTTGAAGGTAATTGCTAACTGAGAAGCCTTGGTACTCAAAGTGTTAAATAATTTATTTATAACGATAACATTAAGTGTTAAATATCAAAATGTGGAGAAATGAAACCCCTATGACATGCACCTAACTGAATTGTTCAGTGGTTTTAAACATGCATGCAACAAATACAGTAATGAGTGCAGAAAAGTTGAAACATTTAAAAAAATTGGAAAACAAGTTTTACTTACCCACAAAAATAATCCAATTTGGAAGCCTGGAACTCCTAGAACCAGTAAATTAATATGAAACAAATATAAAGGTATGTTATAAGGCACTCATAGGAAATAAAGAAGTAGAACACTAGACAACAGAAAAACAACAGACATGAGTGGCTTACCCAGGATTTGAACCCTGGACCTTCCGTGCGACAACACCGCCTAGCTATGCAAGCGAATCACACTGTCCTCCCTGCCATCTACGCATCCCCACAAAAGGATGTTTCAATGACAGGTCATTAGTGCGAACCTCTATACATAACACCGGAAGTTTATCATGGGCAGTTCAGCCTATTAATGACGCAATCACTTCTGTTGTTCCCCTATATATCAGTATTGGTCAGTCCAACAAGACAAAGACCTTAATACTGTGTCCATTGGCAGGGAGGACAGTGTGATTCGCTTGCATAGCTAGGCGGTGTTGTCGCACGGAAGGTCCAGGGTTCAAATCCTGGGTAAGCCACTCATGTCTGTTGTTTTTCTGTTGTCTAGTGTTCTACTTCTTTATTTCCTACGAGTGCCTTATAACATACCTGGATGTCACGAACGGTTTATAGAATGAATGTCACTACTCATGCTTCGGTGGGAGCTAGATATGTTTATGTAAGTTGTGAGTTGAAGTGAGTGAATGTTAAGTTTGACTGCGGGCATGAATGCATTAGTAGCAGTAAGCGCTAATGTCGAGTTCAGGGGCATGACTGAGTTGTTGTGAACGAAGTGGTGGTGAAGACTGGTCATGTGTGAAAAGGGTCATGGGTAAAAAGTCATTCGAGAGAGAGAGATTAGAGCGAGGAGAGATTACGTGGAGAGTGAAGGCGAATTGGATGAAGAAAAATAGGAAATATATTGAGATATTGTGAAATTCGTTCCATGAGATGCTGTTCTAATTATGCACATAATATGTTGCGTTTTTCTTATGTGATGATTTATGGCCAAAGCGGCAGTCTGCCTGTGTTATTGTGTTATACTCAAGTTTGTGACATAAAGTCGTCGGATATCGTATCTACGTGTTGGAGTTTAGTGAATTAACCATTAGCTGTGAATAACGAGCCATGTTTGTCGCTTCATGTGTATGTAATACATATTTGTCAATGTGTACACACAGCAAGCACTTGACAATTTTTTTATATTTGTTTCTTATTAATTTACTGTTTACAGGCCTCGTCATTTCCCTTCCTTATGTGTTATAAATGTTTACTCCTAGAACCACTTTGATTTCAAAGTACATCCATATTCATATAATGTAGAAAAGTTTCAGTTGATTTTTATCATAGAAACAGTTTTTATTACAATTAGAAATTTGTTGGCACATTTTGAAGGCACACTCAAAAACTGAAAGTATACTATATAAAGGTAAAGGATCCCGTTACACGCCCATTGAGGCATATTGGGAATATGGTGTTAGGCCCATATTTTCTTGTCCAATGGCACACTAGGGGTGATGTGGTCAGCATCACGCCGGCCGCCTTAACCTTACCAGAGTTGCTCTGGTACCCAATTCATGAGGCTGGGTCGACCCCGGAGCCGTTTGCGGTCTAAAAAATTCCACCTCAACTGGAGATCGAACCATGGACCACAAAGCTAGGAAGCCAGTGCACTAAAGTATACTATTGTTGGGTCGTTCATTCTAATGGTAAAGAACTTCATTACGCGAATGGTTGCAAAGGAACAAAAATGTCAGAAAATGTTCTTCAAAACGAACTCCAACAAGTAGTGTTTAACTGGTCACTTACTGGCAGCACACAAGTCTGTGATGACTGTACATATATTTTATTTAACGTGACACATACGGAGTGGAACAAGACGATCATAGTTACAGGTGCAAAAGGGTCATACGTCAAAAATGTTGATAATTACTTTTCAAGTTCATGAAGATTCTCTAACAATTAAGTCCTCTTATTCAAGTGACTAAGGGTCACTTCCTCTACCATATCATATGTATTGCAGTCAAGTCCGTTGACCTTCTTTCAAGGACGTATCTTATGGCCAACGGATTCATTCTCAAGGAGCAATACTTCTTATCATACTTGTAACAATTCCAGACTTTTTCCATACGATACTTAGGTAGCATATATATATATATAAAATCCAAACAAAGTCATCCACGACAATACGACCAGATTAGAGTTCTGTGTTGACTAACCTCTCTATATCCATGCCACGACTTTGGCATTGACGAAAATACGGCATATAAAAACATGTGAAGCATACAAATCAATTAACTTCGTTTACTCGTAGGTATCCTCCCTCTACGGTAATTCAAAAGGGCTAACGACTCCGTCTGTCCATTCTAGGAATGACATACTACGATGAATTCCCGCTAGACCAAAACTAGGAGCGGCCTGATACTTTAATTTAACTCAATAAACATTCGATGTGACATGGGGCGACACTTACTTGATACTTCCACTATTGGCTTCATCATGAATACCAGTAGATATCATTACAAAATAATGGCTTCTTCAAACTTGCCAGAAAAATCCAAGAAATATATATCGGACATAAACATGGTCCGAACTGCCCCGTTCAAAACATGACGTCAGAATTTCCTCACTAGGTTACCCGTGCGTCCAAAGCAACTCACACTGCATTGTGCACGTCAGTGCGTGAATCAATCGAACGCACAAATAATATAACTATTTTAAGACTGGTGCGTACATTTGGCAGGACCGAAGACTACCCCCTTTTAGGTAATAAATGTACGTAACAGCTCCCTTATTACCTCCCCTTAAAAAAATTAATTCTATTAATTTTTTTGAACTTAGTACCCGAGAGAGGTGAGTCAAAACTACCACAAGATATATGAAATGCATAAAGTTATACCATATTAAGAAAAGAATATTAAACGAAATCAATATAACTAAATGATAGTATGCATTAAAGCACACATCCACACTCGAACTACTTTGGAACGATGTGGTAATATTCGAAGTAAAAACAAGTTGAAAATGAAAAATGAAAAAACCATAAAAAAAAGATGATAATAAAATTCAACTAAGTTTTCACAAAAAAAAATTTGAAACATATGATTTCAAAAATGAAAATGAACAGCAACACTGATGATGATCAATGACAAGAGAATCAATAAAACAGAAAAATTGAAAATACAATGTGCAAAAATGAAGCAATGCAAAATTAAACACTTTAAGAATCAACACCCTTAATGTTTTCTAACACTAGTACGGTTGACTAGTGATCTAACAGTGAGATATCATAACTAAGACCCGTGAATGCAGGTATTACGTGACAACTAAGAAAGTTAGTATGTGTGTGATCCATAATCAATTAAATAGATTAAATTGAATTATTCTAATTTATATATTTCTTAATTACTAACAAATAACCAGTTACTAATATATTCTAAGTAATTCCAATATCACTATCAATATGTCAATGTTCAGTTAGAACTAGTTAGTAATCGACGAGACGATGTTCTCAATGTTCCATACACGATAAAATATATTCTCGAACACGATATGTAGTGTAATATGTTCCATAGGAATAACAAATGTATATTTGTCGCTCTTAACAATGTTTCCATACTAATAAAAAGTTACTGTAGTACCAATGTTCCCGTACTAATAAAATGTTACTCTAATACCACTGTTCCCGTTCTAATAAAACGTTACTATAGTATCAATGTTCCCGTACTAATAAAATGTTACTACACAAGAAGTAATGTTATAATCTATAAGTAAGTATATCCTGAAAGTTATACTTATACGAATACTTCAGTTATATAAACAGTCTTTATAGATGTACAATCAATGATAATGTACAAAGTTATTCATGTTATCGGTGAGGATGTTTCAACATCTGGAAGTGGTTTAGTTTCGACAAGTTCGCTTGGGCATCTCGACAAACAGTCTGCGAACACATTCTTCACTCCAGGAATAGCTCGTATTTCAAAATTGAATGGTTGAAGCGCTATAGCGTAACGCGCTGACTTCGATGATTTAACGTTCTTCGTGTTCAGTGCGGTAAGAGCTTTTTGGTCAGATTCCACCACAAAGTGTGAGCCGAGGAGGTAACGTTCCAGTTTTGTGATTGCCCATACTAATGCGAGGAGCTCTTTATCCAGAACGGAGTATTTGAGTTCGCTCTCCGTAAGTTTTCTGGACACGTACATCACCGGAAATAAGGTGCCGTTATATTCCTGCATCAAAACTGCAGCAATAGCGTAAGAAGATGCATCACTGCGAAGAATGAAAGTGAGATTTTTTGTTAGGCAACCTCAAAAAAGGTTCATTTGAAAAAAATCGTTTTATATAGTCTAACGCCGTTTGGTGATCCTGCGACCACTTTATTACATTAGATGTGCCTTTCTTCAGTAGAGACGAAAAAGGTGCAGTTATAGTAGACAAATGAGGGATGAATTTTGAATAGAACTGTATTAGTCCTAAAAGAGATCTAACTTGTTTTTTTGTCTTAGGTGCCGAGATGTTTAAAATTTTAGAGACGTTACTGTCTTCTGTATACATGAAACCATGACCTATGCGGTGACCCAGAAATGAGATGTCATGAAAACCGACAAAAGCCTTTGAAGGTTTCGCTGTTAAGTTATAATCCCGTAAGGTAGAAAGTAAAGCTTTTAATCCATGAATATGTTCATCCCAAGAGTCACTGAAAAGACAGATGTCATCTATATAAGTAATGACATCGGGACGATGAGACAATATGCGGCGCATCATGCGTACAAAGGTAGCTGGCGCATTCATTAATCCGAATGGCATAAAATTCCATTGAAAAGACCCCGTGGCGTCGAGAAAGCGGTGAATGGCTTTGCTTTAGGAGTGAGTGGCACTTGCCAATAGCCCTTTGAAAGGTCAAATTTCGAAAAGAATGTGGCATGAGATAATTTCTCCAATAAGTCGTCTAAAAGAGGTAACGGTTCAGCATCGAATTTTGTAACTTTGTTTAATTTCCTGTAATCTACGCAAAGACGTATATTGTTGTTCTTCTTCCTAATGATTACCATAGAAGAAGAATATGGTGATGAAGATGGTTCAATTATATTTAATTGAAGCATCTCATCCAATTCCTTATCAACCTTATCACGAAAGTGTAAAGGGATAGGATATGGGCGAACTCGAATAGGCGTATCGTCAGTCAGAATAATGTCATGTTGGATGACTGACGTATGACCTGGGATGTCAGTGAGGACATCCTCATACGAGTGTAGAATATTAGAGACTTGCTGACGTTGATCAGCCGAAAGAGTAGATGAGATTGTAACATCATTCCATTTCTCAGTGGAATGGAGTGGTACAACTGGTATTGGTAGTTGTACATCATCGAAAGAAGATTCTTCTTCTTGGATGACTGACAAACTAGAATAGTGTTGAATAGGAGGTGTAGGATCGTCAGTTGCCTGGAACACTGACTGTAGATAATCAGGACGTGAGTAATACTCCTTCAACATGTTAATGTGGAAGGTTTTATGTTTACCATTAACATCAACGATGTAGTCGACATCGGATATTCTTGAGATGATCCTGAAAGGACCTCTCCAGGTAATTAAAAGACGATTGTTATGCGCAGGGAGTAATACAAAAGCTTCGTCACCAGGAATAAGCTGGCGAAGACGTCTATACTTGTTTGCAAATAGACGAGCTTTTTCTTTGGCTTGTTCGGATGATGCAGTAGCTAGTCTACAAGCATCTATGATTCTCTTTCTCAGAGAGAGATCACATACTCATAAGAGGATTGAGTTTCCTCTTCAATATTCTCGTCAACCAATAAGTCGTGGATTAACGACATCGGACCGCGTGGTTGCATGCCAAAAACTAGCTGGAATGGAGAAAACCCCGTGGCTTGATTTTGTACTTCGCGATACGCGAACAGAGCAGCGGGTATGACCCGATCCCAGTCTTGGGGATGGTCTTGGGTCATCTTACCCAACAACTGCTTGAGTGTCCTATTGAGACGCTCAATTAACCCATTTGACATCGGATGATAAATAGAACTAAGAGATCTGTCTATACCTAATGTCTTCATAACTTGAGACATGGATTCAGAAATGAACTGAACCCCATGATCCGACAAGATTTTCCGTGGAAAACCAATGCGTGAGAAGATTAACATCAATGCCTCTGCTACACTGGCAGATGAAGTGTTCTTGAGAGGGATGGCCTCAGGCCAACGAGTGCACATATCAATGCACGTAAGAATATGCGTATGCCCTCTAGCAGATGGAAGCATCGGACCAATAATGTCTATAGCCATTTTATCAAATGGTCTAATCGGGATGTCCGCAGCTTGAATAGGAGCCGCATGAAATGGACCCCGTACCTTAACTTCCTGACATATCAAACAGGACCGACAATAGAGAGTGATGTCCCTATGGACGCCTGGCCAGTAGAATGCCGAAAGCACTCTGGATTTGGTACGCGAAAAACCCATATGGCCCGCACATTGCGAGTCATGCGCATGTCGTAATATACGAGATCTCATAGAGGATGGGACTAAGATCTGATAACATAAGGATGAATCCTTTTCCCGTATTACTCTAACCAAAATCCCATTTTTAAGTATAAAGTCATGTCTAGATTTTGCAAGTTTGTTGCTGGTATTCTTTTTGTTCACATACTGAAAAAATTTTTTTTAATGAATCATCATTCTTTTGCAATGTTGCAAACAACTCCCGTGAAATAGGAGCATCATCATCACAAGTGGTATGAACTGTAGGTTCAATAGGTGTATCATGCGACATATTAGTAGCTTGCGCTCTAGTCACTACTGCATTTGCAGTTTGAATATGTCGCTCTTCCCATTCAGCTATTTGCTGTGGTGTACACTCTTTAATACCATGTATGCGACCAAGTATTACATCACAAATTGGATTCGGAAGGAGACATGCCTGGATCTTTCCTGAAAAAAATGGTGTATTAAGGTCAATAATAGCAGTGGGAAATGTTTCAACGGTGCCACCAAAAGTCACACACTTGACAACCCTGCCCGTGGCACAACTTGGGTTGATCAGCGAAGTCCGGACGCCCACAGTACTACAACCTGAGTCAAATAGGAGAGAGCATGAAATGTTGTTGACAAATCCCTTGTTAAACTTAAGAGAGCCCTGTCCCTGGTGTACTGACGCAGCAGTGGCCGTACAGACTACAGGTAGACTAGGCAAGGTATGTCCGCAACGCAGCGTCGTGATCGCCTTAGGCTGGAAAAGAGTCGAGCATTCTGGACAGTCTTTCACCTGGGTACAATCAAGAGAACAAGACATAGCATTGTGAGTTTCAGCTACTTTACCCTGTTCAATGTTAGCCTGTGTATCACTTAAAGCGACATTAGAATGTCTACCCGTATTACTCGACGATCTATCTCTACGACGCGATCGATTTTGATTATTTGCATTAAAATTGCCATAATTGTCGTTTCTGCTTGAGTTAAAATTTGGATGAGTCCGATAATTTGTATAATTAAAGTTATGATGTTCTTTAAAATTTTTATTCCAAGAACCTTGTCTGTTTTGCGGACCCTGAGATCTTGATCTCCAGTTTTGTTTATTATAATGTCCTTGATTATTTTTAAAATTATTGTTACCAAAATCTCGCGATCTGTGAGCTTGGTTCCAAGAAACATTAAATGGAGCAGATTGTTGAAATTGCTTCCCTTTGTAAAAGTTATCATTGTTAAAATTGTAATTATTTCCCTTATTGACATACCTGTCAGCACTAAAGGAACGATTTCGTGAAAAATTGTTTTGTTGTGCTGCAAAAGCAACAGGCAATTCATTCTTAATCTGTGCATTACTTAGATCCATGGTTGGGCGAGCAGTGCAGAAATTTTTTGCATGTTCTTCTAAGTCTTTCATAGATAAAGGTTTCCGTTCGTGTAAAAATGCGAGAAATGTAGGATTTACAGACGATAGTACCTTATCGCGCATCAGTAAATCGAAGAGACCTTCATACGACTTTTCAATTTTGGATAATTCGATCCATCTTTCTAGGGTTAGTCGTATTTGTGACAGAAAATCACTGAAATTTCTGCTTGATTGCGGTAGTAATGTACGAAATCTTAATCGGTATTCATCTTCTGTCATTTGAAATTTCTTCAGAAGTGCGGCTCTAAGAGCATTATAATCATTCTTCTCATTAATACTGGTAGTATGATAAACTGCTAAAGCATCCCCAGTAAGTAACCTGGATAAATATGTGCAATACAGTGTTTTATCCACGTTATAAGACCTACAAGTGGCCTCAAATCTATCTAGGAAAAATATTACGTCATCCGACGGGGGATTAAATTTAGGTAATTTAAGGTGAATTTCCTTAAAATGATCATGTCTGGATGAAGTTTGGCTTTCAAAAGTTCTCTGAGAATTAGCTTCCTGAGTTAACCTAAGTCTCTCATATTCTGACTCTGCTAATTTTAGTTCATGCTGTCGTTTTCTATCATTCTCTTCCATCTCAAGCTGAAGTCGTTTTGTATTTTGTTCAGCTATTAATCTTCTTTCTTCCATTTCCTTTTGTTTATTTTCCATTTCCTTTTGTTTATTTTCCATTTCCTTTTGTTTATTTTCCATCTCAATTTTAAGTCTTTCTTCAGCCTCCCTTTGCTTCTGTTCTGCCTCTCGCTGAAATCGTTTCTCTTCTAATTCAGCTGCTAATCTCATTTTTTTCTCATTCTCCTCCGCCTCAAATTTCAAATTTTGTAATCTTAAAGTTTCTAGCTTTCTCTGTTCGGCTTCTATTTCTTGAGCTTTCTTATATTCTGCAAGTGCAAATGCTTTTGCTTCATCAGGAGCCATCTGAAGAGCTTTTGCTTGCTTAATGAAATAATCTAGTGAATACATTATGCTTTATAAGTAGTCACAATACTCTTGATTTATAAAATGATAATTAATCAATGTAAATTAATTAACCTTGTTACTATAACAAGTGTTCTTCGTTCCTGTCCTAGAACGGTATATTTTGTTATCATATAATTATGAAATATGTTAATAATCAATACAGTAATTTATGTAATGAAATGTCAAGAAAGCAACAACGTGAAAGACAATAGAAACATTACCGACAAGACACGATAATCAAAGACGAGTGAACACAATCGTAGAAATCAACAAAAATAGAAATGTGTAACTAAAATAGAATATCGTAAAAATTTACGATGACAACTACAATCAGATACTCAACAGGACAATTGACAACACAGTGTAAAAACATAGGTTTTGTAAAAAACTGAACGACAGGAAAGGTGATACGGACGCATAAGACAAACAAAATTCATCATAAAACTAAATACGAGTAAAAATAACTACCAAAAACAACAAGTAAACGTGACGAAACAGCTAAACAGATACTATCATAAGGAACAATTAGCGATCGGAACTTCGGCAAGGTTTCTAGCCTTGGACCGGAATTATCGCTCAATTGAAACTTACAAGTTGAGCCCTACAGAACGTCTGACGAAGAGCCCGAATTGGCTTCGAGATGGATCTCGTTCGTCAGATCAACCTCCCTACCTCCCACGACGAATGTACAACATATAACATATAACATGGAAAATGTAAAGATGGACATAACTATAGAAGGCACAGCTAAAAGTAATAAAATGTACAACGAAAGCACGTTATACTCATCTCGCGTGTGCCGGGAAAAAAACAATGTGCCTCGTCTCCGTGGATGTACGTCTGAGGATAAAATACTTCGCTCTGCGTATATAACAACAGCTCGCACGTAATAATGACGAATAGGTGATCCCAAGGCAGTCAGTCACTGTAAAACTTGACGTGGAGGTTGATTGATGACCTTGAGCATTTGGTAACCGTAAGTTGATTCTGATTCATCATCACACTAGGTTCCAAGTTTGAGATGTTGTCGCCTTGAAAGTTCAAATCTTCTTTTCAACCGATACTTGGATTGAGTACGTTCCTGTGAAATTATTTATTTCCAGACCACACTGGCATACCATTTACTGTTGGGTGTTCATTCTAATGGTAAAGAACTTCATTACGCGAATGGTTGCAAAGGAACAAAAATGTCAGAAAATGTTCTTCAAAACGAACTCCAACAAGTAGTGTTTAACTGGTCACTTACTGGCAGCACACAAGTCTGTGATGACTGTACATATATTTTATTTAACGTGACACATACGGAGTGGAACAAGACGATCATAGTTACAGGTGCAAAAGGGTCATACGTCAAAAATGTTGATAATTACTTTTCAAGTTCATGAAGATTCTCTAACAATTAAGTCCTCTTATTCAAGTGACTAAGGGTCACTTCCTCTACCATATCATATGTATTGCAGTCAAGTCCGTTGACCTTCTTTCAAGGACGTATCTTATGGCCAACGGATTCATTCTCAAGGAGCAATACTTCTTATCATACTTGTAACAATTCCAGACTTTTTCCATACGATACTTAGGTAGCATATATATATAAAATCCAAACAAAGTCATCCACGACAATACGACCAGGTTAGAGTTCTGTGTTGACTAACCTCTCTATATCCATGCCACGACTTTGGCATTGACGAAAATACGGCATATAAAAACATGTGAAGCATACAAATCAATTAACTTCGTTTACTCGTAGGTATCCTCCTTCTACGGTAATTCAAAAGGGCTAACGACTCCGTCTGTCCATTCTAGGAATGACATACTACGATGAATTCCCGCTAGACCAAAACTAGGAGCGGCCTGATACTTTAATTTAACTCAATAAACATTCGATGTGACATGGGGCGACACTTACTTGATACTTCCACTATTGGCTTCATCATGAATACCAGTAGATATCATTACAAAATAATGGCTTCTTCAAACTTGCCAGAAAAATCCAAGAAATATATATCGGACATAAACATGGTCCGAACTGCCCCGTTCAAAACATGACGTCAGAATTTCCTCACTAGGTTACCCGTGCGTCCAAAGCAACTCACACTGCATTGTGCACGTCAGTGCGTGAATCAATCGAACGCACAAATAATATAACTATTTTAAGACTGGTGCGTACATTTGGCAGGACCGAAGACTACCCCCTTTTAGGTAATAAATGTACGTAACAACTATATAATAATAATAATAAATTCTTTAAGCACCAAACACGGCGCATAAGGCAGAAACCAGTGCTCTCCAGGTTGTTCGTTGTGACGCCACTCCTCTTAACTCTTGCACATTATTTAGGCCCAACGTTCTTCCTTCTCTTGTTATTGTTCTTCTAAGTGTTTCTTTTGGTCTTCCTTTTTTCCTCTTACCCTCAGGAACCCAAGTGAGCGCCTGTAGTGGTATTCTGTTGTTTTGCATTCGTAGGACATGACCGATATATGACCATCGTCTTTTCCTTATATAGTCGGAGACATATTTCTGCTTAGAGTCTTCTCTTATTTGTCGATTAGTCTTGAATTCTTTCCAACTGATGTTCATGAGTTTTCTAAGACATTTGTTCTCGAATGTATTCAGCTTGTTCTCCAATGATTTTGTGATACTATATACAATGTAAATATTCCCTTCATTCTTAAAATTAAACTACAGGGTGTTTTAAAAAGAATATAGGTATTTTAGATGCATATAACTTTGGTTATTGAACACTTAAAAATATACAGTTTGCACCAAAAGAAAGTAAAACTGTCAAAGTTTAATCTCTTACATTGCAATCCCACAATGTGTGCCCCTCGTGTTACACGGCACACATCTAAACGGTCGTCCAATTCTCTCCACACTCGCTCCAACTGATCCCTTGTTATTCTTTCCACAGCAGCCGTGATTCGATTCTTTAGTGTTCGAAGATCTCGGGGCAAAGGTGGCACGTAGACGATGTCTTTTACGTAGCCCAACAAAAAGAAATCACACAGTGAAAAATCTGGGTGGCCAGCGGTTTAGAGCACGGTCATCTGCTCCAGCGCGTCCTATCCATCGATGTGGGAGAACCTCATTCAGAGACTTCCGGACTTCGTTATGAAACTGTGGCGGTGCCCCATCTTGCTGGAAAACGTAGTTTTCAGATTCCTCATTTAACTGAGGGAACAGCCAGTTTTCTAGCATGTCCAGATACGACATTCCAATCACTGTCCTCTCAGCAAAAACGAATGGCCCATACACCTTTGTGCAAGAAATGGCACAGAAAACATTTACCTTTAGTGAATCCCTTGGTGCTCAATGGTTATGTGTGGGTTTTCTGTGCCCCATATTCATACATTGTGACGATTCACTTCACCACTTAAGTGAAAAGTTGCTTCATCAGAAAAAATGCTTCGTCTTCCTCTAACATTTCTGTGCAGAAGTCATATCTTTTCTCCTTGTCTGCAGGATGAAGAGCTTGCAGTAACTGCAACTTATAGCTGTCCATTATCAATCGCTTTAGCAAAACGTGCCACTGTTGTTTTAGGAATTCGTAATTCACGACTAGCTCGCATTGTTGACTTTCATGGGCTCCGCAGGTAAGCTTCTCTAACTCTGCACATTTTCTTCTGACGTTCTTGGTCGACCAGAGCTTTTTCCTTTGCAAAGGCATCCTTTATCTTGGAACTGTCGATACCACCTGCAAATGTTGTTATCAGATGGTGAATCAATGTGAAATTTTCTTCTAAACTCACGTTGCACTGTGATTACCGATTGTGACTTGGCAAACTGCAATACACAAAATGACTTCTGTTGTGGCGTCGCCATTTTAATTCCTTGCGCCATTTTAATTCCTTGCGCCGTCAAGCGGCTGAAATGAAAAACATTTTTTTATCGGGTAATTGTCCAGACTCGGACAGTTTACTTATCGGATGGTGCAAACCAAACATTTTTTAAGTTTGCAATTACCAAAACTATGCATTTTTAAAATACCGATATTCTTTTTGAAACACCCTGTATTTTGCCTCATGGTATTTGGCAAAGCAGTCATTTGGGTGAAGGTGTGGATGATCTGTGCACCCTTCACAATAAAACGTTCTGACTCTAACAAATGTTGCACCTGTGCTGAAATTTGGATTTTTTTTACAATATAACTGGTTCCACACAGACAGTTCAACGGACTGTTGTGTTGATTTGCATGGGTAACTCTTTGTGGGATATTTTGGATAGTATCAGAAGCATGAAGACAAAGTTCTGTTATTAATTTATTCTTGAACTGCGTAAGGTCTGTTTCTTTGAATTATCTGGTCTGGTGAGTGCAAACAACACAAAACCATTCAACTGGGAAATTTCAAAGATCCAAAAGAAAATTTCTTTCCACCACTTTCTGGTTCTTCTGTTGAATGTTCCATATGTTGTTACACACTGGTCAACTTTGTCCCATTCATTCGTTGGTTGTAGTATTCAGTCATAACAAGTTTGTACTTTCTTTCACCGAAACGATTTGTGATTTCTTTGGTTTCCACAGTTGCAGAACTTGACACTAGGGTGCATGACTTTTTTTTGCCTTTTTATCTCTAAACATTACGCAAAGAAATTTACTTTCTAGTACCAGAAACCATTTAATCTGGAGATACATCAGTTTTGTTGTCTTCAGTGGCATTGGAAAATTTTTACGATTTATATTTACAGTTTCAGTAAAATACTTATTGTTGTGGGTAAGATACTGCAGCAATGCAAAACTTGTGTAGTAATGATCTGCATAAATATAATGACGTTTTCCACAAGGTTTTAGCAGTGTATCAAATACTTTGATGGCTTGCTGTCTCTTTACATCTAGCTCAGGACTGTATGATGTATTGGCACCGAAGTAAATCAATAAATTGACAACGTAACCAGTACTACTGTCACAAAGGCCGAAGGTCTTGACATGATATTTCTTAGGTTTTGAGGCATTGAACATTTTATGTGCCCACCTGCCTTTCCACCCTATCACCATTTCATCTAAAGACAGCTCTTTGTAGGGATAAAATGTCTCCTGAAATCGTGTTAGGAGTTTCTGCAGAAACGGCTCGATTTTTGCTTTTCCCTGTGCGTCAACATCACTTACATGGAACATTGTGTGATACAATGCTTGGAACCTGTCCCTTGTAAATATGTGCCTGAACCAAGGAGTCTGTATATAATGCTCCTGAGACCAGTAATCACTCACTTTTGGTTTTTCGACAATACCCATGGTTATGATAACTGAAAAAAAACTTGTTAGGTTCATGTAGTGTTATTGGATGCCAGCTGCGATAAACAGACCTTGCGCTCGCAGGTGCAGCTTTTGATTGACAGCATTGATCAGCGTAATCATTGACTGACACAAGTTCTTCCCATATTTCCTCTGTTCAAAGTGCTTTGAGACAAAAAAGTACTGGTGAATCTTCTGGGACATTATTTGGATTCACACCAGGAGTCCTGCCCTGAGGTGGAACAAAGCGAAATGCATTCTGAGTTGAACCCTCATCAACTTCCTTCCATCCAACCTCCTGTTCAATAATATCGTTGTCCTTAAGGTACTGGACTACAGTGAAAACTAACTTTTGTTCTAATAACATTTTCAAACTTTTTATGTGCTCAATAGACACAGTGTATGTCCATGAACCAAATTCCACAGTTTATTTTGTTAAAAAACATGTGGTTACCATGGTAACCAAAAAAACATCCGCCATATTGGATTTTCACCAATTTTCGAGAGCTAAAAACTTATGTTTCCCATTGACCAAACTTTACCAAATTGCACACACATGTTGTGACTGACAATTAAAACAATTTGTCAGGGGCTTTTTTTGATACGTTTAAAATTCTATTTTTAATGATTTAAAAAATAAAAATACACTATATTTGTATGAAAAACAATGAAAAAAAATATTTAAAAAAATATATCAAAGCAAATTACCAAAATATCAAAAAAAAAAAACCTGTCAATTTAAAGGTATATATGTGTCCTACATGCATGCCAAATTTCAGACTGATCTATTAGATAGTTTGTAAAAAATAACATTTTTTGTTAATAAAATGTTAGTTTTAAGAAAAATGCATTTTAGTCACCGAATGACTTGTCTTGTCCAATATACTCCATTCTGGGGGGGCTGAATGTGTTTAAAATTGTCCAGCACTATATGCTGCACCTCCTTCAGCTTCCTGCAGCTGCTCCTCTTGCCTTTATCTTGCCTAATTTTTCTTCTTTCCTTCTACATGGTAACCAAAAAAAACAACCGCCATATTGGGTTTTTCACCAATTTTCAAGAGCAAAAATCTTATGTTTACCATTGACCAAACTTTATCAAATTGCACACACATGTTGTGACTGACAATTAAAACAATTTGTCAGGGGCTTTTTTTGATAAGTTTAAAATTCTATTTTTAATGATTTTTTTAAAAAATACACTATATTTGTATGAAAAACAATGAAAAAAAAATATTTAAAAAAATATATCAAAGCAAATTACCAAAATATCAAAAAAAAGCCCCTGTCAATTTAAAGGTATATATGTGTCCTACATGCATGCCAAATTTCAGACTGATCTATTAGATAGTTTGTAAACAATAACATTTTTTGTTAATAAAATGTTAGTTTTAAGAAAAATGCATTTTAGTCACCGAATGACTTGTCTTGTCCAATATACTTCATTCTGGGGGGCTGAATGTGTTTAAAATTGTCCAGCACTATATGCTGCACCTCCTTCAGCTTCCTTTAAAATTCTGTTTTTAATGATTTAAAAAAAAATACACTTTATTTGTATGAAAAAAAAAATGAAAAAAAAAATATTAAAAAAAATATATCAAAGCAAATTACCAAAATATCAAAAAAGCATGTGACAATTTAAAGGTATATATGTGTACTACATGCATGCCAAATTTTAGACTACTCTGTTAGATAGTTTGTTGGTAATAAAATTTTGGTTAATAAAATGTTAGTTGTAAGATAAATGCATTTTACTCACCGAGTGCCTTGTCTTGTCCAATATACTCCATTCTGGGGGGCTAATTATAATTAAAATCCTCCAGGACTATATGCTGCACCTCCTTCAGCTTGCTGCAGCTCCACCTCTTGCCTTTGTCTTGCCTCTTGCCTAATTTTTCTTCTTTTTACAAGTTTCTCAGCCTCATGTTTCTGGCTGTTGGCCAGACGTTTCCTCAGTCGCACCTGTCCAAGGCGTATTGAGTTTGTTCCAGATGCTTGACCACACAGCCTTTTTATTTCTGCACTGGCTGATGGACCAAAGTTGAACTCTCCAACGGCCACAAGGACACTGAATTTGGCTTTTTTTAATGACACAAATTTCCGCTTGCTGCAATGACTCCATATAACATTGTGTAGGCTTTCATTTGCATTTTGTGTAGCACCTAGCTGACATCGCTTCAGCAAATGCTGATCAGTAAGACGCTCATAAATAGGGGCTAAGTGCTTATGGAGCAGGTTGTAGTCTAGCGGAGTGTGAACCTTGGTCTCGTGTGGTCCGGCAGCTTCTCCTTTGGCGATGGAAGCCTGATAGAAACACCAGGAGTCTTTGCCTGGGGGACACAAATTATGTTGGGGTTTGTCGTTTGTCGAATACCCATGGTAGAGAGAAGCCATGATGGCTTGTTTCATCTCTGGGGCTGTACTATGCTTGCGGATGGCCCTGGTGTAGTAAATACACAATTTTCGTATGGCATTTTGGGTTAGACGACCACGGCCATTTCCCCCAAGGGTGACTTTTTGTTTCCTGCAGTCAGTAATCAGTGTCCTCAGTGCAGTGCCTAATCGCTTTGCAACATGGTTGACGCACTCTTCTTTGGTTATGTCAACTTCTGGTCCATACGGTTTGATGTCGCAGAGTCTGTTGTAGGCCTTGGAATCGCCATCTGATAGCAAAACAGTGTAGCGTAGCTTGTAATATGCGACTGAACGAAGAAAGAGAACTTCACAGGCTTTTACCTCCATCATTCCCGCTGACCCTTCGTAATTACAGCAGCAGTCCTTCTGATGCTCTGCTTTCCATTTTTCAAATTTGTCAGGCTGATTTTTTAGTTGCCACTGTCCAGTAGTCTCACAAGTGTGACAGAAGGAAGACATAACATGCGTATCGATGACCATGCCAGTCAAGATGTCAATAACACTGCCAACACCTATCAGTGACTTATGACCTCTAGTTTTGCAATGTGCTTTGCTTACACAAATTGCAACATACATTTTTAAGAAGGTTGTTGAAGAAAGAAATATCGACAATGGTTTTATACGTAGGTTTAGGCTGAGCGCAGACAGTATTATGAGATTCAACATTCTTGCTCGTGCTCAAGCTAATTTTTATATCAGATCGACTTGGGCCAGGCACTACTGGATCTGAAATGTGAACCATGGGCCTATCGATTAGTGGGATGCAGAAATTCCACGTTGTTTGTGTATTATTCACCGCTAATTCTGTCTTACCTTTACCACTAGTAGAAATCACACACTGTCGACGCAACCTGGCAGCAGATATTTGCTTGGATCTCTTACTTATTCTTCCCATTTTGAAGTAATAGAACACAATTCACTGAAATTTAAACAAGAAAAATATCGAACTTGCAGCAAACAATAATTGTTGACGGGCGGAAATGGCTGTTGCTTCTTCCACATTGCGCACGCAGCCAAAATGTTGTTATGACCAATCAAAACAGTTGTTTACGATTGTGTCTTCAATGAGTCGGGAATGAGGGAATGAGGTCACCACGTGACAACTCCTTATAAGGCAGTTAGCGTAAAATTACGGAAATTTTTAAACACAATTCACTCAGAGCTATGAGAAAAAATAGTTTCGAATTTGCGATATTACGGCAGACAATGAAATTCCCTGTGTATCGATACCAAATAGTCCCCGATATGGACAGGGTAACTAAGGTATTATTTACCGACAAATCTTGCATTTTCGGCACAAATTTGCAAATCATAGCTGGGGGTGGGTACAGAAAATATGCTTTTTGATACATCAAATGCATTTTTTATGTTATAAAACCTAGCTCATTCGATTCCTCGATGATTATTTAATAAAATAAGCTCAAAAGTAAAAAATCGATATTTTGTACGTAAAATCGAGTTTTCTCTACCGGGGATCACCTTAAGCTCAGCAAAACCAGATTCAGTGATTACCGATCTCAGTTGTGATTTATATGTCTTTTCTTTCCTTTTTATGGCATTTACCTTTCCCTTTTAGCAATCCCCCACCAGTTCTTTAACTAGGTACATTCAAGGGACACGCACCCTCGTCCTCAGAATCTGTTAATTTATCGCTAAATTCTTCATCAGAACAATCAATGCTCGAAAACTTATCGCTGTCATTAGCAATCCATGACTGAATAAGCTGCGATGTATGTTCAGCCGATAATCTTTTTGAACGACTATTTGAACATGAAGCCATTCTCAGACAAAATTTTTTTTGTTTTAAAAATATACTTATGAGGTCTACTTCATTTAATACAAATCGAACAACATTTCACACAAATGTGGCTATTCCAGTATATTCAAAACACGATGTTTACCGGAAAAAGCGTTCTAATCTTGTTTATGGGAAGAAAATTATGTAAATAATGTTAAAACTACAGTTATTGACACGGACACTGAATCGTCAAGCTAATAGGCCGGCCGTAAAAGCGGAATCGACTGTCAGCCTATTAGATAGGCCGCTCGGATATTAAGAGTTGAGAAAGAAAAGAAATCAGTGAGTAGGCACATGCTTATAATAGGGTTACTGGAAAATCAATTTGATCTACTGCCTCTTTGTGGAGTGTGGTAGAAAGATGTCTTGGAATACAGGGGAGACCTTTCTTGTTTCTTGCTGTTTACATCTGCCAAAGAAGGTCATAGTAGAAAACAGAATTCCAGAAATGGATAATAATAATATGAAATTTATGTAAAGTGGATTTGATAAATTAGTGGTCACTAAATGTGGTGAGCAGGTTATAATGCTACTGCAGGGTTTAAACAAAATGTAAGAAAGTCCAGAATTTTGGTGAGGACAAAAAGACAGACTAGGAAGCTGGAAAAGATGATCGTGTCTCTCCTCTACTTCCTATCCCCAGTTCAGTTTACCAATTATGTTGTTGACATTTTGTCCATGCCATATAGTATCTTCTATCTTTGTTGTCCTGTATCTCTCTTTCTATCAATCTTTCCTGTTTTTAAACTATATATTCCAGTCTTCCTCTTCCCGTAACATGCCTAAGAAAGTGGATTACTTCTCTCTTACTTGAGGCTTCTTTTGCCCACTTGCTTCTTCCAAGACACTCATTGCTGTTTATAATTTATTACAAATGAACCTTTAACACTCAATTTTTCATTGCATATTGTCTTTAAATTGTCCCATTTAATTTATCAGCCAAATACTAAAAGATTGTCAGTATTTAAATGACCTCATGTTTTTCAACACTACATTGTCAGTTTTAAACAAATACGTGAGATGTACTAATATTTCAAGTTCCATTTTACATGCACTTCGCGACTGGTGTTTCCATATTATTTTTTTAAAATTATTTTTGTTTACTCTTACACAAACAGCATTTTAGCAATGGATTGTGTTTCTAATTATGTAAAACCAATTATTCTCTTTTGAAAGACACAGAAAAGCCTTTAAAATGCACCAACAGACTTGCAGGCATCTATTTGTCAGATCATCATACACATTAACCACTAAATTGGCCCAACCAGTCTTTACTGAATTTCAATTTTCGTAGAAAATGATGTAGCTTCATCGTCACTTTTTCTTGTCAAAGATCAGCAAGATAAGTTGTAATAATCTGTTGCCGGCCTAAGTCAAATATTTCTAATTGCCGCTTCAGTTTCATTGTTGTTGTTGTTGTTGATGAGAATCACTTCATTAACAAGGACCTGACAATCCTCCATGTTTTGGAAGGTCCAAAGTAGATAGCTCTGGTATGAATGAGCAACCATAGAAGGTACAATGGATGAGGGAGAGATGCCGAGGACAATTAATGATCGCCTATTAAAGAATGACCCTTCAGTCGATGAATCATCAAGGCTAAGATTGCTGGAAAAAGGCTCAAATGTACTACCAGCAGGGATAGATGTATGAGAGGATGCATTTGGCATATTTATAACCAGCATGCAACAGGAACAATTAGCATTCATAACCTTCGACATTTGCTGAGGGAGACTGAGCACTTATGGGTTTGCCCGGAGTGCAGTAACGTTGATTTAGTTTAAGAAAAACAAAAATGGGAACATCCTCTGTTTTATTTATTTATTTATTTGTTAACTCAAGTTTTGATTATGTGAGGATTTCATTAACATATCTCACAAACAGATGGCGTACACATCAAAATCATTAATATTATTTTGTTTATTTTTTTACCAACCATAAACATTAATATCATGTTTCTCTTCCATCTGTTTGTTTTACCAGAGTTAGCATCATAAAAGTGTTATGATGATAAATTGGTATAATACATGTCCACAAGCTGATATATTTCTTTACTTCCACAGGTTATGCCTTTGAAAACTGTTGTTATGCAGGAGTCGTAAGAAGCAATCATGAATCCTGTAACGTCCAATAGCATTACCATATGCTTGCCACCATCACTTAGTATATCTGAGATCAATGCGGACAGCTTGAGAAATGTGGTGGAAGCTGCATGTCAGAACTCCCAAGAAGCCTTCAGTCATGATGGGGAAATTATTTTATATGTGAAAGAACAAGATCATGAGTTGGACCAGCAGTACATTTTTGAGCCAGTTGGCCAGGAGGACATTTTCCATGAGAAAATAGATCAAGGAATGCTTGTTGACTCCATGAATGCAGTTCATGATGGGACAGTGACTCATCTGCAAGGATCAGGTATGATCCCAACACAAAACACATATATAATGCCTGTACAAGTCGCTGGTATGGCATCTATGGTAGACAACACCATCATGCCAGATCAGAGAACTAATATGCTTCCAGTTCTGCAGGTCAGTAGGAGTGTTATCCCAGAGAGGAGTGTTGGTGTGCCAGTGACAACAGCTACTGCTGAAGTTAAGAAAGCTGTTGTTACCGAAGGCATGGCACGTATTAGTAAACTTTCACAGAATAAACTGGATGCTCTCAAAACTACAAATTCTGACGTGGACAGTCATGATGAAGAGATCAAAGAGGAAAAGCACTCAAGTACTTTTGATTATGAGAAACTTAAAAAACAAAAACTTACTGGTCCCCAGGGCTCAAAGATATTTGGTTGTAATGTCTGCAGCTACAGAGCAGCCACAAGAACTTTGCTGAGACAGCATACTATAATCCACTCAGAAAAGAAGTTCCGTTGTAAGAAGTGTGACTATGCCTGTCATACGGCAAGCCACTTGAAACGACACATGTTTACACACTCAGAGAGCAAACCCATTCTTTGTTCACAGTGTGGCTACTCTTGCACACAAAACTTCCAAATGAAAGCACATCTTATACAGCATGAAACAGATACTCCTTTTGTGTGCAAAATTTGCAATGCGACATACAAAAAGGAAGAGAGTCTGAAAGTGCACATGCTGGGTCATGAAAATGTGACAAAATTTCGCTGCTCACATTGCAATTATGCCGGTAATCGTTATGGAGATTATAAAAGACATTTGTTGACACACTCAACTGACAAGCCACTCAAGTGTTCTGTATGCAGCTACACGTGTATTCGTCAATGGCGCCTGAGAGCTCACCTCAAAATTCACTCGCAAGATAAGCCCCTGCTCAAGTGTGATGTTTGTGACTTCACTTGTTTGAGTGCTCCCCGCCTAAAAGATCACAAGGCTTCCCATTCTGAGGAAGGAGTTATCCGATGTGAAATATGCAGTTTTGTTTGTACTCAACCATCACGTTTGAAACGCCATATGAAGACTCATACGTCACAGCGAACCTACACTGGTACAACTTTCCCGCCAGCATACCAGCAGAAAATGGAACTGGAGCAGTCAGAAGCTGAAGTTAATCAAACAGCCTATGTCAGCATTCCAGCCAATCAAGCTTTAGATATGGATGCTGCTGACTGGGGACCAGAGCACATTGACGAAGAACAGTTTCAAGCATTTGCTGCATTTGCTGGGAAACAAGGAGGTGAGACTTACACCATTACAACTTCAGATGGTGGACAGACATACATCATCCAGACAGAAGCTGCTCCTGAGCACCTGGCACAACAGCTGGCACAGGCACACTTTGAGCAGGTTCAGCAAATTGACACACTTCAGGAAACTGCCCAGGTGCTGCAAGAAATTCTGCCTGATATTAAACCTAGTCCTTCTAAGCTGAAGTCATTGACAACTCTAGAAGCTCCACCAGTTTATAAACCACCAAAGAATCATTCCAAGTCAAAAAGATTCCACTGTGAACAATGTGATTTTTCCTGTGATTATAAATCCACATTTACAGCCCATATGAAGAAACACTCATCTGTGAAAAAATATAAATGTGCCCATTGTGACTACATGTGTAATGACACGTCCAGAATGAAGGACCATCTCTTATGTCATACTACAGAGAAGATGTTCACATGTCAGCTGTGCGACTTCTCTTGTAAGCGCAAGATGGGTCTGAAGGATCATATGAAGATACACACTGGTGAGAAGCCATATAGATGTAAGGAATGTGATTACACATGCCGGTCTGCTGAAGGCTTAAAGTCTCACATGTCCAAACATTATGGGGTCAAGCCATACACATGTGATATCTGTGGTCAGGGCTGCTCTTCTTCTTATCTGCTGAAGAAACACAAGTTTATTCATGGAGAAAAACCCCTCCAGTGTCAGTTTTGTGATTACAAATGTATCCAGAAAAAACAGTTGACAAACCACTTGCTGCAGCACAAATATCAGCACCCATTTTGCTGCAGCCTGTGCAGTGCCACCTACAAAAAAGAAGAGAGTCTGAAGATTCATATGATGTCTCACCAGAACATCAAAAAGTTTGCTTGCAACTTGTGCAACTATGCTGGTAACCGTTCTGCAGACTTCCGCAGGCACATGCTCACACATTCAACCTCTAAACCTCTTCAGTGCCCACAGTGTTCTTATTCTTGCATTCGTCAGTCACGCCTCAAAGCACACATGCTTGTGCACTCGGAGGAGAGAACAACCAGTCGCCGGATAGGGGTCTCAATGCCAAAAGCTTATCATTGTGCCTTCTGTGAGTTCTCATGTACTCGAACCTCCAGATTGAAAGCGCATCTTTCCAAAGTTCATCTTGATCTTCCTGATAATGTTATATTTAGTATTGACCTTAAACAGATAGAGCCACAATGAACTGTGCTATAAGATCTAACACTGACAGACAGTATTGTAACATCTTCTAATACGTGCACAGTCAACAATATAGAGAGATCTTAATATAAAATATTCTCGTAATGCGCAGGGCCTTTAAGAAGTGGAATGATGCTGTAAATATGTGATGATGAACACTGACAAAGTCTGTACCATTGTGGCACATGGAGACACCGATGTGACAAGAAAGTTCTACCTTTTTAATGGTGAAAATACAATAAAATCTCAACATTTTGTGCATTTGAAGACATGACTGAGATGTCAGAAGGTGCATCTGTAGGGGAAGGAAGTTTTATAGACTTCACTTATACTAGGTCCAGGATTTATTAGGTGGGGTAACCTGTTCCATTTCTTACTGACTTTGCCTTCACTAACTTGAGCAAAGTCTGATGCCCAATTACGGCTGGGTAGACTGGAGCTTGGCGTTACTAGTATTGGAACCCAGAGCTTAGTGTCTTTGCCATGATAAGCAAGCGCTCTAACCACTCTGCCATTGGGACACTCTTGTCATATTCAGAGAAAATCAGCTTTGACATTCGGCATCTTATTGTTGTGTCTGAATAGTTGTGTTGCCTGAAAAACACATAAATATTGTCAGAGGTCACTTTTGACAGATGTAACCAGCACAATGTCAGAGCAGAGACAGTCTAATAAATGTACAACAGATTCTACATTTATAACCAAATTAAAGGCTTTCTGCATTTCTCCAAGTTACGTGATAATTGACATGATGCCAATTTTGATAAAAGGCGCATCACATTTAATATTAGCTTGGTCTGTCACTGGGTCCATCCACATAGTTTCAAGGTCAGGGCTACATTCTCCTACTCACCCAACACCTCCCCCTGTAATACATACAGTGTGGGGAATTCTTGCAAGATGAAATGGGCATACAAAATATTGTATTGTCAGACTTTTTCATACAAATATCCATACTGTCACAAGCATTTTGAAGATGCTGTTGAGTTTATTTGGTTGCTATATATCTTTAAAATTTGACTGAAGCATGTGTATGTGTTACTTTTCTTTCCATTCTCAGAGTGTCTGTATTCTCAAAACAGACTTGCTGTATTTATGTTTCATACCGTTTTATTTCTAAGAAGCCACAAACTAAAAATTGGCAACTGCTTTGGTTGTCCAAGGTGTTGTAAAAACTAATGAATATAAAGTGTCTAACCTGTGGTCATTGTTTAGCCCTGGCATCTTTGAGCAGACCAAGAAATAACAAGACCACTGTTTCCACCATGCATATGACAAAGGCTGAGGTCACATACCTGGGGCAGAAACTTGATGTCAAACAAGTTGCTTCAGAAACAACGACTATCAGAGCAAGTGAAGCACTTTGGTGCAGGTTTCCTCTCATGTAGGGTCCAACTATAGTCATAGTGGTACCACCTTCAAGCTTTTTCTTAGTTAACACTCATCTGTTTCTTCAATAAAGTGGCTGTTCTGCCTCAGGTTTCCTCTCATGAAGGGTCCAACTACAGTCATAGTGGTACCACCTTCAAGCTTTTTCTTAGTTAACACTCATCTGTTTCTTCAATAAAGTGGCTGTTCTGTCTCAATTTTCTCTCATTGCCATAAATCTTCTCACTGACTGTGCTCGATGGCCATTCTGTCCGTTACCATCTCTCTTGTGAAGCTTCCATTGTTGGAGGACTTGTTTTATTATTTGTCTTCCCCATACAAGATATAGATATCCTTCTTATTTTTAATTTATTGAATAGAAGGAAGTTACCTGTCAGTCACACACTGCCCCTGGTTCCCTTACCTGCAGAGGTTTGTGAGCACATGCTTCTGTCGCTCTTGCGTCTGTAGAACATTAAACATTTCTGTTGTGGTGTATTTTCCGTCTTTCATTTCTGCTGCAGTGTCCTTCTGTGCCTTCCTCTGTTAAGTTTGTGTACAGTCGTCCTCACTAATGGTTAGGCCCAGGACTTAATCTGTTTATTTCTGTTTCGACAGTCTTCTGTTCTTGCTTCCCTACTGCCCAGTTTTGAGGATCCTTTATATTTATGTGAAGTGACATTTGTAGGCCGATGTTCCACATAGGAATGGCAAGGGCTGATCGTTTCTGAGCATATCTTCGGGAATGGTTATTTTTGGTTAGATATTTGTATATTCATTCCCAATGGATCAAAATGATGTTAGTGACACATCCTCACAAAAATTGAGTAACACATCAACATTATAAGATACTGCTGTGTAAAGATGAGCCGTTCCAAGGTTCTATACAGTATGATACAAGTGAAAAGATTAGTGACAGACTTGTATGTGTTTTGTCTCGGGAAAAGGTGTGCACATAAAATCTTCAATTCTAGTGTTCAATTGTTGACATGTTGATGCTTTCCTGTGCATTTCAGATGTATTTAACACCATGACAAATATGAATGTTAACAACTGATATCTATCACCCAGCAGTTTTCAAATAGTTCTCCTTCACTGACAGATACATGCTGACATGTTACTTTGCTAACTTTTGACAGTACATCATATTAATATCAGAATGAAATTGAAATAACAGTGGAATGGAAATATTTCACACTATGCAAGAAATGTATCCACATGAAGCGGCATGTTTGCAATTTAAAAATAAATCAGCCTAATTATGGATTTATTGGATCGTGTATATATTGCTTTTCTGACAGTTTGATTCTCTTTGTCATTTCAGAATAGACTTTATATATAACATTTCCTACCAAACTATTGTTCTTGTATTATTTTAGTACACCTTGTATATTTTAATATTTCTTATTGATCATTCTGTTATTTTTGTTCTCAGAATAGACCTTGAGTATATAGCAATTGTTATTTTGGTGTTATGTGTGGCAGAGGTGTAAGAGAGCTGCTTGTCTGTGATTGTATCTGGACCAACATTTGTTGTTGATTGTTTTAATAGCTTGATTTTATGACTGGGTCACAGCTTTTACTTCTCATTGTCTGACAGAAAGTGTTCATCATTAAAAGGTCCTGGCAGCTATCAGACTACAAGTTGTATTTTGATTTCTGTTATGTATTGAAAGGGCTGTGAAGGAGGGTTTGGTATAGACTGATTACTGTTCATGTAGAAACTTTTGGCTAGCGATAACAGCCTGAACCAGCTCATCATCAAGAGCTGAAGAAAAGTTGAATGGGACACACCTTTATAGTAAAGTCTTGTTGTTATTCAAATATGGCTGCTGAGTTTTTTGTTCTTTTGCAGTCGCTACCAAATTGATTTCCTTGGAAATAGTATAAATTATGATGAGGTCACGAGACTTCTCATGAGCTGATACAGATGAAATGGGAGACAGAACAACCAAGCCACCAGAATTATGATGCTTCGTCACCAGCTCAAAGTAAACAAGAAATAATCTTCAGATATGCCACAACAGACTGAGATACCATTTTCTCATTAAGCTGTCAATAGGAGCTACCGATTAGTGCACTGGTAAACTGACTCTTTAGCATCTTCTGCAGGAGTGTCTCACACATGAGGAACAGAGACTGGGCGTATGGCCAGTTCTGGTCAGGAAAGGCACTATGTCAGTATCCTGAGGTTGGCCACTTTTCAATGTTATATCTGAGGTTGTTTGACGAAGAAGGAAGAACTATTTGAATGTCTATATTTCAGTGGAAGTAGAAATGCCAAAAGATTATTCCATGACATTCCACAGTCTAAGACTGTGACATTGGCATAGATAAGGTCCTGGCAGATCCCTCGAATAAGAATCTCGGGATGTAATTTCGCTAATAGTTAAAGGGACTAGGACCCCAGACTATCAGGTTTGAGGGGACCGCCCCCTCCCTACCCAATCCATTATCTATGCTACTGGTTATGTGAGAAGAGGGTCATATGTTCTGTTGTGAAAATATAATTCATTAGGTAGGCAATAACAGTTGTACACAAGTGATGAAATAAAAGGCAACCAAATGGATGCAGAAAGAGGAAGCAAGTAGCTACGGCATACATTTAAAAAAGCCATACTTTACCACAGAATGAACCCATGAGTGTACACATGGATTAGAACAAAAAAAAAAAAAGAGCTATTAGAAAACCTGCCTGACAAAAATAGATGTGCTTGTATGAATGACGATGTTCACAACTATGAACCTTAGATCATAAACACCACCAGTAATGTAATAACTGATGTGTTCTGCGTTGACATGGCTTTAAATGATTACAGCTAGTCATAATGTCACGGTCTTGAAACATTCTTGAGTTCCATGAGTTCAACTTTTTGCAAGTGTAAAAGGCTATCAGGTTTGAGCCAGTTTATCGTGACAGGTGCCATAATCAATCATCAATACCCTTTAGTTACCCAAGGAGCATAGTCCTTCAACAAACACATGCCAAGTCTTCCTGTCCTGTGCCATGACTTCACATTTGAGTTGAAGATTCTTATTTTCGTGTTGGACTTGATTTGGACAAGAGAGTTCTCCATGTTTCCCAATGCAATGATAGCTCCTCTTGCTTTTTGTATTCTTATTTTGATATCACTGTCTGTCCCTCCAACTTTGTCTATATTACTTCCAAGATATGTGTACGATTCTACATCTTTTAGTGGTGTTTCTTCAAGTTCAACCTTGTTATCATTTCGTGCATTTATTCTCATAATCTTTGTCTTTTCCCTGTGAATTTTCAGGCCCACTTGTGATCTCTCATCGGGAATTTTCATTTTCTCTTGCATCTGATTATGGTTATGGGACAGAAGAGCCAAGTCATCTGCAAAATCCAGATCATCAAGCTGTTTAGTCAGACTCCACTGGATTCTATTTCTGTTGTGTGATGTCGATGTTTTCATAACCCAATCTATTGCTAGTAAGAAAAGAAATGGAGACGAGGCATCCCTGTCTCACTCCCGTTCTAATCCTAAACTGTTCTGTAAGTTGTCCTTCATGAAGAACTCTGCATGTCATGTCTTCATAGGTCTTCTTTATTAAGTTAATGATCTTCATGGGAACTCCATAATTCCTCGTCAATTTCCAAAGTGATTCTCTGTCTACACTGTCAAATGCCTTTTCATATTCCACGAATCCGATGTATAGCTGTGAATTCCATTCAAGACTTTAACTATTATTCTCAATGTGGCTATCTGGTCTGTACAGGATCTGTTTTGTCGAAAACCTGCTTGTTCATCTCTCAGTTGCTTGTCTATGGCAGGTGCCATAATCTCTGCTTATAAATCATTTCACTGATCTGGTTAAGCTTCTTCCCCTGACTCTGCTGTGAGTGGTATTCTATTTTTTGGCTGTGTTTTGTTGAAGTGTTGTACTTTCCCATTAAGTTTTGATTTTTAACCAGTTTTATCAGCTGAGATTAAAATGGGTGAACAACTTTCTGAGAGGTTTTCCAAAAATATATTGGCTGATAATTTTATGAACTGTGTCCGTTATTTGTTAACATCTGTGTGACATCTGAAAGGTTTCTCTCATATTTAAACTGGCAGTATTCTTTACATTATTGTCTTAAATTTACAGTATTCTATTCTGTTACAGTATTTCTCAAGTGAAATAGCTGTGCTAATAATATTCTGCATATATATTGAAACCAAAAATTAAAGTAAGAAAGAAAACAAACTGCAGGATGATTGATGTCTAGAATTTAATTTTAGAAAAAACGTTAACGTATAAATTCTCTGCATATCACATTTCTAAACGAATAAGAATAGTCGCATTATTGTGACACACACAAAAAACTGCAGCAGTTACTGTTCCTTGTCATGACTGCAACAGATGCCCAGATTCAGCTGCTTAACTCTACCTTCTGCTGTTGCTAAATCTCTCTTCCATTTCTATCAAAAATAATTTGACAGCTTTTTTTGTTCCATCTGTAATATGCTTAGACTATGGGGTCTGTTTACAGGACTCTGTGTCTCATCCAATATTTACAGTGTGTGTAATTGTATTGTTTGTTTATGGGTTGGAGATTGTTTGTCAGAAGTCTCATAACGTGTGTTGACAGAAGAGCCAGACTGCAACAGAGAGAAAAGCTATAACGACATTACCCAAGCCCTGGCAAAGGGGCGACCGACCCCAACCAGGCGCGTCACGGGTGGCGGATAGTGGAACGACCTCCAGATATGGTGTGTCAGCTGCGAATAAAGTCAGTATTGCTGGACGAATAAGCCGTCGTGGACCAAACGGCGATGTCCACCCAGCAGGATAGGGAGGGGTAACAGGTGGCACTGATACCCCCACTGAAATCCCCCATATGTCCTATGACGGGTGCATCAAGCGAGTAAGAGCTGCTATAAGCTCTAGCCACGGGGAAGGTAAACCTCGGTAAACAAACCAACCTGCTGCCTTGCAGCTACCACCGGGAGATGGAAAGGCTATGGGAGACAACCCTGAACAACAAACACAACCCGGCCTGCCGAAGACGGAGTGTGTCAGCTACGGCGCAGACACCGGGAAAATTTAGGACACACACTTTTGCAGTATGGAGTCATGCGACAATCTTGACTAACGTCATGGCGTCGCTCCTATCAGCTACAACCGGGGAGGAGCAGAGCCGGGCCCCTAGCCTCGAAAGGGCCCACCCAAGCAACCGGTGCCTTTGCCAACCAAATGGTCAGGGGAAGGCAAAGTAGAGCAACTGACCAACCAACCCCTGCCTTACAGTGGCTCAATGGAATGCAGAAGGAGTGAGAAACAAGAAACCGGAGTTACAAGAATTCCTCAGGGAAAATAACATTGATATAATCTGCATCCAAGAAACTCACCTAAAAGATACCCAACGATTCTTCATACTTGGATACGAATCCTTCCGCCAAGACAGGGCAAAAAGAACTAAGGGAGGAATCCTCACGCTGATTAAAACCTCAATCCCAGCAGTAGAGATACACAGATCTGGTGAGGACGAACTTGAATACATAACAGTCCAACTACTGCTGCCCAGTGGAGACTTAATGATCACAAACTGCTACAGCCCTCCAACCACAACTCTGGAGCTACACAAAGTGAAGCTTGCAGCATCAAGACACCTCATTATGGGTGACTTCAACAGCCACTCACCCAGCTGGGGCCATGAAGCAACAGATCTGAGAGGAGAAGAGGTGGAAGATTGGATGGTAGAGAATAAACTAATTCTAATAAACCAACGGAGCGAAGGATTCAGGCTTTCGAGCATAAATGTTATAGAAGAATTCTGCGCATTTGCTATAAAGAGCACAAAACAAATGTCTATGTTAGAGAGAAGATAAACACCTATGCAGGCCACCAAGAACCACTTTTGTCAATAGTGAAACGTCGAAAGCTTGCCTGGTTTGGGCATGTAACTCGTCATGACTCTCTTTCGAAAACGATCCTTCAGGGAACAGTCGAAGGTAAACGGAGAAGAGGAAGGCAGAGAAAATCCTGGGCTGATAACATCAAAGAATGGGCAGGACACGGTTTTTCCACACTTGTACGCATTGCTGAGGATAGAGAGCAGTGGAGGACCCTGTCTGCTGATGCTTCCACCATGGCACCCCTACGACCCATGACGGGTTACGGGCTGAGATGATGATGATGAATAAACCAACCAGAGGATAAGCCCACCTTCTATTCCAGAGTATGGAAAACAACGAGCACACCAGATCTTGCTATGGCTACAGATGACATACATCGACTCACCACCAGAACAGTAAATACTCAACTGGGTGGAAGTGACCATGTACCAGTCACGTTACAGATATCTGAGGTAAGAAGTGCAGGACAAATTAATATGTCTCCTAGTTGGAATTTCAAAAAAGCAAACTAGGGATTTTTTAAAGAACAAGTCGATAACCTCTGTCAGAACATTACCCACTCAAATAATGTCAATAAAAACATTTCCATCATCAGTGAGGCAATCATCCAAGCAGCAAAGAATTCAATTCCACGAGGTAAACGACGAGACTACAAACCATACTGGAGTGACAATCTGGGAAAACTCCATAGTGACTTAAATAAAGCATGGGAAACTATGGGGCAAAGTCCCACATTAGAGAACACCCAGAGACACAACAGCATAAAACAAGCTTTTAATGAACAAAAGAAAGCTGAAATCTACAGGAGCTGGCACCAGAAGACCAGCAGTCTCAACATGGAA
Organism: Oreohelix idahoensis; assembly: GCA_024509875.1. NCBI lineage: Eukaryota > Metazoa > Mollusca > Gastropoda > Stylommatophora > Oreohelicidae > Oreohelix > Oreohelix idahoensis. The sequence continues at coordinate 563,053 of JAMPIV010020829.1, read as the reverse complement.
AAGGACTCGAGCAAGCTGTGGAATCTGACAAGAGTACTAAATGAAGAAACAACAACCAGCTACTGCAAGACTGTCATCAAGGAAAACGAAAAATACCACACAGGAAAGATGGCAGCAAACATCCTGGCAGATTTCTACAAGGAAGAAAGCACCACATCACTTCCACATGCACGTATCCAAGAAGTACGTAAGGAAGTCAAAAGAAAAACTGAAGCACCAAAACCCAGATACCTGCATGAAGTCATCCCTTACTTTGAGAGAACTAAATGCTGCCATAACAAAACTAAAGAACATGAAAGCTCTAGGAAAAGATGGTATCACAAATAATATGATCAAGAACCTTGGACCTGTAGCCAGGCACAAGCTCCTCCTAATCTTCAATCAATCATGGAGTACTGGAAAATTTCCAGATCGATGGCGAGAAGCAATCATTGTTCCCATCAGAAAGAAACAAAAGGAGAAAACAAGCAAGTCCAGCTACCGACCAGTTAGCCTTCTGAGCTATCTGGGTAAGGTAATGGAAAGAATGGTGAACTCAAGATTAATGAAATACCAGATGTGATGATGGAAAAGATTAAAGCTGAAACTCTCAAAGACAGCGTGCTCCAGAGGTTGAAGTCGACCATTTTGGATGGGTGGCCTAAAAGAAAGTGTGATGTACCAGCTGAGCTTATGCCTTATTTTGACATTCGTGATACTCTGAAAACAGAACAAGGCATAATACTTAAAGGAGAGCGTATTCTTATCCCAAAAGCACTGAGGCCTGAAATCAAGCAGAAGCTACACGCTGCTCATCTTGCATTTGACAGCATGATGCGCCGGGCCAGAAGTTGTCTGTTTTGGATCAGCATGACGGCTGAGATTCGACAGATAGCTGACAGTTGTCCAGAATGTCAAGAAACGAAGGCAAGGAATACTAAAGAACCTTTGAACCAACACTCAAGAGGTTTATCACCCTGGGAGAAAGTTGGCACTGACATCTTTATTATAGAAGGCCGATATTATTTAGTCCTGATTGACTACTTCTCCAACTTCATTGAAGTAGGCTTTCTACCTACAATGACAGCACAGTTAGTCATCAGGAAATTGAAGTCTCATTTTGCTCGTTATGGTGTCCCTAAAGTTATTGTATCTGACCAAGGTACTCAGTTTACGTCTGCACAGTTCAGATCATTTACTGCTAGATGGGGAATACTTCATGTTAAATCAGCACCAGGTCACCATAAAGCCAATGGATTAGCTGAATCTGCTGTGAAACTCATCAATGGTATGATGAGAAAGACTGTTCAAAATAATACAGATGCGTATGAGGCACTACTTGAACTTCGTAATACGCCGAGACAAGGGTTTGATCTAAGTCCAGCAGAAATACTGTTCAAGAGGAAACTGCGTACACTGATACCTTCTGCAGTGAAACCCATTGCATCTCACAGTAGAGTTATTGAAAGTAGAGGCAAGAGAGACAGATCAGTGAAGAAGTATTATGATAAAACTGCTCATGATCTGCCCAAGTTGTCTCACCAGCCAGTCTACTATCAAGACCCTGAACAACCAAACTGGCAACCTGGAAGGATTGATAAGAGGCTCTCTGAAAGATCTTATCTCGTTGAAGGGGAGAATGGTGGTCAATATGTCAGAAACAGAATTCATCTAAGACCTAAAACAACACCTTTCACACCTGATCCCGAGGACCTGGAAATTGATGTCTCCTCTCCAATTCTAGCAACAGGTTGCTTTGCCAGACATGGAAAACACTAGTGAAGTGAACATTTACAATCTTCCAGAAGTTGATCCTTCAACTCCAGCTACTTCTAGTCCTGGGAAAGCTGGCAAAGAACATTCTCTCCTACCATCTTGCCCTAAGAGACCTCAAAGAGATCGCAAGAAACCCTCTTGGATGAATGACTTTGTTCACTCATAAAGAAGGGGGGATGTTGATGTCTCGATGTTTATCTTGTTTCCTACTAGAGTTACTTGCCCTTAGGCTAGCTCTTCTTCCTACTTCCTGTTTTCTAAGATGGTCGATTAAACATGTCGTTATGTATTCAGTGTGTTCGCATTCGTGATTATGCTTCGTAACGTTAGTATGTATGACAGCCAGCCACGTCTCATTATATCTTACAATATTTACTACACACGACGGTAAATATCAACAATCAGCTTTGTGATGGCTGACTTAATTACGATCAGCTTTGGTCGGGCTTACAAAAATGGCCGACGAACTTCAAGAAACGCGAATGACATATCGTAGGCCAAGGTTAATTCATAAAGATCAACTGTCAAGGTATTAGCCTGAAGTCGGGATCTTCATTTTTATAAACCACATTTATTATCGACGAACAACAGACGAGCATGGACTTGATCAAAGACATCATCATAACAATTCATATCAGAATCTCAGGACATCATGGTTAAATGCAGGAATGTTCATGTATGATCAGGCAACTCGATTCATGCATTGATGGACATAAATATTCATCTTATAACGGCTGACCCCTCATGGGCAGGCATACAAATTATGACCAGAGGTCTATGATTCATTAAAGGAAGTTCCATTATTCAATAGCCTCGTAAACAATCTGGTTGACGTATTTGAACATTATACTTGAGACATCATGGTAAACAGTATATCATAGAATCCTAAGTCCATTTGACTGACCTCTCATTAATCTGCCGTAGTCCAACGGACGGCGAAAATATCCATTATATCTGTATTCAGGTTTATAATAAAATTCTCCCAAACGGAACGTGATTGAACAGAACTGGCTGGTTCCAATAATTTCCCTTTACTGTTAATCCAATTTCAGTACATCTTAATGATGGGACAACAATTCCCCTAAGGATGTTCCGACTAGATTCAACATAGTAAGGTGCAATATAAATAGATTCCGTACCTTAAAACGAAAACTTACTGTGAGATCCTTACGGCAATAGCTTCCTCATGGAAGGCCGTCAAAAATAGAAAATCCACAGAAGTGTACCCACTATATGGGGTTTAAATAACAAACAGACTAAGGTCTGACTTTCAATCCAGCCATCTCTCTCTGAGGTCACTACGTCATCTCTTGTTTAGCAACTAAACGCGAAAATACTTATGCACAAATATGTGCGCTTCCGTGCGCGATGAATTTAAATTACCAATATATTCTTACCACATATGTTGATGCGTACCCTCTTAACAGAAGTAGGGACCCATGACTACTTTATTACTGTTCAGGACCCAAAAAGTACGCAACAGTGTCGCTATTTGTTTTATATAACGATTTTACCAGCACCACCTCAAATTAGTCGCCTTCACGATATGCTTGAGTGAACAGTGCTTCTATTCGTTACCGTATAGGGCAAACGCTATAAACAAACAGTTAAATAATATGCTGTAGAAAATGATAGACATTCTACATGTCCCGGGCCAGTTCTTGGAGGTCTCCAAGGGCCCATCTGGTGTGTCGTAAAGGAGTACTGCTCCATCTGGAGTGTCGTAAAGGAGTACTGCTCCATCTGGAGTGTCGTAAAGGAGTACTGCTCCATCTGGTGTGTCGTAAAGGAGTACTGCTCCATCTGGAGTGTCGTAAAGGAGTACTGCTTTATCTGGTGTGTCGTAAAGGAGTACTGCTCCATCTGGTGTGTCGTAAAGGGCGATTAATATGAAGTGCGTGTGGCTGGCAGTCTCATCGTGTAAAACTAATGACTGCAGAAAACACTGCTGCAAGATGGTCAGCTGTAATTGTAGTTCCGTGCTCCAAGATGGCCAGCTGTAATTGTGGTTCCGTGCTCCAAGATGGCCAGCTGTAATTGTGGTTCTGTGCTCCAAGATGGCCAGCTGTAATTGTGGTTCCGTGCTCCAAGATGGCCAGCTGTGGTTCCGTGCTCCAAGGTGGCCAGCTGTAATTGTGGTTCCGTGCTCCAAGATGGCCAGCTGTGGTTCTGTGCTCCAAGATGGTCAGCTGTAATTGTGGTTCCGTGCTCCAAGATGGTCAGCTGTAATTGTGGTTCCGTGCTCCAAGGTGGCCAGCTGTAATTGTGGTTCCGTGCTCCAAGATGGTCAGCTGTAATTGTGGTTCCGTGCTCCAAGGTGGCCAGCTGTAATTGTGGTTCCGTGCTCCAAGATGGTCAGCTGTAATTGTGGTTCCGTGCTCCAAGGTGGCCAGCTGTAATTGTGGTTCCGTGCTCCAAGATGGTCAGCTGTAATTGTGGTTCCGTGCTCCAAGATGGCCAGCTGTGGTTCCGTGCTCCAAGGTGGTCAGCTGTAATTGTGGTTCCGTGCTCCAAGATGGCCAGCTGTAATTGTGGTTCCGTGCTCCAAGATGGCCAGCTGTGGTTCCGTGCTCCAAGGTGGCCAGCTGTAATTGTGGTTCCGTGCTCCAAGATGGTCAGCTGTAATTGTGGTTCCTTGCTCCAAGATGGCCAGCTGTAATTGTGGTTCCGTGCTCCAAGATGGCCAGCTGTGGTTCCGTGCTCCAAGGTGGCCAGCTGTAATTGTGGTTCCGTGCTCCAAGGTGGCCAGCTGTAATTGTGGTTCCGTGTTCCAAAGGGAATTCTATATAGGGTGGTCCTTCTTCTTCTTCGTTCACCCTCAGATGTCAACTTGAATAAGTTCAAAGAAAGCAGTGGTCAGCCTGAGGCTGTTGATATCTCCGTAGATTTTCTCCATGAATGGTACTGGTGATGGCCATATGCGTTTTCTCTGTTCCTCATATGTTGGGCACCTTTGAAGCAGATGTTCGGCAGTCATTTTATCGGTGCCACAGTCACACTCATCAGTAGTTCCTATTTTTAATTTGTTGAATAGATGGTATCTCAATCTGTTATGACCTGTGCGAAGTCTGAAAATTACCACTTGTTCACTTCTGCTGAGCTGGTAATAAGGATCATTTTTTGTGTGGCCTGGATGCTCTTCTTCCCACTTGTCCCTGTACCTGCGCTTAATAAAACTCTTGGACTCCTCATAGGTTATATTTGTGTCAAGTTGAGGAAGTTTTCCCCCTTCCTTTGCCAATCTGTCAGCCTCTTCATTTCCAGGGATGTTGCAATGAGAAGGGATCCACTGTATAACGACTCTTTTGTACTGCTGACATAGTCTGTGAAGTGTTACTCTTAGGTCATCCAGTTCAGCATTACTTTGACTTTTCAGCGTTGTAATCACTGACAGCGCATCTGAGAAGATAGCTACTGATCTCTCTAAGCTTTCTTCTGTCATTAGAATTTCTGATGCAGTTTTTAAGGCCTCTGCTTTGAAGTTACTTGAAAATTTCCCTGTTGCGACTGCTATCTTTTTTTGTGTGCCATTGCTTAAGCTCAGGAAGACTCCTCCACCCCCATCTTCTGTTGCATTAGTTGCTGATCCATCTGTGTATGCATGGATCCAGGTGTTGCTTGGGTAATGTTTCTCTATATATTTTGTGGTTAGGACTCTCCTTTCTGTTTCATTTTGGCTGTTCTTTCTCTCAATACCTGGAACGTTTTCTATCATTTCAGGGAAGCAATGTTGTTTCCAAATTGGTAGCTTGTGTGCAGTACATTTTGGCGTAGCTGTTGATATTGCGTTTATGGGGTCTGCTCTCATCTTTGTTTTGACTGTCTCTACAAAGTATATAGGGTGGTCCAAAAGTTACTATTCGATTTCTGTATTCGAATATAGGAAATTAACAGGCACTCGTTGGTGTCTTTTTTCTGTCCAACGAGTGCCCGTTAATTACCGTAAAACCTATGAGATTTCACAACGGGAAAACATATTTTTTTTTTTTAATGTTATAAACACTTACAATTTGAAAGTAACTTTTGACCCACCCCGTATATCTCGGATTGAATATGTTTCTTCCCCCCTCCAACAGTAAAATAAAAAACACACATGGTCTTCTCATAGTCTATTCCCAACAGCCCACATATGAGCCATCATCTGTGACTTTATTAACATTTATAATAAAACGTGTAATAATGCCAATTGGGTCATACCTAGGTCATTTCATTAGTAAGTGAATGCCCTTCAGGTTTATGAACCAAATAAGCTAAAGGTAACGATGGTCCAATAGAAGATATCGATTATATATATATATATATATATATATATATATATATATATATATATATATATATATATATATATATATATATATATATATATATATAGAGAGAGAGAGAGAGAGAGAGAACGACGTATATTTACAATAGGTAGACAACAGTTATATATGGGTAACAAAGGAAGGGCAGAATGTTAGACGGGCCTGCGTGCCCAATTCTCAACCCTTTGAAAATAAAGTTCATACCGTATCCATTCAATAGCACATGTATTTTTAGCATTATTTAAGCCTACAACATTATCGAGGTAAAATAATAACATACATTTGTAACATCCAGACATAATCAAATTTAAGGGGGGGGGGGGGGGAATTATTAATTAAAATACATTAACAAAAATTAATACCTTAATAAAAATTAAAAAAAACTAACAAACACAATCTAAACCAGTGGTGGCCAAGCTAAGGTTGGCCGAGGGCCAGATTATGGTAAAAGGTAACACCCGAGGGCCAGACCTATAAAATCCTTAAAAAACAACGTTCTGATATTTAGTTTTACATATATAATGAACCACGTACAGAAAGCAACGGCAAACTACTGTACTGCACATCTGCCAAGACATGTATACCAGTCTTCGAACTGAAATTACTGTTTAAAAAAAATATAATGAATCTGTTGTTTTAATTTGTTTTATAATTTGTAATATGACATGTAATTAATTATTTCAAACATACTTGTGTGGGTTATTTCATTGTGAAGAGTGTGGCTTCAATCAACAATAAGAGTCCAGCCAAAAACAGGTTGGCGGGCCGGTCAAAACAGGTTGGCGGGCCGGATCTGGCCCGCGGGCCGTAGTTTGGCTACCGCTGATCTAAACCATTCATACAGTAAATAAGACATACGTAATTTGAAACGTAATCAGATAATGGTGGCATATAATAAGAACTCATGACATTTTGGAAATCTGCTGAATTAGCTGGGACTTCATGTGTTGTCAGCGCATGCGGAAAATGTTCTCACAGGTGAGCAACTTTGAGTCCCAAGCAGATACTGCCACAGGGAGTGAATTGTTGACGCCTCCATTACACGAGATCCAGTTTTATGACCTATGCTCCTTAGGGAGGTAAAGGGTATTGACTGATAGATGAGAATCGTACATATAGGCCCGTCTTGCATTTTGCCCTTCCTCTTACTCATCTTTATTGCTAGGTATCCAGACATTCTCCAACATACTTAAGGTATTAGTTCAACGGCGATGCAACATTATAAGTAGTATAAAAGCATACATTTACAGTATCTGATTACAATTAAGAAGTAAGGTATATTAAAATGAAAAACTAGATCATCAGACCCTCCATACAGTATATTAGATAATAATAATTCGAAACATAATCCCTTAGGGCGGCATATAATCCGCACTCATGTATTTGAACAGCCTACGATTATATGAGTAGGGACTGTGCATGTTTTTCAGGTCATGTGGAAGATTGTTCCAAAGATGAGCAGCTGAGTAAGCCAAGAGAGAGAGAGTGAGAGAGAGAGAGAATTAGGAATGCATATATCTGAAATTGAAAATGATCAAAGGATATATTGTCACAGAAAATACAGTACATAAATTGTCACTGCAAAAATGATGACAACACTAAAAAGGATCCCGTTTACACACTCATTGTGGCATAAAGGGAATATGGTGTTAGGCGCATATTTTCTTGACCATCGGCACACTAGGGGTGATGTGGTCAGCATCAACGACGGCCACCTTAACCTTCCCAGACTTGCTCTGGTATCCAATTCATGAGGCTGGGTCGACCCCGGAGCCGTTTGCGGTCTAAAAAATCTCACCTCAACTGAGGATCGAACCATGGACCACTGAGCTAGGAAGCCAGTGCACTAACTACTGCGCTACCGCAATACTAAAAGGACTATAAATTTTCTATAGAAACTCTCCCTCGAAACTGCAGATTTTAACAGACTTACTTCCAGCAACTTAACTTAAGCTGTATGAAACTTACGAGAGTACAATATTCCTGATATAGCGAAACAGAGGGACAAGAAACAAGATGGGCAGAGCACTTCAGAGAAACTCTGAACAAGGAACCACCAGAGACACAATTGAATGTTCCTGAGGCTGAAAACGATCTAGATGTGAATACAGACATTCCACGAAAAGAAGAAATCATCAATGCAATCAAATGGTTAAAGAACGGCAAAGCTCCGGGCCATGATAACTTAAATGCAGAGCTATTTAAGACAGACCCTGAGCTAGCAGCAGAACTATTAGAACCACTATTTGCACAAGTCTGGAAAACGGGGACAACACCATCAGAGTGGAACAAAGGAATAATTGTCAAATTGCCCAAGAAGGGAGATCTTGCAGACTGCAATAATTGGAGAGGAATCACTCTTCTCTCAGTTCCCAGCAAAATACTAGGCAGGATAATTATACAGAGAATTTCAAAGGCAGTAGATCACAAACTGAGGAAAGAACAAGCAGGATTTAGAAAGAACAGGAGATGTGTAGATCATATATTCATTCTCAGGAACATTATAGAGCAGTGCTCAGAATGGCAAAGACAGCTTTACATTAATTTCGTTGATTTTGAAAAGACTTTTGACAGCATACATAGGGACAGTTTATGGAAAATACTGAGGGCTTATGGAATTCCAAGCTGCATAGTGTCAATCATAAAAAGCCTCTATGCAAACTTTACGTGCAGTGTTGGGCAGAGCAACCTAACCTTTGAGGTGAAGACAGGAGTACGACAGGGATGCCCCTTATCAACCACTCTATTTTTAACAGTCATAGACTGGGTGATGCGCCAGACAACAGAGGGCAGTCCAAGAGGAATAAGATGGACAACATTTTCTACATTGGAAGATCTGGAATATGCAGATGACATTGCACTACTAGCACATTCACATCAACACATCCAGGAAAAAACGGATAGACTTAATAAGTTTAGCCAGCAGGTGGGCTTGAACATCAATCTAAAGAAGTCAGAGGTCATGACGCTCAATGTGAGCAACCCTGAGCCCATATCAGTAAGGAATCAGCAACTGGTACAGACAGATACCTTCACATACCTAGGAAGCATAGTAACACCAGACGTAGGGGCAGGCAAAGACATCAACATCAGAATGAATAAGGCAAGAACAGCCTTCTTTAGCCTAAACAACATCTGGAAGTCCTCCCAATACAGCACAAGCACAAAATTAAGATTATATCAGAGCTGTGTGCTTTCTGTGCTTCTCTATGGTGCGGAATGCTGGAGAGTTACAGAGAAGGAAATGTCGAAATTGTCCTCTTTTCACACAACATGCCTAAGAAAAATTCACCGAATCTTTTGGCCGAATACCATCACTAACCAAGATCTGCTTACTCGTAGCAAGCAAGAGGACATGCACACCATCATAGCTGGCAGACGCTGGAACTGGGTTGGTCATGTCCTCAGAAGAGACCCCGATGCCATCACAAGAACAGCTATGTTTTGGACCCCTGAAGGAAAACGAAAAAGAGGCCAACCAAAAACAACCTGGCGGAGGACTGTGGAGGCTGAGATGCAAAGAATGAACCAGAGTTGGGGCACTGTACGAAGGATGGCCACCGACCGAGCAAAGTGGAATCAATTTGTTATTGCCCTACAAGACGCCACTAGGCGTGATGGCCACTGACTGCTTTGACGGTCGGCGGCTAAGGATCAAAGAAGAGAAGAAGAAGATATAGCGAAATAAATATTTCTGATACATTCTTACATACCATTCTTATAATAATAATAATAATAAATTCTTTAAGCGCCAAACACGGCGCATAAGGCAGAAACCAGTGCTCTCCAGGTTGTTCGTTGTGACGCCACTCCTCTTAGCTCTTGCACATTATTTAGGCCCAACGTTCTTCCTTCTCTTATTATTGTTCTTCTGAGTGTTTCTTTTGGTCTTCCTTTTTTCCGCTTACCCTCAGGAACCCAAGTGAGCGCCTGTAGTGGTATTCTGTTGTTTTGCATTCGTAGGACATGACCGATATATGACCATCGTCTTTTCCTTATATAGTCGGAGACATATTTCTGCCTAGAGTCTTCTCTTATTTGTCGATTAGTCTTGAATTCTTTCCAACTGATGTTCATGAGTTTTCTAAGACATTTGTTCTCGAATGTATTCAGCTTGTTCTCCAATGATTTTGTTATTTTCCAACTCTCACAGCCGTATGTTAACACTGAGATAACATTTGAATTAAACAGACGAAGCTTGGTATGTATATTCAATGATCGTAATTTCCAAATGTTAGATAATCTATTGAAGGCGCTAGCTGCCAAAGCAATTCTAGTATGGATTTCTCTTGTTGTGTCACCATCCTGAGTCATTTTACTGCCTAAATAATTGAAACTTTCAACTTTCTGTAGTTTTTCCCCGTTCAAGATGATATCAAAGGTCTCGTTAGAAAAGTTCATAGCTTTAGTTTTAGAGGCATTTATTTGGAGACCAATTTTAACCGAGAGATGACACAAATTATTTATTGCTTCTTGGGATTGTCTTGGTGTTGAACTTAAGAATGCTACATCATCTGCGAAATCCAGGTCCCCCAGGAATTTTCCATTTGTCCATTTTATACCCAATTGTTCATTGTGGGTATAGTTTCTCATAACCCAATCAATAGCTATTCCAAAAAGTAGTGGTGACATAATACAGCCTTGTTTCACCCCTGTTTCTACTGTAAACCATTCTGTATTCCCTTTATTTGTTCTAACACAACATCTTGCATTGTCATATAGCGCTTTGATTATATTCACATATTTTGTTGGAAAACCATAGATTGTAAGTATCTTCCACAATGATGGGCGATGTAGACTATCAAAGGCTTTTTGAAAATCGACGAAGGTGATAATAAGTGGCGATTGCCTTTCCACTGATTCTTCTATAATTGTTCTTAGTGTGAATATTTGATCAATACATGATCGTTTCGGCCTGAATCCCGCTTGTTCTTCTCTGATCTTTTCGTCAGCATGCAATTTAAGTCTTTCTAACATCATGCAACATAATAATTTTCCAGGTACTGATAATAGAGATATACCACGCCAGTTATTACAGTCTGATAGATCACCTTTCTTCGGTAACTTTACAATAATACTGTCTTTCCATTGTTGTGGTGGTTGTTCTTCTCTCCATACTTCATTTATAATATCTAAAATTCTCAAGAGGTTGTTGTCATTAACTGCTTTAATCATTTCCCCTGAAATTTCGTCAACTCCAGCAGCTTTAAAATTTTTAAATCTTTTAACGGCTTGTTTGATCTCGTCCAGCGTGAATTCATCGCAAGTTATTGGCAAAGTGGTTGTGGATGTTTCATTATTAAAATCAGGTGTTACTGTTGGTGGTGGTCTGTTTAGCACCTCCATGAAGTGCTCAGCCCATCTCTTCATTTGTTCTTATACTTGTAGTTAGTTTTTAAATTAAGAGGGGAAGGGGTTAAATAGTAGGCGTACATATTCATTTTAAGTAGCAGCACACCTAGCTCGCATTACCAGGATACGCCCCTGCCTCTAGGACTGCAGTTTCTCTCTTCCCCCCCCCCCCCCCCCCCCCCCCCCCCCGACTTTGGTGATTGACAACTGAATCAAAGATTGATGTGAAAAAGCAAGAAGACGCGTTTGTAAAAAATAAAAAAAAAGAGAAGAGGCCATCGAAAGGTGAAAATAAAATAGTCGATCAAAGTACATTTCAAGGTAATAAGTTAAACGTTAGATGAGCATTATGGCACGCGGAGTCAGCACCTTGGTCTGATTTGATGTGAATGTGCACTAAAGATAAATAAAAAGTTTAATTTAAAATGGCTTGTCATTTGTGATTAAATCTTGGCAGATGGCAACCACTGTGTACCGGATCCGGATACTAACAGTTCAGAAACAAGAAAGTGGAGGCATAGCAGACCAGAGACTGTTGAGAAAATAGTAAGTCTTTACTTATCTTTTTTATCTGTGATATTTTGAAGTCTGGTATATCATTCTTTTGTCCAAGATTCGGTAAATGGAAAGGATAGTGGAACAAGGTCAGCCATTTTGCCCGAACGCTATTGAAACGGAACACATAACCGTATCACTTCGACACAATGTAAAGTAAAAAAGGTAAAGGTAAAGGAACCCGTTACACGCCCATTGAGGCATATTGGGAATATGGTGTTAGGCCCATATTATCTTGACCGTCGGCACACTAGGGGTGATGTGGTCGGCATCACGCCGGCCGCCTTAACCTTCCCAGAGTTGCTCTGGTACCCATTTGAGGCTGGGTCGACCCAGGAGCCGTTTGTAGCCTAAAAAATTCCCACCTCATCTGGGGATCGAACCATAGACCACTACGCTAGGAAGCCAGTGCACTAACCACTATGCTACCGCGGCTCCCTTAATGTAAAGTAGCCTACCCACTATTAACGTGAATCCGAACACCACCGCCCTATTTCTACTTGACCGTGCGTGCAAACTCCTCGGTTTAAATGCTCCCCCCCCCCCATTTTCAGTAGTGCATGCTCGGAAAAAAAGGATTTTTTTGGGTCAAGAATAGCGCGCGAAGCGCGACAAAACTACAATGAGCCAATTATGATAGGAAACTCTAAAGGCCTACAGAGCGATACAACAGAAGGCAATCTAATCATCAGAAGCAGTTCCCCCCGTCGAACAAGTGTTTCGGCCCATTATTCTCCTTTACACTCTAAGGGGGGCGGGACCACCAGGGTCATGACTCCCAAGTGTCTCAGCCTCCTGCTGTCTTGTGTAGAAAATGAACCCATTCCACCTTGGATGCAGCTTTAAAATGCACAATTCCACTAGCAGGAGACAATTATGAAAGTAACAAAGTGAAGACATATTATTGCGGTTGTTCCACAGCACACCACTGACACGCCTGCATGAAGCAGACGAGGCGTGAATTCTTTGCGAGTCGGCCTCTGAAATCTAACTTCGCCTGACACCCCATATAATGCACCGCCTGTTTCTTGTAACGCCGCCGTCCTTTCACCAATACAATGAAAAATGCGATGTATTGCTGACTTAGAAAAATTTCAGGGTGTTTCCTATACTGCAGGTGGGGCTAGATTTTACTGTCCCGAGTTCCATAGCCCATTGCGGCTGTTCCACAGCCAAGACTTTTAACAGGTTCCTCAATGACAGTAGGGATTCTTTGGTTGGAAACCATGAATGACCTCTGCTATCTTCCCTTTCCTGACTGGTCACGGCTGTTTGTGTCCTATACCAGAGCGCTCTTTTAGTTTCGGTGACCGGAATTCTGATACCGGGTCTAAAATTTTGTGTGCACCGTAAAAGACTATTTAAGTTTTTGGCGGGGAAAATCAGCTGATGTGTGAGTAAAATCAGTAAAATATAAATCATTACACACTCGTTCTGGATAAACACAGCGCTAAAATTCTTTTGTGTACTATAACTTTGTTCTGTGTTCTATTTTTGATTGCATTTTTATTTGTTTGAAATTAGTTTTGACGGAGTTACAGACTTTTGAAAACAGCGTCATCATTTAAGGAAATTCATAAAATAAGTAATCTTTTTATTAATTTAATATCTAAAAATCGGCCCATTCGTTTGAGTTTATAATTATAAAGACTTCTCGAAGGGAAGCTAAAGATTATTTCCACATACTTTTTTTTTTGGTTTCATATCTTGAGAATGTGTGGTAGTCAGTTTTGTGAGTGTGGCATTACAAGAACAAGCATATTGTCACCAGATTTTATAGCATTTAAATCCCTTTAAATGCATTCCTGATACCCACAAATCTTAAATAAGGTAGTAAAAAAATAACTTTTTGTAAAGCACCATCTGTTTTTGCATTTTCATTCATTTATAATGATATTTAGCTACGTATATAAGCGTCAGAAAACATGTAAAGCTATAGATAGATTACTTCCACATAATTTGATCTATCTTTCAAGTCTTGTTAATCTTCTATTTATAATATGAATTTTTTTTTTAATTATGTGAGAGATAAGGACTGTTCCATTGGTGTTCTTTGGTAGACAATCCTGTGCACACGACGGCTGCCAGCGAATTCTAAGTAACTGTTTGTATATCTTCTTTCATTCAAAGTTACAATGCAGGTAGTAAATTTAGAGAAACCAAATTCTAAATCTAATACCATCCTTTTATCAATGGCTAGAGTGAGAGATACATATGATAATTTAGAAATATTTATGAATGGCATGAAAGCTCAGATAGAGTCACTAAAATATTTAGAGTGGGATGGTAAACAAGTTGTTGTTTTCTTATTCGGGGATTATTTCCTTGTTTTGCTGGAGACACCACAGACATGGGTATATTCCTTGAGCTCCAGACAAACCAAACATTTTCATCAAAGACATCCAGAGAGCATACAACTTGCAAACCAAGAAGTTTGGCCATGTTGATAAGAGATTACAATAGATATATGAAATATGGGAAAGGGAATAAAAGGCAAGTGGCACATTACCATAATTGTTTACACAAACCAATGTTAGAGATTGAAATTGAAAATGTAGCTCCTCCTTACCTTCATATTTTATTAGGCATTGTTTTGAAACACCACAGACTTCTAGAACAGGTAGCTGATACAATAGACGCAAAGATATTTGAGAATTCGCAAGAGATACATGCAAACATTAGTACTTTTAAGAACTTGAAGAGATTTAGTAGGAACTGGAAATAGGCAGAAGAATTAGGAGCTAAAATTGAATTTTTCAGGTAGGTATTGAACTTTGTGAGGATAAGGAGGAGACAGATAATTTTAAAGTTAGACTTGAAAATGCACAAGATGCGCTGGCCAAACTTCAGTTTCAAGATCTGTGTACTAGGTCTGGTCCAGTTTGCTCAAACATGGACAAGGTACTAGCCAAACACAAAATCATACAACAGGCTTATAATAGCAGAGCATTTATAGGGAATCACTGCCACAGATATCTCACACAAAAAGTTTATAAAGATCTTACAAGAGCAATCATTACACAAACACTGAAAATTACAGACAAACAAGATATAACTAACATAGCTTTTATTGCCCAAGAACAATTCAACTCACTGAAAGAAGCATTTGAGAAAGTACACAACAAAATATCACACAGTAAACCAATTAGTAAAGAATCAATAACAGCATCGATAGAGACTTATATGTCTTTGTTCAGAAAGCTATTCCCTAGTAAGACAATTCATAAACAGCACATATTAGAAAAACATTGCGCAGACTGGATCAGAACTCATGATGTATGATTGAGATAATTGTTAGCTCTCATGTTCTGGGGACAATTGGGTGTGTTATTTTAAGGTTATAAATGTGGACATGCAATTTAAACTTTCAATAATTAATGTTTGACGCATGAAACCAAAACAAAACTTTGATATCCATTTTCTGCAGGTTTTCTACTTTTGATTTCTGTAATTTGTTATGCATGTTGATTGTGACCGTTTTAGTGTAAATTGAATTAGAAACAAACCATAACAAAATGTAAAAAAAAAAAAACCGTAAATTTTACACTATTTCAGACTATTATATCTTCTGTTCTAATTGTGATAAAATGTTTGTTCTTGTTCTAAAATTTACTCTAACATTTCTAGTCTAGCTTTACGCAAAATTAAAGCCGGTATTTATAATAATAATAAAGTAGCATAAAAGCAATTCAAACATGTTTTGGGGACAATTGGGTGTGTTATTTTAAGGTAATAAATGTGGACTTGCAATTTAAACTTTCAATAATTAATGTTTGACGCATGAAACCAAAACAAAACTTTGATATCCATTTTCTGCAGGTTTTCTACTTTTGATTTCTGTAATTTGTTATGCATGTTGATTGTGACCATTTTAGTGTAAATTGAATTAGAAACAAACCATAACAAAATGTAAAAAAAAAAAACGTAAATTTTACACTATTTCAGACTATTATATCTTCTGTTCTAATTGTGATAAAATGTTTGTTCTTGTTCTAAAATTTACTCTAACATTTCTAGTCTAGCTTTACGCAAAATTAAAGCCGGTATTTATAATAATAAAGTAGCATAAAAGCAATTCAAACATGTTTTGGGGACAATTGGGTGTGTTATTTTAAGGTAATAAATGTGGACTTGCAATTTAAACTTTCAATAATTAATGTTTGACGCATGAAACCAAAACAAAACTTTGATATCCATTTTCTGCAGGTTTTCTACTTTTGATTTCTGTAATTTGTTATGCATGTTGATTGTGACCGTTTTAGTGTAAATTGAATTAGAAACAAACCATAACAAAATGTAAAAAAAAAAAACCGTAAATTTTACACTATTTCAGACTATTATATCTTCTGTTCTAATTGTGATAAAATGTTTGTTCTTGTTCTAAAATTTACTCTAACATTTCTAGTCTAGCTTTACGCAAAATTAAAGCCGGTATTTATAATAATAAAGTAGCATAAAAGCAATTCAAACATGTTTTGGGGACAATTGGGTGTGTTATTTTAAGGTAATAAATGTGGACTTGCAATTTAAACTTTCAATAATTAATGTTTGACGCATGAAACCAAAACTTCTTCTTCTTCTTCTTGCGATCGCATCTTTGATGATTACACCGTCAGACGAGTTCTCATGATGAATTCGACTGTTGTTTGAAGTTCCTCTTTAACTCCATATAGCTTTGAGTTTAGTGTTGAGTCATTCGGCCAGTATATCTTTCTTAACTGGTCATACAGAGGACAGTCCTGTAGAACATGCTCAGCAGTTTGTTCGTTTAATCCACATGTGCACAGTGGTGAAGCAGACAATCGTAGCTTGTGCATGTGTTTATTCAGTTTGTTATGCCCTGTCCTGAGTCGAAAAATAGTTATCTGTCCCTGCCGGTCGAGAGTGTGATAGTCGTCTTTGGGTTGGTTCTGTTCTCTTCTGATAGTCTGGATAGCTCTCTTTTTCTCAAAGTATGTGACTTCATTATCTTCTTGTTCACATTCTCCTCCCTTTTTTGCAAGTTTATCTGCCTTTTCATTTCCGGGTACACCACAATGAGATGGTACCCACTGAAGTATGGTTCTCTTTTTGGCAGCTACCTTGTTTAGTTCATTTCTCAGATGCGGGAGTTTACCACCCTTGAGAGCTTGCAGGACAGACAGTGCATCTGTGAGGATGACTACCTGGTGGCAGTCAGAGTTGGTGTTATAAATCATATTTGCAGCTTGCTCTAGAGCTTGAACCTCAGCTGTATAGTTGGAACAGAATTTACCAGTGGGAATGTGCCTAGTCTCATAGTGGTTGTCAGGATATGAGATAAAGATACCAGCACCTCCATTCCTAACAGCATTAGTTGCTGATCCATCTGTATAGGCATGTATCCATGATTGATCGGGATAGCTTTCTTGGATCATACTCAATGTAGCAGTTCGTTTTTGCAGATCATTATACTCACATCCACTTGTGAGACCACTGACTGATGTATTAATTTGGAGGGCACTGCTGGCCTGCTCCCATGGTACAGGGTATAGGGTGGGCTTCAGTGGTGTTGTCTTCATGGATAGGTCTTCTTGATGCTGTCTTATAAGTCTTTTCCCCCGATGCACAAAGCTGCTACGCTTTAGACGTCCCAATGCCAGATCATCTAGTCTTGCCTTCATTGGGTGCATTGGCATACTGTTATACTTTTCCATCTGGATCATGGTTTTTGTGTCTCTTCTATGGGACAATGTCTGTAATCCAGCAACCTTCTGCATCTCTGTTATTGGTGTAGTTTTCATGGCTCCTGTAATGAGCCTGAGAGCTTGATTTTGCACCTTGTCCAAAGACTGCAGATGTGAGTTAGCAGCTGATGACCATGCTGCTGAGCTAAACTCTAAGTGTGGTCTTATTACTCCATTATAAATCTTCTTTAGATTTCGTTCATTTGCTCCCCAGTTGGTACCTGCTAATTTCTGAGTATGCCTAGTCGCCTTCGGGCCTTTCCTTCTGCATTTTCAATATGCTTATTCCATGTAAGCCTTTGGTCAAATGTCACCCCAAGATAGGTGGGGTAGCTTTCTTCCTTGATCACGGTTGTCCCTAGGTGTATGTTAGCTGATTTGTCCTCGGGGGCGAGGGAGAACAGTGTTGTGGAGGTTTTGTCTGTGTTTATTGTGATAAGCCATTTCTCTGCCCATGACACTAGCATGTCTGCTGCCCGCTGCATTCTATAATTTGCTGTGGTGACATTTTCATCAGCGCACCAGAGTACTAGGTCATCTGCATATAAGGCAGCTTTCACTCCTGCAGGGAGATCTTTCACCAGGTCATTGATGTAAACAAGGAAGAGTGTTGGGGAAATTACTCCTCCTTGAGGTACCCCCTGATGGAGCAACACTTTTCTGCTCTGCAGACCGTCAAGAGTGACTCTAGTTCTCCTGTTATGCAAGTATGACTGGATCCATTTCATCATGTTGCCTTGGATTCCACTTCTCCTAAGTTTTGCAATGAGGCCATCTTTCCACACCTTGTCAAAGGCCTGCTTGAAGTCGACCCAGATCGTTAGGACCTTTTTCTTCTCCTGGAAGGCATCTTCTATTGCTTGAGACAAGTAAGTAACTTGGTCTTCTATACTGTAGCATTCTCTAAATCCAGCTTGTTCCGGCACCAGGATCTGCTCAGACTCTAAATACCATTTCAATCTGTGGTTGACTATTCGCTCCATAGTCTTCCCAACACAGCTTGTGAGACTGATTGGCCAGGTAACTTGCAGCCTCGGTCTTACATTTCCCTTTCTTTAGTATGGGTATTGTGATGGCTTCTCTCCATACTTGGGGTACCGTTCCTTTCAACCAGCTGTGGTTGAATATCTCAAGCAGTTTTGTCTTTGCTGCTGAGCTCAGATTTACTAGCATTTCGTTGCTGATTTTGTCTGGGCCGGGTGACTTTTGAAACTTAAGCTTGGAAATAGCCTTCTGTAGTTCTCCTAGTGTGATGGGTTCCCTCATTGGGGCAGGAGTATCTGTCTGTCCCATGGTTGCCAGTATTTCTTTTCTTATCTCTCTCTGATGATCTATGTTAATGGGTAAGTTGCTTTCTGAACTGTATCTTCTAGCAAACAAGTCTGCAGCTTGTTTTCCTCTGAAAAGTTTGCCACCTTCATCCAATGTGATAGTCTGCCTAGGTGAGGAACGCTCTTCATTTAGAGACTTGACTAATCTCCAAAGTTTCCTGCCGTCTTTCTCAAGGTTCAGCGATGCCGTTTTAGTTCTCCAGCTTTTCCGTTTTTCTTCTAGCTTTGTTCTCTGAAACTCTGCTACAGCCTTTTTCCATTTGTTGTGAGTTTCAAGTGAAGGCTGAGACTCTGCGTCCTTTCTAGCCCTGTCCATGGCTTCCTGACGTTCTTGGAGTGTGCTGGACCAGTATGGTATGTAGTTACGCCGGCATCCTTTGGGAATGGTTTCTTTTGCAGCTTGTAGTATGCATCTGTTGAAGTCTTTTACCACTTCATTAATGTCTCTGTTCTGTACCTTGAGGGTAGACAGCAGCGTGTTCACCTGATGCCTGAATAAACCCCAGTTGGCTTTTTTGTAGTTCCATCTTGTAATGGCTGGGCCTGTACTGAGAGTTGCACTCTGGACAGTAAGAAAGATTGGGCGATGGTCGCTTCCCCCTAGTTGGTCTCCTACTTCTCTACTAATAGATCCAGCTATATCTGGTGTGGAGAAGGCAAGATCTGGTGTTGAAGTTGTGTGCCATCCTCTGGAGTAGAAGGTAGGAGTATCTGTGGCATTATTGACTAGGATTAGGGAGTGATCATCTTGCCAAGTTTCAACCTCTTCACCTCTGTGATCCAGATGGTTATAGCCCCAGCTCTGGGAGTGGCTATTAAAGTCTCCAACTGCTATAAAGTTGGTGGCTGGTACCTGTATAGAGCTGAGACTCAGGGGTTTGTTGTTCGGACAGTAATAGTTCAGGAGTTCTATTTCCATCTTGTCTACCTTTATCTGCAACAGCTGATATTCTGCTCCATCCATGAAGGTTTTCCTTTCGTGTGCAGGAATGTTATTCCTTACAAGAGTAAGTACTCCTCCTTTTCGTCTATCTTTTCTGTCGGATCTGAAGCATTGATATCCCCTTATTTTAAAAGGTTTGATCTGCTTTCAAGTGAGTCTCTTGGATACAGCAAACACTGACTTGCTTCTCATACAAGATGTTTTCCAGCTCTGTCTTTTTGCTGTATCCAGCCTGCTTGCTGTTCACTCCCTCTGCATTCCAGTGCATCATGACAAGTGGCATTCTGGGTTTCTCTTTTTCTGTTTTGTTTTGGTCAGTAGTTCTCCTCCGCCGTCTGCTGACTCCACAAGACGGTCTAGAGGGTCCTCCAGTAGCTGAGGGTGGGCTCTGTCGAGGCTCAGAGCCCGGCACTGCACCTGCCTGGTGGAGCTCCACAGGGCGAGCACCAGTACGAGATTTATTTGACGGTGTACTCTCCATAGAAAAAAAAAAGCGAGTTGCGTGATACTGTGGTTTCCGGTGCGCCTTCTGGCCCAGTATCTATGACTTTAGCACCTGTTCAACGGGAGAGTGGGCTCATCCCTAATCTGTTTATGTTCCCAGTAGTAGACTATTCGCAAGCAGCCTGGGGGTGTCACTGCTCTGCGCGGACCTTGTTTACCGAGGCGGCGTCCGAGCTCGTATGGTGAAAATATGGTTGCATTATCTTCAAAATAGCCCTGTCTTTCCTGCCATCCTGCAACTTTGAGTTAGGGAGTTCTGAGCTCCAGTCTCTTTCCCAGGCATTTTATCCTGGCCTGGCACGCATACAGAGGACCCCACTTCTGGTTCTAAGTTAGCAGTTGGGGACAGGTGGGGTAGCACACTGTGCATTCCCCGTCATCCAGGGGGCTCTCCAACTATGCAGAGCTTGCACAATGCTGTGCTCTGGTTCTGGGCTCACCCAAGGAATCCTCACGTCCTGCACAGAGCCACTTCCAGATACCCACCACCTGCCAACCCCCCATTGTAGAAATCTCCTGCATGCGGCCATCCAGTCAAGAGCCAGTATTAAGTCTGGTGCCCAAGTGATTCCCCCCAAGCTCAGTGTGCAATTCTGGGTTCTCATCATGCTGCAACACAGGGGGGATTGTGATGCTCAGCCATCTCTCTCAACTCTGCACCGATAAATGACATCGGGGACTTAACTGTGTCTCAGTACTGGGAGGCCCCGTTTCCGGGTACACCACACACAGCCAGTTGAGGCAACGGTCGCCGTGGGCGTGTCTTCAGTGGGGAAGTTGTGGAGTCTTCCTGTCCATGTTCTTGCACATCCTAACACTGCCCGCAAGACATCGGAGGTTTGGAGAGTGGCCTTCTCTGCTTTTTTGAGCCGGGGTGGGCTCCCCGGGCAAGTCTCGATGGGGATCGGGACGTGTCCACGCGCCAGTGGGCCCAGCATCGGCCGCATCTGTTGGAGGACTTGCTCTGCCAGGTTTGAGTTAGTAAATTCCAACTTTGTCATCTTCTTGGCATTGTGATGCTGGGGTGCCTGTGGATTTCCTAACGCCCCGGGTAGAAGCCAGAAGTGTACTGTGCCAGCTCTGGGGGAGATAAAGGGGGTGTTTCTGCGTCTCCTTGTGATACGTAGCCAAGGTAGGGCTCACAGTGCTCTTTCCCCGCCACCAAATTGCCTGCTGGTTACGCCGAGTTCTCCGAGGCTCTAGGCATGTGACCAAGAGTTGAAGGCAATAGGATCGTCACGTCCGGAGTCTCTGTGCCTGTACGATGGGTTCCGATCTTCAGGGAGCAGTCCACACTCGTTCCCACTCCCAAGACTTGTTCAGTATCCATCTGGCTCCTTCCCACCCACAGAGGGCGTGTACGGTGTAGTGCACCGGTTTTATTATCGAGGTTTGCTCCTCTAGATCCGTTGTGTTTAGCCTGAGGATTTGCACCCTCAGTTACCAGGACTACCTCGAGGAGGGTGTGGCTCTTCACCACGCACAACGATCTTGGGGTATGAGAGGTTTTGCTAGGCCAAGAGACTAACACCGCAATGGTCGCTCCTTTCATGAACAGAATTCACTAGGCCTAGGGTGAAGCAAGGGGGGAAACCCACTACCCACAACACCAGCACATCATACCCCCTGTCTGTAGACTTTGCCCCTAAACCAAAACAAATCTTTGATATCCATTTTCTGCAGGTTTTCTACTTTTGATTTCTGTAATTTGTTATGCATGTTGATTGTGACCGATTTAGTGAAATTGCATTATAAACAAACCATAACAAAATATAAAAAAAACGTAAATTTTACACTATTTCAGACTATTATATCTTCTGTTCTAATTGTGATAAAATGTTTGTTCTTGTTCTAAAATTTACTCTAACATTTCTAGTCTAGCTTTACGCAAAATTAAAGCCGGTATTTATAATAAAAAAGTAGCCTAAAAGCATTAATTAAGCCCTATCAAAAGTAAACATCGCCACATGTTTTTCCCATTAGGAAGCTGACCACGTGACCTCTGTCAAGTGGGCTATAAATAGCGCGGTCGGGGAAAAAGGGGAAATAACTAAAAGATCGCTCGCAAACAGCCGTGTGGTAGGCTTCTCGACTTCTTGGGTTTGACGCTCATTCTGCACCAGCTGACTAGTTCATCCAGGCGTGCTAACATCCTCCGGGCCTGATGTTCATCTGATGTCAGAATTGTTGTGTCATCCATGAATACTCTGAGTGGTGGCATGTGACACATTCCACTGAGCTTTGGACCTATAGCCATTCCTTCAGCTGCATTGAGGATCACCTGCATAGTCAACACGAATAGTATTGGAGAGATGGTACATCCCATCGCAGTTCCAATTTCAAGGCCAATCCACTACATTGTGTACTCTCTGGTTGAAAATCTGACAGAGAACCCTGCAAAATACAGATTCAGCATTGCTGCAATCTCTTGTGGAACATGATACATTTCTAGGGCCTGCCACAACATCTGGCGTGGAACGGATCCATATGCATTTGCTAGATCCAACCAGATTACATGGAGGTTTGCTCTATCAGACTTTGCCTTTTGAATTGCTTCCCAGATCATTGTGGCATGCTCTAGACATCCTGGATTACCTGGGATAACTCCTTTCTGAATGGTAGTGTCAATGTACCCATTTGCCAGGAGGTATGTAGTGAGCCTTTTTGCCATCACTGAGAAGAATATCTTCCCTTCCACATTAAGTAGTGAGATTGGCCTGAACTGACTGATGTCTGTGGAATTTTGTTCCTTCGTGATGTAGACTCCGTTCGCCTTTCTCCATTCCTTGCTTACAAGCTGGGTGTTCCACGCATTCTTCAACAAACGGAGCAGTCTTTTGAGCACCCCAGGGCATCTCTTATACACAACATATGGAACACCATTAGTACCTAGAGCTGACTTGCACTGAGCTTTCTGGACAATGCTTTCTACTTCTTGCATCGTTGGGGGCTTGGTGTTAAATTCAGCTCCTCATTTAAGGCCTGCCATGCTGCTGAGCATCTCATCTTTGCGACCATCTGAATAGGTCATTCTAAGGTGTTCTTCCAGGTCGTCTTTCCTGATGTTTAGCGTTCCTGACCATGGTTGCTCAAACAGTTCTTTGGCGAACTTGAAGGGCTCCCTGAAGAATCTTTCCCTATCCCTCCGTGTAGACGTGTTCCGTTATCTATACCCTTCGGCCTTGTCAGCAAGAAACGTTAACAAAAAATTAATAAGTAAATTTCTTTTTAAATCACCACTTACCGGGATTAATTCGATAAATTGAATAGTAGCCCTTTTTACCCCCATGTACATTACCACCATAATTTCACAAATATCCAATATCTTCAAACCAAGATCCTTTTGTCACAGATAATTTAATAGTACGCGCATTTGATCCTCAACATCTGCAAATCCATATGTTCCCATCAATCCCCTTCCTTCCAGTTATTCAAATTTCTACTTCTGTTACACTTGGGACATTCATAACTATTAGAAATCAATCCTACCTTCATGCAAAAATCTAGTACACACTTTCCACCACACTTTAAAGTGTGAAAGAAATCCATATTCAACATTAATCCGCAATTCCAGACACTGTTTCCTTCCGTGAACAAATGTTTAAATAATGTACATTTCAGCGCAGATAATAATTGCATGCTTTGGCAGTTCATTCACATCTTACTTTTTTTTTTTTCCGTTTAATGAATGAAAATATCTCTTTCAACCTCTGATAGATTACAAATATGATTTATAACCTCTAATTTCATAATGAATCATGCTCACGACAGTTTATGTTACGTGCAAACACACTGCATCGAAAACACACCACACGGAGACATATGACCTAATTTATCATTTATCGACCGATGACCCTTAAATCTAAAACAAACACTCTGCACTTAAAAGTTTCTTTCCAACGAAAATGCAGACATAAGCCTAACCCTAACCCCCTCCCCCCTGCTTCGCATCAGTGCCATCACCCACTCCCGAACCCTAAATATATACATACATACATATATACATACACAGCTAGGTCGCAATTTGTGCGAATAATTAATCCCGGGAAGTGGTCGCATACTATTCAAACTATTTCACACTATTCAAAGTTAATAATTATATGTAAAACTAGCAACAACCCGCCAACATTGGCAGGTTTTTAATTATAGTGTGTTGTTTCTGTTACATGTATTACATTGCTGCTTCTTCTATAGTCTCGCTTGCTCGCTGTGAATGACGCGATCGTCTCTTCCTTTTAGCCATCTTATCATTTTGATCCATAATAATAAGTCTGCAATACTCTAAATTAAAATTTTGTCTTGAAGAAACAATTAAAAATCTTACATTTTAAGGTTATTTTTAAGAAAAATGACGAGTTAAATTCGTTTCCCGAATAAAACTGGACAGAAGAGTATCTTGATTGTCTGTTGATTTAATGCACACCTCACACTTTGCTATTTTCACAAGAGTACATATAAGGGGAAACAATACAATTATTGTCTCTCTCGAAAATAGAAAAAGTGCGCAAATGACGGTGTGCAAAGTGTGAAAGACCGACCGACCGAAGTACCTTACGGCGGGAATTATGGTATTGGATGTGGTAATTGGTTCCAGCCCAATGGAAATATGCAATGAAAATGTTTAAACATAAGTTTTTAAAATTTATTTATTAACACTCTTCCGACTGGAAATATAAAAAATCGTTCCAAACGGAACGATGACTTTTGAAGTAAAAAAAGCACATTTATTTTTTAATTTTGACTTCAAATCTATGTTTTATATTAAGAATACATGTTAACAATTATATCTGTGCTAAAAAATATACAGCTTTCACTTATGTTGACTTTGAAGTTACACGCAGAAAAACGTAAACACCGCATTTGTCCGTCCGCCATTTTGGATATTTTACGAACAGCTCGACTTAACAGATCGTAAACAAAATGCAGTCTGATAATGACTACAATGCATCTAGTGATGTAGATTCCTGTTCTGATGATTATTCAGAGGACTTGGAAACGTCTGATGAGTTGGATGGTGAAAATACAGCTCAGAACAACTCAGATCACCAGCCGTACATGCAAAGGTAATGTTACTTTGTTAACGAAATGATAACAGCTGATTTTGAAAAGCAGTAAAACAGTCATTTTAGTGGGCTATTGTAGTCAGTATAGCTGCTTTCTGTTTGTTTTTGAAAAAAAAAGAAACAAATATTTCACCTTTCAAACAGTTAACAAAGAACTCATGGCACCAGGAAATAAATATAAAGTGGATCAGACGTAACTTCTGAATCAGCTGATTTTTCTGACCTCATTTGCCCTGTGTCTCTGCTTTTAAAAATTATTATTTACATCATATGACTTTATGATTGACAGTATTCCTTTGTATGGAAAATGTAATGTGTGTCAACTTTCCTGTGTACACTAAACTGTAACTTTGAATTCTATTGTTGATCTGTAAAAATTAATTTTAAATTGTTCTTCTTGCAGATGTTTTGGTTATAATGGACTTGATGAAGGCCCACCTTCCAACCCTCCACCTTTTTTGCCTGAGAGGGTTCCAGGTCTGCAACTGTCAGAGGTAAGCACCAGAGAAAATACAAAGCAGTTTTTGAGACCCATTGACTTCTTCAAACTGTAATTTTATGAAAGAATGGTTATAAGAAAAGGGTGTTTTCTTTTTGACAGTATATTAGAGACAAGCCAACAAAATGTGGGATGAAGTTATGGGTTCTTGCTGATGCTGTTAGTGGATATACTTTGATGTTTATTTAGGTAGGAACACTGCAAATGGACCATTTGGTTTAGCTTATACTGTAGTTAGTTATGAATCTTATGAAATCTTTGGTGAGTCAAGGATATAGGTTTTATTTTGATAGTTTGTATACATCCAGTCAGTTACTGAAGGACTTGTGAAGTTAGGGGATTGGAGCTTGTGGCACATTTCTTAGAAACAGAAAGAGATTTCCAGCTGCACTTTCAAATATAAAGGAATTTGAAAAAAAAAATAGTATCAGAGGTGCAATGAGGTGGGTTAGAGATGAAGAATTACTAGCACTGCAGTGGAGAGGTAACACAACTATAACACTGGTTTCAAGCATTCACAATGGAAATGGCCATAGGTTCGCTAAGTATAGAACTAAGGTTAATTGGAATTTTCAAGAACTTAATGTTAGACAGCCAAATCTTGTAAGGGATTACAATATATACATGAAAGTAGTGGACAAGAGTGACCAGCCGATTAACAAGTACAATGTTTTGAGAAAGACCAATAAATATTGGAAAACTCTTTTTTTCACTTTCTGGATATTGCTATGGTAGATGCTTACATTTTATTTCAAGACTAGCAGAAAAAACACCCAGATGTAGAAGACCAGCTAGATATGGTCAGCTAGATTTTACAGAAAAACTAATCCGGAATTGGGGAACATAAGTTTGTATGATGATGCACTACTCGCTTCAAAGCCATGGACCCCAAGTTTACAGAGACAAAAAGAAATTGTAAGCTTTGATATCAGACTGTAAAGTTTGAAAGAAAAACAAAAGTTAAATGTAAAGTTTGTGATATTTTTTTAATGTTTTCATGCAGGTAGGAATTGTTTGTCAGAATACCACCAGCCGTAGTTGGAAATATATAAAGATGTGTTGAGTCTTTATTATGTCACCCTCATAACTGATTTTACTTATGTGTTAGTGAGTGATCATACAGTGTTACACTAGAAATATGTCTACTGAAGTCATATTTCATTATTTTAGCTAAGATGTTGCAGCTACCTATAATAACTGTAATGTATTCAGTGGAAGATTTTTTTTTTTTTTGGAATATTTTTTTTTTGAAAAGCCTAGTTATGTAACATTTCAAAAATTCGCATAATTTTATTATTTAATGTTGAATTGTTTTGGAGATGTAACATATGCAGAAATGGTCAGACTACAATAAAATATGACTGTTGTTAATTGTTCTGATAATACTTTATTTTTTCTTCTTTGTGAAATATCATGTTTATAATTTTTGTGTATTTTTCCTGTTGACTTTCCTTCAATTTTTTAAAACTCACATCAATATAAATTTTTAAAATATTAACTTTACATCTAAATATGGTAGTCTGTTCAATTACAAACAATTTGATGTATAACACTCTTGGGTAGACTTCAAATTATAATGTATCAAGGAACATTAGAAGTCAGATATGTCAGAGTATGAGAAAATGATACAAAATATCAGGTCTGAAGAGAGTTAAGGTAATATAACAGCAAAGGATAAGAAACATGTATTTCTGATTCAAGTATAATACAAACACAGTAATAGAGTAATTATAGAAAACAAAATTCAGAAAATTACTTAATATCATACCTGACGATATCACGAAAACTTCATTGTCTTTAAATATTTTAGCAGCATAGGCTGAATTGTCTTCTCTTTCTTTAAATCTTCATACATGCGCTGGTGGGTGCTGGCACTTTTATCCAGAATATGCATGCTTCGACCGACGTTAGGGTCAGCATCCATACTTTACGGCTTCTACAGCTCAAAAGATGTCTTCAAATTTATTGAGAGTAAACTCCTTCATTTGCATATTGTCTGCTTCTTCATAATTATTTCTGGCTTCTTAAAACTGTCATTGTTGATATAAAAGAAGATCATTATCAGTCAATTCTTCTGAGTGTGAATTGAGAAATTACTGAATATCGTCATTTTCTAGTTCA
The DNA here is from genome assembly GCA_024509875.1 of Oreohelix idahoensis. Lineage (NCBI taxonomy): Eukaryota > Metazoa > Mollusca > Gastropoda > Stylommatophora > Oreohelicidae > Oreohelix > Oreohelix idahoensis. The sequence continues at coordinate 534,921 of JAMPIV010020829.1, read as the reverse complement.
TCAAAGCCAAGCTTTCTTCCCATGTTTGCTATTTCTTCAATAATAAACTGTTTTTGGGAGAGAAATCCTTTGAAATCAATCGCACAATGTGGCGCTTCCACACCACACGCATGTTGCTTGCAGGTATTTGGTGCCAAGCATGGTAAATATTTTTGATTGCATCTTTGATGTTATAATTTTTTCAGAAGTCAGTTAAGGAAATTGCATCGTTGCCTGTTTTAAAAGTTTTTCTTAGGTCTTCTTCTTCTTTGATCCTTAGCCATCGATTGTCAAAGCAGTCAGTGGCCATCATGCCTGGCAAAGGAAGGTGGAAAGTTATGTCAGCCTGATACAAGTATAACTTTTGAAGAGGCAAAAAGTTTTATCAGAAGCAGATGCAAGAACAAATGGGAAGCAGAACATCCAGGCCACACAAAAAAAAAAAAGATGCATATTATCAGCTCAACAGAAGAGATCAAGTGATAATCTTCAGACTCTGCATGGGCCACAACAGATTGAGATAACACCTATTCAACAAGCTAAATATAGGAACTACCGATGACTGCTCAACTTCTGCTTGAAAGAGCCCAACATATGAACAACAGAGAGAGTACATATGGCCATCACCAGTACCATTCCTGGACTAGCTCTATGGAGATAGAAATAGCCTCAAGCTGACTACTGCTTTCTTAGAACATATTCAAGTTGACGTCTGAGAGTGTAAGAAGAAGTATTAGCTCTAAGCTGCAGTAGTTAACACAAATCCGTATTTAGCATTTAATACAAAACATGTTTAACTGTAAGGCTTAATGGTAAGTAATCACAATATATAATCCTTTAAAAAAAATTTTTTTTTTATATCCACAGTTTTCCCAACCAATTCCTTCTTAGCAACAGACAGATAGACTGCCCTGTGCTGACCCAGGCCACAGAGTGTAACCTCTGAACAAACTTTAACATCATGAGACGTGAGAAGGTTGGATCTGCTGCGATGGTTCTAGCTTCAGATGTTGAAAATTTTAAAAGAAAAATGCTTCCCAAAAAGTATAAAGAACGTGAACCTAAAAGTAAAAGAATAAAACTGATCTCTGTTAACCAGGTCGACACAGAAGACTTTAAGCAGAAGTTTCATCCAGATAGAAAGCGTAAGAAAACTTCTGTCAAATGTCCACCAAAAATAGTGAAGTCTAACACAGATGAAATGTGTGAAACTGAACAATTATCAAAAACAGATGACAAATCAGAAAAGCTTGAAAAACAATTTCTGTGCGATATTTGTGCTGCCATGTTTAAATCTATAGCTAAAATGAAAGAGCACAGCAAAATTCACTCAGAAGTGAAGGAATATAAGTGTCCGCATTGTAACTATGAAAGCTATAGAGAGAGGAACTTGAAAACTCATATACTAACACATGAAGAGAAGAAACCCATCCAGTGTCCCAAGTGTGAGTACAGTTGTATACATAATTATCAGCTGAAAGCACACTTGCTCCTTCATGAGACAGACACCCCATTTCAGTGTAACATGTGCCAGGCCACTTATAAAAAGAAAGCGAGCTTGAAACTGCACATGCTTACTCATTCAAATGTGCACAAGTTCAAATGTCAAGACTGCCAGTATGTTGGTAATCGCTATGCAGATTTTCGACGTCATGTACTTATACACTCCAAAGCCAAGCCTATCAAATGTCCATACTGCAATTATTCTTGTATCCGTCAATCACAGCTCTTTTCTCACACTCTCATCCACAGAAGTAAGAACACTGTAGGTGACAGAGATGCCATCTTGTCCAGTTTATCCCAGAATATTTTGTATTGTGACTTATGTGACTATGTGTGTACTGTACCGTTTCGTTTAAAAAAACATAAAAAATCTCACACATTAGCCTCTTCTTTTATTTGTGATTTGTGTAACTTTTCCTGTGCTGACTCGTCTTCTCTTAGAAAACACAAACGACAGCATGCATCTGAAGGTGAGGCTATGACTTCTAGGTCGAACCAAGCAGGTAAAACTGGCACTTTACCCCTTGCTTCACATCAGGCAGAAAAAAATGCCATTTTATCTTCTACTGACGACAGAATCTTTGTAACCAGTTCTGATAACCTCCTAACAGACACTCAAGTTGAGATATTTTCTCAGGCTGACAACAATCCCCAGATCTTCCATTCAGAACACCAAACTATCATACTTACAACAGCTGTTGGTGAATCAGAGACTTTCACAACTCATAGTGATGAGACAATTATTGTGTGTTCTGACATGAGTCAGGAGAATGAAGAAGTGCCAGAGCGGAAGGAAGACTTTACTGTCCAGGATTTGACTGGGTTCACATTTGACAAGTTGACACTACAGCCCACACACAACTGTCTTCTTACAGTGGTTACCGATGGCAGCCATCAAACAGAAGAAACTTTACAAAACCTGCAATTTCCACAAAGTGGATTCACCAAACATGAACTTGAGGTCACCATTGAGCTTGAGCCACATGCACAAATCCCAGAAGAAGATTCATCTAGACCCTCAGGGAATCACTTATTACCAGAAAAAGAAGAGTCAAGAAATCATCCAGAAGAAGAAGAACAGTCTAAATCTGCAAAAACGAACATGACAGACACGATGTATCATTGTGATCAGTGCAGTTTTACCTGTGACTGCAAGGCTTCATTGAAGAAGCATGGGAGAAAACATGCTACGATCAAAAATTACAAGTGTGCCCACTGTGAATACATGTGTGATGAATTATCTCGTATGAAGAAGCACTTGATTGTCCATATAGATGAGAAAGCATTCCAATGTGAAATATGTGGTTATTCGTTTAAGAGAAAAAATACATTACAGGAGCACATAAAAACACACACCAGCACAGAAAACAGCATGTACCAGTGTACTCAGTGTGAGTATGTATGCAAAAGTGCAGCAGGTCTTAAGTCTCACCTAGCCAGGCATTTGGGGGAGAACTTGTACCAGTGTGACCTTTGTGATGTGGCTTGCAGGTCATTGTATCTTCTGAAGAAACACAAATTCGCCCATGGACAGAAGCCAATACAGTGCCAGTACTGCTCCTACACATGTGTCCAGCAACAACAGATGAACATCCATCTACTGCAGCACACCTATGAGTTTCCCTTCTGCTGCACGATGTGTAATGCCAAGTATAAGAAAGAAGACAGTTTGAGGGTCCATATACTATCCAAACACGACAACAAACACAGATTTAGTTGCACTTTGTGCAGTTATACTGGCAATAGAGCTGCGGGCTTCAAAGAACATATGCTGACACATTCAGACCAAAGACCTCATCATTGTCCCCACTGTACCTTTTCATGTAAACGACAAAATCAGCTGAGAAAACACTTGCGTACACATGAGAAAGACAGAAAAACCCAAAATGGCTCTAAGACAGTCACAAAAAAAATGTATCAATGCCTCTTGTGTGATTTCACTTGTACACGCACACCTCGCTTGAAGGCGCACTTGTCTAAAGTTCATCTAGACTTGCCAGATAACGTCATCATTAGCATAGATGTATCTCAGTTAGAGAAGTCACAAGTAGCAGATAAATAAGACAAAATTTACACTACATCAATTGGAGAAGCTGAAAGTTTTAAAAAAAAAGTGCATACAATGGTTTGTGTTAATTGGAGAATCCAGAAATTTCAGGTAAATAGTGCATATTCTGACTCCTCAGAAGCCAAAAATTCCTGGTAGTGTCATTTAAGGTAAAAAGGTAAAGGATCCCGTCACACGCCCATTGAGGCATATTGGGAATATGGTGTTAAGCCCATATTTTCTTGACCATCGACACACTAGGGGGTGATGGGGTAAGCATCACGCCGGCCGCCTTAACCTTCCCAGAGTTGCTCTTGTACCCAATTTTTTAGGCTGGGTCGACCCCGGAGCTGTCTGCGGTCTAAAAGATTCCACCTCAACTGGGGATCGAACCATGGACCACCGAGCTAGGAAGCCAGTGCACTAACCACTGTACTACCACGGCTCCTAGTGTCATTTAGAGAAGCCATGAATTCTAAGTCAGCAGAGCACTTTGTGTGACGTACTTCAGTTAGATACCGTAGAAATTCTAGATACGTGGTGGATATTGTGACGTATACTGGTTGGAGAAGTTATAAATTCTAATTGAATAGTGCACATTATGACTTAGAGAAGCTACACTTTAAGGTAAACAGTGCATGCTTTATTCTGACAAACCAGATTTTCTCACAGTGTGACGCCTTGAGTATACTGTCGTCAAACACACAAAACTTTTCTGATTTTAATTTTTTGTTTTATACCATTACAATGTCTTTCAAAGATGTTTCTTGTGAATGAAATATATCTCAAAATGCATGTTACTAGTTTTGTCAGATTGATTTCATCACATTTCTATTCATAATCTATCTCAGTGCCTTATTGGTCTTGTTTCTTATGACGGTTTTTTTTTTTTTCATTTACCAATAAGTGTATTATGTTTATGATTATACTTGTAAATTTGTGGTTGGACAGTATATGTTTCCCTCATCCTCACTACTATGTCCTGTAGAGCAAAGTGTCAGCGACTGCTGGTAAATCATATTGGACGATTTGGTAGATCTGTAGGTAAAAGATCTGGGAACAAGAATGTTTAAACCAGACAAATGTCAAACTAGCCCCCCCCCCCCTTGACAAATAACAAGTACAGTACCCCCAGGACATATAAGAGTACAGTACCCCCAGGACATATAAGAGTACAGTAATCCCAGGACATATAAGAGTACAGTACCCCCAGGACATATAAGAGTACAGTAACCCCAGGACATAAAAGAGTACAGTAACCCCAGGACATATAAGAGTACAGTAACCCCAGGACATATATGAGTACAGTACCCCCAGGACATATAAGAGTACAGTACCTCCAGGACATATAAGAGTACAGTAACCCAGGACATATAAGAGTACAGGACATATAAGAGTACAGTAACCCAGGACATATAAGAGTACAGTAACCCCAGGACATAAGAGTACAGTAACCCCAGGACATATAAGAGTACAGTAACCCCAGGACATATAAGAGTACAGTAACCCCAGGACATATAAGAGTACAGTAACCCCAGGACATATAAGAGTACAGTAACCCCAGGACATATAAGAGTACAGTAACCCCAGGACATATAAGAGTACAGTACCCCCAGGACATATAAGAGTACAGTACCCCCAGGACATATAAGAGTACAGTAACCCCAGGACAAATAAGAGTACAGTACCCCCAGGACATATAAGAGTACAGTACCCCCAGGACATATAAGAGTACAGTACCCCCAGGACATATAAGAGTACAGTACCCCCAGGACATATAAGAGTACAGTAACCCCAGGACATATAAGAGTAAAGTAACCCCAGGACATATAAGAGTACAGTAACCCCAGGACATATAAGAGTACAGTAACCCCAGGACATATAAGAGTACAGTAACCCCAGGACATATAAGAGTACAGTAACCCCAGGACATATAAGAGTACAGTAACCCCAGGACATATAAGAGTACAGTAACCCAGGACAAAAGGGAGTACAGTAACCCCAGGACATATACGAGTACAGTACCCCAAGGACATATAAGAGTACAGTAACCCCAGGACATATAAGAGTACAGTACCCCCAGGACATATAAGAGTACAGTAACCCCAGGACATATAAGAGTACAGTACCCCCAGGACATATAAGAGTACAGTACCCCCAGGACATATAAGAGTACAGTAACCCCAGGACATATGAGTACAGTACCCCCAGGACATATAAGAGTACAGTAACCCCAGGACATATAAGAGTACAGTACCCCCAGGACATATAAGAGTACAGTAACCCCAGGACATATAAGAGTACAGTAACCCCAGGACATATATGAGTACAGTAACCCCAGGACATATATGAGTACAGTACCCCCAGGACATATAAGAGTACAGTACCCCCAGGACATATAAGAGTACAGTACCCCCAGGACATATAAGAGTACAGTAACACCAGGACATATAAGAGTACAGTAACCCCAGGACATATAAGAGTACAGTAACCCCAGGATGAAAGCTATGTTGTCTCATTCCAAGTGAACACTCGTGAGCTTGCTCACTAAAAGTCACTTCATTCGTCAACTATCATAAGATAGGACAGCCAACTTTTCTTTGATGTGAAGTTAACTTTCTGTCAAGTATTATTTATTTTGGACTTTAAACTGTTCTGTCGATGGAATTAAGATTGTCTGGCAGAGATAAATGTTACTTATAGTTCCAAATTCCTAATACTCTTAAAACAGACATGATTTTGTCAAAGGTAGATATGTAGAAAGCTTAGTGTTTCTAAAGTAGATTCTCACAGCAGCTGGCTTGCCTACCATTGCAGTTCGTACTCCCATAAAATGCTGCCTGCCAGGGCCTGTATATCTTCATAAGTCTTTCATATTCAGTTGTGGGTGTTATCTGCCCAGCATTTCTTTGGTCTGAAAATAAACATGGAGAAAACTAAAATAATGAGAATAAGTGCAGGAAACTTTAACAAGATTGCACAGGAAGTTTGTTAACTCTTTAAGTCCCAATCGACTTTATATATCCTCAGGGGTTAGACACGCTTGGCCCAATCGACTTTATAAAGCGTTTAGTATATGTGCCTCTGTTTGAGACTGTTTCTAATTATATCTACCCACAAACCATCCAAAACGTCATTTCCGACTGCAAGTACATTCTTTTAAATACCACACGTGTTTAAGAGTGAACGTGTTTCTGTTTTGAGATATTTTTTTAAAACACACTGGGGTGGTCATTTTTGCTTGGGCCAAACCCACTTTTTTGCTTGGGACTGAAAGAGTTAGAGGTCTTTGCTTCGTGAGGAGTTCAAAGGTGATGGATGAATGAATGAATCTCTTCGGTGAACCTCTTCTTTCTTCTCAGCCTTTTGCTAGAAGAAAGAACAGTCTCTGACACCTGGTTTACTGTTCCTTCTTCAGTATGCTTCTTCATTTGTTTTATTCATCATAATGATGGTGCAAAGGTCTTCTTAACATGTCACTGTTTGCATGCTCATGATCATATTGCCTGACATAGAGTTATATTACATATTGTCTTCTGGGCTGACACACACATCACATTCCTTATGTGCATTTTCATATATTTCATGGAAGTGACAATAAAATAAATGCCAGCCATTTTAGAAGTGTTAACATAGTTTTTGATAACTGCAATTTCAAACATCATTGTCCAGGATTGTTTTGGAATTTGTGAGTGATAATACTGAATAAACTATGAGAAATGTGGTTTGGGATGGTAATATGAGGATGTTCTTCTTTTGGTGGTAAGTTTGTGAAAAAACATTGTCATGCTCTAATACATGAAACCATTGTGAGTCCAAGAGTGGTCAGGTTGTCACACATTAGCTGTCCAATGATCATAGTAGTTCCCAGTTCTTTCATCGTTCTCATTCATATTGACGTGCACACGGGATATTTTAATCATGAAGAACGCCTGGGCTGTAAAAGTAATTCACTGATGACTTGGCAACGTTCTATGTTTTATTTAAGCATAATTAAATTTTGTATTTACAGTTGCAAATAATAGATGCAGGGCTCATATTCATGCCACTTTCACATACGGTCAATAACTATATTCTTTACACTTTAACGAAATACAAATTCTTCATCTTATGAACTGGTCGTGAAATGATTCAATGTAGTTTTGTTTCAATGTTTCATTTATAATGTCTGAGTTCTTGTATCTGTCTGGTTATCTAGATAGACTAGTCTACCACCAGGGATTATTGTTTTCACCAGGACTATGATACATCGTTATCAGTTTTGCATTTCACTTTGTTAAATCACGGAAAGTCACTAGCCTACACGTGGTGATTCACTATCATCTTCTGCCAATGGGAAAAGTCACTTCGACGAATTTAAAAGTTCACAAAAATTGAGGCGAGTTACTTGGTTTCTAACAATGTCACATATTCAACACTACATACCTGTGGATGGTCTGTTGTAGTTATGTTATAACTGGATTGGCATTTATAAAATCTACGTGCTTCTCGTTGCTAGTTTCTCTATTCATTGTCAGCCGTTATCTGGTTACCACAGACCATGGCTTATAATAGAGCCATGTACACTGACTGTCTAGTTACATCGAGTGGGAGCTTTCTAGAGAGCGCCTCGTGGCCTTACATCCTCTTATATAGACCCCTCATGGAACCTTCTAGGTTCTTGTGTACTACATCATATGTTCTCAACAGTTCCCTGTCTTTATGTGTTCCACGTGACAACTGGTTTAGACTACCTAAGAGAGTACTTCTGTTACCCGATAACTCTTTAGCTCCTTCTTCTGTCGTAGTAATACCTGCAGTCATGTCCCTTACACTACTGCTTCTGTTTTCATCTTTAATCCCATCATAACATTTCCTGTGACATGGCTGCAGGAAGGTTATATAAATGTACAAAATTATTATTTGAACATAAATATATGATGAGAACATTCTCATGAAGAAATAAATGTTGGCTGTGTTTTGTTGTGTTTTTGTTTCTTAGGAAGAGTATATGATGAGGAAAACCATGGCACCCCCACATAATTGTAGCGCCATTGCTATTATGGTCACTTGGATGAATAAAAGATGACCTCTTGTTGATGATAGGTATGATACGGTCTGGATATTTCAAGAATCTCTCCAAACCCTTTCCCTAATATAAGCCTTGGATCATACAAGAGTGAAATTCCTGGTCGAGGGGTTCTAGAGACAGCGACTGACACAGGTGAATAAAGAATGAATGCTCTGTACAGGGTCTGGATCTCAGCTAAGCCTCCTAGAATTATCCAAGAGACCATAGGAATAAAGTATGGAATATTTTCGACTGATTGGCTCTGAATGATGCCCCCACCTGATATTTAGTCGAGGAATAACACAGCCCTACAAAAAAAAATTTTTTTTTGGTGCCAAACATTTTACTCTTGATTGTACATAAATGAGGCCTGCTCAATCCAAATATCACATTTACTTGTCTGTAGCAGCTCTAGTTTTTGAGATACAGACATTTTTGTATTTCATTAATACAGGGTGACCCAAAAAAAAAAACGGGCCCGCGCGCGCACAAAAAGTGCAGGAGGATCACTACTGTGGTGAGCACATGAAGTACTTGGGCAGCTCATGCAGGAGGATCCCTAAGACATATTTGTATTTCATTAATACAGGGTGACCCAAAAAAAACGGGCCTGTGCGCGCGCGGGCCCGTTTTTTTTTGGGTCACCCTGTATTATTACAATATTTTCTATATAAGGATATGTAAAAAAAACTATTGCTGTCTAGTCCTTTACAAAAGAAAACTGCTTGTTTACTCTCAGTTTCAGTTTTCCAAGAATCTTCCCAGAATTGCCTTTTTTAGATTTTAAGCCACTGCATGCATGTTAGTATGCTACTTATTTTATTACACTTCTAACAGAGAATGGCATCATCTTCAAGAAGAGCATGTTTTCTTTCACCGCATTTATTTTGTTATATTTGTGGAGAGTACACTTTCAAAGAAGAACATACGAAGCATATTACTGTTTTTGTGAAAAGGGCATACTTTGCTTACTTTAAAGTAAAACTAGGTGACCAGGACAAGTCTTGGGCTCCTCATATTGTTTGCAAAACATGTGTTGAACACCTGCGACAGTGGACTTGTGGGAAAAGAAAATGTTTAAAATTTGGAATTCCAATGGTTTGGAGAGAGCCCAAGAACCACTATGATGACTTATTTCTGTGTTGTGAATATTAAGGGAATTAATGGAAAAAATCACAAAAAGTGGAAATATCCAGATTTAGATTCTGCTAGGCGACCTGTTCCACACGGAGATGACATACCAATTCCAACTTTCAGTCAGATTTCGGATTCCCTGATAGAAGATGAGACAGCAGTGGCATGTGGAACGACAAGTGACAGTGATAGTGATTTCGAAGATGATTTTTCAGATGCTCAACGCTTCGACCAGCTTGAACTAAATGATCTAATCCGAGATCTATATCTCTCCAAGGAATCTTCAGCACTTTTGGCTTCAAGATTGAAAGAAAAAAAATTATTGACTGCTGAAACAAAGGTTACATTTTATCGCAGCAGAGAGCAAGGTTTTATTCCATTCTTTTGTGAAGAAAACAACCTTGTGTTTTGTACTAATGTAGGAGGTCTTGTTAACAAAATGGGTGTAAGTTATACACCAGATGAGTGGCGACTTTTCATTGACAGCTCTAAAAGAAGTTTGAAGGGTGTTCTCTTACACAATGGTAACAAATATGGCTCAATTCCAATTGCTCATTCTACTACAATGAAGGAGGAGTATGCTACAATAAGCACAATTCTGGAAAAATTGAAGTATTTAGAACATAACTGGATGGTTTGTGTAGATCTTAAAATGATGAACTTCTTGCTTGGCCAGCAAATGGGATTCACAAAATATCCATGCTTTATATGTTTGTGGGATAGCAGGGCAAAAGATATGCACTGGACAAAGAAACAGTGGCCGTTGAGGGATGAATTTAAAGTTGGAGAAAGAAATATGGTCAATAAGCCTCTCATTGATCGAAAAAGAGTTCTACTGCCACCATTACATATAAAGCTTGGCTTGATGAAGCAATTTGTTAAGGCACTGAACAAAGATGGTACCTGTTTTAATTACTTATGCAGAAAGTTTCCAGAATTGAGCATAGACAAACTTAAAGCTGGAATTTTTGATGGACCTCAAATTAGAAAGTTAATAAACGATCCAAATTTTATTGATTCCATGAACAAAACAGAGTCCACAGCCTGGTCATCATTTGTTTTAGTTGTGCAAAACTTTCTGGGTAACTTTAAAGCAGACAATTATTCTGAATTAGTTGGAAACATGCTGTCGAGTTTTTGTGAACTTGGATGCAACATGAGCATAAAATTGCACTACCTCCATAACCATTTACATTTATTTCCGGAGAATCTTGGCGACTTTAGTGAGGAGCAAGGTGAAAGATTTCACCAAGATATAAAAACAATGGAAGAGAGATACCTGGGACTTTGGGATGCCCACATGATGGCAGATTACTGTTGGACCCTTAAGCGTGACTGTCCGGGCATATCACATTCCAGGAAGTCCTTGAAAAGATCCTTTTTGTGTGTTGACTAAACAAGGGCTAGTGATAAAGTTTTATTACATTTTTGGTAATATATGCACAGTAATTACACATAATATGAATGCAGACTAAAGTCAAAATGCCACTGATAGCACCTAACTCTAGGATTGTACATAACAATTGCCCTACTAATATGGTCATTCTTAGTTATCTCAAAAACTAGAGCTGATAGAAAAAATCTGATTACATTTTTGGAATCAGCAACCCAAAATTACCCAAGAACAGCTATAAAATTTAAGGCACCAAAATGTGTGTATACCAGTGTAATATATGAGATCTGAGGAGTGGTTACAAACAGTAGTAGTGGATAAAAGATGTTCTTGTTGAATCTTCATTTTGGGGCAAGTTTTGCCTCTTTGCACCCTAGATTTTGGCACTACACTTTTGAAGTCGCCCAAGATTAGTCTAAGCTCTTGACACTTCCTAGAATGGTTTTTCTCTGGTTTCCACTGCCAAAACTTACTGACCCTATCTGATCAGTTCTATTTTCTAGACCAGAAACTTCTAGATCTGTAAGGGCACCAGATAACACTGTTAGCATATTATTTTATGTGCTTATGTGGCCTATCATTACAGGAGAAATTTACTGATTATTCTAGGCTATCACTGATATATCTGATGTGCACCTGGAGAACTGCTGATGGAAAGGAGTACTGGGTCTGGTGTGCACCCATTTTTATATTCCTTCCAGGCTCTGAGCAGACTGCCCTTCTATTCTATGGCTCTGAGCAGACTCTGCCCTCCGTCAATCATTTTCAAAATCTGGACAGGATTAGTGGCACAAGATGGATATTGGGGCAACCTCTTTCTGAGTTTATAAGGTCAGGAATGTGCAGGGTAGATGGTTTCTCAAAGGTCATGAAGTATATCAAAGTTCAAAGGTCATGAAGTATATCACAGTTCAAGAGTGATGAAGTTGATTGAAGTAACAGACTGGACGTCATTGTGTTGGCCTGGTGCCCATTTAAAAAAAAATTCCTTTTGATGTACCTGTTAGATATCTGAAGAGGATACATGTTACAGAGTGTCATACACTAACACATGTAGATAGATACCTGTGATGCTCTGTGGATTGCTAATCTTGTATTTCTGTAAATAACTATGAATTTTCAAATATCTGGGTCGTTCATTTGTTATGTGGTATTTAAATTTTTAATGAATAGCTTTATATTATTTAAAGTTGTGCTGTTAACATTCAAGTTTAAATTAAATCCTTATCAAGGAGTTGGTGTAGCACTGTTCTCGGTTGTATTGGTCTATCACTGTTGTCAGTTGTGTTGGTGTGTCACTTGTGAGTTGTGTTGGTGTATGAGTGTTGTCAGTTGTGTTGGTGTACCACTGTTGTCAGTTGTGTTGGTGTATCACTGTTGTCAGTTGTGTTGGTGTGTCACTGTTGTCAGTTGTGTTGGTGTACGAGTGTTGTCAGCTGGACAAGGAAGTAAAACATCAAACCCGTGCTAACAAAAGGACATTTCTGTATGACCTTGCAAGACAGGCAGAAGAGGCAGCACCGAGAAATGAACAAAGCACAGTTTACAAAATAACTAAAACTATCAGCGGAAAACGAGGTGCAAACAACATAACGTCAGTAAGAGACAAGCAAGGAAATCTCATTACCACAGCACAGGAGCAGGAAACAAGATGGGCAGGGCACTTCAGAGAAACACTGAATAAAGAACCACCATAGACTCAGCTGAATGTTCATGAGGCTGAAAGTGACTTTAGACGTAAATACAGACATTCCACGAAAAGAAGAAATCATCATAGCTATCAAAGGTTATTCAAGCCAGACCCTGAACTAGCAGCAGAACTATTAGAACCACTATTTGCACAAGTCTGGGAAACTGAGACAACACCAACAGAGTGGAGTAAATGAATAATTGTCAAATAGCCCAAGAAGGGTGACCTTGCAGACTGCAACAACTGGAGAGGAATTACTCTCCTCTCAGTTCCCAAAAAATACTAGGGAGGATAATCATCCAGAGAATTTAAAAAACAGTTGACCATAAACTGAGAAAAGAACAAGCGGATTTTAGAGAGAACAGAAGATATGCAGATCATATATTCACCCTCAGGAACATTATAGAGCAATGCTCAGAATGTCAGAGACAGCTGTATATTAACTTTGTTGATTTTAAAAAGGCTTTTGACAGCATACACAGGGACAACCTATGGAAAATACTGAGGGCTTATGGAATCCCCAGCTGCATTGTTTCCATCATAAAAAGCCTCTATTCTAACTTTACATGCAGTGTTGGATTGAGTAATCTAACTTTCGAAGTGAAAACAGGTGTACGACAGGGATGCCCCTTATCATTATTTTTGACAGCCATAGATTGGGTGATGCTCCAGACAACGTTTTCTACACTGGAAGACCTGAAATATGCAGATGACATTGCACTACTCGTGCATTCACATCAACACATCCAAGAAAAAACTGATAGACTAAATAAGTATGGCCAGCAGGTTGGTCTTGAACATCAATCTGAAGAAGACAGAGGTCATGACACTAAATAAGGGCAATCCTGAGCCAATAACAATTAGGAACCAGAAGTTAGAACAGATATACATATTTACTTACCTAGGATGCATTGTAACACCTAACGGCGGAACAAGCAATGCCATTAACAACAGAATGAATAAAGCGAGACCAGCCTTTGCTAGTCTCAACAACATTTGGAAGTCTTCCCAGTACAGCACAAACACCAAATTAAGACTGTATGAGAGCTGTGTACTCTGTGCTTCTCTATGGTGCGGAATGTTGGAGAGTAACCGAGAAGGAAATGTCGAAACTGTCCTCCTTCCACACAATCTGCCGAAGGAAAATTCTCCGAATCTTTTGGCCGAATACCATCAGCAACCAAGAACTACTTATTCGGAGTAACCAGGAGGACATGCACACGATCATCGCTGGCAGACGCTGGAGTTGGGTTGGCCACGTCCTCAGAAGGGACCCTGATACCATCACAAGAACAGCTATGCCATGGACCCCTGAGGGAAACGAACGAACGAACTTTATTTTCAAAGGGTTAAGAATTGGGCACACAGGCCCGTCTTACATTCTGCCCTTCTCTCTGTCATCTTACATACCATATCCTTTCAATCGCACATGTATTTTGAGCATTATTTAAGCATACAACATTATCAAGGTAAAATAATAACGTACATTTGTAACATCCAGTCATAATCAAATTTAAGTATGTAAAAAAAAAAGAGGGAGAAAAAGAAAAAAAAAATTAATTAATTAAAATAAATTTAAAAATTTAAATTAAAAAAAATATTAAAAAAACATACAAACACACAAAATCTAAACCATTCATACAGTAAATTAGACATAATTTGAAACGTAATCAGATTATGGTGGCATATAATAAGAACTCGTGACATTTTGGAAATCTGTTGCTGAATGACCTGGGACTTCGTGTGTTGTCAGCGCATGCGGAAAATGTTCCCACAGGTGAGCAGCTTTGAGTCCCAAACAGATACTGCCACAGGGAGTGAATTGTTGACGCCTCCACTATACGAGATCCAGTTTTATGCTCCTTAGGGAGGTAAAGGGTATTGACTGATAGATGAGAATCGTGCATATAGGCCCGTCTTACATTTTGCACTTCCTCTTACTCATCTTTTATTGCTAGTTATCCAGACATTCTCCAACATTACCTTCCTGACTAAAATAAACAACGGGAATGAGTAAGAAATGCTTTCAACAACGTGAATACAAATATACAATGGTGATATCTTTAGTATTCGGCCAAAAGATTCGGAGAATTTTCCTTAGGCAGATTGTGTGGACCAACGGGCTGATCACCCGTTTGCCAGTCACTTCGATTACGGAAACAACAGCAAATGGATTGATTTGCCGTTGCCCTAAAGACGCCAATAGGCGTGATGGGAAACAATGGCAAAGAAAACCTATCTGCTGTTGCCCTAAGACGCCATTAGGCGTAATGGCCACTGACTGCTTTGACGGTCGGTGGCTAAGGACGGAAGAAGAAGATTGTGTGGAAGGAGGACAGTTTCGACATTTCCTTCTCGGTTACTCTCCAGCATTCCGCACCATAGAGAAGCACAGAAAGTACACAGCTCTCATACAGTCTTAATTTGGTGTTTGTGCTGTACTGGGAAAGCGAAAGAGAGGCCGACCAAAAACAACTTGGCGGAGAACTGTGGAGGCTGAGATGCAAAGAATGAACCACAGTTGGGGCACTGTATGAAGGATGGCCGCCGACCAAGCAAAGTAAAATCAATTTGTTGCTGCCCTACAAGACGCCACCGTTCGTGATGGCCACTGACTGCTTTGACGGTTGGCGGCTATGGATCAAAGAAGAAGAAGAGAAGATGAATGTTGTCAGTTGTGCTGAGAACTTTAATAGTTAGCATCACCTTGTTTGTATGACAAAGAAATCAGTTCATGTTGTAGATTGGCTAGTGTACTGACCTGTGTGATAGTACAAGCCAAAGTAGTTCAACCATCTCACTACTAAAGATATCACCATTGTATATTTGTATTCACGTTGTTGAAAGCATTTCTTACTCATTCCCGTTGTTTATTTTAGTCAGGAAGATAAATAGAGACAAATACGATACTAGAGTATATTCCAACATTTTGATTGTACAAGCCACGGACTGGGAAAATGTGCTGCACTATGTATGCACCTGTAAAAGACTTTGTGGAGAGCCACATGCTCTCTCTCTGCCCAACCCCCTCAGCCAGATATAAAATTTGAAAATTTTAGCAATGTTTTCACAGGCTCGATATTTGCTGACATACGTCAGTGATAATAGATCTGGTTTTCACAATTGGTGTGTGTCTGCTGGTTTATGATACCATGTTTGCCAAGCTTAGTCACAGACCAGAGTATTGTGAGGTGACCTCACTTGATGACTAGTCTTAGTGATGAAGGTCAAGTCTGATGTGGAATCAGCTGTTTGTTAAATGATTATATTTTATCTTTTGTACCAGGCAACTAAGCATGTCGTAGAAAGCGACTAAGGAGGGTTGGGCATGGGGCCGGTTACCCCATCCTGTAAAAAATTTAAATCACAAAAAACTTCAACAAACATGGACAAGTCAATTAAAGAAAATAAAACACACCCACACCAACAGACGACAATTTTCCGCCTGAGAACTGGTCACTGCAGATTACTTGGACATCTCTATCGCCTCAAGATATCCCACACGAATGAATGCCCATGTGGAACTGATATCCAGACTCCAGAACACATTCTCCAGAACTGTCCAACCCATGATTAATTTGCGACGTGCGACCTGGCCAAAAGGTGATGAGCTCCAGCAGAAGCTATGGGGCTGCCGCGCCGACCTGGAAAAGACTGTGGACTTCGTCCTGGCGACAGGCCTGCAGATTTAGCATGACTACAAACCGAACGCAGAAGAAGAAGAAGAAGAAGAAACACAGCCATCCAAGACAGGGGAAGGTCCTCTCGCAGGGAGGCGTATGATGCAACACAGAGAAAGCCGAAAGGAGTCTGTGTTACTGACTAACCTTCTTTCTTCTAGGAGAACTTCCAGATTTGGCACCTGGAATGTTCGGACATTAAACGAACAAGGGAAAGTGGCACAAGTAGCAGCAGAGATGAGGGAATATAAAATCGAGGTTCTGGGACTGTGTGAAACAAAGTGGAAGGGGGTAGACAGGAAGAAACTCATCACAGGGGAATTGGTGCTGTCCTCAGGACATGAAGACGAAAGTTCACACCACAGTGAAGGGGTAGCTCTTATGTTATCTAACGAAGCACAGAAAGCACTAATTGAATGGGAAGCCGTTGGCTCCAGAATAATAACAGCTTCTTTTAAAACAGCTAAAAAGAAAATAAATGTCATCCAATGTTATGCACCAACTAATGACAAAGAAGAGTGTGAAAAAAGCATTTTATACTAGACTACAGGAAATTATGGAAAAAGTAAAAAGAAGAGACATCACAATTTTGATGGGTGACATGAATGCAAAGATAGGTACAGTCAACACCGGCTTTGAAGAAGTCATGGGAAAACAGGGGCTAGGAATAATGAATGAAAATGGGGAACTATTCTCAAACTTCTGTGCTTCAAATCAACTGGCTATAGGAGGAAGCATGTTTCCACATAAGAGAATACACAAGGCAACATGGATATCACCAGACCATAGAACAGAAAATCAGATTGATCATATATGTGTCGTGGAATATTCTAATCCACATATATAAATTATCAAGTAAATATAAAGCCTAATAAATACATATAATAAAGAAAGGAAGAAGAATGGTAAAGAACAGTGCTGTCACAATGACAGTACTCGAAATCCCCTTTGTTTTATGCTTCGTCTGCAAATTGTAACGTTTCCACGTTAAAGATAAGCCACTGCATAAATACAAGCGTTTCCACAACACATTAAAACGGGTATTGCATTTCTAAGAAAAACATTGAGAGGCACTGCGTAATGACCTAAATTAATCCTAACATTAATTATACTACGTTACCAAAACGAACGAACAGATGGACTCAAATAGAAAGAGAGAGGGAGGGCTGAAAATCAGGAACGCATGCAACACGCGTCGCGCGATACACAATTACTACTATCACGCGTGTAAGGCCACATGCACTAATTTTTTTTTCAGACGGACAGTGATAAATTCACTACCCTTCCCAGAGTTAGGTTTTTAAATCCTGAAAAACTCTTGTTAGGAAAGATGACAATAGATGGGTTTACGTTTGAAAACATTACAGTACCCAGACAGCACATCTTCGAAACAGGAGGTAGAAGAAATTGCATATTTTGAACGCAGCCACTTAGCTCTTTTAAATTTGTATATTTGGGTTCCTTAGGGCTTGCTGACAAAGAATATGTAAAACGTTACGCAAATAGTCTAGGAATTAACAAGTTATAGCCAAAATAAAATGATGGTGCTGTCAGACAACACCCAAAATCAGAATCGCTCAGTGGTAGATTTTTTAAACCACCATTGTACGGGAAATGGGCCACAAGTTACATTTGAACTGATTGGCTGGAATGATATGTAAGGCTAAACACGATTAGTCGGACTATAAATGCTATCCTTTGTTGTTAGGGGAGACGTAGGAAGGTAAAATTTTTTTCAAACACTTGTCGAAACGTGGCTCCATTGGCCAGACTCGCTGATATAATCACTTAGGAGCGTTAGTTCGAGACCACTAGTTCAAATAAGCTTGATAAAGCAACAGTGCGTTGAAGCCAGCTCATATTTTTGCTAAATAAAAGCCTGGAACATAAGCAGATGGGAATTTGTGCCAGTATTTGTGCCAGAATTCATTGCTAGTCAACGTATCTGTGTTTATTTCCATAAATTGTGGGACCGTGGTCTTATGGTATTGAGCAGCACCTGGTCAGAGCTTTGCTGAATCCAGAGTCGGACAGCATACTCCTTGGTCCATTTAGCTATCAGTGAGGTGTCTCCAGAGCACAGGGGAGAAATCGAGCAGAGGAGTCTTTTCCTGCCGCCATCACGCAAGATAAGCTGATGTGGCCAGCTGGGCTCAACATTATGTACCCCCATCTTAAAATGACATTGTAAAAATAACATTAAGAGGGGAATTAAATTGTTTTTAATATCAGGAACTGAGAACATCTCCAATACTAGTTCCAATAAAGACAAACTATTGAAGTCATGATGACAAATACCAACAGAGCTTGAACAAAACCAAACCAGTATTACCTCATATTACTACTACACAACTGACACACATAGGATACTTTTAATAATATATGTCACTACAATATTCATATTAATAAATTCTGTACATATAACTTGTAATTAAAATTGATTGTGATTCCTGGTTCCTTTGTATTTGAATCAGGACACATATTCATTCATGACAGCAATGAATACATATTGTTGTTGTTTTGACTTACACTTCATCATACACATACCCTAGACACATAAGAATAATTCTGACTGAGAATAAATATATCAGCAAGTAAGGTTATCTATAAAAAACTACTCTTATTAGATATAGATACCTTCACAGCTGATCAGTCAGTTGACAATCCCGCTGCATAAACAAGAAGTTTAGATCATCATTGCAGGATGTAAAGGTATATAGAGGAGCAGATGTGGCATCAGATCACTACCTTCTGATAGCCAAAGTAAAAATGAAACTCAAGAGATATGCAGCAATGCAAAATTATAGACAACAATTTCTTCTTCTTCCTCGTTCGCCCTGAAAAGGACGGTGGTTGCGTTGTGTCTGTTTACGCCGTAGCTGTGATATCTGCACCTTTCAGTCGACACATCCGACTTCAGCACGGCATTTTTTAGGGACCGGGTTTGCCTTCCCATTGCGATCCGTACTCGCTCAGCCAGAATGCACTGCTGCAGACTGTTTCCAGGACCACCACGTGGAGGGGGAGTACGGTCTTAGTCAGCTCTGGTTCGCTGACTGATGCAAGCAGTCAAGCTATGGGTCGCTGACTGCATCTTTTGGTCCCAGACAACAATTTAATGTAGGACATCTAAGAAATCAAGAAACAAGAGATAAATTTGCGGTCACAATATCCAACAAATTCCAGGTGCTCCAACAGCTGGAAGATGCAGAGAATACAGAAGACTATTGGCAGCAAATCAAAACGGTATGGAATGAGACGTGAAGAAATACTGGGGAAAAGGGAACGACAACAAAAAGCACGGATAACAACAGAAACCATCAATAAGATAAAAGACAGGAAAAACAAGAAAGCAGATTTAAACACAAGCAAAACCAGAAGTTCCAAAGCCAAGGCTCAAGAAGTGTACACAGAAGCAAACAAAGAAGTAAAAAGAAGTATCAAAAGAGACAAGATGAAGTATATTGAGGAGTTGGCAAGAGAGGCAGAAGATGCTGCAGCCAAAGGGAATATGAGAGAACTGTATAACAGCACAAAGAAGCTAACGGGGAAATACAAGCAAACAAGTTGCCTCATAAAAGACAAGAATGGAAAACTGCTCAGCAATATACAAGAGCAAATGAAGAGTTGGACAGAATATTTTGAGGACCTTCTTAATAGACCAGCTCCACAAAACCCTTCGGACATTCAGCCAGCAGAAGAAGAGCTACAAATTAACGGTAAAAGACCAACGAAGGAAGAAATAAAGAAAGCCATAAAGCTTCTAAGAGATGGAAAAGCGTCTGGACCTGATGGCATTCCAGCAGAGGCAATCAAAGCAGATATCGACACGGCTACAGAGATGTTATATAAATTACTTGGTAAAGTCTGGGAAAAGGAAGAGATACCAGCAGAATGGAAGGAAGGATATCTGGTTACGTTGCCTAAGAAGGGAAATTTACAAGAGTGCACAAATTATAGAGGAATAATGTTACTTTCAGTGCCAGGAAAAGTATTAAACAGGATTATCCTTGAAAGATTAAAAGAGTCCATAGACAAGAAACTGAGAGATGAACAAGCAGATTTTCGACAAAATAGATCCTGTACAGGCCAGATAGCCACTTTGAGAATAATAGTTGAACAAAGTCTGGAATGGAATTCACCACTATACATCGGATTTGTGGACTACGAAAAGGCATTTGACAGTGTAGACAGAGAATCACTTTGGAAATTGATGAGGCATTTTGGAGTTCCCCTGAAGATCATTAATTTAATAAAGAAAACATATGAAGACATGACATGCGGAGTTCTTCATGAAGGACAGCTTACAGAACCGTTTGGGATAAGAACAGGAGTGCGACAGGGATGCCTCTTGTCTCCATTTCTTTTCTTACTAGCAATAGACTGGGTTACGAGAACATTGACAACACAACAGAAATGGAATCCATTGGACTCTGACTTAGCAGTTGGATGATCTGGATTTTGCTGATGACTTAGCTCTTCTGTCCCATAACCGTAATCAGATGCAAGACAAATTGAAAATACTCGATGAGAGGTCACAGCAATTGGGTCTGAAAATACACAGGGAAAAGACAAAGATAATGAGAATAAATGCAGGTATTGATAACAGGGTTGAACTTGAAGAAGCACCAATACAAGATGTAGAATCGTACACATATCTTGGCAGCAATATAGACAAAGTTGGAGGGACAGACAGTGATATCAAAATAAGAATACAAAAAGCAAGAGGAGCTTTCATTGCATTGGGAAATATATGGAGATCAAGAGAAATCGGATCCAACATGAAAATAAGAATCTTCAACTCAAATGTGAAGTCAGTCCTATTGTATGGCTCGGAAACATGGAGAACAACAAAGACAACTACCAAAAAGCTACAGACTTTTATAAATGGGTGCTTGCATAGAATAGAGGGATTAAAATGGTATGACAAGGTTACCAACGTGGAACTGATGACAAGAACTAGACAAGTGCCAGTGGAACAAGAGATGAGAAGAAGACGATGGCGATGGATAGGACACACACTGAGGAAACCTGTTGATAGTATTACAAGGCAGCCCTTGTTCTGGAACCCCCAGGGCAAGAGAAGCAGAGGTAGACCAAGAAGCACATGGAGAAGAGAGCTGGAAACAGAGGTGAAAATGATGAGGGAAACGTGGAAAGAACTTGAGATGATGGCATGTGACAGGAGTTCTTGGCATGTGTTTGTTGAAGGCCTATGCTCCTTTGGGAGTGGAGGATTATGAATGAACCAGGCAACTAGAACTCAGAAGTGGTGGAAGAATAATAACAGTTTGATCACCAGGCATGTCGCAACAAACCACAAAGGAGGGTTGGACATGGGGCTGGCTACTTAACCTTCATAAACTTCAAGCAGAATGTTAACAAGTCATCCAGTTGAGGTAATTTAACTTCACCTGGTTGGATGAGAGCCTTCAGCATTGGCATCTGATATGTTCAGAAACTACAAACAAATGAAAATAGTTACAATCCATTCATCGACTAGAATTGTGTGGTCAGTATGCAAAATTCCGGAACATGAAAATGTTGTATTTTGTTTGTGTATTTTTGACATGAAACAGGGCTGTCCTGGGACATTAGGAAGAATGTGCATCTCACAGTCATGTTGTGGCTCTGATAGTGTCAAAGAGGCACAGTTATAGAATGGAAGCAATGAGAGATATATAGTCCTGGCATATGGAAGTGACTCATGGACAATGAGTAAATAAGTCAGAAATTCCCTGTAGGCCACAGACGTGGTTTTACAGAAGAAAGTTAAGATTACCTTAGCTAATAATAGTTACGAGGATCTCCTGCAAGAGGCCCTTGCTCATCGAACACGTATTTTTCACAGAAGAAAGTTAAGATTACCTTAGACAGCTAATAATAGTTACGAGGATCTCCTGCAAGAGGCCCTTGCTCATAGAACACGTATTAGAAGGAAGTAATCCAATTTCTTTTTACTTGTTATGAGAAGAGGGCAGTTTGAATATATTGTGACAACAGAAACAAGTGAAAGTAAACAAGGGAGTAAAGGACAGTTTAGCACTGTGGCATGGAAAGAAGTCAACAGAAGGTGGGACAGGAAGTTCATGTAAACACTTTAGCCACACACACAAATTATAAAAGAACATGGACAAGTCATCCGAGTCAAGTAAATCACCGAGAAATGGATCAGCAAAATTAATTTTGCCATGATCTTGCCCTTCTGTCCTGTAAACAAAACCTGGTCCAAAACATGAGTGAGAATACTGGATGAGAAGTCACGGCAACTGGGTCTGAACACCCATAGACAAAATGATAGCCAGATGTGACTGAGATACCCCTGTAAGATGTGGGCTGTTGCAGCAACATTGACAAAGATGATAGCCAGATGTGACTGAGATACCCCTGTAAGATGTGGGCTCGTGCAGCAACATTGACAAATATGATAGCCAGATGTGACTCAGATACCCCTGTAAGATGTGAGCTGTTGTGGCAACATTGACAAAGATGAAGGAACGGAAAGTGATATCAAAATAAGGATACAAAAGGTGAAATGCGCATGCGCTGCATTGGGAAATACAGTTATTGTTATTGTTGAACAGAATCGACGTCATTGCTCTCCGGGCAAACCCATAGGTGTTCAGTCTCCCTCAGTATATGTCGAAGCATATGAATGCTAACTGTTCTGTAGCTCGATGGTTGTATACACGACAGATGCATTCACTCATACGTCCATCTCTGCTAGCCTTACGTTTGATTCAAAATTCCAGCAATCTTAACCTTGATGATTCATCTATTGCAGTGTCATTCTTTAACAGGCGATCGAGTTATCAACATCTCTCCCTTATCCATATCAAGTGCCCCCACGACTAGTCTGTCGGATCTCTCATGACCGCGTTCCCTTCATGTCCAGAGCAGTAGATCCACGCCAGTTCCTGCAGATTCGACGCTTCTATGAACGTTTTCTATTCTTGCCGTAGCCATCCATTTTGAACCTTCCTAAGCATGGACTGAGAGTCTGATACAATAACTGCCTTTGTTAATGGAGTTTCAGACAACCACTTTAAGGCTGCAGTAGCTGCCTCTACCTCCATTCTCATGCTGGAAGTTGTTATCTTGTAAGCCCCCGCTATGGTCAGCGTGGATTCTGCAATTTACTCTAGCAGAGAAGCCCCAACCTGATTTCTCACCATGGATCACAGACCCATCAGTATACACAATGGCATCATCATCCCTGGCATGGTCACTTATCAGTTGATTAATTCCAGTTCTACTTTCCCATTGCCCCAAATTCTACACTCTCTGCCAAGGCTGATGATGGCTTGCTGATAGTTCATCCAGTTCGCATCTGACTTACTCCACTCTTCCCCTTTGAATACATTTTCAACTGTGGTCACCTGCTTGCTCGTTGACTATGCCCGTGCCATCCATGACATCTATGTTCCCATGCAGGGGGTGCCGTTTGTCTGTGGTTACTCGCATATAGGCTTTTGCCTGGGCCATTGCATATCTGGATCTAATCGACAGCACTCCAAGCGTGTACCTCATTGTCACAATGGAGGTATCTCGCGTACTGCCCAAGGCTATACGCATCCCTTCATTTTGAAGGCGTTCTAGTCGTTCACATTGTGTTATTGACAGCGTATTCCCAACCCATACTCGATAACCGGTATGACTAGCTGATCTGATGATACTGAAGAAATGGTAATCTCTGCTCCAGCTGTGCTGCAGCCATTATTTTTAGGGCTGCCAGACTTCTCCTGCATTTATGTATGATGTGATACAAATCCAATGTGAAAGTAGATTTATTAATATGAAAAGAAATTAAGTTCAACACAAAATTAAGAATCGGCAACTCAAATGCTAAGTCAGTCCTGATTTATGGCTCTGTGTCAAGGGCTCGCTGTACCCATCAACGTAGATCATTGCACTTGCAATTTGCGCTAGTGATTTCTGGGGGCAGGTAGTTGCACTACCCAGCAACTACCAATTTGTGCGGCGCACTTCACGCATAATTGAAATCTCAGCCAAACCTTCAGTCAGCTGCAGATAACAACCTTACTGTCCTCTCAATGACTCACTGGATCCACGAACAACCACATCTTGACCCAAGCAACCTCCACAGCAGACAGCTAGCAACAACCTCTCTGCTGTTGCCATCTAAGTGACATGTACACTATTGAGTCTTACTCTCTCACCCAAAGCCCAGCTTCGGAGATAGGTTTGCCTTGCTTCGAATCCGGTACATTCACTTATTCTAGCTATATTTTCTTTTCATCACATGACTTCTGACCATTACT
This sequence comes from Oreohelix idahoensis, assembly GCA_024509875.1. NCBI lineage: Eukaryota > Metazoa > Mollusca > Gastropoda > Stylommatophora > Oreohelicidae > Oreohelix > Oreohelix idahoensis. The sequence continues at coordinate 510,163 of JAMPIV010020829.1, read as the reverse complement.
CACTTGTTTAAGATTTCACGTCAGCCCTCCCGTTCACTTACAGTTAAGCAAACTGCATGTACTAAACAGACATCACCCATGCTACTACTTTGTTGCTTGACCTTTCACCTCGGACAAACTCAAGTAAGTTTACAGTTGTTCGCATATAAACAAGCTATTACAGATCAATCCAAGCTTGTGATAGCTAAACGTGAGCTCGCAGATCAAAAATATCACAAACCAAAACATCACAAACAAGCATTCTATCTCCCTGTGCAACATTTGTTCTTAACACCCTTTCCCGAAACACTCCGCGACAGTTACTATCAGATCCCGGGAAGAAACTAAATAAAATCATCATTGCAAGATTAAAAGAGCCTATAGGCAGACAGATGCACCTAAAAGTTCAACCTAAGAGGCGCCCCCGAGGGGAAAAAACATCAAGAGGCTTAACGTGTCTAAGCTGAAGTCAGAATCCATTAGGAAGGATCTCAACGAAGAGTTGGAGGGTAGACTAGACGAGCTCCAGCTCAGAAACAGCAGCATAGAGGAAGACTGGACAGCCCTCAGAGACATCATTCACCCAACAGCGCTGAAACATCTTGGTTGAGCTACGTGCAAACACAAAGAATAGTTTTGATGAAAATGACGCTGAAATCTAGGACCTTCTAAATAAGAAGCGACAATTGCACAGAGCCCACCAGAACGACATGTCTTCCTAATCAAAGAAAATAGCTTTTATCAATGCTCGTAGCGCAGTCCAGGCAAGGCCCAGGAAGATACAAGACTCTTGGCTTAGTTAGTAGGAAGGCCGACGAGATCGAGGCTCTCGCGGAACGTCATGACTCAAAAGGGTTCTTCGCAGCGGTAAAATCACTCTATGGTCCACAACCCTCTGGTAACTGTTCAGTTCGCAATGCGGATGGTTCATCATTACTTACAGAAAAGACCCAGACTCTTGATAGGTGGACTGAACATTTCTGTAACGTACTTAATGCTCCATCAGTGATAAACGAGGAAGCCATTCAACGGATATCTCAAGTGGAAATAAATATGGCGCTAGACGAAGCTATCAACGAGGCTGAAGTAGAGAAAGCCATAAAAATCCTCTCGCCTGGGATGGCCCCAGGAGCCGATGATATACCAGCGGAGATATATAAAACAGCCGGACATTGCCTTACTAGTAAGCTCACCGAACTCTTTCGCCTTATGTGGGCCAAAGGTGAGATCCCACATGAGATGAAGGATGCCTCAATAGTTCATATCTATAAGAGGAAAGGCAACCACCAAGAGTGTGACAATCACCGAGGAATATCCCTACCGTCAATTGCCGGCAAGATCCTCGCACGCTCAACCGTCTAAATGAACACCTTGAACAGGACCACCACCTCTCAGAAAGTCAGTGCGGATTCAGAGCCGGGCGGGGAACGATCGACATGATATTTACTGCTCGCCAACTCCAAAAGAAATGTCAGGAGCAAAATCGCGACCTATACACTACGTTTATTGACCTGACCAAGGCATTCGATACAGTGAGCAGAGGTGGACTATGGAAAATCCTGTCAAAATTTGGCTGTCCAGATAAATTTATCACCCTGGTCAAAGCTCCACGAAGGTATGCGTGCCCGCGTCTTGGACAATGGAGAAGCCTCTAAAATGTTTGAGGTTACAAACGGCGTGAAACGGGGTTGTGTTCTTGCCCCGACACTGTTCAGCATGATGTTTTCAGCCATGCTGACTGATGCTGTCAACGGAAGAGAGTTCGGTATACCAATCAAGTACCGAACAGATGGCAAACTATTCAACCCCCGCAGACTTCAATCCAAAACCAAGGTGCAAACTGATATGATCCGCGAATTCCTGTTTGCCGACGATTGCGCTCTGAATAGTAGCTCCGAGCAGAAAATGCAGGAAGGTATGGACCGTTTCTCTGCTGCATGCGACAGCTTCGGGTTAACCATCAATGTCAAGAAAACTGAGGTTATATACCAACCAGACCCAGGTAAACCGTACAAGGAGCCAACGATTACAGCGGGGGAACAGAGACTGGTGGCTGTGGATAAGTTCGCGTAAATTAATATTAGACAAACATAAAGGTATGTTTTCAGGCACTCGTAAGAAATAAAGAAGTAGAACACTTGGACAACAGAAAAACAACAGACGTGAGTGGCTTACCCAGGGTTCGAACCCCGTACCTTCCGTACGACAACTCCGCCTAGCTATCAAGCGATTCACACTGACCCCACGGCCAGCTAGGCATCCCCAAAAAAAGGATGCTTTGCTGACTATTTATCAGTACGAAACACACAAGATAACACCGGAAGTATACAGTGGGCAACTCAGCCCTTTAATGACGCAATCACTTCTGTTGTTCCACTATTAACAGTATGTGTCAGTCCAAACAAGACAAAGACCTTGATACTGGGTCCAGTAAATAGTAGAAGACTAAAGGACAATAGTATAGAACAGTGGGTAGGTTTCTGGTATTGTATGAACATAAATAACACATAAGGAAGGGAAACCCGAGGCCTGTAAACAGTTGTAATGTTATGATGTATGTATATAAGCATTACCTCGTCATCTACACAAGCACACACATGTTTCAGAAGGCACTCAGTAAAAGCATGTTCAGTTTGTAGCCATGTTTATTTACAGAATGTTGTACATGTCAAGATTCGCATTATATTACAATGTGTGGTTTCGTATTTATGTATTATATTACATCCCCCCTTTTTTGGAAGAAAAAAAATGTGTGCAAACATTTCCAACGAAATGTTTCATGTGATAAAGGATAAGTATGTGTAATGCTCAGTGTGAGTATATATATGTCACTGTCTGTATCGGCTGGGAGGTGTCACTGTACGGCCAGAACGAGTGGTGTAAAGTGCTGGTGGTTCTGCGGAAGTCCCTGGTTTAGCTTGAGTTGGTTGTGATTTCGGCCTTGGCGCTTGTTGGTTTTGTGGGGCACCAAAGTCTGGAGTTACTGCATTGTCTGTTGAAAGCATGGGAATTCTCTGTTCTGTTGTATTCTGTGGGATTTCTCTTATGTCCACTCTGTTTCGCCTCAGGAGGTTGCTGCTGCTGTCTGGTCTTAAAGTATAGCTCCTGGGTTCAGGGTTTCTGGAAATGATTGTTGCTTTTGACCATGTGTCATTGTTGTGGTTGTAGGTAGTCACATGCTGACCAGGATATAATGGTGGTAAGTCTTTAGCACATTTGTCATAGTTGGATTTCTGAACTTGCTGACGATGCTGAAGTTGATCATATGTGCTGTCTCTATGTTGTGGACGGAAGTGGACCTTAGATGGTAGGAGGTCTTTAATTCTTCTATCAAACATAAGTTCTGCTGGACTGTCGATCTTACTGTCTACCGGTGTTGTTCTCCATCTCAAGAGTGCTAGGTGTACATCCTCTGTTCTTGTTTTCTTCATGATTGACTTGATAGTTTGTATCTGTCTCTCAATGAAACCATTAGATTTAGGGTATCTAGGTGATGATGTTGTGTGTTTGATCTTCCAGTCCTTAGTGAAGTTTCTGTATGCTTGACCTGAGAAATGTGGACCGTTGTCTGATCTAATTTCATCTGGGATGCCAAACATGCTGCAATACTTCTTTGTAATGTCTGCAATAACAGCTGATGGTGAGGGTTGTGGAAGTTTCTCAATGATGGGAAATTTGCTGTAGTAATCAGCAATAATAAGATAGTCATTATTGTCGATTGAGAAAATATCAGTTCCTATAATGCTCCAAGGGCTCAATGGTATGTCTAATGGTATGAGAGGTTCTCTGCACTGCCTATTTGCATGTTCTTGGCAAATTGAACAGTTTTTACATAGTGTTTCTATGTCCTTGTTTATCTGTGGCCAGTAAACATCTTTCTTTGCTCTCAGTTGTGTCTTCACAATACCAAGGTGACTATTATGGAGCTGTTTAAGGATGATATCGCGTTGTGTTTCTGGTACAACAATGCGATCTCCTTTAAGGATCAGACCATCTTCGATGCTTAACTCGTCCCTCATCGAGTAGTATGGACGGATGTGTGTTGGAACTTCCCTGATAGAGCTTGGCCATCCATGGTATATCAGTTCTTTGAGAGAGTTAAGGATAGGATCTCTCATTGTGTCTTCTCTGATGTGTTCAAGCCGATTATCGCTAAACTTGACAAAATCAACTTTGATGTTTGGGGTAAGATCTGCTGTCTTGTTGGGGTTTGGTAGTCTGCTGAGAGCATCTGCAAGACCTATATCCTCTCCTGGGATATACTGAATATTAAAATCATAACCTTGTGTTTCCAATAACAGAGCTTGTAGTCGTGGTGGTGCTGAAGCTATTGGTTTTTTATGAATCATCTCAAGTGGCTTGTGATCTGAGAGAATTGTAAATGGGCGGTTGAAAAGAAATGTGTGGAAGCGTTTGATTCCAAAACGTACAGCTAGCATTTCTCTTTCAATGTTTGCAAGTTTCTTTTCGCCAGAACTTAATGATTTGCTTGCGTAAGCTACAGGACGAAGTTCTTTGGCATAGTGTCCTTCAGGATTTTTGTCTGGTTGCAAAAGTGCTGCTCCTAGGCCTTTCAGACTGGAATCAACCATGAGAAAAGTGGGTGCTTGCATGTCATAGTATTTCAAGCATGCATCAGATGATATGAGGGTCTTCAAGTGGTTGAATATGTGTTGGTAGTCTTCTGACCATTCATACGGAGTTTCATTCTGTAGTAGAGATCGCAAAGGTTCCGCAGCAGCTGACAAATTTGGTATGAATTGTGCTAGGAAATTGACAGCACCTAAGAATTGTTGCAGTTCCTTCTTTGTGGCTGGTGTTGGCATGTCATGAATATCTTCAACCTTTTTAGGGTCTGGTTTTACACCATTCTGGGTGTACAGCAATCCAAAAAATTGTATCTCCGTTGCCTTAATTGTACACTTTTTGCTGTTGAATGTTAGCCCATTGGCCTGTGCTACATGCATCAAGTTAATCAAGTTACGGTCGTGTTCTTGTTCTGACCTGCCACAGACTACAATGTCATCCGCAATAGCCACTGTACCAGAACATTGCTCAACAATGTTGTCAATCTTCTGTTGAAAGATGTCTTGTGATACATTCAAACCAAATGGGAGTCTCTTGAAACAATATCTGCCGAATGGTGTTCGAAAAGTTGTAAGGAGTTGACTTTCCTCTGCTATCTCAACACTCCAGTATCCGTGTACAGCATCTAGTTTAGAAAAATATTTGGCATTGTGGAATCTGTGAGTTATCTCTTCCACTGTATGCATTTTGTGTGGACAGCGCTTTAGACTGTTGTTTAAGTGTTTTGGGTCAAGGCAAACCCGAAGAGAACCATCCTGCTTCAGAACGGTTGTGATACTACTACACCAATCAGAATGCTCTTCAACCTTTCTAATAACATCATTCTGCACCATCTTTTCTAGTTCTGTGGCAAGTTTCTGTTTAACATGTATAGGATACTTTCTAGGTGGGTCTATCTTTGGCTCAGCGTTGTCTTTTAAAAAGAATCTTGCCTTTCCTGGAAGTTTGCCTATTCTGTCGAACTGTTCTGGGAATCGCTGTTTAAGGTCATCTACTCCAGTGACGTGTAGAGTAAGATGTTCTTTTTTGTCAGCTTTAATGTTGTTAATAGTTACCACACTCAGCTTTTCGCACATTGGTAAACCCAAAATTGCAGGTCCTTCAACATCTACCAAGTAAAATGTTGACGATGTCCATTCAGAGTCTCTGTATGAACATTCAAGTGTTACTGCCCCGAAACAGTCTATACTTGTTCCATTGTAAGCTCTTAGCTTTGTCCTGCCACTCCTACTTTTTACATCCCTTGTTGGAAATCCTTGCTCATCCACCTTGTCAGGCATGATCTGTCTGAATATTCTTAAGGGTAGAGTGTTACCTTGGGCACCTGTGTCTATCTTGAACCGAATATATCTTTCTTTGTGCCTTTTAATTCCTGGTATTCGGAATTGTACCTTGCAGAAAGCCTGCGTTCTCTTTGGTTCATTACTGAAAGTTAGTATTTTCACAGTATCAAATGTGGAAGGATCACTTTCTTCACTGGAGTCAAGGTCCTCAGTCATCATAAAGTGTGTTTGTTTTGATGACTCTCTGCTGTGAAGGTTGTGTTGAGCACTGTCTTGTTTCCTCTTGAAACATAATTTTATCCAGTGGCCCCTCTTTCTGCAGTAATGACATGTAGAGTCTTTAGCTGGACAGTGGTTTTGTATGTGGTTTAGGCCACAACATTTACACATAGCACCTCTGCTTGTGTTGTGTTTTTCTTGTTGCTTCGAACCAGTTGCTTTGTTTTGTTTGGGTTTATAGCTTTTTACTGCATCCAGCTGGGCTGTTACTGTACCTTGCTGAATTTGTTTTTGTGCTTGCTGAAATTTTGTGTTTCAATGCTTCATCCAGAAGTTGTGCCTCGTATCACTTTGGCTCAGTATTCCATTTCTGGAACTGTGGCAAAAGTGGTTAGTGCTCACTCTGGATCAGTTCGATCGCTCTTTTTTTATTTCTGGAACTCTGGCTTTGTTGCTGAGAAGGAATCTGTTGCGATAATAAAATCATCTTCTTTACTTCTTCTTCAAGGTTCTCTACACTTGTCTATTCTTGCGCTTCTTGCGAGTGAAAAAATCATTGCATACACTTTCACCAGGTTCTCTGTGCGAGTGAAAAAAATCATTGCCGCTCTAAAGTTCACCAGTGTTTCTATTATCAGGTGAAGTTCTAATTCGTCCAATTGCCGGGGTAAAGTTCGTGTGCTTTATTAAGACTGTTTTTCAAATTTTAAGCGACTCATTTTTTCAAATTCTGTCCAATAATGGCTGCGGGGTCTGGTCGCCAATGACTCCACAGGCATGGCGGGTTTGTAGCTTCCAAACTGGTCTTGTAAATTAGATTCAAACCTTGGCGTCCAATGCTTCTAGGATAAGAAAGCTTGGAGTTTAGGGTTTGTCCTTCCAGACCAGTGCGGTTGGAATATACTGTTGATCTATGCGATATTGTTTCCGCGCCATAACAAGAAAGCTTCACTCTTATCATCTTTACCGGCGAATCTCATTTGCGGTGCGTGTTATCGTTTGTAGCGATTTGTTTTGCCGTCATGTCCGGACCTCGATGACTGAAAATTAGCCGAAATACTATACTCACGTGTTATCGTGTAGCTGTTTTTTTTTTGCAGTCAGACTTCCGGTATCGACAGCTGCTCACCATGTAAGTTTGTTTTATGATGTATGTATATAAGCATTACCTCGTCATCTACACAAGCACACACATGTTTCAGAAGGCACTCAGTAAAAGCATGTTCAGTTTGTAGCCATGTTTATTTACAGAATGTCGTACATGTCAAGATTCGCAATAAGGTATGATTCTTCAGAAGCACTCGTATTTATATAAAAGAAGTAGAAAACAATTGGACATTTATGTATTATATTACAACAGTAAATTAATATTAGACAAACATAAAGGTATGTTTTCAGGCACTCGTAAGAAATAAAGAAGTAGAACACTTGGACAACAGAAAAACAACAGACGTGAGTGGCTTACCCAGGGTTCGAACCCCGTACCTTCCGTACGACAACTCCGCCTAGCTATCAAGCGAATCACACTGACCCCACGGCCAGCTAGGCATCCCCAAAAAAAGGATGCTTTGCTGACTATTTATCAGTACGAAACACACAAGATAACACCGGAAGTATACAGTGGGCAACTCAGCCCTTTAATGACGCAATCACTTCTGTTGTTCCCCTATTAACAGTATGTTTCAGTCCAAACAAGACAAAGACCTTGATACTGGGTCCAGTAAATAGTAGAAGACTTAAGGACAGTAGTATAGAACAGAGGGTAGGTTTCTGGTATTGTATAAACATAAATAACACATAAGGAAGGGAAACCCGAGGCCTGTAAACAGTAAATTAATATTAGACAAACATAAAGGTATGTTTTCAGGCACTCGTAAGAAATAAAGAAGTAGAACACTTGGACAACAGAAAAACAACAGACGTGAGTGGCTTATCCAGGGTTCGAACCCCGTACCTTCCGTACGACAACTCCGCCTAGCTATCAAGCGAATCACACTGACCCCACGACCAGCTAGGCATCCCCAAAAAAAGGATGCTTTGCTGACTATTTATCAGTACGAAACACACAAGATAACACCGGAAGTATACAGTGGGCAACTCAGCCCTTTAATGACGCAATCACTTCTGTTGTTCCCCTATTAACAGTATGTGTCAGTCCAAACAAGACAAAGACCTTGATACTGGGTCCAGTAAATAGTAGAAGACTTAAGGACAGTAGTATAGAACAGAGGGTAGGTTTCTGGTATTGTATAAACATAAATAACACATAAGGAAGGGAAACCCGAGGCCTGTAAACAGTAAATTAATATTAGACAAACATAAAGGTATGTTTTCAGGCACTCGTAAGAAATAAAGAAGTAGAACACTTGGACAACAGAAAAACAACAGACGTGAGTGGCTTACCCAGGGTTCGAACCCCGTACCTTCCGTACGACAACTCCGCCTAGCTATCAAGCGAATCACACTGACCCCACGGCCAGCTAGGCATCCCCAAAAAAAGGATGCTTTGCTGACTATTTATCAGTACGAAACACACAAGATAACACCGGAAGTATACAGTGGGCAACTTTGTCTTGTTTGGACTGACACATACTGTTAATAGGGGAACAACAGAAGTGATTGCGTCATTAAAGGGCTGAGTTGCCCACTGTATACTTCCGGTGTTATCTTGTGTGTTTCGTACTGATAAATAGTCAGCAAAGCATCCTTTTTTTGGGGATGCCTAGCTGGCCGTGGGGTCAGTGTGATTCGCTTGATAGCTAGGCGGAGTTGTCGTACGGAAGGTACGGGGTTCGAACCCTGGGTAAGCCACTCACGTCTGTTGTTTTTCTGTTGTCCAAGTGTTCTACTTCTTTATTTATTACGAGTGCCTGAAAACATACCTTTATGTTTGTCTAATATTAATTTACTGTTTACAGGCCTCGGGTTTCCCTTCCTTATGTGTTATTTATGTTTATACAATACCAGAAACCTACCCTCTGTTCTATACTACTGTCCTTAAGTCTTCTACTATTTACTGGACCCAGTATCAAGGTCTTTGTCTTGTTTGGACTGACACATACTGTTAATAGGGGAACAACAGAAGTGATTGCGTCATTAAAGGGCTGAGTTGCCCACTGTATACTTCCGGTGTTATCTTGTGTGTTTCGTACTGATAAATAGTCAGCAAAGCATCCTTTTTTTGGGATGCCTAGCTGGCCGTGGGGTCAGTGTGATTCGCTTGATAGCTAGGCGGAGTTGTCGTACGGAAGGTACGGGGTTCGAACCCTGGGTAAGCCACTCACGTCTGTTGTTTTTCTGTTGTCCAAGTGTTCTACTTCTTTATTTCTTACGAGTGCCTGAAAACATACCTTTATGTTTGTCTAATATTAATTTACTGTTTTCAGGCCTCGGGTTTCCCTTCCTTATGTGTTATATAAGTTCGCGTACCTGGGAAGCACGCTCTCAAGACTAGCCAACATTGACGATGAGGTGGCTAAAAGAAAAGCAAAGGCCAGTATTGCGTTTGGAAGACTGCGATCCTCAGTGTGTGAACGTAGAGGTATTAGCGCCAAAACCAAACTGAAGATGTACCGTGCCGTCGTCCTCCCAACCCTCCTCTACGCCAGTGAGAGTTGGACCGTTTATGCTAGACATGCTCAAAAATTAAATCACTTCCAGTCGCGTGCTAAACATTCGATGGTGTCACGTGGGTCTTTATATCATTAAATTACCTACATCTTCTTCCTATTCTCTCACCCTAATCCTTTCATTTTATTATTTTTCCGTACTTGTTTTTCCTGTATTTTTTCGCATCACTCGTTGTGAAAAATATATTTCTTTCCCATCATCGTTTTTCTTTCTCATACTGACTAGTAACCTTATTGCATCAGATGTCAGTCGCGCAGATAGCTGTGAAGATACGGTTCTCGCCAGACATACGTCTGCAGTTTCCCCCGGTCAGAGCGCGGCCCGACCAGATTTCTGGGCCTGAGGTGTGAGAAATTCGTTTCGCTGGACATAGAGCAGACTTTTGGTCTACCATTTTCCACCTGTCACTAGCTTAAGGTGTCAAACCCGGCATCTGTACGACGCAGTTGTAGACGGTTGTCTGAGATTTGCAACTGTCACGCGCATTTCTCGGTCACTGGTGGCAGTTACGTCACGCGTTAAGCTGACGTAAATGTTGGGAGTAGGGGAGATAATTTCGCTTGGCGAAATAAGTTTGGGCCCTTTGTCTGATTTTAAGATATTGGCACGAGTTTGAAACTTTAATTTCATTCTCGCTCCTATATTCGCAGTAGACAGGTTGTTCGAAACAGAATAGCTGTTAGCGAAGTTTCTCAGTTTGTTTCGGCAATTTGTCGAACTTCTAGACTTCCTTAAATATTCAGCATATAATTCTTAAGTTGTGCGACTACCTGTAGTTCTGTGTGAGGTAATATATATTATATCTAGTATTTTGTGAAATGATAAAGTGTTAAGTCGCTTATTTCATTTTTCACTAGTTAGATTTTGCGCAGAGTGCCAAATTTATATAGTCTGTATTATTTTCTAGTGACGTGTTTCAGTGGATAGCAGAATAAATTATATCTTAGCTTACTAAACAATAATGTAGCTATAATGAAGTTAAATTTTACTGCTAAGAAATCAGACGAGATCATATTTTTCTAAGCTAACTTACAAATGCTAGAAACCTCATGAGATGTTGACGGAACACGCACGTGTTCCTAAATTCATGGGGATTGATGATTGTTTTTTAAGATATAACTTACTTTACGGGAAATTTAAATGATAAGTCAAGCAGTACACTTGCGGTTTAATAATGTAAGTTATAGTGGGTACATATTGTAAAATTATTTGATATGTGTTCTTTCTTTTATATAGTGAAACGGTGGTACCCAACTTTACCAGCGTTCTAGTACGTGAACTTTATTTGGGAAGAAACAAATCACTTTCATTACCTGAACTGTAACAGTTAAATGAAGTAAGAGGCCTTCGCGCCAGAGTTAATTCTTCCAGAATAACTCTTCAGTACAATTCAGCCCGTTGTGGCAAGCAAAGATCAGAAACATTCCGACAGAGTTTTGACTAGTACTGTGGCGACCAAATATAGTAACTTCCTGAAAGTAGACACCGATCTGACATTCCTTAAATTCTAGAAACCAAAGCTAATGACATTGTGCTCTGCTAACTTTCGTGCCTGGACAATATTTTATGTGACTTAATCAGACATTCGAAAAATTAGAACACCCAAGGAATCGTTCCCTGAGAGTTTAGTACGTCTTTTGGAACTGGGGATTTCTTGGTCAAGGACTGCATTTTCGGGTCTGTGTGAAGGTCCTAGAATTGAGTATGTTCTCAGAGGCAGCGAGCAAAGTTGTGAGTATAACTGCATGGCCATGGCTGAATGAATGAGTGTACGCAGATCAGAGTGTTATTTTACAGTTATAGATTGTCACCCATTTACTGTCTTAATTCTTTTTGTTTAACCTGCAGAATTTGTTACTATTTGCTAGAGTTTCTTTACTTCTTAGGCTAAATCAGATTATTCAACTCTGTGCATACATTTACGAGAAAAGAAGAAAAACTCTTCGCCTAAACCCTACGTATCTATAACTCTTTGGGCCATCATCTGTTCTCTTAACGGGTCTGTGGGCTAAACCTAGAGCTAAGATCATAACGGGGCTATCATCCGTGTAGCATTTTTTCTTAAATTTTATGACTATTTGTATATGTTTTTCCTTGATGTATTTTTGGTGTTGTGAGAAGATTTTTTTTGATGATAATAATAAAAAATCTCTCTCTTGAACTAAATCAGTGCGTTGGTCAGCTCGTTCAAATACATATAAATTCATTGTGATAGATTCCCACGTCTGTGTGTTTACCTGTCGTCACGTGTATGTGCGTGCCCGTGAGTAGATAGAGATATATTAATATATATATATATCTGTGTGTAGACTGTCCGACGCCTTTAAAAGCGGTCGTAGAAGATAGGTGAGAGAGAGAAGATTATCTCGATTCTCAAAGACAGCTTCTTTATCACATTCTATCATCTCACGTGTGGGAAATTCTATTGTGGTTTTTTTTTCACCAGCTCTCACTGTGACTATCACTCATTCCAACCTATTCTGAAGGGACCAACCCTAGTCTTAATACTCCTATCTAAAATCTACGACAAATGGTCGCTCGTTACCGGGAATTGAACCTAAAATCCTGAGACGATACGACAAATGGTTGCTCGTTTCCGGTTTTTGAACTTTAAATAGGAAGACGAGACGACAAATATCAGCTTATCTTTAAGATTCTTTATTCTGAAATAGAGTAAGAGTGTGATGTCTTGTGAGTTTTGTATCTTTTAAAAATAATTTATCCCCTAGACTAACGATCTGTTTACGGGCGTGCTGACCACACAAACTGATAAGTTTTTTCCACAGCATTTAGAAATAATATACATTTCAGTTACAGGTTGATTGTCGGAATATATGTTAATTACTGATTTTGTAATACTAAACGCTGGTAAAGTAGTGAGTGTATAACATTCACTGGGTTTTGAAGAAGTAGGTGTTTGAGCAAAAGCTAAGGAGTGCGTTTCGGACTATTTGTCCAGATTAATTGCCTCCCTTACCCTAACTGTCTTCAGGGGTGAACTTGATAGTGGACTTTATAATTAAGGGATTATTTTTCTCTTTAATTTTTGCAATAATTATTTTGCTTTTCCACTGTAGCAACTTATTTTTCAGAAGTAATCTTAACTACCATTTAGTTGGCGTAGTCGTGTTTTGCATTAAGTGCTTTATTGCCGATAATAGCAGCGATAGTTAGATTTTTATTTTTGGAGGAGGTATCCCAGGGTTAAATATATCATCTTTTGATTTTTGGTAAATTTTTTTCTCGTAAGTGGTAGGAACCAGTGTATCCTTTTTCCTATTTTCTTTCTCGACTAGTCTCAGTCACTGATTTAATATGGCCGAGAGGGCGAAACTGAGGCAGATGTTAAGACAGGAAGCAATGGAAGAGGGACTGGAAGGAGAAGAAGCGAAAGCATTTGTCAGAGACGAACTCGAGAGATATGATGCGGAGAGGAAAGCAGCGGAAGCTAAGGAAAAAGCAGCCGCAGATTTACAGCAGAAGAAGATGGATGAGGAAATGGAAATTCGCAGGATGCAGCATGAGGAAAGAGAGAAGGAGAGACAGCAGAGAGAGGAAGAGCAGGAGAAGAGAGGGAGGAGAGACAGCTTGAGGAAAAAGAGAAACAGAGACAGCACGAGTTGGCTCTTAAAACTCTAGAATTCCAAAGTCGTGGTGCTGCCTCTACCTCCAGCAATGGAGAGTCTTCTCCTCATTCTTCCTTAACTGACCCTGCTAACACTCAATCTCTTCAACTAAATGCTATGTCTTTCACTCTTGAGTCTTTCCCTTGTCCAAATGAGAAGATTGACACATGGTTAGAAAAATTTGAGAAAATTGCAACTCTGTACGGGTTAGAGAGGTCGCGTTGGAATATGAAACTTTCCCAGGCCCTAAAAGGTTCTGCTTATGATGTTTATTCTAAGCTGGAAAGTAGCCAACAAGACGACTACGATGTGTTGAAGAAAGCGTTACTGGAGCGCTTTGAAATGAACGCTCGCAAATTTTTGCAACTGTTTCGCAACAGCAGAAAGGAGAATTCTGAATCTTTTCACCAGTTCTCTTCCCGTCTAAAGGGATATTTGACAAAGTGCCTTGAGCTCTCGCAGCTCCCCTCTACCTACGAAGGTCTTGAGGAATTTGTTTTAACAGAACAAATAAAGAACACATTGTCTGCGGATACCCGGAGATTTCTCGCTGAGCAGGGGGCAGAAAAACTTGAAGACATTTTGGAAAAGTCTGAGCGTTATCACAATGCGCTGGCTGAACTACCGGCCACAAAGCGGAAACCGACAGAGGAGCATTTTCGAAAACATAACCTTGAGCAATCTTCTCAGGCTTCTAACCTAGATAACCACAGAGAAACTGGACCTCAAAACCCCCCTCCTGAAAAATCCAAGTTCTACAAGAACAAGTACCCCAACCACCCCAAACAGTCTGATCAACCCGACCGCCCTACATGGCAGCGTAGCCAGAAAGGACAAGGTGGCAAAGGGAGAACCCCTGAGCACGGGACATATGATCAGACCGAGCACACCGAGCCGAAACGCATCGGATGCTTATTGACAGTCTCGCAAGGCGGAATTGTTGACAGTGATTCCCAACCTGTTGGGGATAGACCCTCAACGCGAGGTACTGTTACTTTGAACGGTTCTCAAACTTCTTGCTTATTTGACACGGGGCTTTCTTACGATTGCATTGTTGCCAGAAAGCTGGTTAAACCCGGTCAAGAGACAGGAGAGACCGTCAAACTTTGTGGAGTTCGTAAGAGTGATGCACCTACAGCGCTTCCCATCGCATTGGTGGAGATACACTCTGACTTTGTCAGAGGTGTGATCAAAGCGGCTGTTATGGATGATCCCATCTACCCAGTCATACTTGGCGGGAGATACGTGTGTATTGGGAAACCGGAAGAGCCGATTGTGGCAGCAGTAACTACAAGAGGGCAAACCAAGAAGGAACGGGAGCCTGCGCCTAATTTGTTACCTATGGAACTTAAAGAAGCGCAATACAAGGACCCTACTTTGGCACCCTGCTTTAGGAAACTGCCCATGGCTAAGGAACCCAAACAGCACGGGGACATTTTTTCTGAGGATGGCGTACTTTATCGGAGAACGGGCAAGCCTGACCAAGGTTACAACCAGCTCCTAGTACCGAAACAGTACAGAAGCCAAATCCTAGAAATGGGGCACTCTCTTCCCTTCAGCGGACATATGGGACAGAACGCCACAAACCAACGGATAACCACTCATTATTGGTGGCCAGGAGTAAACACTGATATTATCAGGTACGTCAAATCCTGTGCCCAGTGCCAACGTGTACCACCCAAGCAACGGACACCCCCAGTCCACATGGGTGAAATGCCAATAATGGGAACACCATTCGAACGGGTTGTGATCGACATTTTAGGGCCTTTCGAAAGGACTAAAAGAAGGAACAGGTTCATCCTGACCTTAGTCGATACATGCACTTTATGGGCAGAAGCTATCCCGCTAACATGCGCAGATGCCAAGCATGTCGCAGAAGCCCTCGTGCAGATTTTCACTCGGTTGGGATTCCCTCAGCAAGTGTTGACGGATAATGGATCTCCATACCGAAACCTGTTGATGGATGAGATCGTTAAGATCTTGAGGACCCAGCACATCCACACTAAGCCATATACTCCGGCCGGAAATGGGCTCGTGGAACGTGCTAATGGAAACCTCACCATGATGCTAAGTAAGCTGGCACAAGTGAAACCTGAAGATTGGGATCTCTGTATTCCTGCAGCATTATTTGGCTACAGAGAATCTCCTCATACTTCCACAGGATTTCCGCCAGCTACACTCTTATTCGGCAGACCCATTAAGGGCCCGCTTGAAGCCTTACTTCAGTCTCTGACAGACGAGAAGGCTGATGAGACAGTTGTCTCAGCCAGTAAATATGTGTCGGTTTTAAAGGAACGGTTGAAACTAGGGTGGGACCTAGCAACGACTAACTTTAAGCGAGCACGCACCAAGCACGCTAACCGATACAGGAAAGTCGCGGAAGAGAGAGAACTGGAAGCAGGAGAGAAAGTTTTGGTGTTGCTCCCTACCGAGAACAACCAACTGAAGATCGGATGGCAAGGGCCGTTTACCGTCCTGAAAAAGATTTCTAAGGCTAACTACCAGATCTCTATTCAAGGAAAGGAGAAGGTTTTCCATTTAAATCTCTTAAAGAGATACTTGGAAAGACCAGTGCCAACCTCCGACCATCTCCTGACGATCGCCAAAACTGACGAAGATGATGATAGTGGCAGGGATATTCCACCGCTATCACAGGAAATCTTTCAAAAATGTCAGAAGCGGCGACGCTCTTTCAAGCGCGCATGGGAAACATTCCAGAGAAAGGAAACTTTGGGAGTAGACTTGAGTAGGAATTGGAGAGAGAGGGAGGGGGAAGACGGGAGGGAAGAAGACAGACACCCCGAAGCTACGGTTATAGGAAATTTAATTCCATAACGTAGACATGGAGTGCTTCCATATCTTAAGGGGGGACGTCCTGTCACGTGGGTCTTTATATCATTAAATTACCTACATCTTCTTCCTATTCTCTCACCCTAATCCTTTCATTTTATTACTTTTCCGTACTTGTTTTTCCTGTATTTTTTCGCATCATTCGTTGCGAAAAATATATTTCTTTCCCATCATCGTTTTTCTTTCTCATACTGACTAGTAACCTTATTGCATCAGATGTCAGTCGCGCAGATAGCTGTGAAGATACGGTTCTCGCCAGACATACGTCTGCAGTTTCCCCCGGTCAGAGCGCGGCCCGACCAGATTTCTGGGCCTGAGGTGTGAGAAATTCGTTTCGCTGGACATAGAGCAGACTTTTGGTCTACCATTTTGTTCACCTGTCACTAGCTTAAGGTGTCAAACCCGGCATCTGTACGACGCAGTTGTAGACGGTTGTCTGAGATTTGCAACTGTCACGCGCATTTCTCGGTCACTGGTGGCAGTTACGTCACGCGTTAAGCTGACGTAAATGTTGGGAGTAGGGGAGATAATTTCGCTTGGCGAAATAAGTTTGGGCCCTTTGTCTGATTTTAAGATATTGGCCCGAGTTTGAAACTTTAATTTCATTCTCGCTCCTATATTCGCAGTAGACAGGTTGTTCGAAACAGAATAGCTGTTAGCGAAGTTTCTCAGTTTGTTTCGGCAATTTGTCGAACTTCTAGACTTCCTTAAATATTCAGCATATAATTCTTAAGTTGTGCGACTACCTGTAGTTCTGTGTGAGGTAATATATATTATATCTAGTATTTTGTGTGAAATGATAAAGTGTTAAGTCGCTTATTTCATTTTTCACTAGTTAGATTTTGCGCAGAGTGCCAAATTTATATAGTCTGTATTATTTTCTAGTGACGTGTTTCAGTGGATAGCAGAATAAATTATATCTTAGCTTACTAAACAATAATGTAGCTATAATGAAGTTAAATTTTACTGCTAAGAAATCAGACGAGATCATATTTTTCTAAGCTAACTTACAAATGCTAGAAACCTCATGAGATGTTGACGGAACACGCACGTGTTCCTAAATTCATGGGGATTGATGATTTTTTTTTAAGATATAACTTACTTTACGGGAAATTTAAATGATAAGTCAAGCAGTACACTTGCGGTTTAATAATGTAAGTTATAGTGGGTACATATTGTAAAATTATTTGATATGTGTTCTTTCTTTTATATAGTGAAACGGTGGTACCCAACTTTACCAGCGTTCTAGTACGTGAACTTTATTTGGGAAGAAACAAATCACTTTCATTACCTGAACTGTAACAGTTAAATGAAGTAAGAGGCCTTCGCGCCAGAATTAATTCTTCCAGAATAACTCTTCAGTACAATTCAGCCCGTTGTGGCAAGCAAAGATCAGAAACATTCCGACAGAGTTTTGACTAGTACTGTGGCGACCAAATATAGTAACTTCCTGAAAGTAGACACCGATCTGACATTCCTTAAATTCTAGAAACCAAAGCTAATGACATTGTGCTCTGCTAACTTTCGTGCCTGGACAATATTTTATGTGACTTAATCAGACATTCGAAAAATTAGAACACCCAAGGAATCGTTCCCTGAGAGTTTAGTACGTCTTTTGGAACTGGGGATTTCTTGGTCAAGGACTGCATTTTCGGGTCTGTGTGAAGGTCCTAGAATTGAGTATGTTCCAGAGGCAGCGAGCAAAGTTGTGAGTATAACTGCATGGCCATGGCTGAATGAATGAGTGTACGCAGATCAGAGTGTTATTTTACAGTTATAGATTGTCACCCATTTACTGTCTTAATTCTTTTTGTTTAACCTGCAGAATTTGTTACTATTTGCTAGAGTTTCTTTACTTCTTAGGCTAAATCAGATTATTCAACTCTGTGCATACATTTACGAGAAAAGAAGAAAAACTCTTAGCCTAAACCCTACGTATCTATAACTCTTTGGGCCATCATCTGTTCTCTTAACGGGGCTGTGGGCTAAACCTAGAGCTAAGATCATAACGGGGCTATCATCCTTGTAGCATTTTTTTCTTAAATTTTATGACTATTTGTATATGTTTTTCCTTGATGTATTTTTGGTGTTGTGAGAAGATTTTTTTTTGATGATAATAATAAAAAATCTCTCTCTTGAACTAAATCAGTGCGTTGGTCAGCTCGTTCAAATACATATAAATTCATTGTGATAGATTCCCACGTCTGTGTGTTTACCTGTCGTCACGTGTATGTGCGTGCCCGTGAGTAGATAGAGATATATTAATATATATATATATATATCTGTGTGTAGACTGTCTGACGCCTTTAAAAGCGGTCGTAGAAGATAGGTGAGAGAGAGAAGATTATCTCGATTCTCAAAGACAGCTTCTTTATCACATTCTATCATCTCACGTGTGGGAAATTCTATTGTGGTTTTTTTTTCACCAGCTCTCACTGTGACTATCAATCATTCCAACCTATTCTGAAGGGACCAACCCTAGTCTTAATACTCCTATCTAAAATCTACGACAGATGGCAAGATAAGATCCCAGATACTGAGGTTCTATCAAGAGCAAATATGCCCAGTGTCTATACACTGATTCAGAAAGCGCAGTTACGATGGACCGGACATCTGGTTCGCATGCCAAATGAACGCCTCCCAAAGAGGCTGCTGTATGGCGAGTTGAGGGAGGGAAAGCGTACTAGAGGACGGCCAAAGAAGCGCTTCAAAGACAGCCTAAGGGAGTCACCGAAGAGCTGCCAGATCAATATAACCACCTGGGAGCAACTGGCACAGGATCGCTGTTAAGGTCAAAGGGGAAGTAAACGTTTAGAATGCTTGTTGGACAAGTTAGATTTTGGGTTACGACGCTTGAATGCGATTTAGCTGTCGATTGTTTAAAAAAATATCTTCTCGAAGTTTCGAGAGTCAGCGAGTACAGAAGGCGTGGTGAACGCTGGTCATCTCAAGTGAATTTATTCTGAGCTGTTTTGAGCTGTGGGTGTGATTAGCTCTCGCGGCTAGTCCGCGCATGTGTTAGTGTTTGAGCTGTGTAAGAACAGCCGATTCTCGTGGCAGTCGTTTCTGGGGCGTTGACCGAGCTGGTCAGCCCTGTGTCTTGAGAGTGTGTGCCTGCGCAGTGTACGAGGAAGATGTCGACTAGTGTTTTTTCGCTGTGTGTACAGGTGAATATTTTGCAACTGCAATGGATGCAGTGATTTTGGATATTGATGTTAAGATATTACGAGGCATGGATTTGTGTAGGCCATTTTTTCCTGTGAGCGGATAGTTTAAGATTTATGAGGCCATGATTATTATAACTGCCGTGTGTGCAGTCTTTATAGTGCAGAGTCTGAGATGTGAGTACTTTATGAGGCCATGATTATTATAACTGCCGTGTGTGCAGTCTTTATAGCGCAGAGTCTGAGATGTGAGTACTTTATGAGGCCATGATTATTATAACTGCCGTGTGTGCAGTCTTTATAGCGCAGAGTTTCAGATGTGAGTACTTTATGAGGCCATGATTATTATAACTGCCATGTGTGCAGTCTTTATAGCGCAGAGTCTGAGATGTGAGTACTTTATGAGGCCATGATTATTATAACTGCCGTGTGTGCGGTCTTTATAGCGCAGAGTCTGAGATGTGAGTACTTTATGACGCCATGATTATTATAACTGCCGTGGGTGCAGTCTTTATAGTGCTGAGTTATTAAAGATATTTTTGGAGGCCATATTATTGTAGTTGAGCTCTATGGAGTGTATTGATATTTTCAAGCTGTAGAGTAGTTGAGCTTTGCGGATGGAGTTATCCGATATTTCACATTTGCTGTAAACTGTATTTCGTCTATGTCAACGTGACTGTGTTGTGGCATAAATAAACTGTTTGAAAACGTCACCAGTTGTTTCAGCGCTCCATGACTCCTATATACGTACCTGTGGTGTGAGTGACCATACCAATACACAGTTACTTCAACATTCCTGACACAGTAGTACCTCATATGTATAAATAGCCTGTGTGGCGTATGTATTAAGAAGATTCCATATTTATAGTAGCCCTGTGTGGGCGTATACCAAGAAGTTTTCGATTGCTACAGTATGAATTAATGATTCACGACTTCTACAATCGCACAGCCTGGAGAAGCGCTATCAAAACGGGTGTCGCAGTCAGCGAGGGCGACCGTGTGAGGGTAGCCCAGAAAAAACTGCAGCCCGAAAGTCAAGCGTGGATGTGCAGCCTGTATTGTCTTCGGGCCTTGTATGTAGGTCATGCAACAGAACTTTTCTTGCCCACATTGGCTTGATCAGCCGAATGCGCACCTACTTAACCTCATAGAATGTACTGTACTACGAGAGATGTCGATGGTCCTCATCGAACACGATGGACAAATCATCATAGGCAGACAACAGGGAAAGCAACGGGCAGGTTTTCGACAAAATAGATGCTGTACAGACCTGATAAGCTACATTGTGAATAATAGCTGAACAAAATTTAGAACTGAGCTCGCCTTTTCACATTGGATTTGTGGATTATGAAAAGGCGGGCATTGGACAGTATAGACAAAGAATTACTTTGGAAACTGATGAGGCATTATGGGGTCTCTTCTTCTTCCCCCAACCCTGAAGATCATTAACGTAATAAAGAGAAAGTAAGAAGACATGACATGCATAGGTCTTCATGACGGACAACTTACAGAACTGTTTGGGATGAGAGCTGGAGTGTGACTGGGATGCATCATTTATTAGGGGCAAACTTGACTATGCCAGTGTTGTCTATGCATCAGCCGCCCCGAGCAATAAGAAAAAACTAGACACAGTCCAAAACCAGGCACTGTCAATAATAGCAGGTGCTTCAAAGGGAACATCAGTAGAGGCATTAGAAGTAGCGCTAGGCATTATACCCCTGGAGCTAAGGAGAAAAGAGCTAAGATTCAACTACTGTGCAAAAGATCCAACACACCCAGCACACAAAACCTTTGATAGGGGTAACCAATTTATAAGCCACATTTCATTAGACTATAATAGATACCCGTCATGGTGGAAAACAATGGAAGAAGTGGATCATCATCCAAACCTATTTAACATGATAAATAATAGTGCTCAGTATAAAGCAAAGATCCCGCCATGGGAACTAAAAGTGCCAGAAACTGACTCCCACTTAACAAAGGCCATAAGCAAATCCAAAGACACAATCTCAACAAAAAGTAAAACACTAGAGTATATAGAACAGTATATACATAATAACCTAACTATTGATACGGATGGGTCAAAAAATGAAGAAGGACAATTAGGAGCAGGAATACCAATAATAAAATTGAAAATTTATAAAAGATATAAAGTAACAGGACAGGCAGCGTGGTGCAACAAGACCATACCAAAGGACTGGGAGATTGCCATCATAACACCAATTTTCAAAAAGGGTGACAATCGACAATGTGGAAACCATAGAGGCATATCCCTTCTCAGTGTCCCCGGTAAAATATACTCTAGAATCCTAGAGCAGAGACTCCGACGCCTAGCTGAGCCACAATTGGACGAGGTCCAGTGCGGATTCCGAGCAAACCGAAGTACTCAAGACCTAATCTTCACACTCAGACAGCTGAGTGAAAAGGGCCTTGAGTATAAGAGTGAGATCCATCTTTGTTTCATAGATCTGGAAAAGGCATTTGACAGGGTCCCCTGGAACAAACTTTGGGACTGTTTGGCAAGGAAGAACATTCCAGCACCTCTGATTCATGCTATACAGAGCTTCTACAAGTCTTGCAGAAATTATGTGAGGACAGCAAACCATAAGTCCGAAGAGTTCAGGACCACCACTGGTGTAAGACAAGGTGATATCCTGTCACCTTATCTTTTCATACTCCTCATGGACGATGTCATCAAGGCATGTAAGGAGAGAACAAGAAAGTATTCAGTGGGGTACTGGAAGATGAGACAGGTCTGTATTTCAGAGCTGGCATTTGCTGATGATGTTGCCCTGATTGCTAAATCAGAGGCACATCTCCAATCCAACCTGCAAGTCTGGAAGGAAGAGCTGAAGAAGAGAGGGATGGTCATAAGCAGCTCTAAAACAAAATCCATGATGATATCACGAGAAGAAAGAAGACATCAGATTAAGCTGGGAGAACAGGTCCTGGAGCAAGTCGACCACTTTAAATATCTCGGAGCTATTATAGACCGAAAGGAAGGCATCAAAGAAGAGTTGGCCACTCGAAAAGCAGCAGCTGGGAGACTTTTTCAGGCCATAAATCGAGGATTCCTCAGCAAGAGAGAGGTTGGTAAGGAAACGAAGATGGCTGTATACCGCTCCACCTATGTCCCAGTCTTGACATATGGATGCGAGTCATGGGCAATGACTACAACCCATAAAAGCCAGATCCAAACCTCAGAAATGAGGTATCTGAGGAAGGTGGCTGAAGTAACAAGAAGAGACATGGTCCTCAACCAGATGATACGTCAAGGCCTAAAATCCCACTCCCTGCAGACCCAAGTAGAACAGTCCTAACTAAGATGGTTTGGCCATGTCTGCAGAATGGGAGAAGATCGGCTACCACGACAAGCATGGGAAACAAAGAGCCAGGGATCCAAACCCCCAGGAAGACCCAGAGTCCGCTGGGAGGAGAACATTAGACAATCTTTGAAGGAAGGAACGAACGAACGAACGAACGAACTTTATTTTCAAAGGGTTGAGAATTGGGCACGCAGGCCCGTCTGACATTCTGCCCTTCCTTTCTCCCGTCTTTTATACTGGACCGAGGACTAGAATGGAACCAGGCCAGGAGGAAGACAGCCGATAGGATAGTCTGGCGCTCTCTCTTCCAAACCTCTACACCTCACGGTAGAAGGGGAACGACTAAGTAAGTAAGTAATAAAGTAACAGGTAATACATCCAACTTTACAGCAGAATTAGTGGCAATCCTAAAAGCTTTAGAAATAGTTGCAGAAAACACACTGTGACGGATAATTTTGAGGATGTACTGACAGATTTGATGAAAGAATAAAAGATAATATTTAGATGGTAAGCGTCCGGACTGCAGGTTGAATGCACTGTCTCTCCTCGGGAATTAGTTCACTAGAAACCTTACTTAAAAAGAGAATTCTGGTGAAACTAAACAGGATATTTTCTAGACGATAAATTCTTTCTCAGAATCCTACAAAGGACGATGTAAAGTACATACAGTTGAGAAAGAGATTTGTTGCCCAGCCACATTAAAAATATCCCGACCCAATAGTTTAATTATGGCTCTGTCCCCAGGGTGTAGGTTTTAACTAAAAAAAAAAAACTTCACAACCGAAGTAAATATTACAAGAATAAATGAAAACAGACTGTTGTGTTAAAGTTACAAAAATGAAGATAGATTCTCAATTATATTCAAATGTACAACTATAAGCTATGTTCACTAATATATGAAGGGTTAAAAAAAAGTCAGAATAAATTAGCATCATTTAACTGAAATGGCTTTTCTGTGGTAGTTTTGCTGGCATTGTAAAGTACTCATCTCAGATGCTGCTGGATTTATGTTGTCTTGTTGCCAGGGGGTTCAATCTGTCCCAGCACTCCAGGACCAGCACAGCAAGTCCTTCTGGTAGGGTGTCAGGGGATGGCAGGAGCTGCTTCCTCTGTCTGGACACAGGGCACATCACCAACTGGGATGGAGTATGTCTGCCCTCTAGAACACTGCTTAGGGTTAGGTCTCTTGGTAGGACAACCTGGTAGGACTGGATTGACAAACAATTTGCTCCCTTAGTGGTCTTGCCAGAGAAGTCTTTTCCCATATCTGCTGGACGCCAATCGCCTATCAGAAAAAAACATTACAACATCATCAACAACAATATGCTATCTATTATCCAGCTTAAATACTGTGGTCATCAAAAGTTTGAGAACCACTGGTCTACTGTGTGCCCATAAAGCAGTAAAATCAATTTGGGATCATTTACACCAATGGTTTGAGAACCACTGGGTTATAGTATCCCATGCTGCCATAAATCTGTTGGGGTGTCATTGCTGCCAAGGCTTGAGAACCACTGATGTACTTTCTTGCTACTTGAGCTGTAAATCTCATTTGAAGGTGCTTCTGGTCTCAACCTTGAGAACCATTATCTCACAGTCAGTCAAATTATTGCATAGTTCTATGGTTATGTTATAAACAGTCATATACCCTGATAGTACCATCATAACACAGGATACATGCATATACTCATTAAAACATGAATAGTTCAGAAATCATCGGCATGGTTGTTAAGTCAAGTTTTATTAAGGGGAGTTAAGCGTTAAAAGACTTGTATGCACAGGTCCGTTTTTTTGGTAAACACGCTTATAAACACGCTCTGAGGGATGATGATGATTTTTTAGTGGGGAGCTGTATACCCAGTAATTTTTGAACATAGCTCTATTGTACTTGCTTGTTAGTTTGTTTAAAAAAATAACACAAGGAAACTGGTCGAACATTCTATTTATAGGTTGGGGTAGAAGGTGGGCGAACTCTACTCACATCTCAGCGAGGGAGTTCGCGCCTGGATGAATTTTTGATGAGCTGTTTTTTGAGCAGGGGATATTTTCGTGACAGTTGAATCCGGGCAGAGCTCCGAAATGGATGTTAGACCATTTTCATCAGTGTGTCCCAGGGTAGGATATATTTTGAATAAAAGGAATATGTGATAATTCCAGAATATTATATTACTTCTAAGCCAAGGATTATTGCGGCTTGTTGATCATGTGCTGTGCACGTTATTATAGATTGAAAGAGAACATAGAGAACATATTTATATTACTTCCAAGCCAAGGATTATTGCGGCTTGTTTATCATGTGCTGTGCACGCTGTTGTAGATTGAAAGAGAACACAGAGAACATATTTATATTACTTCCAAGCCAAGGATTATTGCGGCTTGTTTATCATGTGCTGTGCACGCTGTTGTAGATTGAAAGAGAACACAGAGAACATATTTATATTACTTCCAAGCCAAGGATTATTGCGGCTTGTTGATCATGTGCTGTGCACGCTGTTGTAGATTGAAAGAGGACATAGAGAACATATTTATATTACTTCTAAGCCAGGGATAGGCTTAATTATATACTGTGTATGCTGTATACGGATGTGTTGAACTGCTGATGTTCCATGATGTGCTTATATACTGTGTTACCATATGTCTACGTTTGCCGTGTCGTAATAAACAGTGTAAAACGTTACTAGGAGTTCAACGTTTACTGACTCCGATGTTTGCTATGGTGTGTGTGGTTGCAAGTGACTTAATAAGACTACATGACATTCGCGTGAGTTAACATCTATACATCTACACCCGTCGGCCATCCGTAAGCCCGACACATGCTGATCGCTTTTATCAGCGTAATTTGTAACCACATTTACACACCCCCCACTTAACCATTAACAGTGGTCGCCAGTGATATGGGGCTATTATGAAGTGATGCACAAGTTGTTCTACAAGATTCCAACGTTCCCCGACTCCTATGTTAACAGCGGAAATTACATTAACATTTGCCTCCTGACACCATTCACTGTTAACAGTGGTGTTTTCCAGTGTTTCGGGGTATCTTATCAACTGAAGGAGTACTGTACAAGTTCCCGTTAGATATCATACAGTATCAAGAACCGGAGAGTGACGAGTTCCAGTATTTTCAACGGTGGATTTTTCTTTGTTCGGACTGTGTGATACTTTATGTACATCAGTGTTGCTATTACGGAGGCCAGGATTTTTCATTTTGAAGATAAGTGGTTGTTTGTTTTGTAAACTGTGCCACTGTATGTCTGATTGAGACTTCCTCGGTTCTTACGCTATTAGATCCTTGTTTTTATGTTATATGTTTCACATTTCAGCGGGTTTGGTTGGGTGGAGACTTTCGGTAGGATATATCCCACTTCACCGAGGGCCTACGAAAGCGTTCTTTAGGGACATTCTTGCGGATTTCCCGCAGTGGAAATTTCCAGCGAACTTTTTGCTGACGTATTTCAGTCCACTGTGTCTGGTAATCTGTAATATCTTTGTTTAGGTGTGACGAAACGTCTCAGTGTTGTTGTCGTTATATTTTTTCTCTGTTCCTTAGTTTATTAATTAATTTGTTCGTGAGTGTCCTTCTCTCCCTCCTATCTTTCATTTCTATACACATTTTTCGTTTATACACTGTTTTGTCGCTTGTAGTGTCTTACTTTTCGCAGTGTCATTGCATTTTTTGCAATATTTTTCCTGTAGTTCGCCTTATTGTTTAGTTGATTCTGCGAACGTGGTCATTTGTGCTTCATACCTTGTCTTTGTCACTCTTGTCTGTACTGTCTATTTTGTCATGCACTGTGAATATTATAATGCATAATATATATATATATAACTGATTAATTATTATTAATAGTTAAGGTAATTATACAAGTTCTTGAGCAAGGACTTGTCACCAACTGAGTTGGGATAAAGTGAGGTTCTTCATAAGTATATTGACATAAGTTATCTATATCATATAATACAGCATTATGTCTACTTTAGATTACTTCATTGAGCAAGGGAAATCCCTTGGTATGACTACTGATGAAGTAAGAGAATTCGCACTTGCCGAATATGCCAAGGCGCAAAAGTCGGAAGAAAAGAAACATAAATTAGAGGTTGAAAAACAGAAAATAGAGGCTGAAGATAGAAAAATTCAACACCAAATGGAAATGGAAAAACAGAAATTGGAGGCTGAAAAACAAAAATTAGAAGCTGAGGATAGAAAAATGCAAATGCAAATGGAAGAAAAAAAGCTTCAGATGCAAGCTGAAGAAAACCAAAGACTCCACGAGCAGAAGTTGTTAGCTATGGAGCTGGAGAAAATGAAGGTAGTGAATGTGATTAATACACAGAGTGCGACAGACACTCAAACTACTTCTCATAAAACAAATAATAATTCCCAAAAACTCAGATTGCCTCCATTTAAACCTACCTCCGACGATATTTTATTTTACCTGAATAGATTTGAATTTACATGTGAATCTCAGAAGATAGACAAGTCGGAATATTGTGCACGACTTGTGGAACTACTTACGGGTGATGCAATGAATGTTGTAATGAGATTGGAGGGGCCTGACAAAAATAACTACGATACTGCCAGGGTTGAATTATTGAAGAAATACCAACTTGACGAAGACGGTTATCGTCTGCGCTTTAAGACTCTGTTACCGGAGACTGGGGTAGATTTTTCAGAGTTCATAGCAAATATACGTCTAACGTTTTCACGTTGGATTGAACTTTCTAAAACTGAACACACATATGAAGCCCTTATGGACTTATTGCTTCGTGACAAAGTCATGTCGTCAGTTAATGAATCTTTTCTTTCCTTTCTACATGAGCGAAAGCCTACAAACTTAAAAGATATGGAACAATACTGTCGCCAATATGTCACGGCACATCCAAATGTGAATGTTAGCAATTCTCAAGTCAAAGAAGGTTTACCCGTGGCTTCAGCAATACCATATGGTCCTAATTTGCGCCGTAGACCTCAAAGTGCTGATCGCAATTTTGGTAGGAGAGATAATCGTGATTTTGGACAGGACCAAAGGGGTCCATCACGTAACGATTCTCCTTCTTCAAGGAACTGGAGACAATTTAATGGTCCTCAACATTTTGGTTCCAACAATTATGGAAATTTTGGAAGGGGTAACTACAATAGAGATTATCAACCCTACAATAATTTTTCTCGAAGACCACAAAATCCATCGAATAGATATTTTGATCAAAGGGGAAATAGTAATCGCGACAATGCTAACTGGGGTTCAAATCAGAACAATAGTTTCAATAGAGAAAACAACAATGCTTCCAATAGGGATAATAGCCGCGATAGATCGCGATATGACGGTAGATCATCAAATAATAGATCGTATCGTCATGCTAACTCTGCTCAACAAGAGCCCCAGGTTATTAATGATCAAGGTAACAATAATAATAGTGTCTCTAATGCTACTGCTTGTTCTGCTTTCGATTTCGAGAGAGCATCTCAGTGCCTGGAGTGCACAACTTTGTTCCAACCTACAGCTAGAACTACCTTGAGTTGCGGTCATCCTCTTCCGACTACTCTTCCTGCCTTGTCTGCACACGACGGAAGAGGGTCTCTTACTCTACATAAAGGATTGGTGAATAATAATCCAGTCTCAGTTCTTTTTGATTCTGGATGCACTACTGTTGGGATTAGACAGTCTCTAGTTCATCCATCTTGCGCAACAGGTAATATGGTGAAATGTGTGACATTCGGTGGGACAGTTGAGACTTTTCCGACTGCCATAGTCCACATTGCCACACCGTTTTTCACTGGTTATATACACGCATGTATGCTCAGAGCGCTTATCGCCGACCTTACTGTCGAACAGATACATGGTATAAAGGTTTGTACGCCGGTACAAATTGCTGCTTGGGAACGGCAACATAATCTTACTGCCGCCACTATGCCAAAATCTTATCACCAAGTACATTCTGCTAACGCAATACATTCTGCTAATTTAGTGCAATCCTGCACGATTGTTCATCATGCTAATTTTAGTGCTTCTTGTAACCCAGTTCGACATACCTCAGTGCGTCGTTGCTCTAACTCGGATTCTTCTTTAACTACTATTATAGAAGAGGATCCTTCTGTTTTGTCTGATACACACACTACCTTTAGTGCTACGACAGAATCTATATCCAGTCACGTTGATTGCAACTTCTTTGCTGCAATGACTAGCGTTTTTTTTTTTGCTACATGTACGAACTTAAATGTTAGTACATATCTGTACCTTATGGGTTTCTTTAGCTTTCTTGCTGGACCAGTTAGCTCAGTATCTTCGTCTTTTACGACTTTTTGTCGCACTCACTGCGCTCCTTTTAAACTTCGACGTTGGTCCAAGTTTACTACTGTATGCTTTTACATCTTTATTATATCTTTCCTACTTTTTTCTTTACCCAGTACACAGGCTATGACTTACGTTCAGCCTTTAAGATGTACGCCCTTGTCTACTGCATTTCCTTTGTCTTGCGAGAAATCGCAGATTGTCAGCTATCATGACACTTTTAGTCATCATTACCATCTTCTGCATTTGCGTTTTGACGTGGGTATCATGTGTATACTCACGACTTTTCCATACATCTTGGCACACTGCTATTTTTCTCGAACACTTATATCGCCCTATACAATTAATGATTCCAATTTAGACTGTGCTACTTTCTCTGTTACCCTTTTTTGTGTAACGGAGGAAGGTTTGATTATCGCCATACAGGGGCCGGAAGTTTACACGGCCACATTTGTTAAATTAAAATTAATTGTTACCTATCATAAAATCTTACCTTTACCAAACAAAGATTTTCATTTGTGTTTTTTCACAGCAAATGCTTTTCCATGAGAGTCAGAACTGCTATATTGATTGTTTGAGCTGTTTACCAATGGTAGTTATCGCAAGATTTGCTGTTCCTATGAAATCATTCGGCAGTTTGACTCCACACTAGATGTGTTTGTACCTTCGTGCTCACAGGATATTCCAAGATTACTGAATTTGTCCTTGATGTGTAACTTCTTTAGGACAGTAGATAGTATTAGTACAGTATGTTAGAGAGTAATATATTATAATATGGTATAACCTCTTTATGATAATATGTTGGTTCATCTTTATGCACCATTGCATTACTATTTTGTTCGTATACTACTGTGTTTTGTAATGTTGAAAGTAGGACAATTGTAATGATGCTACTATTTTACGTAACTGATCATTGCGATACATATCGGTATTGTACTTTTTGAAGAAAATGAAGACAAGAGAAGAGGGTATTTTTTCTGACATGTAATGTTTTTCTTTGCCCGGCGCTTGATTGTGCGCTAGGGGTAACGATGTATAGCGATATTAGTACATTGAGAAAATGTTTTTTTTTTGAGGTTGTGATGTAATTTTTTCATTACCGGCGCTTTATTGTGCGTCAGGAATAGCTATGTATAAAGGTATTGGTAATTTTGATAATTATATGGGTTCATCATTGGTACTCCATGGGCTTGTTAACTTGGTTATCATGCGCATTATGCTATTTTTTTCTCTAGATGATAGCTAGTTATTTGTTCTTTGATTTAGATATGCATTATTTTCTGTAATGTATGCTGTTGTGCTATAATGGGGTTCATTTATACAATGCATTGTTTAATGTAATTGTTTACCATGAGATATCATTCTTTTCTGTATTCTTATTGCATTGCTTTCTTTCATTACTGCTTATTTTTCTTGTACTTCACCTACTCTTTTTACTTTACCCTTACTTCTATCCCTCTTTTGTTCATTTTTATTAACATGACTTAACATAGTGTATCCTTATGTGTAGATATTAGTATTCTATCGACCTAAAATTTTTTATTTGATGTATTTTTAAAAAAAAATGATTATATCATTCCCCCCCCCCCCCCCCGGGGGTCGGTGTAGTATGTTAAGTCAAGTTTTATTAAGGGGAGTTAAGCGTTAAAAGACTTGTATGCACAGGTCCGTTTTTTGGTAAACACGCTTATAAACACGCTCTGAGGGATGATGATGATTTTTTAGTGGGGAGCTGTATACCCAGTAATTTTTGAACACAGCTCTATTGTACCTGCTTGTTAGTTTGTTTAAAAAAATAACACAAGGAAACTGGTCGAACGTTCTATTGATAGGTTGGGGTAGAAGGCGGGCGAACTCTACTCACATCTCAGCGAGGGAGTTTGCGCCTGGATGAATTTTTGATGAGCTGTTTTTTGAGCAGGGGATATTTTAGTGACAGTTGAATCCGGGCAGAGCTCCGAAATGGATGTTAGACCATTTTCGTCAGTGTGTCCCAGGATAGGATATATTTTGAATATAAGGAATATGTGATAATTCCAGAATATTATATTACTTCTAAGCCAAGGATTATTGCGGCTTGTTGATCATGTGCTGTGCACGTTATTGTAGATTGAAAGAGAACATAGAGAACATTTTTATATTACTTCCAAGCCAAGGATTATTGCGGCTTGTTTATCATGTGCTGTGCACGCTGTTGTAGATTGAAAGAGAACACAGAGAACATATTTATATTACTTTCAAGCCAAGGATTATTGCGGCTTGTTGATCATGACATTCGCGTGAGTTAACATCTATACATCCACACCCGTAAGCCCCACACATGCTGATAACCTTTATCAGCGTAATTTGTAACCACATTTACACACCCCCCACTTAACCATTAACAATGGTATTTGTATACATGGTATTTGTATAGAAAGAATATTCCATGCTGAAAACACTAGTATCCCAATCAAGACAAAGGGATAAGAAATGTGAACAAGAACACACTTATCAATGGAACATTACAAGAAATAGGAAGTATAAGGACTCCTAGTATTTTTTCCTGTTCTGCTTAATTCAGTAATACAAATCCCACAGTAACAATAGTGATATTGTTAAGTCATATTTTGAGTCATAGTTAAGCGTTAAAGATTTTTATGTACGGGGCTGTTTTTTCTAGTAAGCACGTTTAAAGTAATGTGTTGATTTTTGTTTGGGTACTTTTTGTACGCTATGTTTTTCTCGAACGTTGCTCAACTGAGTAGGTGTTAGTCTTTTTAAGAAAAAAAATAAAGAAAGTGTTCGAATGTTCTTAGTGGTAGTTTGGGGGGAGATACGGATGAGATGAGCTCAGTTCTCAAGCGGTTAGTTCGCGCATGAGCAATTTTTTTTACTAAGTTGTACTGAGAGACTGTGATCTCGGGATTAGTATGTACCTGGCAGAGCTTTGAGACGGTTTTAGTATCGTTAGTGTGACCAGAGGATATTTTTGAAGAGAATATATTATTGAAGTGAAGATAGATAGATTTCACTGGTATACACACATTTTGGTGCCTTAAATTTTATAGCTGTTCTTGGGTAATTTTGGGTTGCTGATTCCAAAAATGTAATCAGATTTTTTCTATCAGCTCTAGTTTTTGAGATAACTAAGAATGACCATATTAGTAGGGCAATTGTTATGTACAATCCTAGAGTTAGGTGCTATCAGTGGCATTTTGACTTTAGTCTGTATTCATATTATATGTAATTACTGTGCATATATTACCAAAAATGTAATAAAACTTTATCACTAGCACTTGTTTAGTCAACACGCAAAAAGGATCTTTTTGAGAATTTCCTGGAATGTGATATGCCCGGACAGTCACGCTTAAGGGTCCAACAGTAATCTGCCATCATGTGGGCATTCCAAAGTTCCTGGTATCTCTCTTCCATTGTTTTTATATCTTGGTGAAATCTTTCACCTTGCTCCTCACTAAAGTCGCCAAGATTCTCCGGAAATAAATGTAAATGGTTATGGAGGTAGTGCAATTTTATGCTCATGTTGCATATAAGTTCACAAAAACTCGACAGCATGTTTCCAACTAATTCAGAATAATTGTCTGCTTTAAAGTTACCCAGAAAGTTTTGCACAACTAAAACAAATGATGACCAGGCTGTGGACTCTGTTTTATTCTTGGAATCAATAAAATTTGGATCGTTTATTAACTTTCTAATTTGAGGTCCATCAAAAATTTCAGCTTTAAGTTTGTCTATGCTCAATTGTGGAAACTTTCTGCATAAGTAATTAAAACAGGTACCATCTTTGTTCAGTGCCTTAACAAATTGCTTCATCAAGCCAAGCTTTATATGTAACGGTGGCAGTAGAACTCTTTTTCGATCAATGAGAGGCTTATTGACAATATTTTTTTCTCCAACTTTAAATTCATCCCTCAACGGCCACTGTTTCTTTGTCCAGTGCATATCTTTTGCCCTACTATCCCACAAACATATAAAGCATGGATATTTGGTGAATCCCATTTGCTGGCCAAGCAAGAAGTTCATCATTTTAAGATCTACACAAACCATCCAGTTATGTTCTAAATACTTCAATTTTTCCAGAACTGTGCTTATTGTAGCATACTCCTCCTTCATTGTAGTAGAATGAGCAATTGGAATTGAGCCATATTTGTTACCATTGTGTAAGAGAACACCCTTCAAACTTCTTTTAGAGATGTCAATGAAAAGTCGCCACTCATCTGGTGTATAACTTACACCCATTTTGTTAACAAGACCTCCTACATTAGTACAAAACACAAGGTTGTTTTCTTTACAAAAGAATTGAATAAAACCTTGCTCTCTGCTGCGATAAAATGTAACCTTTGTTTCAGCAGTCAGTAATTTTTTTTCTTTCAATCTTGAAGCCAAAAGTTCTGAAGATTCCTTGGAGAAATATAGATCTCGGATTAGATCATTTAGTTCAAGCTGGTCGAAGCGTTGAGCATCTGAAAAATCATCTTCGAAATCACTGTCACTTGTCGTTCCACATGTCACTGCTGTCTCATCTTCTAGCAGGGAATCCGAAATCTGACTGAAAGTTGGAATTGGTATGTCATCTCCGTGTGGAACAGGTCGCCTAGCAGAATCTAAAACTGGATATTTCCACTTTTTGTGATTTTTTCCATTAATTCCCTTAATATTCACAACACAGAAATAACAGTCATCATAGTGGTTCTTGGGCTCTCTCCAAACCATTGGAATTCCAAATTTTAAACATTTTCTTTTCCCACAAGTCCACTGTCGCAGGTGTTCAACACATGTTTTGCAAACAATATGAGGAGCCCAAGACTTGTCCTGGTCACCTAGTTTTACTTTAAAGTAAGCAAAGTATGCCTTTTTCACAAAAACAGTAATATGCTTCCTTGTTCTTCTTTGAAAGTGTACTCTCCACAAATATAACAAAATAAATGCGGTGAAAGAAAACATGCTCTTCTTGAAGATGATGCCATTCTCTGGTAGAAGTGTAATAAAATAAGTAGCATACTAACATGCATGCAGTGGCTTAAAATCTAAAGAAGGCAATTCTGGGAAGATTCTTGGAAAGCTGAAACTGAGAGTAAACAAGCAGTTTTCTTTTGTAAAGGACTAGACAGAAATAGTCTTTTTACATAGCCTTATATAGAAAATATTGTAATAATACAGGGTGACCCAAAAAAAAAACGGGCCAGCGCGCGCACAATAAGTGCGCGCGCGGGCCCGTTTTTTTTGGGTCACCCTGTATTAATGAAATACAAAAATGTCTGTATCTCAAAAACTAGAGCTGCTACAGACAAGTAAATGTGATATTTGGATTGAGCAGGCCTCATTTATGTACAATCAAGAGTAAAATGTTTGGCACCAAAATTTTTTTTTTTTTTTTTTTTTTTGTAGGGCAGTGTTATTGAAGGGAATGTTTTTTCTCCCAGGAGATTTATTATTAACTCCGCCAATGCCGGTCCCAAGCCCGGATGAAAAAGGAGGAGGGCGGCCTGCATGGAGGCCGTAAGGAGGCAGCCCCTCCACCATGCAAAGGCACAACAGGCCAATCACCTGTTTGCTTTAAATCATGATTACGCGAACTACAAGAGAGAAAACCGGACTGATTCTAAAGGCGACGAACTGGAACGGACTACGGACTACGACTTATGGAACTTGGAACACAAGAAGTATAAATGGGAAGGAAGAGGAGCTGGTGGAAGAGATGAGGAAAGCAAAACTAGAAATCCTGGCTATAACGGAAACGAAGAAAAAAGGACAAGGAGTCATGGATCTCGATGGCAACACGTTGCTCTACAGTGGTGTACCCATATCTGAAAGAGCTAAAGGGGGCGTGGGTTGCATTGTGGCCCAAAATCAAAAAGATAGTATCAAGGGATGGAACTTTGTCTCGGAGCGCATTATGGTTGTTAAACTAAAAGAAGGAGAAACCATAGTCAACCTGGTCATAGTGTATGGGCCAAATGAGGATGAGAGAGCAGAGGTCAAGGAGGAATTCTTCGAGCTGCTTCAAAGGACAGTGGATGACTGCCTAGATGAAGTTATTATGCTCGGAGATTTTAATGCCAGAGTTGGAAATGACCATGCTAGATGGGGTGGAGTTATCGGAAGATATGGAGAAGATACTCTCAATGACAATGGAAAGCGACTCCTTAGATTCTGCAGTGAGCAGAATCTGATCATTACAAACACAAAGTTCCCCCATAAGCGCATACATGCATACACTAGATGTGAACCAACGAAGAATGAGAAGTCAGTGATCGACTATGCCATTGTTCGGAGAAGCTCTTTCAGATATGTCTGGAGGGGGCCAGAGAT
This sequence comes from Oreohelix idahoensis, assembly GCA_024509875.1. Taxonomy (NCBI): domain Eukaryota; kingdom Metazoa; phylum Mollusca; class Gastropoda; order Stylommatophora; family Oreohelicidae; genus Oreohelix; species Oreohelix idahoensis. Next base: position 474,900 of record JAMPIV010020829.1, on the reverse strand, counting down.
TGGAAGTGATCACTACCTGCTAACAATCAAACGAACAACTGAAAGAGTTGCTCAGCCTAGGAACTGCCCAACATCACGCAAGAAACCAAGTAAACGAGCAGGAGAAATGAGCATTAGGACCTACAAGCTGAGAGAGCCAGAAATTAAGACCAGATATCAGGGGCTTATTGCTACAGCAGTGAGCAACACAGAAGAACGACCTGATGACTTGGAAACCCTCTGGAATAAATTCAAGGATATCATAAAGACAGCTGCTGCAGAAGCATGCGGTGAAGTCCGACTTGGGAACCAGAGAAAGAGGACACCTTGGTGGACAGAGGAAGTCAAAGAGAAAATAAGAGAGAAGAAAATGGCATGGAAACAATACTTAGGAGCTAAAAACACAACAGGACAAATGGAAAAATATAGAGAATATGTGACACTCAGAACAGAAGCAAAGAACAAAGTGCTAGCAGCAAAACAGAAGTCCTGGGAAGAATTTGGAGAAAAGCTAGAAAAAGATGCACAAGAAAACCAGAAATTGTTCTATAAGACCCTAAAGAACATGAGGAAAGAAAAACAATGCCCTCTCAAATTTATAAAGGACAAGCAAGGCAAATTGCTTACTGCCCCGAAGGAAGTAATGGAAAGATGGAAAGAATATTTCTCAGAACTCCTGGATGGTGAGCATGATGAAGCATCAGAAATGATAACCACTAGCACAGAAGAGAAAACCAATGATGGTGAAGATGACATAAAGATGGAAGAACTGAGGGCAGCACTAGAGAAAATCAAGATGGGCAAAGCAGCAGGGCATGATGGTATAACACCAGAAATGGTTAAGTACATGAGAGCATCAGGCGACCTATTACTCTTAAAGGTCCTACAGGCAGCATGGTGCAACAAGACCATACCAAAGGATTGGGAGATTGCCATCGTAACACCAATTTTCAAAAAGGGTGACAATCGACAATGTGGAAACCATAGAGGCATATCGCTTCTCAGTGTCCCTGGTAAAATCTACTCTAGAATCCTAGAGCAGAGACTCCGACGCCTAGCTGAGCCACAATTGGATGAGGTCCAGTGCGAATTCCGAGCAAACCGAAGTACTCAAGACCTAATCTTCACACTCAGACAGCTGAGTGAAAAGGCCCTTGAGTATAAGAGTGAGATCCATCTTTGTTTCATAGATCTGGAAAAGGCGTTTGACAGGGTCCCCTGGAGCAAACTTTGGGACTGTTTGGCAAGGAAGAATATTCCAGCACCTCTGATTCATGCTATACAGAGCTTCTACAAGTCTTGCAGAAATTATGTGAGGACAGCAAACCATAAGTCAGAAGAGTTCAGAACCACCACTGGTGTAAGACAAGGTGATATCCTATCACCTTACCTCTTCATACTCCTTATGGACGATGTCATCAAGGCATGTAAGGAGAGAACAAGAAAGTATTCAGTGGGGTACTGGAAGATGAGACAGGTCTATATTTCGGAGCTGGCATTTGCTGATGATGTTGCCCTGATTGCTAAATCAGAGGCACATCTCCAATCCAACCTGCAAGTCTGGAAGGAAGAGCTGGAGAAGAGAGGGATGGTCATAAGCAGCTCTAAAACAAAATCCATGGTGATATCACGAGAAGAAAGAAAACATCAGATTAAGTTGGGAGAACAGGTCCTGGAGCAGGTCGACCACTTTAAATATCTCGGAGCTATTATAGACCGAAAGGGAGGCATCAAAGAAGAGTTGGCCACTCGAAAAGCAGCGGCTGGGAGACTTTTTCAGGCCATAAATCGTGGATTCCTCAGCAAGAAAGAGGTTGGTAAGAAAACGAAGATGGCTGTATACCGCTCCACCTATGTCCCAGTCTTGACATATGGATGCGAGTCGTGGGCAATGACTACAACCCACAAAAGCCAGATCCAAACCTCAGAAATGAGGTATCTGAGGAAAGTGGTTGAAGTAACAAGAAGAGACATGGTCCGCAACCAGACGATCCGTCAAGGCCTAAAATCCCATCCGCTGCAGACCCAAATAGAACAGTCCCAACTAAGATGGTTTGGCCATGTCTGCAGAATGGGAGAAGATCGGCTACCACGACAAGCATGGGAAACAAAGAGCCAGGGATCCAGACCTCCAGGACGACCCAGAGTCCGCTGGGAGGACAACATTAGACAATCTTTGAAGGACCGAGGACTAGAATGGAACAAGGCCAGGAAGAAGACAGCTGATAGAATGGTCTGGCGCTCTCTCTTCCAAACCTCTACACCTCGCGGTAGAAGGGGAACGACTAAGTAAGTAAGTAAGATTTATTATTCTAATGCCATGGATTACGTTGGCTCATTGATGTACCTAGTATTATGATGTATGCATTTCCTTTCTTGATGGATTTTTTTACTTACACGATTTATCATTCTAATGCCATGGATTACGTCGGCTTATATGAACTGTATTGTAAGTTGCGGTGTACGCAACCAAGCTCTGGATATTTAAGATGCTGTGATTTACAGCGTTTTCTGCAATTTATTTGCCATGGATTTTGTATGCCATTATAACTTGTGACAGTGTGCTGTTCCTGATGTCTACGTTACTGTGACAATAAACTGTATATTGTGAGTTGGAAACCATTGGTCTTACCCGTTGGTCTATTGCTAATTATCGTTACTGTGGTGTGGATGATGGCAATGTAAACAAACTTAAAGTACCCATGACATTCGCCTATATTTATACATATTTGCACACCTGTCGGCCACCTGTAAGCCCGACCAAGGCTGATCGTATTTATCAGCGAATGTATTAACTTTGTCTAACCGTGCCACCCTTACTCACGGAAGAATCTACACATTAACATAAGTGTCTACTGATCCTGTCTACAAAGAAAACGCAACGCAACATAAGTGGTTGCCAGTGATATGGGGTGTGTTTAACATAAGTTGCCAAAAACTAGAACTACAAGGAGGTCAAGTCAAGATTTACAGTGTTGCCAGGTCTAGTTTTCGTGTGCAAGTTTCAAGTTGATGTCATGCAGTACGTGTCAAGGACCTGAGAAGTGAGGAGTTCCAGTACCTATCAACGTTGGACTTCTACAGACCGTGTGATACCCGATGCCCATCGTTTTGTCGCGAAGGCCGGGAGTTCTCTCTTTTGAAGATAAGTGGTTTTTTGTTTGTAAACTGTGCCACTTTATATGTAACAAGCCTTCCTCTATTGTGTGCATTATCTGTTCTATTTAGTGTTCTATGTTCTATATTCCATGTTTATGCGGGTTTAGTTGGGAGGTGACTTACGGTAGGAAACATCCCAGTTCATCCAGGGCCTACGTAAGCGTTCTTTAGGGACATTCTTGCGGATTTCCCGCAGTGGAAATTTCCAGCGAATTTTACTGAAGCATTTAAGTCCACTGTGTTTGGTAATCTGTGACACCATTGTTTAGGTGTGACGAACTGTTTCATTGTCGTTGTCGTAGTATTTTTTTTTCTGTGCCTTAGTTTATTGATTAATTTGTTTGTGATTGTCTTCCTCTATCTTGCTATCTTTACTTTATATACAATTTTTTTGTTTATACACTGTACTGTTGCTTGTCTTGTCACTCTTTTCGCAGTGTCATTGCATTCTTTGCAATATTTTTTCTTTAGTTTTTGCTTTCTCGTTTAGTTGATTCTGCGAACGTGGTCATTTGTTCTTTATATCTTGTCTTTGTCACTCTTGTTTGCATTGTCTATTTTTGTTATGATCGGATAGTATTATAATGCATACTTTAATAGTTAATTAATAACATTGTTAATAGTTAGAAAAGTAATTGTGCAAGTTCTATGGACAGGAACTTATTGTATTTGTGGGTGATAAATAAATCTTGAATTATTTGAGGAAGAAATCTTTCTAAGGTAGTAAGATTGCTCATACACATTTGTCATAATGGCATCTTTGGATTATTTCATTAAACAAGGGAAATCCCTAGGTATGACTGCTGAGGAAGTAAAACAATTCGCACTTGTCGAATATGACAAGGCTCAGAAGCTAGAAGAGAAAAAGTTAGAGGCGGAAGAGAAAAAACTTCAAAAGCAAATGGAAATGGAAGAGAAAAAATTAGAGGCGGAAAAACTTCAAAAGCAAATGGAAATGGAAGAGAAAAAATTAGAGGCGGAAAAACTTCAAAAGCAAATGGAAATGGAAGAGAAAAAACTTCAAAAGCAAATGGAAATGGAAGAGAAAAAACTTCAAAAGCAAATGGAAATGGAAGAGAAAAAACTTCAAAAGCAAATGGAAATAGAAGAAAGAAAACTTCAGATGCAAGCTGAAGAAAAACTTAGACTCCACGAGCAAAAGGTGTTATCTATGGAGCTTGAGAGAATGAAGGTAGTGAATGGTGTTAATACACAAAATGTTACGGACACTCAGACAACTTCTCATAGGACAAATGCTAATTCCTATTAGATCAGATTACCTCATTTTAAACCTATCTCCGACGATGTCTTATTCTGTCTGAATAGATTTGAACTCACATGTGAGTCTCATAAGATAGATAAGTCGGAATATTGTGCACGACTTATGGAACTACTTTCAGGTGAAGCTATGACAGCTATAAGTATGTTGGAGAGGCCTGACAAGAATAACTATGATACTGTCAGGGCTGTCTTGTTAAAAAAATACCAACTTGATGAAGACGGCTATCGTCTGCGCTTTAAGTCTCTATTACCAGAGACGGAAAGATTTTTCAGAGTTTATAGCGAATATACGTCTTACGTTCTCACGTTGGATTGAACTCTCAAAAACTGAACACACATATGAAGCTCTCATGGACTTATTGCTTCGTGACAAAGTCATGTCGTCAGTTAACACTTCTTTTCTTTCCTTTCTACATGAGCGAAAGCCTGCAAACTTGAATGATATGGAATAATACTGTCGCCAATACGTCACGGCACACCCAAATGTGATTGTTGGCCACTCTCAAATCAGAGAAGGTTTACCCGTGGCTTCGGCAATACCATATAGTTCTAATTTCCGCCGTAGATCACAAAGTGTTGATCGCAATTTTGGTAGGAGAGATCATCGTGATTTTAGACAGTACCAAGGGGGTCCATCACGTAGTAATTCTCCTTCTCCAAGAAACTGGAGACCATTTAACGGACCTCAACATTCCGGTTCCAACAATTCTGGAAATTCTGGAAGGGATAATTACACTAAGGGTTATCAACCTTACAGTAATTTTTCTCGAAGACAACAAAATCCATCGAATAGATATTTTGATCCAAGGGGAAATAGTAATCGCAACTATGCTAACTGGGGTTCAAATCAGAACAATGGTCTCAATAGAGGAAATAACAATGGTCCCAATAGAGATAATAGTTGTGATAGATCTCGATATGATGGTAGATCTCCAAATAATAGATCGCATCGCCATGCTAACTCTGCTCAACAGGAGCCCCAGGTTATTGATAATCAAGGTAACAATAATAATAGTGTCTCTATCGCTACTACTTGCTCTGCTTTCGATTTCGAGAGAGCATCTCAGTGCCCGGAGTGCACAACTTTGTTTCAGCCTACAGCGGTGACTACCTTGAGTTGCGGTCATCCTCTACCTACTCTTCCTGCCTTGTCTGCACATGACGGAAGAGGGTCTCTTACCCTACACAAGGGATTGGTAAATAGTAATTCCGTCTCAGTACTCTTTGATTTGGGATGCACAACTGTTGGGGTTAAGCAGTCTTTGATACACTCTTCCTGTGCCACTGGTAATGTGGTGAAATGTGTGACATTCGGTGGGACAGTTGAGACTTTTCCAACTGCATCGTCCACATTGCCACTCCCTTTTTTACGGGACATATCCACGCATGCATGCTCCCAAATCCGATTGCAGACCTTATCGTCGGTCGTATACATGGGGTTAAGGATTGTACTCCACAACAGATTGCTACCTGGGAACAGCAAAACATTCATGCTGCCTATGCTGTCACGACTAGAGCACAAGCTCAAAATCTATTACAGGTCCCACCTGCTACAACTATGGAGATACATGATCATGATGCTCACTCTGTTATTTCACGGGAGTCTTTTACCGAACTCCCGCAAAATGATACGTCGTTACAAACATTTTTTCTGCTAGTCAAACAGGATAACGCAAACTATGACACAAACCTTAAATATTGGTTCTTAATTAAAAATGGAGTGCTAATTCGGATGGTACGGGGTTCTACATCATCCATACGATCTCAAATTCTGGTACCTACTGACATGAGAGTTCGTATCTTACAACATGCCCACGACTCTCAGTGTGCAGGACATATGGGTTTTTCCCGAACTAAATCTAGGGTGCTTTCTTCCTTCTTTTGGCCGGGCGTAAATAAGGATATAACTATTTATTGTCGCTCCTGTAAGATATGTCAGGAGGTTAAGTCACGAGGTCCACGCCATTGTGATGCCACACTGTAATTCTGGCTTTTAACAGGCCCGATTTTGTGGTTCTAGTTTGAGTTTTCACCATTTCTCTTCTCTTTGTAATTATATGGGTTTGCCTTGTTTCTTCTCATGTGAATATATCGTGTTCGGTATTTTTGAGGAGGTAATTTTAATGGGTTCATTTTATGGTGGTAGGTTTATTTTTCACTCGGCCAGTTTTACTTTCTTATGATTTTTCGCGATTCCCGTAGATTTCGTTGTTTACGAAAAATAATCGCCATTTCCGGCACGCGATATGACGAGTCCGGAAGCACGCGGCCGGAAGCACGCGGCCGTCAGGTAACGTGACGCAATTTTAAGCACGCGGGGTTTGCGTGGGTTGATAGTATTGATTTTTCTAGCGCTCCCATTGGTCCGGGATTTGCGTAGGACGGGAATTCGCGTGGGTGTTTTCTCTTGTATATAATGAGACAGAAAACGGGGATTCGGTCTCTATGAAAAATAAGTGCCAGCCGTCAGACTACGTAATTTATCGTCTCCATTGCGGGGAAAAACAGCGATGAATTGCGAGTCTCGGCGAAACAGTGGGGAGCATAATTTTGTCAAATAAAATTATCCACGGCAAAAGACATCTCAGGGTCAGAGTACTCGAGTATCGTCAGGAGCAAAAGAAAATTACCCTATGGTCTCTGGCAGTGAAGTCCCTATGTTTCAGCTGGACCGAGGTTTATTTATCAGACAGCCGAGAGCATCGCTATTATAGTCTCTAGCAACGGCAGGTGGCCGGGAGACTGGTTTACATTTCATACAGCCAGAAATCAAGGCTGTGTCTTCCTCTAACTCCGGAGCGTGTTAAAAGAGGGAAGCAATTCAGCAGCAGAGAAGTTTTGTCGACAGTTAATCAAGTCCCTCATGCTTGATATCCGAACATCGTCATCACCAAAATCAGGAACAGGTGACAGGGTTACCATACCTAGGTCCTGATAGAAATCGAGAGAAGAGAGTAACGGAGACGCCGCATCATCAGCCCTCGAGTGTTAGAGAGACACTGAGATCAAGAGAGAAAGATAGAGAAGGAGGGAGAAAATAGACAGGACCAGTAGGGTCTGTTCCGTATCCATTGGACGGATAGACACTGAGTCTGCGTTCGTAAAACCAAGTCTATTATTTTAGCATTTCTTGTGGTGTAGTTATAGGCGCCTATCGCCTAACTAGTAGAAAGCTGTGTAGCGGTTCGTTGAGGAAGAGTCACCAGGACTGAGACAATAGAAAGCTTATTAATGTTAGAGAGTGGAGGCTAAAGTTGACAGCCCCACAAGATCAAAGTACTTTAAAGCACTAACCATTTTTATTGTTCCTCAGCAGGGTGACAGGAAGAGTGAATGTGATTGAGGTTTTTTTTGTTGAGTGTCTCTCAATTTAATTGTTACTTGTTTTTCAGCCCGTGCAACAGTGCACGCTATCGACTGACTTGATGACGTAATATGCCATTTTGATGTTTTTCTTGTATGTAAATAAATATATACATATATTATTTACTGGATCAGCTTCTATTCTTTACTATACTTACTCTATGTTGTCTGTATAGTGGTGTTTGTGGTCGTATTTATACACCTTATCTCCTTGTATTTAAAGGAAGTCAGAGGAGGGCGAGACTATAGCCAGTCTAAAGTCACGAAGCGGCAAGGGGAGATTCAAATCCTGGTTCTATCCCTTGAGCCAATAGTCGCGTCTGTCCACAGGCATGTCATTTTCCATCTAAATTCTATTTCCTCAGACTTTCTCATACTAGGGTCTTGCTTTCATTCAGGCACACTCTATAAACTTAAAACCACTTCGTGATAAGTGGGCGGCAATCGTCCGGTGGATCATTCTGTTGAGATCAATTCTGTGATCTACATTCATAGATTGTCTCTAGGAAGTTCTGAAAAATAGAGTTTCTTTAAATATCCCCTAGACTTGAGCTACTAGAACTGATCCAGTTATATGTTTTTCCACAGGTTGCAGTCTAGTAGATTTGTGGTAATTTTGATTTATATGACTTAGTGGTAATTGATGGCATACCGACATATTTTTCTATAACCGGAAGGTAATTTAGTTTTTGGTAGCTTGTTAACAAAAATTTTTCTCAGGTTATTATTCAGACTTGGTGCTAGTCTGAGGTCGGATTTTTGGAACAGCGGTTATAGAGGGAGTATTTTATATTACGTAACAGGTTGTTCCTTCTCTTTTCCTTTTCTGTCATTTTCTGTCAGTTGTGAACTTACAGCAGTTTACAGGTAAGATGGCGGATATGGCCAAGTTACGAGCTGCCTGGCGCGACGCTGCCCAGGACATGGGAATGGATAAAGAGGAGACAAAAGCCTACATGATCAGAGAAAATGATAGGCATAATCAACGGGAACTTGAGGAAAGGCAAAGGATAGCCGCCGCCGAAGCAGCGAAGGAGGAAAGGATAGCCGCCGCAGAAGAAGCAAAAGAAGAGAGGGCAACCGCAGCAGAGATGGAACTTCGGAAATTGGAAGCAGCAAAAGAGGAAAAGGCAGCGGAGAGAGCAAGTAATGGTCAGCACGACATGAACTGGCCCTGCGTTCTCTGGAACTGCAGTACCGATCCTCGGAAGGCAGTTCAGCTAATGGCGATTCACCCGGAGCAGGAGCGACAGACACCTCAGGAAACGGAGGGCCCCGGATGGCAGCCATGAGCTTCCCATTTGACTCGTTCCCTAATGGGAATGAAAAGATTGACGTGTTTTTAGAAAAATTTCAACGGATGGCAAAGGCATACGGGTTGGACGAGAGTCTGTGGTGTCTGAAATTATCGCAATCGCTCAAAGGTCATGCTTATGAAGTCTACAACAAGATGCTCCTAGATGACCAGAACAACTTCGAGGCACTGCGAAATGCTTTACTGCAAAGATTTCAGTGGACACCCCGGAAATGCCAAACCATGTTCAGGGAGAGCAGGCCGGAGAAGGGAGAGAGTTTCGCACAGTTTGCAGAGCGGGTGAGAAACTACCTAACTCGCTGGAGGGAACTGTCAGGACTGGCAAAAACTTTTGAAGGGTTGGAGGAGTTAGTCCTATGTGAACAGGTAAAAGCCAACATGTCCCCCGACTTGAGGCGGTATCTGGCAGAGCAGGGTGCCCAGCAACTAGATCAAATTATCATGTTCGCTGAAAGGTTCCAAACAGCACAGGCCGAGGTACTGAGCCAGAAACGGAAAAACCCTGACCCGCCAACCCGAGGACATAACACATCTCCCGACAAGCCAACTAACGGGCCGAACACCCGAGAGCCCCCTCCACCTGCTTCGAACTCCGCGAGGGACCCCAACCCACCGAATAAACGAGATGAGGCAAGGAGGGACCCCGGCCGCAAACACGCATATGGTCGGACGTGGGGTGGCCGAAATAATTATAACTCGCAGTGGAAAGCAGGGGGAAGCCGGGAAAACCCCCCGAAGAGAGTGGCCTGTTTACAAACTTCTGTACCAGACTTGGAGAAGGAGCAGGATTCTCAACCTACGAGTGACCGACCTTCTACGAGGGGAAGGGTAACGGTTAATGGGATCGAAACCGAGTGTTTGTATGATACAGGCTTAAGTTTCGAATGTCTCGTGGGCCATCATCTAGTGAAGCCCGAACAGATGACTGGAGAATTTGTGGAGATATGTGGGGTGTTAAAGGGAGATGCTCCAATGCGCCTCCCAGTAGCGCAGATAGAGATAGTGTCCAAATTTGTCAGGGGCACGATCAAGGCGGCTGTAATGGAGGGGCCCCTTTTTGAGGTCATTTTGGGATGTAGGTATGTGTACCTAGGGGACCCAAAGGAACCGGAAGTAGTGGCCGCAGTGGTTACTAGGGAGCAAGCAAAGAAGGAGAGGGAAAAGGAGGCCCCCACTAATCTGTTACCCCAGGAACTGCAGGAGGCACAACAACAGGATCCGACACTGGAGGCCTGTTTTCAGAAATTACCCACGTCGAAGGACCCCAAACAAAAGGGGAATTTCTTCAAGAAGGACGGGCTGATTTATCGCAGAGACGGAGGAGAAGAGCAGGGGCATAGCCAATTGGTAGTGCCAGCCAAGTATAGGCTGCAGATTTTAGAAATGGGGCATGCGCTTCCATTTAGTGGACATATGGGGCAGGGGGCCACCATACATAGAATAGCGGCTCATTATTTCTGGCCGGGAATGACCCAGGACATCATAAGATTTGTAAAATCGTGTGCTCAGTGTCAGAGAGTGGCACCCAAACACTGGACCCCCCAGTCCCGTTAGGAGAGATGCCCATCGTCGGTACCCCCTTTGAACGAGTGGCGGTTGACATTGTAGGCCCATTAGAAAGAACAAAGCGGCGGAACAGGTTCATCCTGACATTAGTCGATGTGTGCACCAAGTGACCAGAGGCCATCCCCCTGGCGGTCACCGACTCGAAACATGTTGCAGAAGCCTTGCTGCAAATCTTTACAAGACTGGGGTTTCCTCAGCAAGTGTTGACAGATAATGGGTCCCAATTTCGCAGCTTGCTGATGGAGGAGATCTTCAACATTCTTCGGACCCAACACATACATACCAGTCCGTATAACCCGGCAGGAAATGGTCTCGTGGAGAGATTCAACGGCAGCTTGATGACGATGCTGCGCAAATTAGGGCAGGAGCGGCCAGAGGATTGGGACCTTTTTATTCCCGCCGCCCTGTTTGCTTATCGCGAAGTCCCCCAGGCTTCTACAGGCTACCCGCCAGCCACCCTATTGTTTGGGCGACCGATCAAGGGCCCCTTGGAGGCACTGTTCAGGTCTTTGACAGATCGGAAGGCAGATGAGACAACGGTGTCGGCCTCCAAATATGTGGCAGAGCTACAGAAGCGACTACAGTTAGGTTGGAAAATGGCCTCAGACAACCTTCGTAAGGCTCGCGCAAAACAGGCGCAGAGATACAACAAGACGGCCAAGGAAAGAGAGCTCCAGGTAGGGGAGAAGGTCTTGTTGTTACTTCCCACCGGGGAAAACAAACTGCGCATTGGATGGCAGGGGCCTTTCGAGGTGTTAGAGAAAATCTCTAACACCAACTATAGGATCGCTACAGGGGAAAAAGGAAGATATACCACGTGAATCTCCTTAAGAAATTTTTAGAACGAGCCCCACCATCTCAAGACCACCTGTTAGCTTTGGCGGTAGCTATTGAGGCAAAGGACGACCCAGAGGATTATGGGGAGTACCCCTTACACCCAACAGAGTCGTAACGAGACGTAAAATTTGGGGAAAATCTTTCAGAAGGAGCGACGCGAGAACTCAGGACGGTATTACAACAATACACGGACGTTTTAACGGATAAGCCTGGACTCACCCACCTCTCGGAATTTGAGATGAAACTGAAAGACGACACCCCAGTACGGACTAAAATATATCCGGTCCCGTACGCCAAAGCTGCTGCGTTACGGGAGGAAATTGAAAAACTGCTGGCGGCCAACATCATTTCTGAAACCACATCCCCATACAGTTCGAGCGTGGTCCTATTACAAAAACCTAACGGTGAGACCCGACTGTGCATCGATTATCGATTGCTCAACCCCGTGACGGAATTTCAACCGGAAGCCCTCCCCAGCCCTGCGGAACTGTTTTCCAAATTGAGCCAGGCGAAGATCTTCTCGAAAATAGACCTCAGTAAAGGCTATTATCAAATTCCGGTGAAAGAGGACGTCAGGCCGATGCTGGCCTTTAGCACTAGTGAAGGGCACTATACGTTTAACGTCATGCCGTTTGGGTTACATAATGCCCCAGGTGCCTTCACACGAATGATGAGGAAGCTATTAGGGCCGTTGCAAAACCCCCACATTCATAATTTTATGGACGATATCCTCATCGCCACGGAAACGGAGGAGGAACACATAGCAACTGTCGCCTCGCTCCTCGGGAGATTGAAGGAGGCGGGGCTTACCGCCCGCCCGAGCAAATGTTTACTCGGCTTTGACACCCTAGATTTCCTAGGCCACACTATCGCTCACGGATGCATGTGGCCGCTGGACAAAAACGTGGAGAAAATTAGGAAAGCAGTTCGCCCCATCACAAAAAAGGACACGAGATCCTTTATCTCCCTGTGCGCATATTACCAAAAATTCATTCCGAATTTTAATAGCTTAACAGGGCCGTTGACCGACCTCACTCGGAAAGGTCAACCGGAAAAAATTCGGTGGACAGCAGAATGTGAGAGAGCGTACACCACTCTTAAGGAGCTGCTGACCAGTTCGCCAATACTTCGGCTCCCAGATCTAACAAAACCCTTTGTGTTAAGGGTGGACGCCAGCGCCATCGGAATTGGATCCACTCTTTTACAAGCCGACGAATCACAACAAGGTCTGTTGTTCCCAGTTTCCTATGCCAGTAGGAAACTTAATGCGACCGAAAGAAACTACTCAACAATAGAACGAGAGTGCCTTGCATTAGTGGCTGGTATTCGCAAACACCACGAATACCTATACGGGGTCACGTTTGTACTGCAAAGTGACCACGCTCCTTTGGCGTTTTTGGGAGCCAACAAGCACAATAATGCTAAAATCATGAGATGGGCTTTATTGTTGGGCATGTACTCGTTTTCGGTGCAATACATCCCAGGAAAGGATAATGTAGGAGCCGATTTCTTAAGTCGACATCTGGCTCCGGAAGAGAATAAGGATGAAGAAGGAGTGCTCACAGACATCTCTGTAGACAGGAATAAGGGCCAGTATGAAACCCAGAGATTTCATTGATTTAGCACGGATTCCCGCACTTGAAAGGGGGGACTTATGTGATGCCACACTGTAATTCTGGCTTTTAACAGGCCCGATTTTGTGGTTCTAGTTTGAGTTTTCACCATTTCTCTTCTCTTTGTAATTATATGGGTTTGCCTTGTTTCTTCTCATGTGAATATATCGTGTTCGGTATTTTTGAGGAGGTAATTTTAATGGGTTCATTTTATGGTGGTAGGTTTATTTTTCACTCGGCCAGTTTTACTTTCTTATGATTTTTTGCGATTCCCGTAGATTTCGTTGTTTACGAAAAATAATCGCCATTTCCGGCACGCGATATGACGAGTCCGGAAGCACGCGGCCGGAAGCACGCGGCCGTCAGGTAACGTGACGCAATTTTAAGCACGCGGGGTTTGCGTGGGTTGATAGTATTGATTTTTCTAGCGCTCCCATTGGTCCGGGATTTGCGTAGGACGGGAATTCGCGTGGGTGTTTTCTCTTGTATATAATGAGACAGAAAACGGGGATTCAGTCTCTATGAAAAATAAGTGCCAGCCGTCAGACTACGTAATTTATCGTCTCCATTGCGGGGAAAAACAGCGATGAATTGCGAGTCTCAGCGAAACAGTGGGGAGCATAATTTTGTCAAATAAAATTATCCACGGCAAAAGACATCTCAGGGTCAGAGTACTCGAGTATCGTCAGGAGCAAAAGAAAATTACCCTATGGTCTCTGGCAGTGAAGTCCCTATGTTTCAGCTGGACCGAGGTTTATTTATCAGACAGCCGAGAGCATCGCTATTATAGTCTCTAGCAACGGCAGGTGGCCGGGAGACTGGTTTACATTTCATACAGCCAGAAATCAAGGCTGTGTCTTCCTCTAACTCCGGAGCGGGTTAAAAGATGGAAGCTATTCAGCAGCAGAGAAGTTTTGTCGACAGTTAATCAAGTCCCTCATGCTTGATATCCGAACATCGTCATCACCAAAATCAGGAACAGGTGACAGGGTTACCATACCTAGGTCCTGATAGAAATCGAAAGAGAGTAACGGAGACGCCGCATCATCAGCCCTCGAGTGTTAGAGAGACACTGAGATCAAGAGAGAAAGATAGAGAAGGAGGGAGAAAATAGACAGGACCAGTAGGGTCTGTTCCGTATCCATTGGACGGATAGACACTGTGTCTTCGTTCGTAAAACCAAGTCTATTATTTTAGCATTTCTTGTGGTTTAGTTATAGGCGCCTATCGCCTAACTAGTAGAAAGCTGTGTAGCCGTTCGTTGAGGAAGAGTCACCAGGACTGAGACAATAGAAAGCTTATTAATGTTAGAGAGTGGAGGCTAAAGTTGACAGCCCCACAAGATCAAAGTACTTTAAAGCACTAACCATTTTTATTGTTCCTCAGCAGGGTGACAGGAAGAGTGAATGTGATTGAGGTTTTTTTTGTTGAGTGTCTCTCAATTTAATTGTTACTTGTTTTTCAGCCCGTGCAACAGTGCACGCTATCAACTGACTTGATGACGTAATATGCCATTTTGATGTTTTTCTTGTATGTAAATAAATATATACATATATTATTTACTGGATCAGCTTCTATTCTTTACTATACTTACTCTATGTTGTCTGTATAGTGGTGTTTGTGGTCGTATTTATACACCTTATCTCCTTGTATTTAAAGGAAGTCAGAGGAGGGCGAGACTATAGCCAGTCTAAAGTCACGAAGCGGCAAGGGGAGATTCAAATCCTGGTTCTATCCCTTGAGCCAATAGTCGCGTCTGTCCACAGGCATGTCATTTTCCATCTAAATTCTATTTTCTCAGACTTTCTCATACTAGGGTCTTGCTTTCATTCAGGCACACTCTATAAACTTAAAACCACTTCGTGATAGCCATGCAGCTCCCATCCAAACTGCAGACGTCCCTATTCGTCCTTTTGAAAAGATGGCAATTGACATTATTGGTCCTTTGCCAGTCAGATCTGCTAGGGAACACCAATACATTCTTACATGTATTGAGATGTGTACGCATTGGCCAGAGGCTATACCTCTTAAGAACATTTCATCTGCTGATGTTGCAGATGCTCTTTGGCTAATTTTTTCTCGCCTGGGTTTTCCGAAGAAAATTTTGTCTGATTATGGCACACAATTTGTGTCCGACTCTATGTCTCAAGTAATGGCCATGCTCCACATTGACAGATCCCTAAGCAGTGTATTTCACGCCATGTCAAATGGTTTAGTTGAACGTCAAAACAGAACGCTTAAGCAGTTACTTGGGAAGATAACTGATGACTATCCTCAGAATTGGGACAGGGTTTTACCCGCTGCACTTTTCGCATATCGGGAAGTGCCAAATGAGCATACGGGGTTTTCACCATTCGAGCTAGTTTTCGGTGCACAACCTCGTGGTCCCATGTCGTTACTTCACGACCTACTAACTGCTGATGACATTAATGATGACACTCAATCTTCTTATGAATATGTCATCACTCTAAGACAGAAAATTATTGATGCATGTAAGTTGGCTACCTCTGCATCTGAGTCTGCCAAGGAGAAGGCAAGGCTCTTTGCGAATAGATACAGACGTTTACGACAACTCTCTCCGGTTGACGAGGCATATGTTTTACTTCCCCGTAAGGACAATCGACTTCTTATTGCCTGGAAAGGCCCTTATACTATTGTCTCGAGAATTTCTGACGTCGACTATATTGTCGACATTGACGGGAAACATAAAAACTATCACATTAACATGTTGAAGGAATTTTACACCCGTCCAGACTATTTACAGTCGGTCTTTCAGGCGACAGACGACCCTCCGGTTCATCATAATCACTATGCCTCTTTGTCTGTTATTCGGGAGGAAGAGGCTACTTTTTCTGACGTGCATCTTCCTCTTCCTGTTGTTCCATTGCATTCAACAGAATCCTGGGAAAATGTGACTATTTCTTCTTAACTGCCTGCAGAAAGACAGCAGCAAGTCTCCTCTTTATTACAGACTTTTCAGGATGTCCTTACTGACATTCCTGGTCGGACATCGGTCATTGCACATGACATTATACTCACTGATTACAACTCTATTAGAGTTCGACCTTACCCAATTCCGCTACATTTTCAAACTCAAGTTGAAAAAGAATTAGATGAAATGCTACGATTACATATAATCGAACCATCTACTTCGGCATACTCCTCTTCTATAGTTATTGTCAGGAAGAAGGACAATAACATACGTTTTTGTGTTGATTATCGCAAATTAAATCAAGTGTTTAAATTTGATGCAGAACCAATGCCTTTGTTGGAAGATACTTACTTAGTCGTTCCCCTTCTACCGTGAGGTGTAGAGGTTTGGAAGAGAGAGCGCCAGACCATTCTATCAGCTGTCTTCTTCCTGGCCTGGTTCCATTCTAGTCCTCGGTCCTTCAAAGATTGTCTAATGTTGTCCTCCCAGCGGACTCTGGGTCGTCCTGGAGGTCTGGATCCCTGGCTCTTTGTTTCCCATGCTTGTCGTGGTAGCCGATCTTCTCCCATTCTGCAGACATGGCCAAACCATCTTAGTTGGGACTGTTCTATTTGGGTCTGCAGCGGATGGGATTTTAGGCCTTGACGGATCGTCTGGTTGCGGACCATGTCTCTTCTTGTTACTTCAACCACTTTCCTCAGATACCTCATTTCTGAGGTTTGGATCTGGCTTTTGTGGGTTTAGTCATTGCCCACGACTCGCATCCATATGTCAAGACTGGGACATAGGTGGAGCGGTATACAGCCATCTTCGTTTTCTTACCAACCTCTTTCTTGCTGAGGAATCCACGATTTATGGCCTGAAAAAGTCTCCCAACCGCTGCTTTTCGAGTGGCCAACTCTTCTTTGATGCCTCCCTTTCGGTCTATAATAGCTCCGAGATATTTAAAGTGGTCGACCTGCTCCAGGACCTGTTCTCCCAACTTAATCTGATGTTTTCTTTCTTCTCGTGATATCACCATGGATTTTGTTTTAGAGCTGCTTATGACCATCCCTCTCTTCTCC
Organism: Oreohelix idahoensis; assembly: GCA_024509875.1. Taxonomy (NCBI): domain Eukaryota; kingdom Metazoa; phylum Mollusca; class Gastropoda; order Stylommatophora; family Oreohelicidae; genus Oreohelix; species Oreohelix idahoensis. The sequence goes on along the minus strand of JAMPIV010020829.1, from coordinate 457,791 downwards.
AGCTCTTCCTTCCAGACTTGCAGGTTGGATTGGAGATGTGCCTCTGATTTAGCAATCAGGGCAACATCATCAGCAAATGCCAGCTCCGAAATATAGACCTGTCTCATCTTCCAGTACCCCACTGAATACTTTCTTGTTCTCTCCTTACATGCCTTGATGACATCGTCCATAAGGAGTATGAAGAGGTAAGGTGATAGGATATCACCTTGTCTTACACCAGTGGTGGTCCTGAACTTTTCTGACTTATGGTTTGCTGTCCTCACATAATTTCTGCAAGACTTGTAGAAGCTCTGTATAGCATGAATCAGAGGTGCTGGAATATTCTTCCTTGCCAAACAGTCCCAAAGTTTGCTCCAGGGGACCCTGTCAAACGCCTTTTCCAGATCTATGAAACAAAGATGGATCTCACTCTTATACTCAAGGGCCTTTTCACTCAGCTGTCTGATTGTGAAGATTAGGATTTGAGTACTTCGGTTTGCTCGGAATCCGCACTGGACCTCATCCAATTGTGGCTCAGCTAGGCGTCGGAGTCTCTGCTCTAGGATTCTAGAGTAGATTTTACCAGGGACACTGAGAAGGGATATGCCTCTATGGTTTCCACATTGTCGATTGTCACCCTTTTTGAAAATTGGTGTTATGATGGCAATCTCCCAATCCTTTGGTATGGTCTTGTTGCACCATGCTGCCTGTAGGACCTTTAAGAGTAATAGGTCGCCTGATGCTCCCATGTACTTAACCATTTCTGGTGTTATACCATCATGCCCTGCTGCTTTGCCCATCTTGATTTTCTCTAGTGCTGCCCTCAGTTCTTCCATCTTTATGTCATCTTCACCATCATTGGTTTCCTCTTCTGTGTCAGTGGTTATCATTTCTGATGCTTCATCATGCTCACCATCCAATAGTTCTGAGAAATATTCTTTCCATCTTTCCATTACTTCCTTCGGGGCAGTAAGCAATTTGCCTTGCTTGTCCTTTATAAATTTGAGAGGGCATTGTTTTCTTTCCTCATGTTCTTTAGGGTCTTATAGAACAATTTCTGGTTTTCTTGTGCATCTTTTTCTAGCTTTTCTCCAAATTCTTCCCAGGACTTCTGTTTTGCTGCTAGCACTTTGTTCTTTGCTTCTGTTCTGAGTGTCACATATTCTCTATATTTTTCCATTTGTCCTGTTGTGTTTTTAGCTCCTAAGTATTGTTTCCATGCCATTTTTTTCTCTCTTATTTTCTCTTTGACTTCCTCTGTCCACCAAGGTGTCCTCTTTCTCTGGTTCCCAAGTCGGACTTCACCGCATGCTTCTGCAGCAGCTGTCTTTATGATATCCTTGAATTTAATCCAGAGGGTTTCCAAGTCATCAGGTCGTTCTTCTGTGTTGCTCACTGCTGTAGCAATAAGCCCCTGATATCTGGTCTTAATTTCTGGCTCTCTCAGCTTGTAGGTCCTAATGCTCATTTCTCCTGCTAGTTTACTTGGTTTCTTGCGTGATGTTGGGCAGTTCCTAGGCTGAGCAACTCTTTCAGTTGTTCGTTTGATTGTTAGCAGGTAGTGATCACTTTCAATCTCTGGCCCCCTCCAGACTCTTGCATCTCGGACATATCTGAATGAGCTTCTCCGAACAATGGCATAGTCGATCACTGACTTCTCATTCTTGGTTGGTTCACATCTAGTGTATGCATGTATGCGCTTATGAGGGAACTTTGTGTTTGTAATGATCAGATTCTGCTCACTGCAGAATCTAAGGAGTCGCTTTCCATTGTCATTAAGAGTATCTTCTCCATATCTTCCGATAACTCCACCCCATCTAGCATGGTCATTTCCAACTCTGGCATTAAAATCTCCGAGCATAATAACTTCATCTAGGCAGTCATCCACTGTCCTTTGAAGCAGCTCGAAGAATTCCTCCTTGACCTCTGTTGGAAGATTTGCTCATCAAACTTTCTAATTCAGTCTTCTTTACAGAACTAGACTTGTCTAAGAGATTCCTTCTTGGCGCTCATTTTATAGTGGAGACTGACCAAAAAGCCCTCACGGCTATACAGAACAAGGACTTGAAGAGCTCCAGATCCACACGTTATCCCATTTCTTTGCAGCCCTTTCACTTTTCTATACGAGCTATTAGAGGTTCGAACAATGTGATGGCAGACATATTATCTCGATGCCCACAGGATTCTACTTAACTACTTTCCTCTGGATTTGCCTAGTGATGTCGGTATGACTTGCATGTTCACGACTTTTCCATACATCATTACACGCTACTATTTTTCTCGGACACTTTTATCACCCTATATAATTAATTATTCCAGGTTAGTTTGTGCTACTTTCTCTGTTACTCTTTCTCGTGTAACGGAGGAAGGTTTGATTAACATCATAAAGTGGTCTGAAATTTACACAGCCACATTTCGTAGGTTAAATTTAAAGTTAACATTGTTCTCTCATAAAATCCTACCGTTACCAAACATAAATTTTCATTTGATATTCGCAGGAACGGCTTCTCGATGGGAATCGGAGCTGTTTTGTTACATGTTTTAGCAGTTACCCTACAACCTGTTCTACGTGTCACCTTGTGCTAGTTTGACTGTACCACTCAAGCCATTCAGAATTCTGACTCCGCAGTGGATGTTTTTTCACTCACAAGACTTTCCAAGACCGCTGGAGCTTTGATATTGTATTATTTGATTTTCATGTCACATGTTATTAGAATAGTATTCATATATGACAGTGTGTTGATGAACTATGAATGAGTGACAATAGTATTGACTATAATAGTTAAACTTCACGTATCATTACGATTCATTTCGGTGGTGTACATTTACCAAGTGTGGTTTTTTTTCTTGCTGATATTGTTATTTATGTGCATTACCTAGCACTTAGTTGTGCGCCAGTAGTAATTGTTTATACGCGTTATTAGTTCGATTTCTTAAATAGACTCATTATTAGTACTGAATAAGTTAATTAACTTGTTTCTCTTGCATAGCATGCTCTATTTAAATTGTAGCTTTCTTTTGTTTTTTAGTATATATGCATTGCCTTTTTGTTCCATGCTGTTTTGCCATAATTGTATTTTTTTAAAATTTACACAATGCATTGTTTAGTTTCAATTGTTACCATGATGTATCATTGCCTTCTTTCACTACACACATTTCATTGCTTTCTTTCTTTGCTGGTCATTTTTCATTTCATTTCATCTCTTCTTTTCACTTTCAACGTATTGGTTCATATTTTGTCTATGCTTGCATACTTCATCTTTGTTTGAATTTGATTCTCTTTGCATACTTCATCTTCATACTCTACACATACTCCCATCGCTCTATTGTTGGTTTACCTATATGACTTAACATAGTGTAATTCTTTGTTGTAGATATTAGAGTTTCATCGACCTCACATTTTTGTTTGATGTAATTTTTTTCAACAACAACAAAAATGATGATAAAATTTTTTTCCCCGGGGGTCGGTGTAATCTGTTAAGTCATATTTTGAGTCAGAGTTAAGTGTTAAAGATTTTTTTGTACGGGGCTGTTTTTTCTAGTAAGCACGTTTAAAGTAATGTGTTGATTTTTGTTTGGGTACTTTTTGTACGCTATGTTTTTCTCGAACATTGCTCAACTGAGTAGGTGTTAGTCTTTAAAAAAAAAAATAAATAAAGAAAGTGTTCGAATGTTCTTAGTGGTAGTTTGGGGGGAGATACGGATGAGATGAGCTCAGTTCTCAAGCGGTTAGTTCGCGCATGAGCAATTTTTTACTGAGTTGTACTGAGAGACTGTGATCTCGGGATTAGTATGTACCTGGCAGAGCTTCGAGACGGTTTTAGTCTCGTTAGTGTGACCAGAAGATATTTTTGAAGAGAATATATTATTGAAGTGAAGATAGATAAATTATTGAAGAGAATGTTTTTTCTCCCAGGAGATTTATTATTCTAATGCCATGTATTACGTTGGCTCATTGATGTACCTAGTATTATGATGTATGCAGTTCCTTTCTTGATGGATTTTTTTACTTACACGATTTATCATTCTAATGCCATGGATTACGTCGGCTTATATGAACTGTATTGTAAGTTGCGGTGTACGCAACCAAGCTCTGGATATTTAAGATGCAGTGGTTTACGGTGTTTTCTGCAATCTATTTGCCATGGATTTTGTATGCCATTATAACTTGTGACAGTGTGCTGTTCCTGATGTCTACGTTACTGTGACAATAAACTGTATATTGTGAGTTGGAAACCATTGGTCTTACCCGTTGGTCTATTGCTAATTATCGTTACTGTGGTGTGGATGATGGCAATGTAAACAAACTTAAAGTACCCAAGACATTCGCCTATATTTATACATATTTACACACCTGTCGGCCACCTGTAAGCCTGACCAAGGCTGATCATATTTATCAGCGAATGTATTAACTTTGTCTAACCGTGCCACCCTTACTCACGGAAGAATCTACACATTAACATAAGTGTCTACTGATCCTGTCTACAAAGAAAACGCAACGCAACAGATATACATCAACATTTTAACCCTGTCTTGTTTCTACCATGATGTGAGAAGAAGATCAGTGAGTAATTGACTTCTGCTAACTCATACATTAGAATTTGTTGAGTAGCATGTATATAATGAAATAACACTTTGTCACTGAAAGGAAATTCCATGTAGAACTTTGCCTAACCAAATATGGTAATTTCCTATCTTTCGTACCTTTTTGCTCCGTAGTGAAAATATGTAGTTAAGTGTTGTTTCGTAGCGCTTAGGGTTAGGATTAGGGTTAGAATTAGGGTTAGGATTAGGGTTAGGATTAAGGTTAGGATTAGGGTTTGTGTTAGGGTTAGTGTTAACCATAATACTAATCCTAACCCTAATCCTAACTCTAACTGCTACGAAACAACACTTAACTACATATATTCACTGCGGAGCAAAAAGGTACGAAAGATAGGAAATTACCCAAAATATACTGAAATAATATGCTGCAAATAAACATATGATTATTATTCCAGTATTCAAATTAACAATAATAGATCACTTACTGCGCTCATCTGAACCACTGCTGTGTTTTCGATGGGCATTTCCCCTCTGTATTTACTTTGAAGCCCTTATGTTCAGGCAGGTCTGCCCGGCTAATCTGCCGTTTCGAGAGTCGCGCCTAAATTCACTACACGGTTTGCCGGGTTTATTTATTGCTAAATTTAAATGGGGGTGTGGACGTGACCTGTTGTTACCCCTTGTCCCATCCCCAACACACTCACACACAATCACACACACTGGCAGGTACTTTGATATCAGGCGAGTTATTTTAAAATAACTGAAATAACTGAGCACTGGTTGCAGAGATCAAATATCGTGTGACTTCCTGTATCTGCTACTACACGGGAAATTTATCGGCAGGGAAACCCATGTTAACTCTTTCAGTCCCAAGCAAAAAATTGGGTTTGGCCCAAGCACAAATGGCCACCCCAGTGCTTTTTTATTGTCGCTGTTTGGAAAATTCTTTTTAATGTTCATATTCATAAATACACGAGGTATTTAGAAGAAAGTACTTCCTCTCAGAAATGACGTATTGGGTTGTTAAAATTAGAAAACAGCTCTAGAAAGTAGCAAAAGATACAAAAGCCGATTTAACGTTCATTGGGTCAAATGGGTCTGGAAGGAAGTGCGATATATCGGCTTTTGGGACTTAAAGAGTTAATAGAACACGCAAGCTACGGTCAGAAGTTCAAGGCGGGGAGTCGAAAGACTTTTGCCATTAAAACAGTGAACAAAGAGAGAGGTAACCCTATGGGAAGAGTGAGAGAACTTAAGATTGTAGACAAGTGGTGGATTTTCTAGAAATAAGTTGAATGAGTGCAAAAAGATTTTAAGAAGAGAAAAGAAGGCGATTTTACACTTCGTGGCACACACCAAATAAAGCAACCATCCTCACAGATTCCCTTTCATCGGTACTAGCTATCAGAAATAGAAATGAATGTAGCAGGCCAGATATTATAGAGGAAATACTACAGGTCAATACATATCAACACAATGCAGTGTCTATTTGTTTGGCGAAAAGTACTTCTATATCGTCAATGAATGATAGAAGCGTGGACAGTAACTTTCGCTCGGCCTAAGTATTGATAAGCCCTCGTTGACAAATGTAAACAAACAACAGCAGCCCGAGGCATATTAGTAATACTGAGGTTTAAATTGTGAGTCGGGGAGGATAGGGAGAACGCGTGTACTGCTAACATATAAAATACCAATTTTGCTTGTATGTTAAGGAAAAAAAAAGAAACAAACAAAAACGAGATAAAACAAAATAAAAATAATACTCAGGGGGAGAGGTATAAAGAAACCTTATTTTTTTTTTTAAACAAAGAAATCCGTTCAACCCTCCATGGGTTATAATTAGGATTTATAGTGTAATAAATTAATTCAAGACAATATAACAACCCCCCCCCCCCCCCCCCCTTCTCTTCCACTCAGTCCAAACAGTGAGAATCAAAACCAGAATTGTGTATGTGTGTGGTGACCTCCCTTTTCCAAGAAACAAACAAACAATAAAAAATTAATAAATAATGAAGGGGGGGAAAAAATAGTCTCTCATAACTGCCCTGCTGGTAATACCAGGTGAAAAGGGGTGAGAAAGCCCAGGGGTGTCTGAGATTACACCAGATCCATCAATTATCTGCCATCATCCACACAAGCACCCCATCAGACTACCCCTTTTCCTCACGCCATCATTGATCATTATATATTAATTTAAATTTAGTTCTTGTTATATACTGCTTTACTATATTGTGCAATTCTCTAGATCTATCTATTCTCAACACCTGTTCCACAGTTATGGGTGAATTGCATTCCTATAAATATATTAGTAGTAGTAAATATATAGAATTGAGACCTTATAAGATCAGGAGGTATAATGTAATGAAATGAGCGGTACCATTAAAAAAAATTTTTTTTTTTTTTTTAAAAATAATGGCTACTCATTTGTTGTCATTTCTTGGCAAGTGGCAAACATAGTGTACCGGAACCGGATACGAAAATTAACCAAACAGCACAGAAACAAAAAAAGTGAATTCACAACAGACGGACGGTTTGGAACATAAGTTTTTATTTACTCGTTTATTTACTTACTTATTATTTACTTTCTTGAATTTCTACGGAAGCAGTAATTACAAATACATTCTATGTTGTTGTATATAGCTGAGTCAGTTTTCTTTACTGAGTTAACTTTCAAACACGCCAGCAAGCCCAAAGCCTATTTAGCAACCTCAGAGTGGTTGAAATGATCATGTTCTTCGATGTTATCCTAATAAGACGCTCACATCTCTAGGTTTAGGATTAGAATTCCGAAACCTCACCCTTACTCCTTATTGCTGCGTCTCTGAATTCTGTTTTGAAGGCCCACTATTTTTCATTTCAACCGCTGGAGCCTAACAATTTGAATGTCTATTAATATAGCAATGTAGCCAAGGACAAACTAATAAATGTAGGGACGAGTAAATCAGAGATTAAGAGCTTAGGGCCTAATTAAAGATTTAATAATAGATGAATGGAAAGCAGAGTGGGATAAAAATCTGAAAGGAAGACATGCATATAAGATGTTCAAGGCTCCAACAAGAAAATGTCAGATATCTAGGGAATTGAAAATTCACAGTAATAAGAAACTTCTCAGATTACAGCTGGGAAAAGACTATTTCAGAATAGAAGAACCTTACTGTGCAGGATGTCTTCAAGACAATAATATAGAAAATTTCTTGTTAAAGTGTAAGAGGTATGAACAAATGAGAATACCAATATTAGATTATTTGCAAGCATCCAACTTACCTATAAATATAGAAGAGGTGTTGAGAATAGACAGACCTAGGGAACTGCATTATATAGTCAAACAATATTTAACACGAACAAATGTTAATATATAGTGGCTGGGAATGTGAAGGTCTGATGCTGTTCTTACAATGCATATGACTTTTAACAGATGAAAGTCAATTAAATATCTGTTAAAGTCAGTTATATAACTGGAACCACCAGGCCTTTACACCCCTCCACTTTAATATTATTCTTGTTCAGAGTTTCTTCTTGATTTTGTTTTGTTTGTTATTTTTATTTATTTAACGTATAAGCACAATTGTGATTGTCCCTATTTACAATGATTTGACAAATGTGATGCCACTTTCTCATATCGGCAGTTGTTCATATTATTTTGAATTGAAAACAATATATATCCTAATTATAACCCATCAGAGGTTGAACGGGTTATTTTTCTTCATTAATTTAAAAAAAAAAAATAGAACAAAGTACTTTTTGAAATAGATTAGTAAACATAAAAATTATAGTTACATTAGTGTTAAAATTAACAAATAGAAAGAAAATTGTTGTAATGAATTGTTATGTACCCTTGAAGTGTAGGCCCAAGCAAAAAAGTGGGGTTAGCCCAAACAAAAATGGCCACTCCAGTGTGTTTTTATTGTTGTTGTTTGGAAGTAATTTTTAAAAATGTTCATATGCATAAATAATTTTGTTCCCTGTATATGAAACTGAAGGGAAATGGATGTACTTTACTCTATTGCTACAAGTATAAAAGCATTCATTGAAAGATTATTAGTTATCCAAGGTAAAATGGAGGCTGAAAGAAAAAACTGGTGAAAAATTAGAGCAAAAGTATTCAATCAAATTCTTCTAGAACTGTTCCCCAGGAGAATATCCAAGGGTAAAGTTTCAAAATGTCATAAACAGAAGTATTCTAACAAAGTACAATCAGTTTTTAGTCAATAAACACCCAGGAAATTGTTAATTTCACAGATTACAACAACAGGTCACATGGTTGTAAAAAAGAGGAAATTATATATTCTTACCTTGCTGAGCTGCTCCTCGTCTCAAGATGATGTGTAAATCCATAGGAAATCACATAAGGTCACTCACAAATATATTTACACTAGGCCTATGTATAAACATTACTTTATCATGACACATTATATGAACTTATTACAGTTTGATTACATGTTCCTGTATCCATAACTTCATTATCGACATCAGACCTTCCATTATCATACTCGGTTTCTGAGGACTCGATATCAAGCTCCTGCTTCGCTATCCTGTGAATAAATACTACAATCTGAATTATTATCACTATCTAGAATTTCTTATAAATACTACAATCTGAATTATTATCGCTATCTAGAATTTCTTATAAATACTACAATCTGAATTATTATCACTATCTAGAATTTCTTACAAATACTACAATCTGAATTATTATCACTATCTAGAATTTCTTATAAATACTACAATCTGAATTATTATCACTATCTAGAATTTCTTATAAATACTACAATCTGAATTATTATCACTATCTAGAATTTCTTACATCTACAATCTGAATTATTATCACTATCCAGAATTTCTTATAAATACTACAATCTGAATTATTATCACTATCTAGAATTTCTTATAAATACTACAATCTGAATTATTATCACTATCTAGAATTTCTTATAAATACTACAATCTGAATTATTATCACTATCTAGAATTTCTTATAAATACTACAATCTGAATTATTATCACTATCTAGAATTTCTTATAAATACTACAATCTGAATTATTATCACTATCTTGAATTTCTTATAAATACTACAATCTGAATTATTATCACTATCTAGAATTTCTTATAAATACTACAATCTGAATTATTATCACTATCTAGAATTTCTTATAAATACTACAATCTGAATTATTATCACTATCTTGAATTTCTTATAAATACTACAATCTGAATTATTATCACTATCTAGAATTTCTTATAAATACTACAATCTGAATTATTATCACTATCTAGAATTTCTTATAAATACTACAATCTGAATTATTATCACTATCTAGAATTTCTTATAAATACTACAATCTGAATTATTATCACTATCTAGAATTTCTTATAAATACTACAATCTGAATTATTATCCCTATCTAGAATTTCTTTAAATAACTTTCTAGCTTGCTCTGAAGTTAATTCAGAGGTCTACCAGAAGCAGTGAGCGTGGCCATTTGATCTTATAAAATATGTGCTTAAAAAATCTTAAATTAATATCAAACCACAAAAACACATTCTCTCTTAAACACACAAGGTATTTACTAAAAAGGTCTTCCTGTCGGAAATGACGTTTTGGGTTGTTAAAATTGGAAAAGAGCTCTAGAAAGGAGCAAAAGATACAAAATACCATATAACATTGATCGGATCAAACAGGTCAATCGATATAACGTTGATCGGGACTTAAAGAGTTAATGCAGAAACCAGGAACACCGTGATGATACAATTAGGTGTTGTTGTGGAGTTAATCAAGAATATATATATATAATGAATTTCCACATTCTCAAAGCGTTTTTTGGAACACACAATTCAGATAATTAATTAGTAGAGCTTATATCACCTCGGAAAACTAAAATAAAATTATTGAGTTTTGAGAGGCTGTAACAAAAAAAAACAAGTTATGAACATTAACATTTTTATGTTACAAAAATGAAATTTAAAAAAAGGAGAAATCCTTTACAGTAGAAGTCGGATTATTCAAACCATAGTCATCTGAGTTGCTAATTTAAGGCCAAACCACCAAAACTAAGGATCATAGGCATGGGCTGTGACCTAAGCACACACCCACTTGCTGAGTCAACCTGCGTGGTCATTATTCTAGTTTTTTTGGGTGTAAAAATGATTAAATAATAAAAATATATTTTGACTTTCTTATTTTTTCCTATCCTGCAGTTTTCTTATCTTTGCTGATCAAGCCACAAGGTGTGACCCAAGACAACGGTTAACATCATGAGAAATGAAAAGGCTGCTTATGATTCATCAGTTCCAGTTTCAGATGTTGAAAATTTTAAAAGGAAAATGCTTCCCAGAAAATACAAAGAACATGCACATAAAAACAAGAGAAAAAAGCTGACCTCTGTTAACCAGTTAGATGTAGAAGATTTCAAGCTGAAGTTTCATCCTACAAGAAATGGTAAGCTGGAGCATGATAACAATTCTATTGTATGTGCCCCAAACATGGTGAAGACCAACACTGATGAAACATGCAGAACTGAAAAATTATCAAGAAAAAACGAAAAAGTAGAAAAGCAGGAAAAACGATTTCTGTGTGACATTTGTTCAGCCATGTTTAAAACCTCAACAAATATGAAAGAGCACAGCAAAATTCATTCAGAAATGAAGGAATATAAGTGTCCACAGTGTAACTACGCATGTCACAGAGAGAGGAACTTGAAAACTCATATACTAACACATGAAGAGAAGAAACCCATCCAGTGTCCCAAGTGTGAGTACACTTGTATACAGAATTTTCAGCTAAAAGCACACCTGCTCCTTCATGAGACAGACACACCATTTCGATGTAACTTGTGCCAGGCCACTTATAAAAAGGAAGCTGGCTTAAAGGTACACATGCTTACTCATTCAAACGTGCATAAGTTCAAATGTCAAGACTGCAAGTATGTTGGTAATCGTTATGCAGATTTTCGACGTCATGTACTTATACACTCCAAATCCAAGCCTATCAAATGTCCGTACTGCAGTTATTCTTGTATACGCCAATCACGGCTGAGAGCTCACATTCTGGTTCACAGAAGCAAGAACACTATTGGCGAGAGAGATGCTATCCTTTCCAGTTTGGAGCAGAACATCCTTCACTGTGACTCGTGTGACTATGTGTGTACTGTGCCATCTCGTTTAAAAAAACATAAAAAATCTCACACTGGAGTCTTTCCTTACACTTGTGATGTGTGTAACTTTTCCTGTACAAAGTCTTCATCTCTTCGAGACCACAAACAACAACACAAAACTGAAAGTGATCCAGTGACTTCAGTTTCAAGCCAGGCAGATGAAACTGCTATTTTATCTTCTGTTTCAAACCAGACAGAGGAAAATGTCATTTTCTCATGTGCTGAAGACAGATCCTTTTTAACTGGTTCTGGTAACCTCCTAGCAGACACACAGGCTCAGATATTTTCTCAGGCTGACAATCATCCACACATCTTTCATCCTTCAGAACACCAGACTATCATATTTGCAACAGCCGTTAATGAACCCGAGACTTTTACAACTAAAAATGATGACGGAATTATTGTGTGTTCTAATATCAGTCAGTGGGATGGTGAAGTAACAGAATGGCCAGAACACTTTAGTGTACAGGACTTGACTGGCTTCACCTTTGATCAGATGACATTACAGCCCACACAGAACTGTCTTGTTGCGGTGGTTAGGGATGACAGCCATCAGACATCAGAAACTTTACAAAACCTGCAGATTCCACAAATAGGAATTATCAAACAAGAATTTGAGGTACCCATTGAGCTTGAACCACATACACAAGTCCCAGAAGAAGAACCATCTAGATCCCCAAGAAATCACTCAGTACCAGAAGAGGAAGAGCAGCCTAGGCCCCCTAGAAATCACTCAACAGCCAAGATGTATCACTGTGATCGTTGCAGTTTTTCCTGCGACTACAAGTCTACATTTAAGAAGCATGTGAGAAAACATGCCTCAGTCAAAAACTACAAGTGTGCCCACTGTGAGTACATGTGTGATGAATTATCTCGTATGAAGAAACATTTGATTGTCCACACAGACCAAAAGGCATTCCAATGTGAAATATGTGATTATTCGTGTAAGAGCAAAAGTACATTGCAGGAGCACATAAAGACACACACCAGCACAGAAAACAGCATGTACCAGTGTACTCAGTGTGAGTATGTATGCAAAAGTGCAGCAGGTCTTAAGTCTCACCTAGCCAGGCATTTGGGGGAGAACTTGTACCAGTGTGACCTTTGTGATGTGGCTTGCAGGTCATTGTATCTTCTGAAGAAACACAAATTCACCCATGGACAGAAGCCAATACAGTGCCAGTACTGCTCCTACATGTGTGTCCAGCAACAACAGATGAACATCCATCTACTGCAGCACACCTATGAGTTTCCCTTCTGCTGCACAATGTGTAATGCCAAGTATAAGAAAGAAGACAGCTTGAGGGTCCATATACTATCCAAACATGACAACAAACACAGATTTAGTTGCACTTTGTGTAACTATGCTGGAAATAGAGCTGCAGACTTTAGGGAACATATGCTGACACATTCAGACCAAAAACCTCATCAGTGCCCTCACTGTACCTACTCATGTATACGGCCAACTCAGTTGAGAAAACACTTGCTTACACATGAGAAAGACAGAAAAAACCAAACTGAATCTAAGACACCCAAGAAGAAAATGTATCGCTGTGCCTTCTGTGATTTCACATGTACACGCGCGCCTCGTTTGAAGGCGCACTTGTCGAAAGTTCATCTAGACTTGCCAGATAATGTCATTTTTAACATAGATTTTTCTCAGTTAGAAAAGCTAGAAGTTTCAGAAAAATAGTGTAAATGTTTTACTTGTCTCAGTTACAGAGATAATATGTTCCAGTGTCGTAGATTTTATCAGATAGGTAATAGATGTTTATAGCCCTATCTAAGCAGAGGTGATAGTGATGACAATGTGAAAGTAAGGGGTAAGAAATAGTTTTATCACGAGGTGATCATATAAGAGAAAGGACAGTCTCTGGATAGAATAATTTATCTAATCCAGCCTATCTGGACGACGATATTTAAATCAGACGCACTTTCTCTCCTTGTACGAAAATACAAGTTACACTGCACTCACATGCACACAATTCTGTGACAAATACACATGAATGTGAAAACAAACTATGAATAACATATAATGGATAGGGGTTGACCGACACGATAACTAAAGGTTTAATAAAGTTTATTATCAATAGAAGATCACAACAATAAGCATATACATTACTAGATCATGGTTTACAGACAAAATTGCAAAAGAAGAAATTAATCAAATAGGTTCTCCCCCTCTGGTATAGGAAAAGAAAAGACGATCCCAACAGAGGTTAATTAACCCAAAAGATCAAAAGTTAACAATAGGTTATGGGAGCCGCGCTAGCGTAGTGGTTACCACACCGCTCTGGCGACCGGGTGATGCAGGATCAAACCCGGGCGACGGCATTTGAGGATTTTTCGTCGACCAGGATTTGGACTGGATTAACTCGAGACCTGGCGAGAACATTTGAAGGAGTGTCGTCGACCAGGGATTGGCGGCTCCTGAGCCGACCCAGCTCTAATGGGTACCTCCGAAATCGGCGAGTATCTGCCTGAATGGCGAGGGACACCTGTCTCTGTACAAGAAAAAAGGGATACTCACGTAAAATCAATGTCAGGCTAGACATTAATAATAACCTGAGATTTCGCCTCGAGTATTAGCGGGCGTACGAAAAAAAAAACAATAGGTTATGAAATAGTCAGTATGGGAAAAGAATAGGTTCCTAATGTAATCTATCCCGTGACTACTCAGATTAGTGAGATAAAAAAAGAAAGAAGAAACCACATAAGTATATGATGTTAACAAAAGACATAAGTTTCTTTCTCCATTCATTCAATTCACACCCATTCAGTGGCCACTTTCAGACTTTTGCTTACCCCAGTAGTTGTCGCAGGCATTCCAAGGAAATACACTAATAAGTAATAAGACTAGAGTCAAATTTAAGTTTTGCCAAATCCAGCCCCAGACTCGCCGTAGTTGCTGACTGCAAATTTCACTGGAGTCGGTGATTTAATTTGTCCTGGATACAATAAGTTATCTATGCCTTCAGTTGGTTGGAGTAAGGTTCATGCGTGGTGATCGCCGACGTAGGACGAATAGAACATATATAGTTCCTATGTTGTTTAGCCTCAGGTGGCTGAGACACTAGGTTAAGTTAAGTTACTGACAATATATTTCGCCACAGCTGGCTGATGAGATTGATATAAGTAAATCTGGTAATAGTTCTGGTCCAGTTAATATTATAATTTAATGGTTCTATTCTGGTTTCTCTCATGAAAATGAGGAAAATTGGACCACACAGGTCACAGCAAGAAGCTCATCAATATTAAATATCCCTGGATGCTTATAATATTATAAGTTCGTATGATCATAAGTTCATATGGCCATAAAAAAACCGCTAGTACTCAGGTTGATCAGCCTAGATTTTAGGAAAGAAAATATAAACATTTAACCAAATTATCAATATCATATCTAACACATGTTAAAATAGGACCTCTTCACCACTCCGTTATAAATTAGATTTAAAACACACATGTCTAGCTTATCCTATCGTTTTTAATGCGTGATATGAACACTAGTCATTTTAAACATTACATAAAATGGATAGAAGTAAATAATAAATTCCGTCAATAGACAGTTATTTAATGTATGTACTAGTCCATTTAAAACATCTCTTACTGGAAAATAGCGAGTAATTAAATTTACTTTACGGCTGAAAAGGATTTAGCTATAAGTTATTTAATTAGCACAGAAAATCTCAGTGAAATATAATGAAAACTTTAAACACACTAAATCACTTAAAGGCTAGTATATAAATTACCGCAATCAGAAAAATGAAACACTCCACGAAAATCGAATAATTTTCACTCAGTACGAGAAATCTAATATATCGAGCTGGTGAATTTCAGATAGATTTCTGAACAACTGATCATGGCTATCGAAGAGACATAGTATATATCCGTAAATTCCGTTCTGTCGCTCTTTAATGCGAAAGTCACACACCTACTGCCAGACCCTAGCCCATTTGCCAGTCGATTCTTGAATCAAAGGTAATTTTACCACCTCTGCCGCTGACATCCTCTCTGGCTTGACTTTCATCATCTCCGCCTTGCCGAATATCAGCTGTGCAATTAATTTACCTGAAAGTTTTACAATCCAAGGTCGTCTCAGACTTTAACATCACCCCTGATCAAAGAATCTATTACGCCATGCTCCGCACTCTCTCTGTTCCACCGTGCTTAATTGCCAAACGGCTCACGTATTAATTGCACTAGTGAATCCTTCGTTCCTGTAGCAAAAAATAAACTAGATGGGGAGGGGCAAAAGTGGATGATCACTGCTGCACTATTTCCATCTGTGACATTTCGTCCGGGCTTGAAGACATGAAACCCTTTATGTCTCCTCTATGAAAATAGCGCTGCTGTTATCCGTATCTTGCGAGTGATTGCTATCTTCACTTTCCCTTTCTTCCTCACTGCTCCAGTTTCTACTCATAAAGTCCGCTCCCACGTTTTGTTTTCCTGGTATGTATTCTACTTTGAAAGCATATACACTTAGGAGCAACGCCCACCGCATAATCCTCACGTTGAATTCCTTATTCGCTCCCAGAAAAGCCAGTGGGGCATGGTCCGTCTGCACTGTAAATGAAACGCCATAAAGGTATTCGTGATGTTTCCTGATACCACTCACGAGTGCCAGATATTCTCTCTCCACTGTGGAATAGTTTCGTTCTGCTGTGTTCAATTTTCGGATGCCATAAGCGACTGGGAATAACAGGTTCGGATCATTGTCATCTGCTTGTAGCAGAGTTGACCCGATGCGTCGACCTTTACTCAGGTCAATCTTTGAGAAAATTCTTGCCCTGCTAAGCTTGGTGAACAGCTCAGAAGCGCTCTGGAGAGGTTCTGGCTGGAATTCCGTTACAGTGTTAAGTAAACTGTAATCTATGCACAGCCGAACTTCCTTATTGGGCTTCTATAACAGCACTACACTGGAACTGTAAGGAGAGGTAGACTCACTGATAATTCCTGCTTGACATAGCTTGTCTATTTCTCCACGTAACGTATCAGCTTTAGCATACGGGATGGGGTATACTCTGGTCCGAACAGGTGTCTCATTTGTCACTTTCATATCGAACTCTACGAGATGTGTTCGACCAGGTACATCCATCAAAACTGCTGTGTACTGTTTCAGTAGCGCCCTCGTTTCTGTCTGTTGTGCTTCAGAGAGATTGTCACCGAATTTCACATCTTGGAAAGATTCCGTTTGTTGCAATGGATATTCCATGCAACTATCGTCATCTTCCTCATCTTCTGTTGCTATGGCAACCGCCAGGAGATGTTCGGAGGATGGCACCGGTCTTTCCAAGTATTTCTTTAGCAGATTTACATGGTAGACCTTCTCCTTTCCTTTAATAGAGATCTTGTAGTTCGTTCTTGAGATCTTTTTCAGGACAGTAAACGGCCCTTGCCATCCGATGCGCAGTTTGTTGCTTCCAATTGGAAAAGCAACAAAACCTTCTCCCCTGGTTGGAGTTCTCTCTCTTTAGCCGCTTTATTGTACCGTTTAGCGTGCTTTGCGCGTGCTTTCTTAAGGTTGGTTGTAGCTAGATCCCATCCTAGTTGTAACCTTTCCTTAAGTTCCAATACATACTTGCTGGCTGAGATGACTGTCTCGTCGGCCTTCTGGTCTGTCAATGACCGGAGTAAGGCTTCTAGCGGCCCCTTAATAGGTCTGCCAAATAAAAGAGTAGCTGGTGCTAAACCTGTAGAGGCCTGGGGAACTTCCCTGTAGGCGAATAAGGCTGCAGGAATGAAAAGGTCCCAATCTTCAGGTTTCTCTTGTCCCAGCTTACGTAACATCATGGTGAGGCTGCCGTTGAAGCGTTCCACGAGCCCATTTCCGGCCGGATGGTAGGGGCTTGTGTGGATGTGCTTGGCCCTCAAGATCTTAAAGATCTCCTCCATTAACAGGCTACGGAATTGGGATCTGTTATCCGTCAAAAATTGTTGAGGAAATCCCAACCGCGTGAAAATTTGCACTAGGGCTTCTGCAACATGCTTGGAATCCGTGCATGTTAGCGGTATAGCTTCAGCCTACATAGTGCATGTGTCGACTAAGGTCAGGATAAACCTGTTCCTTCTTTTGGTCCTTTCTAGGGGTCCAACAATGTCAACAGCAACCCATTCAAATGGTGTTCCCACTATTGGCATTTCACCCATGGGAACTGGGGGTGTCCAATGCTTGGGTGCCACACGTTGGCACTGGGCGCAGGATTTCACGTACCTGATAATATCAGAGTTCATTCCTCGCCACCAATAGTGAGTCGATATTCAATGATTAGTGGCATTTTGTCCCATATGTCTGCTAAAGGGAAGAGAGTGCCCCATTTCTAAGATTTGGTCTCTGTACTGTGTCGGTACTAGGAGTTGATTATGCCCTTCATCAGGGTTGCCCGTTCTACAATATAGTACGCCATCCTTGGAAAAGATGTCTCCGTTGTGTCTGGGGTCCTTGGCCATGGGCAGTTTTCTAAAGCAGGGTTCCAAGGTAGGGTCCTTTTGTTGCGCCTCTTTAAGTTCCTTAGGTAACAAATTTGGCGCAGGCTCCTGTTCCTTCTTGGTTTGCCCTCTTGTGGTCACTGCTGCCACAATCGGCTCTTTCGGTCTCCCAACAAACACATATCTACATCCAAGTATTACTGGGTAGATATGATCATCCATAATAGCCGCTTTGATAACACCTCTGACAAAATCAGAGTGTACCTCCACCAATGCAATGGGAAGCATCATGGGTGCATCACTCTTGAAAACTCCACATAATTTGACGGTGTCTTCTGTCTCTTGACCAGGTTTGACCAAATGCCTTGCGACAATACAGTCAAAAGATAATCCTGTGTCAAAAAGACAAGATGTTGAAGTCCCGTTCAAAATAACAGTTCCTCGCGTTGAGGGCCTCTCACCCTCAGGTTGAGAATCACTGACACTAATTCTCCGTTGCGAGTCTGTTAACAAGCAACCGATTCTATTCGTCCCGGTGTGCTTGCTCTGATCAGATGTCCCTTGTGCAGGGGTCTTTCTCTTGTCTTGACCTTTCTGGCGGCTGTGCCATGTAGGCCGGTCGGGCTGATCAGAATTCTTGTTCGTGTGGTATCTGTTTTTAAAGAATTTCGATTTTTCCTGGGGAGGGTTCTGAGGCAAAGTTTCTCGTTGATTATGGTGCTGGGAAGAATGGGAAGACGGCTCTGGATTATTTTTCCGAAAATGCTCATCTGTCGGCTTGCGTTTTGTGCTGGGAAGCTCGGCCAAAGCATTCATGTAACGTTCAGACTTACTAAGAATGTTATCCAACTTTACTGCGCCTTGTTCAGCCAGAAATCTACGGGTTTCATTTGACAAAGTGGATTTTATTTGTTCTGTAAGAACAAATTCCAAAAGTCCTTCAAAAGTGAGAGGGAGCTCGGAAAGTTCCATGCACTTTGTCAAATATCCTGTCAAGCGTGAAGAGAACTGATGAAATGTCTCTGTGCCTTCCTTTCTGCTTTTTCTGAATAGGTGCGAAAATTTGCGAGTGTTCATTTCGAAACGCTCCGGTAAAGCCTTCTTTAGCATGTCATAGTCGTCTTGATGGCTGCTTCCCAGTTTTACGTAGACGTCATAAGCACTACCTTTTAAAGCCTGTGAAAGCTTTAGGCACCATCGGGAACTCTCTAACCCATACAGTGGCGCCATTCTCTTAAATTTTTCTAGAAACGAGTCAATTTTCTCATTGGGGCTCGGAAAGGATTCCAGGGTGAAAGACATAGCTACGAGTTGAGGAGATTGGGTACCGGATTGATCAGTTACCTGTGACTGAGGTGGAGACTCTCCATTGCTGGAGGAAGACATAGCACCACGACTTTGGACCTCTAGGGCCTTAAGCGCCAGTTCATGCTGTCTCTCCTTCTCTCTTTCCTCATGCTGTCTCTCCTTCTCTCTTTCCTCGTGTTTTGCCCTGCGAGCTTCCACCTCTGCCTCAATTTTCTTCTGCTCCAATTGAGATTGACGCTCTTCCGCTTCTTTCTTCTCCACTCTATCTTCCTTCTCCCTAGCTTCTGCTACTTTCTTCTCCGCATCATATCTGTCAAGTTCTTCATTGACAAAAGCGGTCACTTCTTCTCCTTGCAATCCTGTTTCCTTTGCTTCCTCTCTTAGCATTGCTCTAAGTTTAGCACGCTCAGCCATGTCAAATAACTGGATGCCGTTAACCCGAGTAAAGAAAGAAGAAAAGAAGGAGAGAAAAACTCTATCCTTAACCAACTTTACGAGAGAAAAAAAAAACAAGCAAACAAAAATATTTATTATTTCACTGAGATACCTCCTGTCCCGTTATCTAATCTATCGCTATTATTACCTGGCACTCGGCTCCTAATACAGACGACTAAGCCAAATAAATGGTAGATCAGGCTAATACTGGAAAAACTACTATTACTAATGGTGGATAAACAAATTTATTAATTATAAAATGCAGGAGAAAAAAAAATTTTTCCCTTATATTATAAATCTACCAAAACTCGCCCACTCTAGAAGTCAGTTAAGAGTAAGGGACGTTATTAACTAGACGTAAAGTCAGAAATCGGTCCTTAGCTTTGCTCAAACTCTGCTGCTTCTAAAAAAAAACCAGATAGGTAATAGATGTTTATAGTCCTGTCTAAGCAGAGGTGATAGTGATGACAATGTGAAAGTAAGGAGTAAGAAATAGTTTTATCACGAGGTGATTATGTAAGAGAAAGGACAGTCTCTGGATAGAATAATTTATCTAATCCAGCCTATCTGGACGACGATATTTAAATCAGACGCACTTTCTCTCCTTGTACGAAAATACAAGTTACACTGCACTCACATGCACACAATTCTGTGACAAATACACACGAACGTGAAAACAAATTATGAATAACATATAATGGATAGGGGTTGACCGACACGATAACTAAAGGTTTAATAAAGTTTATTATCAATAGAAGATCACAACAATAAGCATATACATTACTAGATCATGGTTTACAGACAAAATTTCAAAAGAAGAAATTAATCAAATAGGTTCTCCCCCTCTGGTAAAGGAAAAGAAAAGACGATCCCAACAGAGGTTAATTAACCCAAAAGATCAAAAGTTAACAATAGGTTATGAAATACTCAGTATGGGAAAAGAATAGGTTCCTAATGTAATCTATCCCATGACTACTCAGATACCAGATATCAGGGGCTTATTGCTGCAGCGGTGAGCAACACAGAAGAATGACCTGATGACTT
This sequence comes from Oreohelix idahoensis, assembly GCA_024509875.1. Classification (NCBI taxonomy): domain Eukaryota; kingdom Metazoa; phylum Mollusca; class Gastropoda; order Stylommatophora; family Oreohelicidae; genus Oreohelix; species Oreohelix idahoensis. The sequence continues at coordinate 436,899 of JAMPIV010020829.1, read as the reverse complement.
GGAAACCCTCTGGAATAAATTCAAGGATATCATAAAGACAGCTGCAGCAGAAGCATGCGGTGAAATCCGACTTGGGAACAAGAGAAAGAGGATACCTTGGTGGACAGAGGAAGTCAAAGAGAAAATAAGAGAGAAGAAAATGGCATGGAAACAATACTTAGGAGCTAAAAACACAACAGGACAGATGGAAAAATATAGAGAATATGTGACACTCAGAACAGAAGCAAAGAACAAAGTGCTAGCAGCAAAACAGAAGTCCTGGGAAGAATTTGGAGAAAAGCTAGAAAAAGATGCACAAGAAAACCAGAAATTGTTCTATAAGACCCTAAAGAACATGAGAAAGGAAAAACAATGCCCTCTCAGATTTATAAAGGACAAGCAAGGCAAATTGCTTACTGCCCCGAAGGAAGTAATGGAAAGATGGAAAGAATATTTCTCAGAACTCCTGGATGGTGAGCATGGTGAAGCATCAGAAATGATAACCACTAGCACAGAAGAGAAAACCAAATGATGGTGAAGATGACATAAAGATGGAAGAACTGAAGGCAGCACTGGAGAAAATCAAGATGGGCAAAGCAGCAGGGCATGATGGTATAACACCAGAAATGGTTAAGTACATGGGAGCATCAGGCGACCTATTACTCTTAAGGGTTCTACAGGCAGCGTGGTACAACAAGGCCATACCAAAGGATTGGGAGGTTGCCATCATAACACCAATTTTCAAAAAGGGTGACAATCGACAGTGTGGAAACCATAGAGGCATATCCCTTCTCAGTGTCCCTGGTAAAATCTACTCTAGAATCCTAGAGCAGAGACTCCGACGCCTAGCTGAGCCAGAACTGGATGAGGTCCAGTGCGGATTCCGAGCGAACCGAAGTACTCAAGACCTAATCTTCACACTCAGACAGCTGAGTGAAAAGGCCCTTGAGTATAAGAGTGAGATCCATCTTTGTTTCATAGATCTGGAAAAGGCGTTTGACAGGGTCCCCTGGAGCAAACTTTGGGATTGTTTGGCAAGGAAGAACATTCCAGCACCTCTGATTCATGCTATACAGAGCTTCTACAAGTCTTGCAGAAATTATGTGAGGACAGCAAACCATAAGTCAGAAGAGTTCAGGACCACCACTGGTGTAAGACAAGGTGATATCCTGTCACCTTACCTTTTCATACTTCTCATGGATGATGTCATTAAGGCATGTAAGGAGAGAACAAGAAAGTATTCAATGGGGTACTGGAAGATGAGACAGGTCTGTATTTCGGAGCTGGCATTTGCTGATGATGTTGCCCTGATTGCTAAATCAGAGGCACATCTCCAATTCAACCTGCAAGTCTGGAAGGAAGAGCTGGAGAAGAGAGGGATGGTCATAAGCAGCTCTAAAACAAAATCCATGGTGATATGACGAGAAGAAAGAAGACATCAGATTAAGCTGGGAGAACAGGTCCTGGAGCAGGTAGACCACTTTAAATATCTCGGAGCTATTATAGACCGAAAGGGAGGCATCAAAGAAGAGTTGGCCACTCGAAAAGCAGCAGCTGGGAGACTTTTTCAGGCCATAAATCGAGGATTCCTCAGCAAGAGAGAGGTTGGTAAGAAAACGAAGATGGCTGTATACCGCTCCACCTATGTCCCAGTCTTGACATACGGATGCGAGTCATGGGCAATGACTACAACCCACAAAAGCCAGATCCAAACCTCAGAAATGAGGTATCTGAGGAAGGTGGTTGAAGTAACAAGAAGAGACATGGTACGCAACCAGACGATACGTCAAGGCCTTAAATCCCACCCCCTGCAGACCCAAGTAGAACAGTCCCAACTAAGATGGTTTGGCCATGTCTGCAGAATGGGAGAAGACTGGCTACCACGACAAGCATGGGAAACAAAGAGCAGACCCCCAGTCTGGGAGGACAGAATGGGAGAAGACCGAGGACTACCACCAGACAACAGCATGGGGCGCTCTCTCTTCCAAACAAAGAAGAGGAACGACTAAGTAAGTAAGACTAGGTGATCCAGTACCATAAGTTTCCTCCGTTCAGGTGGCCACTTTCAGACCCCCCAGAATAAGTCTATTTAGTGTCAAATTTAAGTTTTGCCAATTCCAGGGCCATAGGACAAATTTCACGGGAGTTAGACAAATTTGTCTTTGAATGGACCATGAGTGGTGACGCCGACGTAGAATGGAATATATATAGTTCCTAGGCCAGGTGGCTGAGACGCTAAATATATACTACTCGAAAAGTCAGGGCCACTTAGATAGGTTGAAACCATAAAACAAATCTGATCGTAATTGGCAGTTAAAACGGCATTTATTGAGTACTCTGTCACTTGGAAACCAAACCTCTACATCTCACGGTAGAAGAAACTGGAAGCTGTGAAGTGTGTCATCCCACCTTTTCAAAAGTCACAAATAGACATTTCAAAATCGGGTACTAAGTAAAAGTAAGAGACCTGGGGACTCAGATGCAGTCAGCTGAACATCCATTGGCATAAAAAAAGAAAATCAGAAGAAACCACGCCATAAGTATATGATGTTAACAAAAGACATAAGTTTCTTTCTCCGTTCATTCAGTTCACACCCATTCAGTGGCCACTTTCAGACTTTTGCTTACCCCAGTAATAAGTAATAAGACTATTTAGTGTCAAATTTAAGTTTTGCCAATTCCAGCCACAGACTCGCCGTAGTTGCTGACTGCAAATTTCACGGGAGTCGCTAGAGTCGGTGATTTAATTTGTCCTGGATACAATAAGTTATCTATGCCTTCAGTTGGTTGGAGTAAGGTTCATGCGTGGTGATCGCCGACGTAGGATGAATAGAGCATATATATAGTTCCTATGTTGTTTAGCCTCAGGTGGCTGAGACGCTAGGTTAAGTTACACAAATGTTGCTAACAATATATTTCGCCACAGCTGGCTGATGAGATTGATATAAGTAAATCTGGTAATAGTTCTGGTCCAGTTAATATTATAATTTAATGGTTCTATTCTGGTTTCTCTCATGAACATGAGGAAAATTTTACCACACAGGTCACAGCAAGAAGCTCATCAGTATTAAATATCCCTGGATGCTTATAATATTATAAGTTCATATGATCATAAGTTCATATGGCCATTTAAAAAAAAACTGCTAGTACTCAGGTTGATCAGCCTAGATTTTAGGAAAGAAAATATAAACATTTAACCAAATTATCAATATCATATCTAACACGTGTTAACATAGGACCTCTTCACCACTCCGTTATAAATTAGATTTAAAACACACGTGTCTAGCTTATCCTATCGTTTTTAACGCGTGATATGAACACTAGTCATTTTTAAAATTACATAAAATGGATAGAAGTAAATAATATATACCGTCAGTAGACAGTTATTTAATGTATGTACTAGTCCATTTAAAACATCTCTTACTGGGAAATAGCGAGTAATTAAATTTACTTTACTGTCGAAAAGGATTTAGCTATAAGTTATTTAATTAGCACAGAAAATCTCAGTGAAATATAATGAAAACTTTAAACACACTAAATCACTTAAAGGCTAGTATATAAATTACCGCAATCAGAAAAATGAAACACTCCATGAAAATCTAATAATTTTCACTCTGTACGAGAAATCTGTGGCAGGTGGGCTTGGGCATCGGCCTAGAGAGGACAGAGGTCGTGGTGCTTGGTGTGAGCAACCCTGGGCCCATGTCGGTGGGGAGTCGGTGGCTGGGGCAGATGGATGCCTTCACATGCCTGGGATGCGTGGTGACACCAGACGGCGGAGCAGGCAAGGGCAGCCTTTTTTGGTCTGGGCGGCGTCTGGGGGTCCTCTCGGTGCAGCACGGGCACAAGATTGGGATTGTATCGGAGCTGTGTGCTTCTCTATGGCGCGGAGAGCTGGAGAGTTACAGAGAAGGAAATGTCTAAATTGTCCTCTTTTCACACAACATGCCTGGGAAAAATTCTCCGAATCTTTTGGCCGAATATCATCGCCAACCAGGGTCTGCTTACTCGGAGCAAGCAAGAGGACATGCACACCATCATAGCTGGCAGAGTGGTTGCTAAGGGTTGGCATGTCCTCAGAAGAGACCCTGTCCATCCTCAAAGGTTAGCTTGCTATGGACCCCTGAAGGAAAACGTAAAAAGGCATAGAGGCTTTTTGACCAAAAACACTTGCAGCGGAGGACTCCATGGAGGCTCAGATTTTCCAAAAATGAACCTATGTTGGGGCACTGTACGAAGGATAGCCGCCGAAATCAACAAAGTGGAATTCTTTTTTATCATTTGTTGTTGCCCTACAAGATATAACCAGCGTAATCAGAAAAATGAAACACTCCACGAAAATCTAATAATTTTCACTCTGTACGAGAAATCTAAGATATCGAGCTAGTGAATTTCAGATAGATTTCTGAACAACTGATCATGGCTATCAGAGAGACATGGTATATATCCGTAAATTCGGTTCTGTCGCTCTTTAATGCGAAAGTCACACCTACTGCCAGACCCGAGCCCATTTGCCGTTCGATTCTTGAATCAAAGCTAATTTTACCACCTCTGCCGCCGACAACCTCTCTGGCTTGACTTTCATCATCTCTGCTTTGCCGAATATCAGCTACGCAATTAATTCCCCTGAAAGTTTTACAATCCAAGGTCCGTCTCAGACTTTAACATCACCCGTGATCAAAGAATCTATTACGCCATGCTCCGCGCTCTCTCTGTTCCACCGTGCTTAATTGCCAAACGGCTCACATGTTAATTGCACTAGTGAATCCTTCGTTCCTGTAGCAAAAAAATAAACTCTATGGGGAGGGGCAAAAGTGGATGATCACTGCTGCACTATTTCCATCTGTGACATCCAGAGCATTATCATTGGTTCTGGCTGTCTCAGGTACAGAGGCCAAAAGCTTCACAGAAATAATATTTTCTTAACTTCTGTCATGGTAATAGCCAGACAAGTAAGATAGGTTGTGGCCAAAAGGAGCAAGTGAAAAGTGCATGCTTTGACTTATCATAGTGATAGTGGCCAGAAGTTTCAAGTGAAGAGTGCACGCTTTGACTTATTTTAGTGTAAGTGGCAAGAAGTTTCAGGTGAATAGTGCACACTTGGACTCATTTCAGTTATAGTTACCAGACATTTCTGATAAATAGTGCTCCCTTTCATCCCAGTTCATAAAGCTTCAGATATATGAATACTGTTTTGACTTGTTTTGGTTAGAGAAGCTTCATGTTGTAGATTAACAATACACATTTTGACTTGTCTAAGTTTGATAGGTTAGACATTTTCTGATAAGTAATACACATTTTGACTTGCCTTGGAGTTGCCAGATATTTTCAGATAAGTAATACACATTTTGACTTGCCTTAAAGATGCTAGATATATTCAGACAGGTAATACACATTCTGACTTGCCTTAGAGAGGCCGGATATGTTCAGATAAGTAATACATATTTTGACTTGCCTTAGAGAAGCCAGATATGTTCAGACAAGTAATACACATTTTGACTTGCCTTAGAGAAGCCAGATATGTTAGACAAGTTAAGTCAAACACATTTTCCTTTGTTTGGTTCCTGGAGCTCTAATATGAGAAAAAAGACAGAATAGGGCTATTGCTCCCTGAGGCATGTCTTACAAAGTGCAACTAAAATGAGTTTGTGCATAAATCTGGCAACTGCATCATGTAAAACATTGCTGCAGAAACCACTGATATATGAATGTTTATTGCAGGTTTCCTACCAGAGGACCAGCTGTAGTGGTCACTCCATGCTTCATAAGGAGCAAAAACAGAAAATGATGAAATAAATACACGTGACTGTCACATGACACTAGCTTTGATGGTCTGTTTCAGCTCATCTTAGATCTCATGTGACTGTCACATGACAGTAGCTTTGATGGTCTGTTTCAGCTCATCTTAGATCTCGTGTGACTGTCACATGACAGTAGCTTTGATGGTCTGTTTCAGCTCATCTTAGATCTCATGTGACTGTCACATGACAGTAGCTTTGATGGTCTGTTTCAGCTCATCTTAGATCTCATGTGACTGTCACATGACAGTAGCTTTGATGGTCTGTTTCAGCTCATCTTAGATCTCATGTGACTGTCACATGACAGTAGCTTTGATGGTCTGTTTCAGCTCATCTTAGATCTCCTGTGACTGTCACATGACAGTAGCTTTGATGGTCTGTTTCAGCTCATCTTAGATCTCATGTGACTGTCACATGACAGTAGCTTTAATGGTCTGTTTCAGCTCATCTTAGATCTCATGTGACTGTCACATGACAGTAGCTTTGATGGTCTGTTTCAGCTCATGTTAGATCTCATGTGACTGTCACATGACAGTAGCTTTGATGGTCTGTTTCAACTCATCTTAGATCTCTTGTGACTGTCACATGACAGTAGCTTTGATGGTCTGTTTCAGCTCATCTTAGATCTCATGTGACTGTCACATGACAGTAGCTTTGATGGTCTGTTTCAGCTCATCTTAGATCTCATGTGACTGTCACATGACAGTAGCTTTCATGGTCTGTTTCAGCTCATCTTAGATCTCTTGTGACTGTCACATGACAGTAGCTTTCATGGTCTGTTTCAGCTCATCTTAGATCTCTTGTGACTGTCACATGACAGTAGCTTTCATGGTCTGTTTCAGCTCATCTTAGATCTCATGTGACTGTCACATGACAGTAGCTTGATGGTCTGTTTCAGCTCATCTTAGATCTCATGTGACTGTCACATGACAGTAGCTTTCATGGTCTGTTTCAGCTCATCTTAGATCTCTTGACTGTGACCATTATTCCAGTTGTCCATAATATTATTTATTGTTACTGTTGTACATCCAGTGTCAGACAATAGGTGTTTACTATTCTCAAAGCATTAACTTGGGTTGTCACCATTGCTGGGGAAGGGGAGTCCCTGGCTGCGTGTTTCCACTTTTGTCAGGTGTCTAATCATGGTTGCATTGATTCTAAGGAATCTCTAATTGTGTTATTTTCCCAGTCCTGACACTTCATGCTGGGGTCTGTATGTAATAAGAAATCATTCCTGTCCAGTTTTGGGATGCCATTATTTCTCTCACGGATGTCTTCTTGTTTCTGGAACTGTCACTGGAAGGAAGTTGGATCTTCAACAAACTGTTTACTATTCTTCATCATCATCACTGTCCTTCTACACAGGTATGGAGCATGGGGTCCCCACAGCTGTTGCTGGAAGCCTGTGCCAGGTCACTTCATGCACTGCTGCAGTAGATTGTTTTACATTAGGCTGCCAGCCTGATACACCCTGCATAATTACCAGTTCTTTATGTACATCATAATTGTTACCAGTTCTTTATGTACATCATAATTGTTACCAGTTCTTTATGTACATCATAATTGTTACGTGGCACTTTGCTGGTAATGTTTTGCATAACATGCAATATGTTAAATATTGTCCTCCTTAGCACATACACACACACACAAAACTTATTACTTGAACATTTTTATATACTTGCTGTGGTGACTTGTTTTTCAGCTGATATTTTTTTCCCCCTAGTATTCATTGTTACCATTAAAATAAATGCCAGCTGTTTTATAAATTGTAACATAGGTTTTGATAATTGCAATGTCAACATTTCAAATCCCATTTTCCAGGCTTGTATTCAGTTTTTTTGTATTTGTGAGTGGTAATACTGAATAAACTCTGAGGAAATACTGACTGTTAGATGTGGGATCAATCAATACCCTTTAGCTACCCAAGGAGCATAGGCATTCAACAAACACATGCCAAGTCTTCCTGTCCTGTGCCATCCGCTCAAGTTCTTTCCATGTTTTCCTCATCATTTTCACCTCTGTATCTAGCTCTCTTCTCCATGTGTTTTTTGGTCTACCTCTGCCTCTCTTTCCCTGTGGATTCCAGAACAAGGACTGCCTTGTAATGCTATCAACAGGTTTCCTCAATGTGTGTCCTATCCATTGCCAGCGTCTTCTTCTCAACTCTTGTTCCCCTGGCACTTGTCTGGTTCTTGTCATCAAATCCACATTTGTGACTTTGTCATACCATTTCAGTCCTTCTATTCTACGCAAGCACCCGTTTATAAAAGTCTGTAGCTTTTTAGTTGTTGTTTTTGTTGCTCTCCATGTCTCAGAGCCATACAATAGGACTGACTTGACATTTGGGTTGAAGATTCTTATTTTCGTGTTGGACTTGATTTCTCTTGACCTCCATATGTTTCCCAATGCAATGAAAGCTCCTCTTGCTTTTTGTATTCTTATTTTGATATCACTGTCTGTCCCTCCAACTTTGTCTATATTACTACCAAGATATGTGTACGATTCTACATCCTTTAGTGGTGTTTCTTCAAGTTCAGTCTTGTTATCATTTCTTGCATTTATTCTCATAATCTTTGTCTTTTCCCTGTGTATTTTCAGGCCTACTTGTTGTGACCTGTCATCGAGAATTTTCATTTTCTCTTGCATCTGATTATGGTTATGGGACAGAAGAGCCAAGTCATCTGCAAAATCCAGATCATCAAGCTGTTTAGTCAGATTCCACTGGATTCTATTTCTGTTGTGTGATGTCAATGTTTTCATAACCCAATCTATTGCTAGTAAGAAAAGAAATGGAGACAAGAGGCATCCCTGTCTCACGCCCGTTCTTATCCTAAACGGTTCTATAAGTTGTCCTTTATGAAGAACTCTGCATGTCATGTCTTCATAGGTCTTCCTTATTAAGTTAATAATCTTCATGGGAACTCCATAATGCCTCATCAGTTTCCAAAGTGATTCTCTGTCTACACTGTCAAATGCCTTTTCATAGTCCACGAATCCGATGTAAAGCGGTGAATTTCATTCCAGACTTTGTTCAACTATTATTCACAATGTGGCTATCTGGTCTGTACAGGATCTCTTTTGTCGAAAACCTGCTTGTTCATCGCTCAGTTGCTTGTCTATGGACTCTTTTAATCTCTCGAGGATGATTCTGTTTAATACTTTACCTGGCACTGATAGTAACATTATTCCTCTATAATTTGTGCCTCTTGTAAATTTCCCTTCTTAGGCAACTTGACCAGATAACCTTCCATTCTGCTGGTATTTCCTCTCTCTCCCAGACGTTGCCAAGTAGTTTGTATAATATCTCTGTAGAGATATCAGTATCTGTTTTGATGGCCTCTGCTGGAATGCCATCTGGACCTGTTGCTTTTCCATCTTTCAGAAGCTTTATGGCTTTCTTTATTTCTTCTCTACTTGGTCGTTCACAGCTGATTTGTAGCTCATCTTCTGCTGGCTGGATGTCTGGGGGATTAGTTGGAGCTGGTCTATTGAGAAGTTCCTCAAAATGTTCTGTCCTTCATTTGTTCTTGTATATTACTAAGCAATTTTCCATTCTTATCTTTTATGAGGCCATTTGCTTGCTTATATTTCCCTGTTAGCCTCTTTGTGTTGTTGTACAGGTTCCTCATATTTCCTTTGGCTGCAGCTTCCTCTGCTTCCCTTGCCAGCTCTTCAATATACTTCCTCTTGTCTCTTTTGATGTTTCTTCTTACTTCTTTGTTTGCTTCTATGTACACTTCATGAGCCTTGGCTTTGGAGCTTCTGGTTTTGCTTCTGTTTAAATCTGCTTTCTTGTTTTTCCTGTCTTCTATCTTGCTAATGGTTTCTGTTGTTATCGATGCTTTGTGCTGATGTTCTATTTTTCTCAGTACTTCTTCACATGTCTCGTTCCATATATTTTTTACTTGTTGCCATTGGTCTTCCGTATCTGCTTCATCTTCCAGCTGTTGGAGTACTTGGTATTTGTTGGATACTGTGATAGAAAACTTTTCTCTTATTTCCTGATTTCTTAGATATCCCACATTGTACTGTTGTCTATTGCTATATACTGTTGTAAATTTCGTGAGTTTTAATTTTGTTTTAGCCAACAGAAGATGGTGGTCTGATACTACATCTGCTCCTCTACATGCTTTTACATCATGCAATGATGACCTAAACTTCTTACTTATGCATATGTTATCAATCTGATTCTCAGTTCTGTGGTCTGGTGATATCCATGTTGCTTTATGCTTCCTCCTATAGCTAGTTGATTTGAAGCACAGAAGTTAGCTAATAGTTCCCCATTCTCGTTCATCATACCTAATCCATGCTTTCTTCAAAGCCGGTGTTGTCTGTACCTATTTTCGCGTTTAGGTCCCCCATCAAAATTGTGATGTCCTTTCATTTCTTTTTGTCCAAGACATTTTGTAATCTGGTGTAAAAGTCTTCTTTCTCGGATTCTTCTTTATCATTTGTTGGTGCATAGCATTGGATGATGTTTATGTTTACTTTCTTTTGGCTGATTTAAACCTTGCTGTTATAATTCGGGGTCCCATTGCTTCCCATTCAATAAGTGCCTTCTGTGCTTCCCTAGACAGCATTAGAGCCACCCCTTCACTGTGGTGGGCTCTTTCCTCCTCATGTCCTGAGGACAACACTATTTCTCCTGTGATCAATCTCCTCCTCTCTATGCCCTTCCATCGTGTCTCGCAGAGACCCTTGTTCACATCTTCTTCTTCTTCCGTCCTTAGCCACCGACCGTCAAAGCAGTCAGTGGCCATTACGCCTAGTGGCGTCTTAGGGCAACAGCAGATAGGTTTTCTTTGCCATTGTTTCCCATCACGCCTATTGGCTCTTTAGGGCAACGGCAAATCAATCCATTTGCTGTTGTTTCCGTAATCGAAGTGACTGGCAAACGGGTGATCAGCCCGTTGGTCCTTGTTCACATAGAGTGCGAACATTCCAGGTGCCAATCCTGGAGATTTTCCTAGACGAAAAAAGGTTAGTCAGCAACCCAGACTCCTTTTGGCTTTCTCTGGGTTGCTTCATGCGCCTCCTTTCCAGAGGACCTCCTTCTGTCTTGGGCGGCTGCGTTGATCTATATTCTGTATTTGACTTGTCCATGTAACTCCGCCTAGGCCGGTCCCAAGCCCGGCTGAAAAAGGAGGAGGGCGGCCTACATGGAGGCTGTAAGGAGGCAGCCCCTCCACCATGCAAAGGCACAACAGGCCAATCACCTGTTTGCTTTAAATCATGATTACGCGAACTACAAGAGAGAAAACCAGACTGACTCTAAAGGCGATGAACTGGAACGGACTACGACTTATAGAACTTGGAACACAAGAAGTATAAATGGGAAAGAAGAGGAGCTGGTGGAAGAGATGAGGACAGCAAAACTAGAAATCCTGGCTATAACGGAAACTAAGAAAAAAAGGACAAGGAGTCATGGATCTCGATGGCAACACGCTGCTCTTCAGTGGTGTACCCACATCTGAAAGAGCTAAAGGGGGCGTGGGTTGCATTGTGGCCAAAAACGAAAAAGATAGTATCAAGGGATGGAACTTTGTCTCGGAGCGCATTATGGTTGTAAAACTAAAAGAAGGAGAAACGATAGTCAACCTGGTCGTAGTGTATGGGCCAAATGAGGATGAGAGAGCAGAGGTCAAGGAGGAATTCTTCGAGCTGCTTCAAAGGACAGTGGATGACTGCCTAGATGAAATTATCATGCTCGGAGATTTCAATGCCAGAGTTGGAAATGACCATGCTAGATGGGGTGGAGTTATTGGAAGATGTGGAGAAGATACTCTCAATGACAATGGAAAGTTACTCCTTAGACTCTGCAGTGAGCAGAATCTGATCATTACAAACACAAAGTTCCCATATACTTTGGGAGTAAGTGCATACATGCATTCACTAGATGTGAACCAACAAAGAATGAGAAGTTGGTGATCGACTATGCCATTGTTAGGAGGAGCTCATTCAAATATGTCCGGGATGCTAGAGTCTGAAGGGGGCCAAAGATTGGAAGTGATCACTACCTGCTTACAATCAAAAGAACAACTTAAAGAGTTGCTCAGCCTAAGAACTGCCCTACATCACGCAAGAAACTAAGTAAACGATCCGGAGAAATGAGCATTAAGACCTACAAGCTGAGAGAGCCAGAAATTAAGACCAGATATCAGGAGCTTATTGCTGCAGCGGTGAGCAACACAGAAGAACAACCTGATGACTTGGAAATCCTCTGGCTTAAATTCAAGGACATCATAAAGACAGCTGCTGCAGACGCATGTGGTGAAGTCCGACTTGGGAACAAGAGAAAGAAGACACCTTGGTGGACAGAGGAAGTCAAAGAGAAAATAAGAGAGAAGAAAATGGCATGGAAACAATACTTAGGAGCTAAAAACACAGCAGGACAAATTGAGAAATATAAAGAATATGTGATACTCAGAACAGAAGCAAAGAACAATGTGCTAGCAGCAAAACAGAAGTCCTGGGAAGAATTTGGAGAAAAGCTAAAAAAGATGCGCAAGAAAACTAGAAATTGTTCTATAAGACCCTAAAGAACATGAGGAAGGAAAAACAATGCCCTCTCAAAATTATAAAGGACAAGCAAGGCAAATTGCTTACTGCCCGAAGGAAGTAATGGAAAGAATGTTTCTCAGAACTCTTGGATGGTGAGCAAGGTCAAGCATCAGAAATGAAGCGTCAGAAGAGTTCAGGACCACCACTGGTGTAAGACAAGGTGATATCCTGTCACCTTATCTTTTCATACTCCTCGTGGACGATGTTATCAAGGCATGTAAGGAGAGAACAAGAAAGTATTCAGTGGGGTACTGGAAGATGAGACAGGTATGTATTTCAGAGCTGGCATTTGCTGATGATGTTGCCCTGATTGCTAAATCAGAGGCACATCTCCAATCCAACCTGCAAGTCTGAGCTGGAGAAGAGAGGGATGGTCATAAGCAGCTCTAAAACAAAATCGATGGTGATATCACGAGAAGAAAGAAGACATCAGATTAAGCTGGGAGAACAGGTCCTGGAGCAGGTCGACCACTTTAAATATCTCGGAGCTATTATAGACCGAAAGAGAGGCATCAAAGAAGAGTTGGCCACTCGAAAAGCAGCAGCTGGGAGACTTTTTCAGGCCATAAATCGAGGATTTCTCAGCAAGAGAGAGGTTGGTAAGAAAACGAAGATGGCTATATACCGCTCCACCTATGTCCCAGTCTTGACATATGGATGCGAGTCATGGGCATTGACTACAACCCACAAAAGCCAGATCCAAACCTCAGAAATGAGGTATCTGAGGAAGGTGGTTGAAGTAACAAGAAGAGACATGGTCCGCAACCAGACGATACGTCAAGGCCTAAAATCGCACCCCCTGCAGACTCAAGTAGAACAGTCCCAACTAAGATGGTTTGGCCATGTCTGCAGAATGGGAGAAGATCGGCTACCACGACAAGCATGGGAAACAAAGAGCCAGGGATCTAGATCCCCAGGACGACCCAGAGTCCGCTGGGAGGACAAAATTAGACAATCTTTGAAGGACCGAGGACTAGAATGGAACCAGGCCAGGAGGAAGACAGCCGATAGGATAGTCTGACGCTCTCTCTTCCAAACCTCTACACCTCACGATAGAAGGGGAACGACTAAGTAAGTAAGAGAGAGGTTGGTAAGAAAACGAAGATGGCTGTATACTGCTCCACCTATGTCCCAGTCTTGACATATGGATGCGAGTCATGGGCAATGACTACAACCCACAAAAGCCAGATCCAAACCTCAGAAATGAGGTATCTGAGGAAGGTGGTTGAAGTAAGGGGCTATTCATAAAAGACGTCCACAAGAGAGGTGGGGGGAGGGGTATTTAAGTTGAAAGTGGACGTCCAATTCACAAGGCAACTCTCATTCACATACAAATCTATCAAGAGTAACAAACCCTCTTATCTTCGAAAGCTTCTTACTGTCCAGCTAAACCCAAATAAACGTTCTTCGGATTTTGTCTCTCTTGCCAGACCTTCCAATCCTTCTAGACTCAAAATCTCTAATAGTAATACAAACAGGTTTTAACTTCTATGCTCCTGTTCTCTGGAACAAACAACCTTAGTATATTAACTCTCTGGGAACCGACATCACAATTATTGTGATTTCATAATTAGATTTTTAAGTATAGGTTGGTGATTAAAAATTTAGCTTATGTGTTTAATCAAGACCGTGTGGAATGGACGTCCACAGGGGGGAGGGAAGGGGTCAATCTAAAGTGGACATGGGGGAGGGGAGGGTAAAAAAATGCCAGAATTTTGTGGACGTCTGTAATGGATGGCCCTAACAAGAAGAGACATGGTCCACAACCAGACGATACGTCAAGGCCTAAAATCCCACTCCCTGCAGACCCAAGTAGAACAGTCCCAACTAAGATGGTTTGGCCATGTCTGCAGAATGGGAGAAGTTCGGCTAATACGACAAGCATGGGAAACAAAGAGCCAGGAATCCAGACCCCCAGGACGACACAGAGTCCTCTGGGAGGACAACATTAGACAATCTTTGAAGGACCGAGGACTAGAATGGAACCAGACCTGGAGGAAAACAGCCGATAGGATAGTCTGGCGCTCTCTCTTCCAAACCTCTACACCTCACGGTAGAAGGGGAACGACTAAGTAAGTAAGTAAGACTTGTCCATGTTTGTTGAAGTTTTTGAGGTAAAAAGTTTTTTACGGGATGGGGTAACCAGCCCCATGCTTGACCCTCCTTAGTCGCTTTTTACGACATGCATGGTAGGGTACAGTGTTACTATTCTTTGCTCCCCTTTCGGGCCCTGGTAACACACGGGTGGAGATGTGGGATAGTAATACTGAAAATGTTTGTTATATTTTTGTATGGTAAGTTTGTGAAAACATTGTCATATAGACATCACACAGGAACCCATTTCATATATATATATATGAATATACAGTAGAGGTTCTGAGTCACACGCGCGCCTCTCACTCTGTAATAATTAATTCAACTATGAATTGGTCAAAATTTTTTTTTTTTTTTTAATATACCATTTTTTTATATCAATTTTATTTACTTATTAATTTACTTGTTATTATTACTTTTTTTTTTTAAAATTTTGTTCGTTGGTGATTTTATTTTATTTTAAAAAAAAATTTTAAAAAATTTCCTTCACAGAAATTATTTATTTCTTTATTTTTTTTATATATTTGAAAAATTATTAAATTTATTTATATTTTATTATTTTATTTTTTTAATTTAAATAGATTGATTACTTTTTTCTTTTTCTTAAGTGTTTTCAATATTTTTTATTTTTAATGTACTATCAACTTCCTTTTCCGTTTAGTCGCAGCCTCTTGCTGGTGACTGGACTTAAATATTAAGGGATGTTTTTCTCTTATACAATTTTTCAGTTCTCTACGTAGGAATTTCATTTTTTTTCCCTCCTGTCTCTTGTTTGTCTGTCCCATGACGAAGGCCTTGTTAGCCGCAACGTAAGTTTTTCTTTTTTAGGTCTGGAATGCTTTCGCATTGGTAGAACGTATTACTATTTGTGTGGTAACTGAGTTTTTTGTTTGGTTCAACTGTTTTCAACACAGTCTTACGGCGGGTAAAAGTAACCTCTCCTCATATACATTTGATACATCACATCATATATAATATCGATCTGTGTGCTGTGAATAGCCTCTCGATTAGCTCTTGATTATATATATATATAAGTATTATATGTATGCGTATATATATATATATATATATAATATATATGGCATATATAACACAGCATATGGTCTTGTGTACATATATACAACCATACAAATACAAACGGGTCGCATACTTCATACAACACACACGCACCCACAAACTCACACATATGATTGAGAAATCTATAAGATTATATATTGCTCAGGTAAATAGTCTTGGCAACTTGAATATAGATGTTCTAGAACACACGTCGGGCCTATTTAAAATAATTCTATTAACATGACCCCTCAGCATACAAAATTATATGATCAATTACTTTAACACTTGTTAAATGTTCTGTATTTTAAAAAATAATTTCTACAGAAATTTCCTTGGCTTGAAGTGAATTCAGAAATAAAGTTTGGTCTGTTAAAATTGTTTTTTTCTCCGTAGATCTTTCCAGTTCAGTTCAGGAAGTAAACCTCTCCTGGTCAAGTCCAAACAATGTAACTATTCTAAAGTCCTTGTTCAGAAGTGATGTCCTTAACTTCTATTATTTCCAGGTTTCAGTCCGAGCTGTCTACTTGACGATTTCTGGGATTGCTGTGCCATATGTCTAAAATGTTATACATTATATTTCAGACTTCGCCCACGCACTCTTATTGTCTGCTACTAGGCAACTCCCAATCAGAGCGATTGTATATGACAACTCGAATTGCCAAACCAATGGCATTCAAAGTACATGTTATGATAGAGTATGGCTTATGGAATTTCCTGCGTGACTCATACGTTTGAGAATTTAAACAGCCACTTTCCATATATGGAATTGCGATTTCCGTAAAGTGTTGTCACAGTTTACTTATATCACACTTCCCGCTCACTCTTCAAAATGTCTTCCAAGATTGCGTTTATCTATAATCACCTATCCCAAGTAATTCGGAAGTCTGATTACTTAGTTTATCAGACTCTGCCGATCTCTTGTATCACATGACTTGTCGCAATCCGACTGCCTGTCTAGACAAATCGTGGTCTATACAATTAAACCCGTATTGCAAGTCCATTCTACTGTCGGATCGGAAGTGATTACGCAATCTTGAACAAACACTTTATGCTCGCATTTACCTGGAGTCAATGTGGTATTATCACGTTTAGTGATTCAATTAATCTCTCAGGGATGGGCGATTGTCTGGCCCTGTCATGCATCGAAGCGTGAAACGTGAACAATGATAGTAGGAAAAAAGGGTAACAATTCTGAGTAGAGGATAGGCACGAAATTATGTGCGTTAAATATGCCGAAATAATAGATAATAAAGGCGATGAGAGGAAATTACGAAAAAGCAAACGAGCCATAATGTCACACCAACTTCTCTTTTGCTGAGGAATCCTCGATTTTTGGGCTGAAAAAGTCTCCCAGCTGCTGCTCTTTGGGTAGCCAACTCTTCTTTGATGCCTCCTTTCCGGTCTATGACAGCTCCGAGGTATTTAAAGTGATTGACCTGTTCTCCAAGCCAGTCTTACACCAGTGGTGGTCCTGAACTCTTCTGGCTTATGGTTTGCCATCCTCACATAATTTTTGCAAGACTTGTAGAAGCTCTGTGTGAATTAGAGGTGCTTGAATGTTCTTCCTTGCCAAACAGTCCCAAAGTTTGCTCCAGGGAACCCTGTCAAACGCCTTTTCCAGATCTATGAAACAAAGATGGATCTCACTCTTATACTAAAGAGCCTTTTCACTCAGCTGTCTGAGTGTGAAGATTAGGTCTTGAGTACTTCGGTTTGCTCGGAAGCCACATTGGACCTTGTCACGAAATGGATTTAGGACTAGAGACTGTCTACATATAGTGACAAGACACTAGTGAGAAGGAAGACTGGAAAATTAGATTTTGAAGAAAATGATAGTGCATATGTGAAAGTGAAACTATTGGCCCCGAGGTTGAGAACCTAGATTTGACTCTGTCCTCGCCATTTCGGACGTTTCTGCTGGCTATAGTTTCGAACCACCTCTAACTACCCTATGGGGATAAGGTTCAGTTAAGATTCACAAACACCAAGATACAGACAACATATAGCTACTGTACTAAATGAAATGACTGATGCCAGCTACAATTTATACAAGTTTATTATACACCTATAAACAAACAAACATATGCATGTCCCATACATAAAGTGCGAGGATGCACACCTGAAAACAACAATCAAGCACAGTTAAAAATGCATCAACCCCAACCCTTCTCCCTCAAAAAGGCAACCTGTATGGGGACAGAAGTTAGGATTAAACAAAATAAACCACACTGCCCTAGGTGGGGTCTCAGATGTCAATTCTCCACTTCCACAACTATTCTAAATTAAATGATAAGTGCACAGTCAGCTGGAACAACTACAAAGTGTCTACACCAACTCTGCGCAGACTCTGTTTCTACACAGCCTATCCTGAAATTTCTTGCACACTGCTACACAATTAACTCGTCAAAAAAACGTCAGCAGCTGTCATCTGCTATACTTGGGACAACACTGCGACGACTTCTGTGGAGAGTATGGTCACCCTCTCTCTCTCCACCATTCTGGAACTGATGACTAAGGTTTAAAAAGAACCCCACTGGATTCTGGAAATTGGAATAGGTAGCTGGTTTCTCCAAACACCTCTGGAGTTACCTGCCCGCTCCCTCCTATGGGTTCAGGCCTTCGGCGTTATTATGGCCGGGACGAAGTGAAATAAGTACGACAACGCTGGCAGCATGCCAATTTTGCGTGTGTAACAGAACGAGCTTATAGACCTCTCTAGGGTTCCTAGAATTCCCCGTTCAATTAATCACTTTCAAAAATGTAATACAAGGTTTTCCCTTTAATACTTTCCTTTAAAGAAATAATTACAATCTCCGTCTCTTACTCAGGTTGTACAATTAATTAATAACGTATACCCTGTTGTAGATGCTAAGCGTTCTGACATACTGCTTAAAAAAGTTATACATAAACCCAAGGTCTCAAACTGAAAACCCCGTAGTGCCACCACGTTTACACTTCTACCTTCACGTGCTTCTGCATAGGTATATATTAATGAGTCAGCAACCCACGTGCTTTCACTCTCCCCCTCCCCTCTAAACATCGTATCAAATAAATATTAGTAATGAACGCACCCACGGCGATGCTCCAATTAAATACCTCTAATCACTAACCGTGGCTTACAGATAGTGGGTAACTATATAATATTTCTAGTGTAATAACTTGTAGCATTACATAAAATCACAAATGATCCGATTTTGCACAACTCCCGCTATTCTGTACATTTACCTTCGGCAGAGAGATGCGGGTTTCTCTCCCGACCCTACTTTGCAATAAATACTAAGCACGTCCGTGGCATCTCAACTTTTTAACCATACCGCTATTCCTGAATAAGGAATTATTATGAACCTCTAAAGTTTTCTCAAGTCTATCACTAAGATAATATTTGATGGCTCTGGCGATAAGAATTAACATTAAACTTAAACTTTCTACCAGAAACTTTACTGTCGGCCTAGGCTTAGACAAAAATTAAATAAAGTTACCACTTGAAAATTCTGCTTACCAAATTTTAATTTTCCCACTGAAAGGCAATCGATAATTTGAATCAGGAACGCGGCTTGGCAATTAATTTTTAGAGACCGAACTTATGAAATTCAGGCTTTTTTTTTATTATCAAGACCCACGCCCTTTAGCCGACTTCATGACAAACCACTGTCATATGCGCGGCGTGGTTCTAAGCCAATGGGAGCTCTGCGTTTCAACTGCAGTTAGCTCTCAGCCAATCAGAACCTTAGATCATTCTGATGCAACGTGCATGGGTTTTAGACAAAGAAACGGGATTAAGCCCTACCCTCTAGTAGCAAATGAAGCAACAATGACAGAATTATATATATATAGTATATATATAAAAATCCCGAAAAAACGTCTAACCTCATGCCATATCTTTTAAAAAAGACTAAAACAGGTCACAATCTTTGATTACTTGGGCTCTAAAGTCCTTCGTCTAGAATAATAATGCAACAGTTCCTTACACACCAACACTAAACAAGACTACTAGTCATAGAGAAGGAACATAGTCATAGAGAAGGAACATAGATGTAGATGAGATGAAACTCCACCGTAATCTCTCTGAAAAACGTAAATAAATAGAAGGAGAAGAAACATGGGGAAGGATTTTTCTGTAATCCCTCCAAAAATAGTGAACAAAATGCAAGGAGAAAAAGACATGGGCCATTTGAAAGACAGAATCTCAGTACTTTTGTCACAGACCTCATCCATTAGCCGCTCAGCTAGGCGTCTGAGTCTGTGCTCCAGGATTCTAGAATAGATTTTACCAGGGACACTGAGAACGGATATTCCTGTATGGTTTCCACATTGTCGGTTGTCACCCATTTTGAAAATTGGTGTTAGATGGCAATCTCCCAATCCTTTGGTATGGTTTAGTTGTACCAAGCTACATGTAGGACCCTCAGGAGTAATAGGTCGCCTGCTGCTCCCATGTGCTTAACCATTTCTGGTGTTATACCATCATACCCTGCTGCTTTGCCTATCTTGATTTTCTCCAGTGCTGCCTTCAGTTCTTCCATCTTTATGCCATCTTCACCACCATTATTGTTCTCTTCTGTGCTAGTGGTTATCATTTCTGATGCTTGACCTTGCAAGGAGTTCTGAGAAATATTCTTTCTATCTTTCCATTACTTCCTTTGGGGCAGTAAGCAATTTGCCTTGCTTGTCCTTTATAAATTTAAGAGGGCGCTGTTTTTCCTTCCTCATGTTCTTTAGGGTCTTATAGAACAATTTCTGGTTCTCTTGAGCATCTTTTTCTAGCTATTCTCCAAATTCTTCCCAGGACTTCTGTTTTGCTGCTAGCACCTTGTTCTTTGCTTCAGTTCTGAGTATCACAAATTGTCTATATTTCTCTGTTTTTCCTGCTGTGTTTTTAGCTCCTAAGTATTGTTTCCATGCCATTTTCTTCCCTTATTTTCTCTTTAACTTCCTCTGTCCATCAAGGTGTCCTCTTTCTCTTCTTTCCAAGTCGGAGCACCACATGCTTCTGCAGCAGCTGTCTTTATGATGTCCTTGAATTTAAGCCAGAGGGTTTCCAGGTCATCAGGTTGTTCTGTGTTTCTCACTGCTGTAGCAATAAGCCCTTGATATCTGGCTTTCTTAGCTTGTAGGTCTTAATGCGCATGTCTCCTGTTCGTTTACTTAGCTTCTTGCGTGATGTTAGGTAGTTACTAGGTCGAGCAACTCTTTTAATTGTTAGCAGGTAGTGATTACTTCCAATTTCTGGCCCCCTCCAGGCGCTAGCATCCCGGACATATTTGAATGAACTCTTCCTAACGATGGCATAGTCGATCACTGACTTCTCATTCTTTGTTGGTTCACACCTAGTGTATGCATGTATGCGCTTATGGGGGAACTTTGTGTTTGTAATGATCAGATTTTGCCCAGTGCAGAATCTAAGGAGTCGCTTTCCATTGTCATTAAGAGTATCTTCTCCATAACTTTCGATAACTCCATCCCATCTAGCATGGTCATTTCCACCTCTAGCATTGAAATCTCCGAGCGTGATAATTTCATATAGGCAGTCGTCCACTGTCCTTTGAAGCAGCTCGAAGAATTCCTCCTTGACCTCTGCTCTCTCATCTTCATTTGGCCCATACACAATGACATGGCTGACTATGGTTTCTCCTTCTTTTAGTTTTAGGACCATAATGCGTTCCGAGACAAAGTTCCATCCCTTGATACTATCCTTTTGGTTTTTTGCCACAATACAACCCACACCCCCTTTAGCTCTGTCAGATGTGGGGACACCACTGTAGAGCAGCGTGTCACCATCGAGATCCATAACCCCTTGTCCCTTTTTCTTCGTTTCCGTTAAAGCCAGGTGTAAATGGTGTTATTTCTTTACTTTTGAAGATGTAAGGATCCTTTATGATTTTGAAATAAACCAATGTTCTCGTATGGCTGATTTAAGTTAGGATCAGCTCTGGTTGGGCTTACAGACGGCCGACAAACTATAGCAACGCGAATGACAATCTCGTGGGCCGAATAGGTGGGCCAAAGTTAACATCAAAGAACTTTGAACTGTTAAATAATTCAGTTGTAAGTCCGGTCTTCACATAAGACATCACGTTTAATACTGGATATCAAACAGACGTTCACGGACGTAATCATAGGCATCATAACAACAGTTCATATTATAATCTCAGGACATCATAGTTAACGTATCAATGTTCATGTAAGATCAAGCAATTAGATCATAAGCTTGATTGGCATCTCTTATTATAACGGTCGACCTCTCAAGGGCAGACATACCCATAATGAACAAGGGTATAAGATACATCAACGACTGTCCCATCTTTAACTGGCCTCGTAAACAATACAACTGGCATATCTGAATATCCTATTTGAGGCATCCAAGTAAATAATACATATATAGAATCCTAATGTCCTGAACTTGACTGACCTCTCATCATCTGCCGTAATCTATAGGACGGCGTAAGTTTACTTTATAATAGTATTCACATTTTTGTGAGAAACTTCTTCTCAAACGGCACGT
Source organism: Oreohelix idahoensis (assembly GCA_024509875.1). Taxonomy (NCBI): domain Eukaryota; kingdom Metazoa; phylum Mollusca; class Gastropoda; order Stylommatophora; family Oreohelicidae; genus Oreohelix; species Oreohelix idahoensis. The sequence continues at coordinate 414,909 of JAMPIV010020829.1, read as the reverse complement.
ACTTAATAATATGCTGGATCCACAAACTTTACTTTATCGCCAATCCATTTCAGTACATCCTAATGGAGGGTCAATAATTCCCCCTTGAATGCGCTGACTAGATTCCATAATGTTCATATATTTTTATAAGCTTCAATGAAACAACTTACTGTGCACTCCATACGGCGATGGCTTCCACATGGAAGGCCGTATAATCAAGAAACAACAGTAGTTTACCCACTATATGGGGCTCGAACAAAACAGACAAAAGTCTGACTTCCAGTACAGCCATGACATCTCTCTCTGAGGTCACTACGTCATCTAGTATTTAGCAACAAAACGCAAAAATACCTACGCACAAATATGTGCGCTTCCGTGCGCGATTAATTTAATTACAACTATATTCTTACCACATTTGTTGATGCGTACCCTCTTAACAGAAGTAGGTCCCGTGTCTACTTTAATACTGTTAAGGACCCAAAAAGGACGCAACACCAGGATTTCTAGTTTTGCTTTCCTCATCTCTTCCACCAGCTCCTCTTCCTTCCCATTTATACTCCTTACATTCCATGTTCCTTAAGTCGTAGTCCATTTCAGTTCGTCGCCTTTAGAATCAGTCCGGTTTTCTCTCTTGCATTTCGTGTAATCATGTTTGAAGGCAAACAGGTGATTGGCCTGTTGTGCCTTTGCATGATAATGAGGCCGCCCTCTTCCTTTTTCAGCCGGGCTTGGGACCGGCCTAGGCGGAGTTCAAGCTGCTATCACACACTGGTATCTCCAACTTGTACCACAAACTTTAAAAGAAACACATGTCTCTCCTAAGTATTGGTTTCCTGACACTAGTCGGGCGCCTTCCCGCTGTCACTTCCATCGACCCTTTTCCCAGTAATTTTACTCTCCCTGAACATCAATCATAAACCCAGTGGATTGGATGAAAACATTTAACACACTGGCTTTCTGATTGACTCCCACTGCTGAGGGACCCACACATCTCCATGGAGACAGCATTCTGCTTCTTCTTTGATCCTTAGCCGCCGACTGTCATAGCTGTCAGTAGCCATCACGCCTGGTGGCGTCTTGTAGGGCAGCAACAAACTGCTTCCACTTTGTTCGGTCGGCGGCCATCCTTCATACAGTGTCACAGCTGTGGTTCATTCTTTGCATCTCGGCTTCCCCAGTTCTCCGCTAAGTTGTTTTTGGTCGGCCTCTCTTTCGCTTTCCTTTGGAGGTCCATAGCATAGCTGTTCTTGTGATGGCATCGGGGTCTCTTCTGAGAACGTGGCCAACCCAACTCCAGCGTCGGCCAGCTATGATTATGTGCATGTCCTCTTGGTTACTCCGAGTAAGTAGTTTTTGGTTAGTGATAGTATTCGGCTAAAAGATTCGGAGAATTTTCCTTAGACAGATTGTGTGGAAGGAGGACAGTTACGCTATTTCCTTATCTGTTACTCTCCAGCATTCCGCACCATAGAGAAGCACAGAAAGTACACAGCTCCCATATAATCTTAATTTGGTGTTTGTGCTGTACTGGGAAAACGTCCAGATGTTATTGAGACTAGCAAAGGCTGTTCTCACTTTATTAATTCTGTTCTTGATGTCTTTGCTTGTTACGCCGTCTCATGTTACTATGCATCCTAGGTATGTAAACGTGTCCGTCTGTTCCAGTTTCTGGTTCCTTATTGTTATGGAGACAGTACGACAGGTAATAAGTAGCATATTCATACCAACCATTTGCTGTCAGTGTCACACGTGTTTCATATCAAAGGTACAGTACAGAAAGTTTACAACATCGAAGAAGATATAGCTGAGCAAAGGTGCAAATGTCAGCATAATGGAATGAGTGAGAAACACCGGAGATTTGCCAGGTAGTTCAAATTTTTCCAGCCCAACTGAAACCCAAAACCAGCAGATATATACGAGGGGCGTTCAGAAAGTAATGCACCACATCGTTTTTCTCAGCTAATAATGAAGATAGAAGCATGACATTTTGCACACTTCAAATATGGTATGTGCCAATTGTGTGCACCAAATTGCACCGCAACCGGCCAAATAATACGGCTGCCCTAAACCGTTGAAATGGAGCGTGTTAGCAACCTGCGTTATAAACAGCGAATTGTGATAGAATTTATCGTTGCAGAGAAGGAAATTGTTGTGAATATTCACACGCGTCTATGTCACGTGTATGGAAGTTTTCCAGTCGACAGGAGTACAGTCATTTGCTGGGTTCAGAGAATCAAAGAATCAGGAAGTGGAGATACGGAGCTGCTTGATCGGCTGCACTGTGGACGTCCTGCCACAGCCACTAACGCAGAAATGTTGAGGGCATTATTCTTACTGATAGGCGAATCACTACTCAACAATTGGCCTTACAGCTGTCAGTCAGCATTGGTAGTGCAAATGCAGTTATAAAAACTCTCGGATTTTCTAAGGTTTGCGCAAGATGGGTTCCTCGAAGTCTCACAAATGACCACCGATTGCAAAGGAAAGCAATTTCTTCTGAATTGTTGGAGTGTTTCAATGCTGATGGAGAGAACTTCTTGGCTAAGATCGTTCCAGGTGACGAAACCTGGGCACATCATTTTGAACCTGAGACAAAAAGACAGTCAATGTAGTGGCATCATCCGCAATCACCAAGAAGAAAGAAAGTCAAGACAATTCCTTCAGCTGGAAAGGTCATGATCACTGTCTTTTGGGACATTAAAGGTGTGATTCTTGTGGACGTTATGCCAAGAGGAGAGACAATCAATTCGCAAGCTTACATTAAGACATTGAAAAAAACTCAATCAACGTTTACGCAGAGTTCGGCCGCACAAGAATCCAGCAGACCTGCTTCTCCTTCACGACAATGCGCACCCTCAAACAAGTCTGGCAACACGGGAAGCAATCACCTAATTGGGTTGGACTGTACTACCCCATCCACCCTATAGTCCCGATTTGGCACCCTCTGATTTTCATCTATTTGGTCCACTTAAAGATGCACTCCGTGGGACAAGGTTTGAAGATGATGAAGGAGTGATTCATGCAGCGAAGAGATGGCTACATGATCAAGACAAAATCTGGTACGGGCTAGGAATACATGCACTTGTTTCGCGCTGGCATAAAGCCGTACAAGTTGCTGGGGATTATGTTGAATAATAACGATGTTTACATGACATATCCATGTATATTGTGTATAAATTTCATGCTTTTTTAATAAACAGCTCCTGAGAAAAACGATGTGGTGCATTACTTTCTGAACGCCATTCGTATATACTCAAATAACTAATTCGGGGATGCATATAAACAAAAATGTTATCTTTATGAATTTCTTGTTACCAGTGGAAGGCATTAAAAGCCCATGACTGGATTTAAAAAAAAAAGTCAAATTCTGATGAGAACAACGCGGAGCTCTCAACTCTGGATGATACCAGGAGGTTGGTGAAAACAATTGCATAGAGAGGGGGGGGGGGGGGGGAAGAAAGATAAATTGGTATGGGCGCCTTGTCAGATTGCAGCCAAATTAGCTATCATAACCAACCTTCAATAGCTGTAGATCTAGCTAGAGGGCGGCAAAGGGGCGCTTGAGAAGATACTAAGAAAACGTAAATCCTGGGGGGAAAAGGCGGATACTTGCCAAAAACTATACACCTCACACACACTAGAACCGTAACATTGCTCCTCACTACACTTAATGGCACAAGTGGCTATAAAATATTTTATTAATAATACTTATATTTTCATTAAAATTAAACCTTATCATTTCACTTGTTGCCCTTTATGGGGCGCTGGGCCACCACTGCTGGAGGTTTACTTGCAGGAATCATGTGCCACGCACCATCATGTGATATTGCAGCAATGGTATCTGTAGCAATTTGTGTTACAAAACATTCTCACAATGCCAGGGAATCGGGTATGCATGTGTTCTACAAACACACGGAAACATTTTGGTGTAAATATCCATCGAACATCTCTCGTACTACAGTTACGTTCTATGGTCTATTCAAGGACCAATGCGGGGCAATGATACAAGGCTCATGGCTGCACATCCCGCTGACTTGTCCATATTAAAGGGGGTTGCTGTAAATCTAAATATAAAGCACTAAAAAAAAATTATAAAATAAATAAATAATAATTGCTATTGAATCAGTTTTACAATAGAACGATACAAACAAAACACGGAACATTTTGAGGTTTTCCCTTCGTTTTTTTCTCGTAATCTGTCGACATTTATTATTGTCTCTTGATTGTGATGATGATGATTTTGTCCATCGTATTCGATGAGAATCATCGACATCTCTCGTAATACAGTTCGTTCTATGATGTTAAGTGGGTGCGCACATGGCTGATCAAGCCAATGCGGGCAGGAAAAGTTTTGTTGCATGACCGACATACAAGGCCAGAAGACAATACAGGCTGCACATCCACGCTTGACTTTCGAGCTGCACGTTTTTTCTGGGCTACCCTCACACGATCGGCCTCGCTGACTGCGACCCCCGTTTTGATAGCGCCTCTCCAGGCTGTGCAATCCTGTGCCAGATGCTCCCAGGTGGTTATATTGATCTGGCAGCTCTTCGGTGACTCCATTAGGCTGTCTTTGAAGCGCTTCTTTGGTCGTCCTCTAGTACGCTTTCCTCCAACTCAACTCCAAGCCACTGGAACCTGACACACTCTTTATACATCGTGTTGCCCTGGAGTCGCAGCTAAAAGTAAAAATCCATGTGGACAGAAAAATTTTGTGCTACCGCAGCGTTTATTGGCATGACCATTGCCCATTGCGGTGTTCCACAGCTCAGTGATTTTTCGGCAGTTTTTCTTCATGATTGTTCCTGTCCCTTCAGCCCCATGTTTACATACCTGATGCGAGCCCTACAGCCATGAAGTGATTAGTCTCATTCACACTTGGACTTCGACATAAATACTGAAAATGTATGAGACGTTGAGAAGATCTATGGGTTTCCGCGATTTTTCTGATACTCTCTGGAGTGCCCCCCGTCCCTGAGGTCAATTCCCAGTGCACAGTCAACTTAAAAACTACCAGGTTTACTCGGTTTGGGGTGTGCTGATTCCTCCCTCAGTAACTGTAAATTATAGATTTCAATTCTTGCCTGATTTGTGCCATTTAGCACTTTGTTAGATTTAGACCTTAGGAGAGCTGTGAGTTTGTCTGAAGGGGGCAATAATTTCCCCATGGATAGGATTAATTGAAAACAAAGAGGTCATAATATAATCATTTCCATGTTCAAGGAACCCTTAATTCCCATGTAAGAACTGCTTTTAGCAACCTCTTATCACTCTCAGTCCTCGAATATGTCTCTGCGTTTCCCTGCTTGATGCCTTGGACACCAGCGGATGTCACCATTCCCCGTCTATAAAACCTCTGAGGTGTCAATCAACAGCTTCTTTGTCATTGGGACAGTAGGCAAAATAGTATCATGTATTCGCTCGTAGATTGCCTGGGTCTTCTGAATTTGTTAAAAAAATATATCCTATTTCTTATCAGTCAGTGTTGTCTTCGTGCCTCATATTATGATTCTTAAGATTTGGTTTTGGAGTCATTTATCAAAGTCTGAGTGGGCCATTGTTGCCTATTCAGCAATTCCATATTCTTGGAATAGTCTTACGCGCCAGTGAAGTCTTCTCCTCCCCCACCCCCTCGCCCCAGTACATTGTCGTCTGCTGTTCATGTTGTCATTTCCTAAACGCTCTCACGTAATGTGACGTCACTGTTACCCAGTATCTCTCTATAACGTAAAGTAGTTTCACGAGTCATCCGCTTGTCTGACCATCGATGTCCTTCAACCAAGTTCATACATCCACGTCAGAGAGGCGACGTGGTTTTGGAAAACGCACACGCACGCGCGTACACATACATACTATATGTAGCCTACCGTACATTGATTCTGCATTCAGCATCAGCAACAGGTGTAAAATATTAATGAGCGAAAGGTACCTACAATAATTATGCAGAGGAAACGCAGTGTAATAAATAGTATCAATACACACATTTATTCTATTTCCTTTAACAACTTGCAGACTGTACTGAGATTTTGCAGGGCTCAAAGCACTGGCATCACGTGGCGAAGTTACCGGGTTAGTTTACCCAACTGCGAAAGGAAACATGATTTTGCTCTTTAATTAGGATAGGCAAAAGCAGCGATGAAGGGAACTGATCACACCACCGTATAAAGCTGGATCCAGTATAGTGGAGTCTCTAACACATCACACCCCTTCGGCAGCATCTGTTATGGGACTACCTTTTCCTGTTGACATAATTCACACTGCACTGCAATAGCAATGTGAGAAAAGAACTAAAAATAGAAGCACAGAATGGCCGTCATAACACAGAGGATAGGAGAGCAGAAGAAAAGTGAACATAATGAAAAAGGAGGGAGAGAAAAAGACGAATTTTCCTACACGGTAATATGCAGACCGGACAGCAAAAACTATGGACAATGTTCTGACGTTTAAAGCAAAAAAAATTTAAAATTTTGCAAAAACACGACTAGATTACGCCCCTTATTTACACTCTTGTGGTATCAAGTTTTAATAAAGTTCGTCTTCTCGGCTGCTGTAGTAAAAAAGTATAACACCTATACGAGATGTTCAGACTAAAATATTTGTGCTCTTTCGTCCTGTTGGTGTGGATACACAGACATGGATGCACGGTTTCAAACATTCAGATAGACAGCGAAGATGGAAGACAGCATTTTATAGAGCTCAATTTGAAGAAAGTTGATGTTGACGATGTGGGGAAATGTCATAGTAATGGTTGTCATCCGAGTGGTGACGATTTAATATTGGAAGGTAGTTACCATCAGTGGACAACATCACCCCCAACCTTCACTTTAGTGTTTACTCCTGGAGAGATCATTCTCGAATGTGGTGGGTAACAACATCACATGTCTTTAAATACAAATGCACAATTAGTCATTGGGGCACCATAGTTGATAGTATCCTTATGACCAAAGGGAGAGTAACCAGAAAATGACGTAGAAGCTTTTTGTTTTATTCTTGCAGATTCTGAAATAGGCATATCATTGCCATTTGGTTTATGTGGCAGAGCAAGAAATGGGACATCTGGCATTTGCAGTAACAACACATGTAGTATGGAGGATGTGGAGGTAATTAATTTCTCTACTTCTTTGACTTCTAGACCATAAAATAAAAGAATCTGGTTTATTTGTAATATTAGGCTTGCTAATATGAACAAAAAATAGCATGAACTATGGATGAAAAATTCAGTTACACCAGAACTGGTTGAGTGGCTTAATGAGGAGTTGTACAGGCCAGAAAGCTAGTCCACAGGAATTTTCTAGTCAATGTGAAGAAGAAATATCCTTGTTTTACCCCCAAAGAGGGTCTATTACATTCCCATTATCCAGTAACTATATCAGATATAACTAATGGCAGTAAATAAATGCTTCTATGGCTCATGCCTCAAACAGCCTCTGACAATCAAGTCCATCTTCCGGCCTTCGCGTATGGCTTAATTTGAGCCCAGCAGAACTGTTTCCACTGACAGAAGGGGTGAAGGTGAGCTACTGGTGCCTTAAAACCATTAACTTCGAGCAGATAGGGCTCATAATCCTTGTTTAGTAACCTATCTAGGAGAAGGTAAAACTCTAATTTCAAACCTCTGCTGCTTTGCGGGAATATCCGTTTATGGAAAAAGCTTCGGGAGTAAACCCAGAAGATAAATCCAGAGTGAGAGTCTAATAGACTACCCCACTAAATTGCTGAAAATTATAAAGTCATTCCATGAAGACATGAAGGGAACAGTCCAACATGCTGGAAATACATGACAGTCATTTGACATGGGCAGTGGTGTCAAACAAACATCCTGGCTCTGACCCTTGGTATCACCTTTACCTTGCTCAGACATGCATTCGGGGATGCAACTGAAAGAATATGTCTTCACACTAGGTCAGATGGCTGACTGGATAACATTGCAAGGCTGAAGGCAAAAATTAAAATCAGGAGGTTCATTCTATGAGTTAAGTGTAGTTACTATAAATAATTGACAGAAAGTAGTAACTGCGTTCAGCATAGTTAAACATTTCCTAAACAAAGTCAAACAGAACCCTAGACTTTACTTATGCTTTCTTGCTAATTTTAATGTTTGTGCTTTTCTTATACACTGTTGTTGTGATTGTTGATAATGTTCGTACTATTATTTTACTGTTCTTGTTATTATTAATGTTTGGACTGTTCTTTTACAATTGCTGCCTAGTTGATGATGTTGAAACTGTTCTTGCTGTTGTTGATTTTCTGATTACTTTTGTTTTATTATTCTTTGCTTTGTTGATGATGTTTGTCCTATTTTTATGCTGGTCTTGCTTTTGTTGATGTTTATGCTATTTTTTTTTGACACTGTCCTCATTTTTCTTTATGATGTTTGGGCTGTTCTTGTGCTGTTCTAGCTTTGTTGAGGAAACAATTTTTGGGGGGGTTATTGATAGTGCTTTTGTGCTGATGTTTATATTCTTCTTGATCTTCTTCTCGTTCGCTGTTGTTTAGTAATGTCTACACAAGAAGTCCGGTTCTCTGGTTGTATGTTGTTGTGGTTGAAAGTTCGTCAAGACTCCCAAACAGCTATGTGTGGATGTGCGTCTCTGTGGGCCAATGTTCAGTCCGCATGTTCCACTAAGCATGTGGCAGTCTTGCAGGATATGTTCGGCTGCCTGTCTACACGTAATTATTCTTGATGATAATGACCTTGTGAGGATGCTTGTTCTGGTATTTTGTTTGTGATGCCTTTTCAGTGTATGGTGCTGTTATTTTTGATAACTTTCCTGATGTTACTGATAACTTGCATGATTTTTATGACACTGTCATTTTTGATCATGTTCATTCAGTACTCACTTTTTTCTATGAATTTTTTTTCTGCTAGGATCTGGCAGACATAATTGAGCATCGCCAACTTATACCCATGAAAACAGGAGACCCAGAACTGGACCACAAAATTGGTAATACTGTTTTTGTTGAACTGCTGTGGTTGTGTTTGGAAATATTGTCTGATGCATTGCATGGAAAATATTAGTGAAAGCCACTGTCCTTATGTTTGCTTTAAAATCCTACCTCATATGTTGCATGCATTCTGACCCCAGTGTTTGTGTGTGAGCTGATAAATTGACTTTCTGAAATTTTAATGCAATAATTTGTAGCTGATGGCATGTATGAAGATGTTCTTGTTTTATACAGTGATCAGTTTACAGTCCTTCAGGTGTTATTGTAACAGTATGTGAAGAAATTTTGTCTGTTATGTTGGCTTGCCAGTTTGAAGTCTGGTATTGACATCTCCATGTTGAATTTGATAGACTTAAAGATACTGCTTGGAATTTTTGTTTGGTCTTAATCAATTTTGGCTTACCCTTGTCATTAGTAAATAGCTTAAAACTTATTCTTACACATGAGCCGTACGGTGCGTCACTTTACCCTATAGATCTACCCGCGAGCGCATGGTATGCCCTCTTGATACTAGTTCCAAATTTGAAAGAAAAATTTGAAAAAATAAGTGGCCATAGCTTGTTCAAATCATGTGAACACTTCCTGTGGACAACATGTTTTGAACTGGTAGCGAAATAAGTATTCTGGTGCTTAATTTTTGTATACTTTTATCAATAAATGACATCATTTAGGCAGTTTCTTTACAAGCATAGTCACATAGTCATAAACTGTCAAAGGATCAACGGCAATAGATAATGTCTAAATGAATTTTAGCTATATTGATAGTGATAATAACCTATTTTTGTTTCCAAAAAAGGACGTTTAACAAATTTGATATTTTTAAGTAATTAATTAATTAAATTGTGTAGGACAGGACTGTGTAAGTGAGATTACAGTTCAGCAATATGTGACTTCACAACAACAAAAAATCTGAGAAATTTGACTTTTTATTTGTTTGTGATCAAATTTCTTGGATTAATTGTCAACTGGATATACATTTTAATTTCTGGGCTTTTACCGCCAAGGAATTAAGTCGAGCTGAAATATTTACGTGTAAGTGCACAATTTTGACCAATTTTTTGTTTTGATTTCTTATGGTTTCAACACTTCGCAAGACATAACAAACAATTATTACATCAAAGAAGAACATTGTTTCACAACATTCTTCGACCAGTCTCCTAAAGTTTGATGCATAATACATATATCTGCCAAATTAATATAAATGTCTACTGCCTGATTTTAAAACATCACTTGTAGCAAAAAAATGCCTCCATTTTGGGGCCTGGGTAAAATCTGAAACTGCCTGGGTTAGAGAGTTAAAATTCAGTGGTTGAATGGAACTATTCCTGGCATATTTCTTTCTGATATAAGCACTCTTTGATGAGGCTGGTAAGCTGATAATACAGAGTTATTTGAGTTTTATCTTTATCATTTACCTTATCTGATATCATGCACTCTTTGATGAGACTGGTAAGGTGATAAAAGTTATTTGAGTTTTATCTTTATCATCATTTACCTTATCACTTCTTATGGAGCATGGAGCCACCACTCTAGCTGGTCTCCATTTGAGTTTTGTGGCTGTATCTGTTTATTACCACCAGCACAGTTGTATTTGCTTCACATATGATTCTGGACACAACAGATTGTATTGGTTTTTTGTTGAATGTGGCTGCTTTCAACCTGTAGATAATTAATCTAGTACAGCAGTCATTTTTAAAACACTGAGATCAGAAAACATGTGTATTATTTTACTCGTGTCTTGTGAAGTTCTAGTGAAGTACTAGAGTGTCATGTTTATCATTGTTTGCAATGAATGGTTTATTTCATATGATGTTTACTGAAGTACAGGGGTTCGTAACCTGTGGGTTTTGTCTCTCTAGGGGAGGGGTATACTGGGGAGGTGTGAGGCGTCTGCCAGAAAATGTATCACATTTGCTTACTCACTGGACAAAAATTATAAACTTTATAATCAAACCATATAGTTTCTTAGTATGTAAGTTTGTATGAAATGAAGCGCAGCTAATCACCACCTTTCGATGACCTAGGTATGTGAAGAATTCTTCTTCTTTAGTCATTAGCCGCATACTGTCAAAGCAGCCAGTGGCCATCATGCCTGGTGCCGTCTTGTAGGACAGCAACAAACTGCCTCCATTTTGCTCGGCGGGCAGCCATCCTTCGTACAGTGCCCCAACTCTGGTTCATTCTTTGCATCTCGGCCTCCACAGTTCTCCACCAAGTTGTTTTTGATCAGCCTCTCTTTCGCTTTCCTTCGGGGGTCCATAGCATAGCTGTTCTTGTGATGGCATGGGGTTTCTTCTGAGGACATGGCCAACCCAACTCCAGCGTCTGCCAGCTATGATGGTGTGCATGTCCTCTTGGTTGCTCTGAGTAAGCAGTTCTTGGTTCGTGATGGTATTGGGCCCACAAATTTGGAGAATTTTCCTTAGGCAGATTGTGTGGAATGAGGGCTATTTCGACATTTCCTTCTCTGTTACTCTATAGCATTCTGCACCATAGAGAAGCACAGAAAGTACACAGCTCTCATATAATCTTAATTTGGTGTTTGTGCTGTACTGAGAGGACTTCCAGATGTTGTTTAGACTAGCAAAGGCTGTTCTCACTTTACTCATTCTGTTGTTGATGTCTTAGCTTGTTCCACCGTCTGGTGTTACTGTGTATCCCAGGTATGTGAATGTGTCTGTTCCTGTGTCTGGTTCCTTATTGTTATTGGCTCAGGATTACCCACATTGAGTGTAATGACCTCTGTCTCCTTTAGATTGATGTTCAGACCCATCTGCTGGTTATACTTATTCAGTCTATGCTTTGTTTTGGATGTGTTGATGCGAATGTGTGAGTAGGGCAATGTCATTTGCATATTTAAGATCTTCCAGTTTAGAAAATGTCCATCTTATTCCTATTTATACTACCCTCTGTTGCCTAATGCATCACCCAGTCTATGACTGTCAAAAATAAAGTGGTTGATGAGGGGCACACCTGTCGTACTACTGTCTTCACCTCAAAAGTTAGGTTGCTGTGCCCAACACTACATGTCAAGTTAGGTTGCTGTGCCCAACACTACATGTCAAGTTAGGTTGCTGTGCCCAACACTACATGTCAAGTTAGCATAGAAGCTGTTATGATGGAAACAATGCAGCAGGAAATTCCATAAGCCCCTCAGTATTGTCCATAGGCTGTCAAAAACCTTTTCAAAGTTGGCACAATTAATGTATAGCTGTCTCTGCCATATGATATAATGTTCCTGAGGGTGAATATTTGATCTGCACATCTTCTGTTTGTTCTGAATCCTGCTCATTCTGTCCTCAGTTTAGGGTCTACAGCTTTTGAAATTCTCTGGATGATTATCCTGCATAGTATTTTACTTGGAACTGAGGAGAGAGTAATTCCTCTCCAGTTGTTGCAGTCTGCAAGGTCGCCCTTCTTGGGCAGTTTGACAATTATTCCTTTATTCCACTCTGTTGGTGTTGTCTCTGTTTTCCAGACTTGTGCGAATAGTGATTCTAATAGTTCTGCTGCTAGTTCAGGGTCTGTCTTAAATAACTCAGCATTTAAATTGTTGTGACCAGGAGCTTTTCCATTCTCTACCCCTTTAATAGCTGTTATGATTTCTTCCCTTCGTGGAATGTCTGTATTTACGTCCAGATCATTTTTAGCCTCAGAAACATTTAGCTGCATCTCTGGTGGTTCCTTATTTAGCATTTCTCTTAAGTGCTGTTCCCATATATGAACAATTGGCTAGAATAAAATACCCATAGTAACATCTTAATTATGTCTTAATTGGTTAATTGATTAATTTGGGGAAGGATTGGAGGTGTAACATAAGTTCACTAGGGGAGATGTGAGGGCAGAAGGGTTAAGAACCCCTGGTATAGTGTATTTGTACAAGGCTATATCACAGCTGTACATATTGTCTGTGTACAAGGCTATATTGCAGTTGTACATGTCTGTGTACAAATCTGTATCACAGCTATAAATATTGTCTGTGTACACGTCTATATCACAGCTGTATTGATTGTCTTTGTACAAGCTAAATCACAGCTGTACATATTATATGTACAAGGCTATATCACAGCTGTACACAATGTCTGTGTACAAGGCTATATCACAGCTGTACATGTTGTCTTTGTACAAGCTATATCACAGCTGTACATATTATATGTACAAGGCTATATCACATATGTACACATTGTCTGTGTACAAGGCTATATCACAGCTTGCATGTCTGTGTACAAGTTTATATCACAGCTGTACAAATTGTCTGTGTACAAGGCTATATCACAGCTGTACATATTATATAAGTATAAGGCTATACCACAGCTGTACAAATTGTTTGTGTACAAGGCTATATCACAGCTGTACATATTATATATGTATAAGGCTAAGTCACAGCTGTACAAATTGTCTGTGTACAAGGCTATATCACAGCTGTAAATATTATGTATTTATATGGCTCTACCACACCTGTACAAATTGTCTGTGTACAAGGCTATATCACAGATGTACATATTGTCTGTGTAGAAGATTATATCACAGCTGTACATATTGTCTGTTTACAAGGCTATATCACAGATGTACATATTGTCTGTGTAGAAGATTATATCACAGCTGTACATATTGTCTGTTTACAAGGCTTTATTACACATGCATGTATCTGTATATAAAGCTATATTACAACTGCACATGTCTGCATTAAAGGCTCTGTCATGCATGTACAACTTGTCTGTGTGTACGACTGTATTGTAGCTGTACATATTGTCTGTGTATGAGGCTGTGTTACATTTGTACATATTGTGTGTAAATGGCTTTATTACAAACAGTACATATTGTCTTATCTACAGCTGTGGGCATTGTGTGGCTGAATATGGGAAACTTGGACAAGGCCATTGATGAATTCATGTCTATTTTGGCTGTATGTAAATTATCTTCTGTTCTCACTCTTATTCTCACTCTTATCATTGTAATTTTCATCTTAAGACAAATTTTTCTCAAATATTTAGAGACAAATTTTTGTCAGATTATTTTGCTGTAAAGTTCAAGAGTCGTTACCCATGGTTTTACTGTGACTTGTCCATGAAGTCAAAGGTAAAGGAATCCTACAGCAGATAGTGCTTGAAGGGAGTGAAGTGTATAAGACTTCACATGTACTAGGTCTCAGCTTTATGAGGTGTGGTGACCTGTTCATTTCCTCACTGCCTTTGCTTTCCCTAACTCAAAAGGAGAGTCAGGTACCTCTTTTTACAGCTGGGTAGACTGGAGCATGATGCGATCAGGTTTCAAACCTGGTCCCTTTGCCTCAAGAAGCAAGTACTCTAGCCACTCGGACAATCTGTTCTTGAAGTGCATGATAGAAAAACAGGTCATGTTACTATATATGAGTATTTTAGTTTAGTTGTTTGGGAAAGTGCTGAGATGATTCTGTGGTGTCATCAACAATATTAGAATCTGTATTGAGAATGTGAACAAAAAAAGACACTACATTAGCTGTACATGTCAGCACGTATTGTCAACTTGATAAGATAGAACAGAGCTGGGTGTAGGTATGTTGCCAAGGCCTGAAAGAGATACGCAGAAGTGTAACACTGTACCCTGTCTTGTGTGTCACAGCAAGTGACTAAGGAGAGGTGAGCATGGGACTGGCTGTACTATCCTGGAGAAATTCACAGCAAAAAAAACACATGGAAAATGTCAACAAAAGCCAGTAATTTAGATCAGCCATCTCAGATAGATCTTTTATCAAGGACAGTTATGATATACTTCAGAGAACATTGTAAGAAGTTTGGCCCACTGAAAATGGCCCACTGAAAATGGATAAAGAAGATATGGAAACAACGTGACCAGATGGCTCAGGGCAGAAAGACTTGGGGAAAAGTTGTATGCTCCATAGTGAGCCAAAAAGAATGGATGAATGAGATGGCTGGAAGATGTGATCAAGTAGAGTCTGATAGAGAGACCAGACAATCTATCCTCAGCACATTTATGTCAGGCATATTGAGGTCCCAGGGGGGGTCTCTCTGAGGAGATGATGAAAGAATATGGCTACCACTCACTCGGGCATGTCATGACAAATAAGAGGTTGTGTCTGGAGCTGGCAACTTGATCATGTTAAATAAATAGCAACAGAAACCACAGCTCAAGAACCACATGAACGCTTTCTTCCTGCAAGTGTACCAGCTATATAGTTGGTGGTTTCATGCTCCATCAGGAGCTAATAGGGTTAGTCTTGTGTGAGAAGATGGATAGACTAGACATTATTACCCTTTAGCACGCTGCATTAAAATGACGGAAATTTGCCCTGCAGCTGCATTCTTTTTCAGAACGCCCCCTTTTTTATAGTGGGTGACTTGTAACGTCTATAGTTTTTTTGTTTCTTGGTCAATTGCTATAATTTTTGGAATGTATATAAATAAATGAATGATGAATTTGATGATATAATTTTTGTTTGTGTATATGTTAGATGTAATAGAAAGAGAGGAATGGAAAAAAACAAAAACAAACGAAGACACTGTACTGCATAAGGCTGGTCCTACCTTTGAAAGCTATCATATTCTCATCAACACTAAGCTCTTTAGAGGGTATGTAATGGCTTTGCCATAGAGAGAGAAGAGTGTCGACGAACGATTTGATTTTGAAAAGGTTAGGGTGCCCTCGTGGTGCTGCAGTTGTATTGAAGGGGCCCTGGGAATATCAACTTCATACAAATCGTCGTCAACAGCGCTAGGCATACTACTGTCATCCCCCCATCTCCGATATCACCCATATTCTGAGAACCGATCTCAGCTCTAGTAAAACCAACAAACTCCTCGTCATCGGAGTCAGAATCCATGACAATTTCAGCAAAAATGGCAGCTTGTCCCATGCCGATTGATTTTGATTAAAAAAATTCACAGAAAATAAACGCGAATACACCCGTCACTCAATATAGATCGGAATCGGAAGTGAACTCTTTTGCAAAAAACGTTTAAATCTAAACATCTGGGGGTAATATGACGTGTACACATCTTATATAGCAGGAAACCAACTGTATCTGAAAGTAGCAGAATTGCGCCTGCAGCTGGCAGAACATAGAGTACCGCGGGTGCAAAATTGCGACCGCAGCATGCGTAAGGTTAAAGTGGTCTTGAATGGATAGGGAGGTGTCATGAGAGAGGAAGATGGGTAGATTGAACAGAGTTGTCATGAGAGAGGAAGATAGATAGAAATTATTAAAGTGGTCTTGTGTGAGTGTGACAAGATGGATAGACTAGACATTATTAAAGTAGTCTTGAATGGATTGGGAGTTGCCATGAGAGAGGAAGATGGGTAGATTGAACAGAGTTGCCATGAGAGAGGAAGATGGATAGATTGAACAGGTTGGGAGTTGATAGACATTATTGAAGTGGTCATGAACGGGCTAGGAGTTGTCAGCTGTAGAGACATGCCCTCAATGAAAGAGTTGAGTACAGATAAACTGTTTGTGACATAGAGTCTCAGATCACTCTTATCCTCTGTGTTTGTGACATAGAGTCTCAGATCACTCTTATCCTCTGTGTTTGTGACATAGAGTCTCAGATCACTCTTATCCTCTGTGTTTGTGACATAGAGTCTCAGATCACTCTTATCCTCTGTGTTTGTGACATAGAGTCTCAGATCACTCTTATCCTCTGTGTTTGTGACATAGAGTCTCAGATCACTCTTATCCTCTGTGTTTGTGACATAGAGTCTCAGATCACTCTTATCCTCTGTGTTTGTGACATAGAGTCTCAGATCACTCTTATCCTCTGTGTTTGTGACATAGAGTCTCAGATCACTCTTATCCTCTGTGTTTGCAGGTATAGAGCCAATTTTTTTCTATGCTCTCTCCCTCTTACACCCAGAAAATAGGGATTGCTGACCTTTAGTTCTAAAAGAGGGATCACGTAACTATTTGACCATCTTCCACATACTCATTTCATACTCTGTAAAATGACACTCTACAGCAGAGGTTTTCAAACTTTTTTGGTCCGCGGCTTCCTTGACCTGTGCATAAATCACCGCGGCTCCTCTCTATACTATATTTATTGATGGACCTTGGCTCATAATATCGAGCCCAACAGTTTTCCCAAGCCACCGCGACGCCCTTAGCCGAGGGCCGCGATGCACAGTTTGAAAACCTCTGCTCTACAGTAAAGCATTGGCCAGGACTCAAATAAAAATGAGAGTGCTTACAAAAATAAAGAAAAGAGGAAAAAAAAAAAAGAATCTAGGTCAGTTTTTAAATTGGAAAGAAAAACATTACAGGCTAAGAAAGCCCCAGAATACATTTTTGGAGAGGCTTATTTTTAAACATGGAAATTGAATTGTATAGTAGATCTCATTTTTGACAAATGTCTATTTTTTGTGAAAGTTATGACAAATTACTGGTTAATGGTAACTGGCCGTCCACTTTTATTCTGTGTGGTAGAATATGTACAAAATGTAGTTTCTGTTTTTTAGTGTATTTGGTAACAATAATAAATGTGAATCCCTGAAACTTGTTTTTTTCCTTGACTTGTTCTTGTGTTCCCTTCTCAACATACAAGGGGCCACCACTCTACTTGACCACCTTACGGTGAGCTATGCTCTTACAATAATAGTTTTTGTAGTAGTTTGTTTGACATAATATGGCTGCCAGTTCCAGGCACGACCTCAGATGCTTTAGTGACATGGCTGAGAGTGCGTTACTTCTGTTTTTTCTTTGTCTGCTCAGATTCCTGGAATCCACATCTCATCAGACAGTTTTTGAGTGTGGTGTATCTTGGTCTGTGATGAGCAGTAATAATGCTCAGTATAAAAAGTATATTTTCATAATGTGTACTGGTCATAGTCATCATCACTTCCTGTTTTCCCCCCCCCCCCCCCTGATGACCACCACTGCTGCTATCCCCTGACATGGAAGTCTGCACCAAGGCATACATGTGCTATTGCAGTGATGGTTACTATAACTATCAAGTTTTGGAGACAGTCACACTCACAGGCCAGGCCAAATAGTCATGATATATCAATGGATGCATCATGACATTTCTCAGACCATCATTTTTGCTTGCCATAACAGCATGCACTTGGCATAAAACATGTTGAATGAAAGCAGTGGTCACAGGCTTACCTGCTTTAGGTAGTCACTTCCTTTTCGGCCACGCGTGTCCGTCCGCAGACAGCAAATAGTGGTAGGATTTTGATGCCTTGCCTTCAGGGAAGTACCTAGGTTTCATTTTTATATTTATTTAAGTTCTTATGTGTCCTATCTAGCCTTCACTTTCTTTCCTTTCCCTGAGGAAGGCCTTGTGGCCGTAACGTAGACTATTTTCTTTGTCTTTTGTCCTCGTAAGACGAATCACCTTTTTTCGATTTTTTTTCACACCCATCCATTGTACCTGCTTTAGGTAGCAACATGTATAAATTGAATGATTGATTCATGGCAAATAGGCTAGCAGACACACACAAGACAGACATGATATGGGGTGTCTGACAGACAGGTATTGGAAGAAGAAAGTTCCTATCAAGTGTATTTGATCAACACATAAATAATGTTGACTGTCACCATATTTTATTTCATCTTATGTCTGTTATGTCTTATGTTACACAGGTATTGCCAACAGCAGGGGCAGCATATTTTGGAAGAGGGATTGCATTTGCCAGGAAAGGACTGCAGGTTATGTTATACACTTTCTCTATTTGCATGCCAGGTTATATAAAATTCTCTCAATTTTGATATCATATTTAAAAGTAACAATTTCTTCACAGAGAGTCAAGAAATAATGCTTCATATACTCCTGCTATCGTTTTGCTGTGTACATTTCAGGTGATCACGCTATTTTTAATTTTTTTGTGTAGATGAAGATCATGTTGCAGATATTGTACCAGTTCTGGCTTTGTGCTGCGATACAAGTCATTAGGGGAAATTTTAAAAATTTGAAGAATTAAAAAAAAAATTTACACTGCAAAGGAGAAATCAAGACAGCCACAATTTTTTTCTATAATAGAAGAGGTGTAGGTCTCGGTGACATTTTAGAGGAGGCTATTAAAGTAGACATAGACATCTCTTCAAGAATATCTTGTCTAAACTCCAGACATGTCACCAACATATGCCTGCGTGGCATCCTATATATTAGATGACCAGATGTTACAACAAATACAGACCTGTGGAATAGAACCTGACAAAAATTAAGATAGATTGAGATTAAAGAGAGAGTTTATAACCCAAGTGTAATAATAAATAAAAAATTTGTTGCACTTAATACATGAAATAGTCAATGAGTAAAACGCCAGTTGCCAGTTGAAATGAATGCATCATAGAAGTGAACAAGTGATAATCTTCTGACTCCACACAAGCCGCTACAGATTGAGATACTGTCTGTTCAACATGCTAAAAATAGAAACTACCGATGAGTGTAAATGTGGCACTGATAAAATGACAGTTGAACATCTGCAGTAAAAGTGCCCAACACATGAAGAACAGTCACCAGTAGCCCACTCCTTGACAAACTCTATGGAGATACTGACAATCTCAGGATGACCTCTGCTTTCTTTAAAGTTATTCAATTTGACGTCTGAAAGTGTACAAAGAAGAAGAACATGATTAATTCAGGCAGTTGTAGGCTCTTTTTTTTTCTGGATTCTTCAATTTGTTAATTCATTGCATGGTCAGTAAGATTGTTATTAAGATGTTGTATAGATTATATATTGTATGACAGTTAGAGGTTTCAGGGGTCTATAAATAGACATTGACAAAATAGGACCACTCAAACCTCAGGCATGTCATGAGAAAGGTCATCTTGTGCCTGGGACTAGCAACTCCATCACGTAAAACAACTCATTACAGATATAACCACTGCAGGCCACATGAATTAATTAGGCACAGACATCTTGCATGGAGGCTATCTACAGTGGTGTCCTATGGTCCCTAAAGAGTTAAAAGAGGGGACATTCATTCAGTACGGGTTTTGCTCAGTTGTTAAATATTTACATATTCATAGACGATGTAAACCATAAAAAAGAAAATGCCAGAGAATGTGATGATGATATGTGACAATATCCTAATATTTGTCATTTCAGAATGTGTCCTTAGCTCAGCAAGCACTTTCTGACTTCAGCAAGGCCATCCAGCTTGACACAAGTCATGCCAGACCTGATGTATTCATCCACAGGGCAGAGGTTTGTTGTTGTCAACAGTTAGTGCAGTCCTTGATCTTCTAGGTCTCCCATCGAGATTTCAGACTTTCACCTACAGATGCCTTCTTAGACCGCCAAATATCATAAAAAAACAAACCTCCATCACATCACCCTTCTCAGATATCCAGATGTCATAACAAACACAGACGTGAAGATGGCAGTGACCAGTACAGCTGGAAGTTTCAAGAGAGAAAGAAAGTGGAGATAGACAGGACATACTGTAAGGAAGCAATCAGCATGTGTAACGATGCCTGCAACTGGAACTCCATGGTGAAGACAAGAGTAAGGAGGCCAAAGAGAATCCAGATAGAAATGTTAATAGAAGCAGCCAAAGTGAGTGGAACCTTATGGTCAGAGCTGAAGGAGGGGTCCGATTTCTCAAATGTCAAGTCAGTCCTATTGTATGGCTCGGAGACATGGAGAACAAAGACAACTACCAAAAAGCTACAGACTTTCATAAATGGGTGCTTGCGTAGAATAGAGGGATTAAAATGGTATGACAAGGTTACCAACATGGAACTGATGACAAGAACTAGACAAGTGCCAGTGGAACAAGAGATGAGAAGGCGATGGATAGGACACACACTGAGAAAACCTGTTGATAGCATTACAAGGCAGTCCTTGTTCTGGAACCCCCAGGGCAAGAGAAGCAGAGGTAGACCAAGAAGCACATGGAGAAGAGAACTGGAAACAGAGGTGAAAAGGATAAGGAGAACGTGGAAAGAACTTGAGATGATGGCACGTGACAAGAGGACTTGGCATGTGTTTGTTGAAGGCCTATGCTCCTTTGGGAGTGGAGGGTTATGAATGAATGAAGAAGGGGGCTTATAATAGAATTGGATAGCAAGCAACAATAGCTGCTATAAGTTCTATAAAAAACAGAACTTATGGATGATGATGGTGGTTGCTGTTGTTACTTTTTATAGCCCCATGTAGTAAGTATTACATGATAGTCTGGTATCTGACACAAGGAAACATTTCTGTGTTAAAAACTTGAGATTTTATATGATAGATGTATCCCTGAGACTTGTGTTAATGAACAAAGCGTGAACAGAACAGATTGTTTCCATTCAGATACAGGTAAAATAGAATGATACGATCTGTCACCCCAGAAAATAGGATGCGAAGGAATTCACTTTGCTCTTGTGTGAATTCTAGGATTACAGCACTAACTAAGACTTTGGAGTGCAGTGCATCCTGGAAACAGGCAACCCTCAAGTTGCCCAGCCAACGCTCAGGGATCAAATAGCAACATTACAGTGGCCTGTTAATGATTCCTCCTGTGGTGAAACATGTTCAGAATCCAGCATTGCACACTAAGCTTGGGAGAATCACTTGAGCCTCAGACTTAACTCCAGATATTACCTGGTTGGCTGCATGCAGGATCTTATAATGGATAGATGACAGGCTAGAGTACTTGGGAAGTGGCTCTGTGCAGGATGTGATTATTCCTGTGGAGAGCCTAGAGCCAGAGTATAGTATTTTAGCCATGCATATTTGGAGATATCCATGGATGACAGGGAATGCAAATATGCCATCCTTCTTCCTTCTAGCTTGAAACCAGATGTGAGGATTGTTTCAATTCTAACAAAGCCACAGGTTAGAATACACAAGACAGAAACTGGAGCTTATTACTCTGACCCAATGATTTCAAAATGGCAGACAGCCTATAGATGTACAATGTAGAAAATGCCAAGGGTTCATCTGTCTGCCATTTGCTGCAGAAGAGAACAAGCTCAGCAGCCCTGGTTTAACAACAACACCCCCAGAAAATCTACAAATGACACTTAACTAAAGCGTATACATATGAAATAACAGTTTAATAATAATAGGTACCAAAAAAAAAACACAGCTCACATAGTAGCAAAGATTTCATGTACAGTAGCTCCCCGCTCATATGGCAGGTTAGGTTCTAGACCCCAGCCGAAAAGTGGAACATATCCTTTTAAAGGTGCTAATAAAATGTTTACACTATTATATATTTAATGGACAATAGAGCTAGGCCTAGAAAAAACTATACATAAGTGAAATGAGTATACATCATTTAAAGTATGAGGCTTACAGTGCCCCATTTTTATCACTACTACACTTAGATGCCATTGTTATTGATTTGAAAAAAAAACCAAACATATATAATATTATACATTTTTAAAACTTTGAAAGTTTGGTAAATTGCCAAAATACAGAGAGACAATGAACTGACAAATGCTGTAGCTAAACAGACTGAATTACCGACAATAGAATGGCACCCGAAGTCATTCTTGGACTTAGCTGCTGAGTGCATCACACTGACAGAGCAGAACATAATGAACATGTATATAGTGAAAACAGCTGTAATAATGAAATGTCAAAAAGTGGAGCCCCGAAAGGCGGGGTCCTACTATATTTCCCATCTAAAAAAATCTGTACTTGGTCACAGACTGCTGAAACAATATCTAGATTTTGTTCCAAAGTTGTGAAAATTCAGGCACATTTTTGAACAACCTGCCTGTAGCACTTACATAGACATTGTACAGCACATTTAGGGATCATTATTACTTCATTCTTCTATTTCTTCCTCGCTGTGATCTTTAGTTGGTGCATAAGTTTGTAAGATTGATATGTCGAATGGCTTTGCTCTCATTTTTAGTAACATCATTCTGTCATTGTGTGTCCAGTATCCACATACGTATTTTTCTAACTCCTTCTTTATCAACATTCCTACCCCTCTTTCATGTTTTTCTCCGCCTGAGTGTATAAGCGTGTACTGGTCTCTTTTTATCACAGCGAGGAAGAAATAGAAGAATACTATGAAGAGCTACAACACACACTTAAACCAGTCAAATCAACAGATGTGTTGATAGTAATGGGTGATATGAATGCAAAAGTAGGAAAAGGAAAATACAAGAAAATAGTAGGACAGTATGGATTAGGGACAAGAAATGATAGAGGAGACAGACTTATCCAGTTCTGTGAAGAAAACCAGCTGGTCATATGTAACACCTTTTTTGAACACCACCCAAGGAAATTATACACATGGAAAAGCCCAGGAGATATAACACGAAATCAAATCGACTATATTAAGAACAGTGTCACAAGTGCAAAGACATATCCTGGCGCCGACATAAATTCAGATCACAATCCAGTCATCATCAAAGTAAATATAAAGCTGAAAAGAGCAGGAAACAGAAGACAGGAGGAACCCCAGATAGAAATATCAGCGCTGAAACAACCAGATATAAAACAGAAATATTTAATCGACGTCAAAAATAAATATCAACAGTTATTGACAGAAAGCATGGAGCAGTATAGAAGAGAAAACCCAGAAGAAAAAGCAACCGCAAAATGGGAATGCTTAAAAACAAGCATACAATCAGCAAATGCAAATTTACCTAAAAAGGAGTCTAAGAAAAATCAAATTTGGATGACAGATGACATCTTGAATAAAATGACCGAAAGAAAGAAAGCAAAAAACACTCCAGAATATAAAACAATAGACAATGATATACGTACTATGTGTAGAGAAGCAAAAGAACGGTGGATAGAAACAAAATGCAAGGAAATAGAAGACTTGGAAGCAAAGCACAGGACAAGAGATATGCATGAAGAAATAAAGAAATTATCAAATCAGTCACGGTTTGCACAAGGAGGAAGCTGTATCAAGAACAAAAATGGTGTAATATTACTTGATGAGAAAGACATATCAAACAGATGGGCAGAATACGTAAAAGAATTATTCGAGGACAACAGAGGTAAAAAACCATCACCAGATTCTAATGAAGGCCCAAACATTCTCAGATCAGAAGTAGAGAATGCTATTCATATGATACAAAAAGGAAAATCAGCAGGCATGGATAACATAAAAATTGAAATGATAGAAGCTCTGGAGAGCTTTGGTATAGATACAATCACAGAAATATGCAACGATGTATACAATACAGGATATATACCACACGACATGAAGACATCAGTTTTTATAACATTGCCCAAAAAACCAAATGCAACAGAATGTTCAGACTTCAGAACAATCAGCCTGATGAGTCATGCAATTAAGATACTGCTCAAAATCATACAGGAACGAATAAAAAGTAAAGTAGACAGCGAAATCCAGGAAGAACAGTTTGGTTTTAGACGGAACAGTGGAACAAGAGAGGCAATATTTTGCCTAAGAATATTAGCAGAAAAATATACAGAGGTCCAAAAAAGTATGTATATGTGCTTCATTGACTATAAGAAGGCTTTTGACAGAGTCCATCATGAGAAAATAATTGAATGCCTCGAAGACATAGGTATTGATGGAAAAGATATAAGAATACTCAGTAACCTTTATTGGGAGCAAACTGCCACAGTAAGATCTGGAAGGAATTATTCACCATACATAGACATAAAAAGAGGTGTCAGACAAGGTTGTGTGCTGTCCCCCTGCCTATTTAATTTATACACCGAAAAAATTTTCAGACAGGTACAGGAAATACCAGGACTGAACATCAGTGGAAGGTCAATAAACAACCTTAGATATGCAGATGATACCGTGTTGTTAGCTGAAAGCGAACAGGAGTTACAAGAACTAGTGAAGCAAGTGAACAGTATAAGTCATGAATATGGACTCGACATTAATATTGAGAAAACAAAAACTATGATAATTAGCAAAACAAACGATAAACCCACATTAAAGATAAGCGTAAATGGGGAAATCCTGGAACAAGTCAAGAGCTACGTATATCTCGGTCATATAATAACAGAAGATGGCAGATGTGAAACAGAAATCAAGAAGAGAATAGGAATGGCCAAAGCTACAATCAACAACATGAAACATATACTGACATCCAAACAGTTATCTCACAAATTAAAACTGAGAATCATAAAGTGTTATATATATTCTGCATTTCTGTATGGCGCAGAAACATGGACGATGAATAAGCAGTTGGAAGAAAGAATTGAGGCTCTTGAAATATGTTGCAAGCAATGCACAATCTCATAATGTATTATTATTAATTCAGTTGAGCATCGAGGCCTTTTTTTTTTTTTTTCGTACGCCCGCTAATACTCGAGGCGAAATCTCAGGTTATTGTTAATGTCTAACCTGACATTGATTTTTACGTGAGTATCCCTTTTCTTGTACAGAGACAGGTGTCCCTCGCCATTCAGGTAGATACTCGCTGATTTCAGAGGTACCCATTAGAGCTGGGTCGGCTCAGGAGCCGCCAATCCCTGGTCAACGACACTCCTTCAAATGTGGTCGCCAGGTCTCGAGTTAATTCAGTCCAATTCCCGGTCGACGAAAAATCCTCAAATGCCGTCGCCCGGGTTTGATCCTGAATCACCCGGTCGCCAGAGCGGTGTTGTAACCACTACGCTAGCGCGGCTATCAAGGCCTTAAATCTTATACATATGTTGTGATTTGCCCAGCAGATGTTAATGACACCATCAGGAACCATGGCAACAAGAGAATATGAATGTATAGTTTGGGCTAAGGCTCTGTGCTCAATAAGGAGTTAATGTTAATTAGAATCGACATCATTGCACTCCGGGCAAACACATAGGTGCTCAGTCTCCCTCAGCAAATGTCGAAGACTATGAATGCTAATTGTTCCTGTTGTGCACTGGTTGTATACACATCGGATGCGTCCTCTCATACGCCCATCCCTGCTGGTAGTACGTTTGATGCCAAATTCCAGCAGTCTCAGCCTTGATGATTCATTGATTGCAGTGTCATTCTCTAAAAGGCGATCATAAATTGCCTTCAGTATTTCTCTCTTATCCATGTTCAATTCACCTTCTATGGGTGCTCTTGAAGCTAGTCTGTCAGTCCTTTCATTGCCGTGTACCCCTGCATAACCAGGACAGTAGATCCATATCAGTTCCTGAAGATTCGATGCATCTATGGAGGTTTTCCATTCATGTCGAAGCCATCCATTTTGGTCCTTTCGAAGCATGGATTGTGAGTCTGATACAATAACTGCCTTTGTTAATAAAGTCTCCGACAACCATCTTAAGGCAGCAGTAGCTGCCTCTACCTCCATTCTCATGCTGGAGGTTTTTATCATGTAAGCCCCGCTATTTTCAGCGACGGTTCTGCCCTTTACTCTAGCAGAGAAGCCCCACCCTACTTATTACCACGGATTACAGACCCATCAGTGTACACAATGGCATCATCATCCCCAGCATAAACATTTATACACCAATCAATTTCCAGCTCTGCTCTCCTATTGGCCCAAGTTCTGCACTCTCTACCACGGCTTATGATGACTTGCTGGTAGTTCATCCAGCTCTCATCTGACTTACTCCACTCGTCTCCCTGAATATATTTCCAACTGTGGTCACCTGTCTAATAGTCTCCTCTGCCTGTGCCATCCAAGACATCCCCCTATTTATTCTTGCTCCTTTGATGTCAGCTATGTTCCCATGCAGGGGATGCCTTTTGTCTGTGCTTTACTCGCATATACGCCTTTACCTGGGCCATCGTTTATCGTGATCTAACTGACAGCAATCCAAGCATGTGCCGCATCATCACAATGGGGGTATCTTGCGTACAGCCCAAGACTCTACGCATCCCTTCATTTTGAATGCGTTCCAGTCCTTCACACTGTGATATTGACAGCGTGAGTATTCCCAGGCCATACTCGATTACAGACAAGACTGGCTGATGATACAGGAGGGACAGTAGTCTCTGCTCCAGGTGCGCTGCAGCCATTGTTTTAAATGCTGCCAGACCTCTCTTGCACTTCTTGTATGATGTGATAAACATGGTGCTTATATGATAGCCTACGATCGAATGTTACTCCAAGGTATTTCAACTTGTTCTGCCTTTCAATTTTATGTCCACTGAGTAATATCTGGAAAATCTGCTTTCAATAAGGAGTTGTTCAAGGAGCACCAAAGCACACAGGCCTTGTTGAAATTGACCTTGGAACTGGTTTTGTCGCACCATTTAGAAACTGCCTGAAGTGTCTCATGTATAATTTTAATCATTTCATGTCTATCCGAACCAGTCCTGTAAATGAGCAAGTCATCGGCAAAAGTTAATGTTCGTCGTAAACCTGTTGGTTGGATTGCAGCTATTTTTGCTGTATAGAGGTTAAACAGCACCTGTGATAATGGAGAACCCTGGGGTAATAATGGGCAAATGTGCATTGGATCTGATGTCCATGTTCCCAAGCAAAATGCAACTGCTCTCTCAGTTAAGGCATCAGCTATCCACCTTGTTTGCCATGGGTTTACACCACATTCCATTACACAGTCCATCAAGGTTGCAAAGTCAACACTGTTGTAAGCATCCACTAGGTCAACTGCCACAGCCACCGTTTCTTGTTTACCCTGGAAACCCTCATATACATTGTACGCAAATGTTCCAGTGTTACCCCATGTTACTTTTATTGGTCTATAACTGCCCAGGGTGTCAAGGAGGATGTGTGCATTTTCAAGTTCATTAATTTGTTTCTCCACTATCTTCTCAAGTAATTTGCCATAGATAATCTGCAATGTGATGATTCGATAGCTGCTAAGCAGTGTGGGGTCTTTACCAGGTTTAGGAAGTGGCCATAGGAAGCTATGTAGCCAGTCTTCTGGCACCTCAGCATTCTGTATACTGGTGATGAAATCCATCACTACATGCATAATGCCTCTGTTATCAAGCTCTTTGATGTGTTGATACTGTACACCATCAGGACCCAGAGCAGTGTTTCTACTTATTTTTAAAGTATACATAACGTCCTTGTCAGACATGAGGTTGAAATATATCTGGCCTCTGATGCCATTTTCCAGTACACGATCCTTAATCTTTTGACGGGCAGCTTTATCACCTTTATCCGTCTGAGTGATATACCGACTGAGTAATGCATGTCCTTTCTCTTCATCTGTCTTCAGACTTATTCCAGCAGGATCTCAGAATATTAGGTATGGGTTGGCTTATATTGTTCCTATTCATTCTTCGATGTAAGGACCAGAATTTCTGTAAGATCTTTTCCGTGCCCACCTGTGTCACGAAGGCCTCCCACACTTGGTCCTTGGCTTCCCTTGCGACGCTCTTGAACCTATTGATGGCTTTCTGTTTTTTCTCCTTTATCTCTTCAACCCCTCCGTTATTCATTGTACTTCTCTTTCATGCTTTCCTCCATTCTTTCGTCGCTCTTTCCTTTTCTATCCAAGCTTTTTCTACATCTTCGTTCCACCAGGGTGGTTGGGTGCAAGGTGTTCTAGCAGTCTTTTTTCTGGCATTTTGACGCAGTATATGTAGAGGGCTATTACAGTTATGTGAGCCTGCAGGGTACTTAAAAATGGGTTTAGGCCTCCTGTGTCTGGTTGCCCTCACCTTTGCAATGAGGACTACACAAGGTAGATGATCACTTTCCTGTTCTCTTAGTACATTCTATCGTGCAAGGGTTAGCGGCAGCCTTAGAAATCAATGCCAGATCTTTGACGCTGTCAGTGTCCCCAGGTTTAGTTGCCAGTCTTGTCAGGTATCTATCATTCAAGATGTTTGTGTTCATTAATGCCCAACTCAAGGCCATACCCTGTCTATTGTCCATGATGTTACCCCACTCCTTAGACCTGGCATTGAAATCACCAGCAAATAAACACCTGTTGTTAGTTTCATCGGACAAATCTGTCAGAAAATCCCAACTACCCTCATTGGGAAGGTGGTTTGCATGAGCATACAAATTGTAGACTCGCCATTCCTGATTGCTTATATTCACCGCAATTCCCTGCAATTCTGTATCCTCACTATTGTGGGAACTTGTATCCAGCCATGTGTGAGGGAGTTCATGTTTGACATACATAGCTTGCCCTCGTCTCCCAAGCCCACACGGATTACTATAACATTTGTAGCCTGGACAATTAATATTGCTAGTCACTTTTAAATTTGTCTCCTGAACCATGAGGATGTCAGAATCATAGATGATTTTATGTATAACTGCTGCCCGTTGATTGGCGCTTCGGCGATTCCAGTATCCTATACGCAAATATTTTAGTGACAGCCTATCCGATTTCTTTCTGAATTTTCTCTTGCCAGCTTGTCGTCTTCTCTCTCTTCTCTTCTCTCCTGTACCTCTCCTTCTGCATTCATACTTTTTTGTTTTATTTGCCAAAGGTATCGTCGGCAGAGCACGATCTCCGTAGCTCCCGCGATGATTCTTGTTTGAAAGATAACTCATGGTAGGGGGAGCCGCGCTAGCGTAGTGGTTACAACACCGCTCTGGCGACCGGGTGATACAGGATCAAACCCGGGCGACGGCATTTGAGGATTTTTCGTCGACCGGGATTTGGACTGGATTAACTCGAGACCTGGCGAGAACATTTGAAGGAGTGTCGTCGACCAGGGACTGGCGGCTCCTGAGCCGACCCAGCTGCAATGGGTACCTCCGAAATCGGCGAGTATTTGCCTGAATGGCGAGGGACACCTGTCTCTGTACAAGAAATAAAGGGATACTCACGTAAAATCAATCTCAGGTTAAGACATAAAATAATAACCTGAGATTTCGCCTCGAGTATTAGCGGGCGAACGAAAAAAAACTCATGGTAGCAGAACTGTAATAAGGTCGGTAGAACTCTAGTCAACACATGGTTCTATAGTACAAAAAGGTGGAAATTCATAACGTCCATATTTACGTCGCCATCTTGAGGCGTTCGTAATGTTGTCTATTGCCATGTTTGGAGCAAGAATGACATGTTTGAAGCACACTTTTAGATTGCTGTCATAAAGAATGACCCCACGTCTAAGGTGAACCAGTGTGCCGAGGGACTGCATGACTGTTGCGTGAACAGTCATAAACACTGGCTATCTGGAAGGTGAGCGGGTTGGCACCAGGTAGATGGACTCCCTAAGGGACATCCCTTGCCTCTTCCCTGGTATGGTGGCTATTTCAGGGTGACCAAATATTTCCACCATCTATTGCAATGCTACCATGAGTTATCTTTCAATAAGGAGTAGAAAGGGAAATGATAATTATAAATAAATGTGTACATTTAGTTGTGAATTACTATTGCTTGAATTATTTATATCTTCTTCTTCGTACACTCTCAAACGTCTGCTTGAATATTGTGAAAGAAAGCAGTGGTCAGCTTGAGGCTGTTTGTATCTCCTTAGAGTTTTTCCAGTAATGGTGGGTGCTGGTGACATCCATAAATGCTTTCTCTGTTGCTCATAAGTTGGGCATCATTGAAGCAAATGTTCAACAGTCATTTTATTGGTGCACAGTTACACTTATCGATAGTTCCTATCTTTAGCTTTTTGAATAAATGATATCCCAATCTTCTGTGGCCTGTGTGGAGTCTGAAGATTATTACTTATTCTCATCTGCTGAGCTGGTAATATGCATCATTTTATGTGTGTCCTGGATGCTCTGCATCCCATTTGTTTCTGCATCTGGTTCTGATAAAACTCTGTGCCTCTTCGAAAGTTATGCTTGTATCTCATACTGTAGTTGGCAGATTGGATCTATCTTGCAGTTAAATAAAGTTCTTCTTAAATAAAATATGTAACTTTTAAATATGAAAATAGAATTCAAATTGTTAAAAATGTGGCCACTTAAATTTTAATCTGTGTAAACATAACTTGTGTAAAGTAGAAGTTACTGTATGCCAGTTTTCTAGTTTAACCATACAATAATTGGAGAAACCAAACTGTTTCCAGTGGGAATGTTGACTTCATTCATCAATCATGACCTTAAAGATCCCCAAGGAGCATAGGCCTGCAGCAAACACATGCCAAGTCTTCCTGTCACGTGACATAAACCTTCAACAAACACATGCCAAGTCTTCCTGTCCTGTGCCATCAGTTCAAAATCTTTCCATCTCTTCATCATTTTCATTTGTCCAGTTCTCTTCTCCATGTGTTTGTCTGTCAACTTCCTACTACTTGAGTGCACACACATAACTCTTTTACTGAGAATTGTTACATTGGAAACTACCTTGACAATTTCAGGTGCTGCTGAGGATGCAGAACTTGCAAGGAGCACACAGTGACATCACGTCAGCTCTGAAGCTGAGAGCACAACCAAAAATTTACTTCCTGCGTGGGGTGATTAGTTTGATGATGGAGGTGAGCTCAGCATGAACATCTTTGAGAGGTTGCCAGTTCCTGGACACTAGACCAAGCATGTTTTATATGGTCACTTGAGGTCACAGTTTTCCCCGCATGACAACTGAGACACTGTCTGATTTCTAATTTTTTTTTCAAATTTATATTTTAATGTTTTAGAATATTTACATTTCAGATACAAGTGTACCTTTGTAAATAAAGCAGTATCAAAAGGGGGACAGTTTAGTCACAAGTTATTTGAAGTTGAATAATAATAATAATAATAATAAATTCTTTAAGCACCAAACACGGCGCATAAGGCAGAAACCAGTGCTCTCCAGATTGTTCGTTGTGACGCCACTCCTCTTAGCTCTTGCACATTATTTAGGCCCAACGTTCTTCCTTCTCTTATTATTGTTCTTCAGAGTGAAATTTAAAAATCACTGAGTCCGAATAAGTCAACAGATTGACATGAAACTTTCAGGATGTAATTGGAAGTGGATAAAGTGTCGCGTGCTGACCTACTTTTGTGTTCAGGTCATGTGATCATGGCCATATTGAATTTTAATGAGGCAATAGACAAAAAGTGGCATGCACTATTGAAAAATTTATTTTAAAAATATTATAATCAACTCAAAACTCATCAGACTTTTCCAGATATAGCTAGTATTATTAAACATTCTTTCTGAAAAGAGCAAGTATAACATGCTCTTGAATGATAGTGGGGTTAAAAAAGTGATTTGAAGTGGATACAAAATTCCAGTGTCTGCAATGTCAAAAGAGAAATATTCATGAGGTACTGACATGATTTCATGCAACCAGATTTCCCGACCTAGCATAAACAGAGTAACTGGCAGCTTCATCATCGTTTGTTTTTCAAGAAATTATAGGAAGCCTTCTACTTTCTGTAACAGTCTAATCCTAACCTTAACGCTCACAAAGGAGTCATCACAGTCATACAAGTCCCACTGAAACTAATCAGCTGCTTCACTGCCATGCCCCCTCCTAGTAGCAGGTCTTTTTCTACACCCCTGATTCATACTATGACCCTGAAAATCGCCATCACCACCTCTGGCACCTTCACGAATGCTAGAACTAGGGCTGTTACTGTCTGTTTCAGTATTTTCAGGCTGCCCTACATGAAAACTAGACCAACTGTTGTCACTTTCAAAGGTCAGCTGAGAGCCAGAATCCAAATCATTGTTACCTTCAGCAGTTTCACTCATTTTAAAACAAATTTCCACTCAAATATGAATCAAAACACGTGAAAAAATTTCCGAGCCGCCATTGACCATTTCTCAATAAAATTGAGTTACTTCCCTTGACTTGCGTATTTTCGGACAGCTGTCGTGATCACTTTTTATACTACTATATGGACGCCAAAAGGCGACCATGGTACTCAAAGTGTTAAATGTATCTAAGATCATTTTTTGACAATTGTAGTATATATCCCATGTGATAACACAATCAGAAGTGTCATAAAATATAAACATCTCAAAAGCCATATTTGTAACCAGATGAAAGGGTTGTTTTGTTGTCTGCCATGTTTAGTTACTGGGGGTCTTGATGATGAAACAAAGATAGAATATGTCTACTGTACCCTCAGGCATGTTTGTACAAGGTGACTAATATGGCTGGCAACATCATGTCACAGAAAGCACTGCTACAAGAACATGTGACTGCTTGGTGCAGGATCCTGTCTGGGGACCAGCTTTAGTGGTGGCTCCATACTCAATAAGGAACACAAAGGAAAATGATGATGAAAGGTGTGTTTGGTTCTTGACATCAGAAATGTTGACACAGTGTTGCCAGAATGTAAGGTCATCAATGTTGCCAGAATGTAAGGTCATCAATGTTGCCAGAATGTAAGGTCATCAATGTTGCCAGAATGTAAGGTCATCAATGTTGCCAGAATGTAAGGTCACCATTTTGCCAGAATGTAAGGTCATCAATGTTGCCAGAATGTAAGGTCATCAATGTTGCCAGAATGTAAGGTCATCAATGTGGCCAGAATGTAAGGTCATCAATGTGGCCAGAATGTAAGGTCATCAATGTGGCCAGAATGTAAGGTCATCAATGTGGCCAGAATGTAAGGTCCTCAATGTGGCCAGAATGTAAGGTCATCAATGTGGCCAGAATGTAAGGTCATCAATGTGGCCAGAATGTAAGGTCATCAATGTGGCCAGAATGTAAGGTCATCAATGTTGTCTGAATGTAAGGTCATCAATGTATCCAGAATGTGCCAAATTTAGATGCCAGAATAAATTATATACCTTCAGCACTGTGTTAGAACTTGGATATAAGAATATATTGTGTATGTTTGCAGAATTGTGATACAATTCCGATTTAATAACACATTTTTTACCCACACAGTTCTGTCAGAATTCAGATATAAGAAAACTTTTTGTACTTTCAGAATTGTGTCAGTACAGGTCTATGTAGTTCATCTTACACCAGCATTTATCTCATTCTTCAAAACTTTTGCAGAATTTTGATGATGCAGAAAGAGATTTCCGTAAAAACTTGGAGTGTACAGATGAAAAAATGCAGTCTTTATCACACTTTCACCTTGGGTTGACCTTGTTTTACAGAGGAAAAGTTAGGGTAAGTTTTCTTTGTGGTTTGCAGATTGAAATAAGACAAGGTGATATCCTGTCACCTTATCTTTTCATACTCCTCATGGACGATGTCATCAAGGCATGTAAGGAGAGAACAAGAAAGTATTCAGTGGGGTACTGGAAGATGAGACAGGTATGTATTTCAGAGCTGGCATTTGCTGATGATGTTGCCCTGATTGCTAAATCAGAGGCACATCTCCAATCCAACCTGCAAGTCTGGAAGGAAGAGCTGGAGAAGAGAGGGATGGTCATAAGCAGCTCTAAAACAAAATCCATGGTGATATCACGAGAAGAAAGAAATCAGATTAAGCTGGGAGAACAGGTCCTGGAGCAGGTCAACCACTTTAAATACCGAAAGGGAGGCATCAAAGAAGAGTTGGCCACTCGAAAAGCAGCAGCTGGGAGATATTTTCAGGCCATAAATCGAGGATTCCTCAGCAAGAGAGAGGTTGGTAAGAAAACGAAGATGGCTATATAACGCTCCACCTATGTCCCAGTCTTGACATATGGATGCGAGTCATGGGCAATGACTACAACCTACAAAAGCCAGATCCAAACCTCAGAAAGGAGGTATCTGAGGAAGGTGGTTGAAGTAACAAGAAGAGACATGGTCCGCAACAGGCGATACGTCAAGGCCTAAAATCCCACCCCCTGCAGACCCAAGTAGAACAGTCCCAACTAAGATGGTTTGGCCATGTCTGCAGAATGGGAGAAGATCGGCTACCATGACAAGCATGGGAAACAAAGAGCCAGGGATCCAGACCACCAGGACGACCCAGAGTCCGCTGGGAGGACAACATTAGACAATCTTTGAAGGACCGAGGACTAGAATGGAAACAGGCCAGGAGGAAGACAGCCGATAGGATAGTCTGGCGCTCTCTCTCCCAAACCACTACACCTCACGGTAGAAGGGGAACGACTAAGTAAGTAAGTATGATTAAAT
This sequence comes from Oreohelix idahoensis, assembly GCA_024509875.1. Taxonomy (NCBI): domain Eukaryota; kingdom Metazoa; phylum Mollusca; class Gastropoda; order Stylommatophora; family Oreohelicidae; genus Oreohelix; species Oreohelix idahoensis. Next base: position 380,261 of record JAMPIV010020829.1, on the reverse strand, counting down.
ATATGTTGAACATAAATAATGCATGATATACAAAAAAAAATTAATACATAAGGTTAGAGTATCATTGGAGGCAATAGAGATGTGGTATCTCAGATGAACAAGAAAACATTCCTGGAATTGAAAGAAAAAAGAGCAAAACTGCAACAGATAGAAAATCCATAGCGACAAAATACATAGAGAAACATTACCCACACAACACCTGGACCCATGCATACACAGATGGATCAGCAACAAATGCAACAGAAAATGGAGGTGGGGGTGTCTTTCTGACCTTAAGCACTGGTGCAGAAAAAAGGCTGTCAGTGGCGACAGGACGATTCTCCGGCAACTTCAGAGCAGAGGCAGAGGCCTTGAAAACTGCAGCAGAAGTTATATTGACAGAAGAAAGTGCAGAGAAACAAGTTGCTTTCTTTACTGATGCACAGTCAGTAATTGCAACGTTGAAAAGCCAAAATAATACAGACCTGGATGATCTCAGACTAGTGCTCCACAAACTTTGTCAACGATTCAAAAGTGTTGTGATCCAATGGATCCCATCTCATTGTAACATCACTGGCAATGAAGAGGCTGACAGAATGGCAAAAGAAGGTTCACATCTACCTCAGCCTGATGCAAGCATAACTTTTCAGGAGGCAAAGAGTTTTATCAGAATCAGATACAGAAACAAATGGAATGTTGAACATCCAGGGCACACACAAAATGATGCTTACTACCAGCTCCACAGAAGAGAACAAGTGGTAATCTTCAGACTCCGCACTGGCCACAACAGATTGAGATACCATCTATTCAACAAGCTAAAGATAGGAACTACCGATCAGTGTAACTGTAGCACTGATAAAATGACTGCTGAACATCTGCTTCAAAGTTGCCCCTTATATGTGGTACAGAGAAAGTGCATATGGCCGACGCCAGCTCCTTTCGTGGAAAAGCTTTACGGGGATTCAAATAGCCTCAAACTGACTACTGCTTTCTTTGAGAACATTCAAGTGGACGTCTGAGAATGTACGAAGAAGAAGAAGATGAACATTAAGGATACAATGAACAGTTAAAATAACAAACGTTAGAGCGTAAGAGAAACTAGTGAACAAAGAAATGTAATCGCCAAGATAAGAAGGTTGTTGACCTTGTGTTACTGGGGCCTAACAGGGGAGCTAAGAATAATAGTAGTAACTTTTTTCATGTTCTGTTATTATATCAGTTTTTCAAGGTATCGAAGATGATAACTTTTTGTGTGAGCCTGGCCTTTTCACATTTTTTACCTGCTGCCATTTTTGTATTGAGAAAGTAGGGTTAACAATTAGTTGTCCAACATGTAGTATCAATAATTAAAGCAAGCGTGAAATATTAAATGACATTCTATAAAGAAAAGAGTATTTTAATTTCATTTAAGTGGGGATCAAAGGAAATAAGTCTTTAAATTGCATCCCACTTTATTCACATATTTCGGCTGTATAAAGTAAGATCTCAATACAGGTCGGTAACCCAGAATCTGAACATCTGAAAACTTAAATATTCCAAAACATCAAAACATTTTTTTGGCTGACGTTTGTGCAATTTTCTAACCAATTGATGGGCGACTTGGGCGGATTTTTGGACTACTTTTGGCAAAATCCTAAAACTAAAAAAAATCAGAAAACTGAAACACGGTCATCTCTGAGCATTTCAGATTCTAGGTTACCAACTTGTACTGTCACTTGATTTCTGCAATTGCAGTATTTAAATTTGATACAGTAAGTTTTAAATAACATACATGTTACGGTATGTTTATTGATGGCGTCTGCTATAGGTTGGCAGCGTGCAATTTTAGGGGTTATAGCATTTAATATAATGTAAAATATTATTAGACTATTGAACGCTACACACGATCGAATTATGACGTGTTAGCGTTGGTAGGTCACGCACCGTGACCAGGATAATAATAATAATAATAAATTCTTTAAGCGCCAAACACGGCGCATAAGGCAGAAACCAGTGCTCTCCAGGTTGTTCGTTGTGACGCCACTCCTCTTAGCTCTTGCACATTATTTAGGCCCAACGTTCTTCCTTCTCTTATTATTGTTCTTCTGAGTGTTTCTTTTGGTCTTCCTTTTTTCCGCTTACCCTCAGGAACCCAAGTGAGCGCCTGTAGTGGTATTCTGTTGTTTTGCATTCGTAGGACATGACCGATATATGACCATCGTCTTTTCCTTATATAGTCGGAGACATATTTCTGCCTAGAGTCTTCTCTTATTTGTCGATTAGTCTTGAATTCTTTCCAACTGATGTTCATGAGTTTTCTAAGACATTTGTTCTCGAATGTATTCAGCTTGTTCTCCAATGATTTTGTTATTTTCCAACTCTCACAGCCGTATGTTAACACTGAGATAACATTTGAATTAAACAGACGAAGCTTGGTATGTATATTCAATGATCGTAATTTCCAAATGTTAGATAATCTATTGAAGGCGCTAGCTGCCAAAGCAATTCTAGTATGGATTTCTCTTGTTGTGTCACCATCCTGAGTCATTTTACTGCCTAAATAATTGAAACTTTCAACTTTCTGTAGTTTTTCCCCGTTCAAGATGATATCAAAGGTCTCGTTAGAAAAGTTCATAGCTTTAGTTTTAGAGGCATTTATTTGGAGACCAATTTTAACCGAGACCAGGATACGGTACCCTTTTTACATTGACCGTCAAGGAGTAAAGACGCGTCGCTTTACCCTTCCAGTGTCGGGCATGGTATTGCCGCACAGATATATTTTATTCAAGTATGGACATGGGTCAGTCCATTGTTATTATGAAGATATGAAAGGATTAAGGTTAGTACGTACGTAAATTCAGGGAAGGATGAATTACAGTCCATAGTATTGCCAGACTCATAGACTCACTGTCGGCCGTTGGAACCCCCAACCGCGCGTGCATATAGCTATGACGTTCTGCCTACAGTAATTCAATTATTGGACAAGGACTGGTAGTATATCGACATATATATTCAATATATGATCAAGTTTCAATATGTACTTTTAATGATCAACATGCATGATTGTTTTGATGTGTGCAACCTGTAACAGAAGAACCATGCTTCAACAATACACCTGGAACTGTTTTAATCAACATTTCTTAAAAACGTGTCAAAGTTCTGGAAAAGGTTATTGTTTTTGTCATACTTCCTACAGTAATTACTCACCACATAATTCACATACACATTTCTGACTTTTGTGTAGTCATAGACGTTATCTGTGTGTTAAAATTAGAGACTTATAAAAAAATAAAAATGTTGCCTCGATTTGAGTTGAACCTAGTCAGTTATATTCGTCACATTTGATTAATCGGGTGTGTCTCAAAAAAATTACTAAAGAGAATGAAGCATGGGACCAAATACCCAATCCTGTAGAAACAACAAACTTTAAACAGATCCAGACAGGGACTGCTATAGCACAAGGGAAGGAAAGGACTTCTGCATTAGATAAATGGGATGCAATGGAATTCATGCTGCTGTTGCATTCAGAGTTAGACCTCGGACTAAGATCCTGAAGCACCTCCATGTGGTGCATCCTGGACACAGGCAACCTAGTGGCCAGCTTTTTAGAGATTGGGTAGCCACACCAGAGTGGTGAAGCATCACGATTCCCCTTATGGTCAAACATGTTTAGAGAACCCAGCATTGCACACTAAGCTTTGGGGAATCACTTGAGCCCCAGACTTGACTCCAGCTTTTACCTGATTGGCTGCATGCAGAAGGATCTCATAATGAATAGATGGCAGGCAAGGTGAGCTAGGAAGCGGCTCTGTGCAGGATGTGACGATTCCTTGGGATAGCCCAGAACCAGAGCACAGCATTTTAGCCCAACATATTTGGAGAGCCCGCATGGATGTTTGGGAATGCACAGTATACCACTCCCTTCCTCCTTCTAGCTTGAAACCTAATGGAAGGATTCTATAAATGCTTGCAAAACTAGGAAAAAAAACCTAGGAAAGAAACCAGAGCTCATGACTCCAACCTAACAAGTTTCAGAATTTCAGAAAAGCCACAGTAAAAGCCTAGATCTACAATGTAGATAATACCAAAACTACTATATACACTCAGACCTAAGGGTCTTTTATATTTGGACATGCGCCCTAATATAACCGACTAGGTTGAACGGGACGCGCTTCGCCAAAACGAGGCAAAAGTTTTACATAAAAAAAAAAAAAAAAGATAATACCAAGGAATCTTCAACTTGGCTTTGGCTGTGAAAGAGTGACAAGTTTAGCAGCCTTAGTTAAACAACATTGGATGAATTGAGGAAATCTTCAGAGGTATGGACATTACAATGCAGAGTTCTTCATGACGGACAACTTACAGAACCATTTGGGACTAGAACGGGAGTGTGACAGGGATGCCTTATGTCTTCATTTCTTTTCTTACTAGCAATAGATTGGGTTATGAAAACATCGACATCACACAACAGAAATGGAATCCAGTGGAATCTTACTAATATTATTATTTTTATTGTTGAACAGAATCGACATCATAGCACTCTGGGTAAACCCATAGGTGCTCAGTCTCCCTCAGTATATGTCAAAAAGTACGAATGTTAACTGTTCCTGTAGCTCGCTGGTTGTGTGTATACATGATGGATGCATCCTCTCATACATCCATCTCTGCTAGCCTTACGTTTGATGCCAACAGTTTTAACCTTGAAGACTTGTAACTAAACAACTTGATAATGTAGATTTTGCAGATGATTTGGCACTTCTGTCCCATAACCATAATCAGATGCAAGACAAAATGAAATACTCGATGAGAGGTCACAACAAGTGGGTCTGAAAATACACCGGGAAAAGACAAAGATAATGAGAATAAATGCAAGAAATGATAACAAGGTTGAAGAAACACCACTAAAAGATGTAGAATCATACACATATCTTGGCAGCAATATAGACAAAGTCGGAGGGACAGACAGTGATATCAAAATAAGAATACAAAGCGCAAGAGAAGCTTTCATTGCATTGGGAAACATATGGAGATCAAGAGAAATCAAGTCCAACACGAAAATAAGAATCTTCAACTCAAATGTCAAGTCAGTCCTATTGTATGGCTCTGAGACATGGAGAACAACAAAGACAACAACAACCAAAAAGCTACAGACTTTCATGAATGGGTGATTGCATAGTAAAGAAGCATTGAAATGGTATGACAAAATGTGGAACTGATGACAAAAACCAGACAAATGCCAGTGGAACAAGAGATGAGAAGAAGATGCTGGTGATGGAAAGGACACTTATTGAGGTAACTTGTTGATAGCATTACAAGGCTGTCCTTGTTTTGGAATCCACAGGGAAAGAGGCAGAGGTAGACCAAAAAACACATGGAGAAGAGAGCTGGATACAGAAGTGAAACTGATGAGGAAAAGAACTTGAGCAGATGGCACAGGACAGGAAGACTTGGTATGTATTTGTTGTAGGCCTATGCTCCTTGGGGAGCTAAAGGGTATTGATTGAAGGACATTACAATTACATTCTTGCTCTGAAGTCTCTGGAATAAAAGACATCCTGAGAGCACTTGGTGGGGAGGGGGGTCCTGGAGACATATTGAAGATAAGGAGGACATAGAAAGAACTAGAACAGATGGTGTAAGAGAGGATATCTTGATGTAAACTAACTGAAGATCTAGTCTCCAAAAGCAGACCTTGGACATGTGATGAGAGGAATACTTGAAAATGTTACAAGAAAAGTAGAGGGCACAAGAAGAAAGATAATTGTGACCTTAGAAGGGAACATGTGATGAGTGTAGGAAGTAACTTGAGATCCACTTTCCGTTACAGAGAAAAGGAGGACAACCCAGAGGATAGCAAAGAAAGAAGATCTAGTCTCAAAAAGCAGACCTTGGACAGTAAACTAATAGGATAACATGAACCTTAGTCCTGTGGAGTGAACAAAAATAATTGACATGTGGGTCACTTAACTGTCCTGGGTGGTAGAGGATCTCTAGAAGGATATTATTATCCAAACCGTAGGAGTGTCAGAAGGGCATAGTAGATGTAGCGCCAGAAAACTAAAGAACACCCTATGTTGACTTCAAGAAAAATGGCTTGCCAGAGGAAGTTAATAACTACGAATCCTTAGTCTAAAATTATTGTTTCTATGTGGAAAATGTTACACACAGGTTTGAGAAATGTTCAGAGGATGCACAAGAAAATCACTTAAGACAGAAAGATAATAGCATGATATTATGGTTTGGGATGAGATCCACAACAGATCTGACAGAGAATATCAAGGACTGAGATTTGAGGAGAGACAAGATTACTGACATTGGCAGTACAACACTTGCTGATAGTCATACCTTTGCTGGGTGTGAATAGAGAAAGATTTATTGTCACTGTTTGTTTAGTTTCATCATTAAATACTTGGTATTGTTAAAAGACATGAGTGTATCTTCATATTGTTAACAAATAATATGTTAGCCCCATTGCCCCATGAGTCGTTTCTGAGGGTCTCTTGATAGACAAATAAAACAGTAGAACCAACACCATTAGAGGCAACTAATGAAAGTTGTGTGTGGGACTGGCAAACTCATCATATTAAACAAATGACTGTGGGACCATGAAGAATAGATGAGAATGTCTTAGTTTTATTGGGAATAGGTGAAAATAATTAAGTTAATTATCAGTAAATTATACTGTTTATTATGAGTAAATTATATTGTCATATACGAGGGCTATTCCAACATCAACCTCCAATTGGCTGGTAAAAATAAACTGGTTGCCTTAGCGACACGGCACATTTCCTGCAGCAATCAGTATTGTCTTATCTCGCTACATGCAAACCCACAGTCCCAATTGTTCAGTTGTTCACGAGTAGCGACCGAGTAAACAAGGACCCTGCCATCGCCACTCCCGCCAGCTGTGAGGTCCGTGGTGTGATTCGTTTTCTGCAAGCAGAAGGACACAGCGCCGCAGAGATTCATCATCGATTGTGTCGTTTGTACAGTGATAACGTTATGAGTGACAGTTCTGTGAGGAATTGGTGCAGGAAATTAAGGGATGGGCGCACAGATGTGCATGACGAGGGGGGACAAGGACAACACTCAATTGTGACTGATGAACTCGTTCAAAAAGTCGACCAAGTCGTGGGTGAAAAGCGTCGTTTCACGATTTCAGATCTTTTTGCTGAATTTCCTCAAATTTCGAGGACTAGTCTGTCGATTTGTCAGAGAGATTGGGTTACCACAAGTTCTGTGCACGATGGGTACCAAAACAACTGGCTGACGTTCATAAAGCTCAAAGAATGGGCTCAGCTTTGACGTTCCTTCTGCGCTACCGGGAAGAGGGGGACGATTTCTCGACAGAATCGTGACTGGGGACGAGACATGGGTTCAGTTCATGAATGCAGAGACAAAGGAACAGTCCAAACAGTAGATGCACACTCATTCTCCAAACAAGCCCAAGAAATTCAAACAAACATTTTCGCACCGAAAAATGATGGCTACAGTGTTCTGAGACAGCAAGGGAATTTTGTTGACGGAATTCATGTCACCAGGGACCACAATGTCAGAAGTTTATTGTTTTTTTTTTTTTTTTGCGTATGCCCACTATTACTCGAGGCAAAATCTCAGGTTAGTATGTCTAACCTGAGACTGATTTTACGTGAGTATCCCTTTTTTTCCCAGAAACAGGTGTCCCTCGCCATTCAGGCAGATACTCACCGATTTCGGAGGTACCCATTAGAGCTGGGTCGGCTCAGGAGCCGCCAGTCCCTGGTTGACAACACTTCTTCAAATGTTCTCACCAGGGCTCGAGTTAATCCAGTCCAAATCCCGGTCAACGAAAAATCTTCAAATGTCCTCGCCCAGGTTTGATCCTGGGTCAACCAGTCGCCAGCGCAGTTTGGTAACCACTACACCAGCGCAGCACCAGAAGTTTATTGTGAAATGCTGAAGAAGCTTCAGAGATCGATCCAAAACAAATGGCGCGGAATGCTCAGCAAGGGCGTCATTCTCCTGCACTACAACGCACTGCCCCACCCTGTGGCTCAGACAAAGGCTTTACTCGAGCAGTTCAACTAGGAGATTTTCAACCACCCCCCTTACAGCCTGGACTTGGTGCCAAGCAGTTACCATCTCTTCGGCAAGATGAAGGTCTGGCTGGCTACCCAGCGCTTCGAAACCAACGAGGAGCTCATGGATGGATTCAACAACTGGCTGGGTACCTTGGCGGTGCCGTTCCTTGATGAGGGATTGCAAAAGCCAGTGCCACGGTACGACAAGTGCCTGAATTTGGGTGGCGACTATGTGGAAAAGTAATGCAGTTATGTATGTAAGTTTTGTATGTAATAAGATTTTTTTCTGTATTTTTGATTATTTTTACCAGTCAATCGGAGGTTGATTTTGGAATAGCCCTCGAATTATGTTTCTTTCTTCTTGTCTTATGTGGGCTAATATTGTAATTTCGTACTTGAGTATCATGCAATGTTATTTGTTCACTTCTGTCTTTCACGAAGTATCAACTTGTGCTGCAATGGTGGATTCATTCTATATTTTCAGATATTTGAGTATTTCTTTCAATTTCTTATTGATTTGACAGAGTTGTATTATTCTGACCAATATGTTGAAGGTCAACGGTCAATTTTACATAACAGTCTGAACTGGAACTTTTGAACGACTTCATTGAATAAGTCTCGTTTGGACGACTTACACATAGTTTAATAATTCTCCATATTTACAACATGAGTTATCGACAATAACATATTTCCACATTAGAGGAAACTTGACACATCACAGTTTGTAGTATATAGTTCATCAGACATTGTGCATCTGCTATTTTACTGTCATAATTATCGTCCATTATCTTTAGCCAAATACATTGTTACGCATAATTAATACAGATCTCATCTCATTTCTTTTCAACTTTTGTTTGAATTTGGTGTTTTTATTCTCCTTCCACATTTCCATCCCACTATTATTATTTTTCTTTATCATAACTTAACATATATTAATGATAGTTATCTGTTGTTTAGATTCCGTCTATGATAGACGTGATTTTTTCAGTACTTGCCCTAAGTATAGGGAAGGCATGCAGTTGATAATAAAATAATTATTGGAAAGATGAAGAAGCCCACCTTGGTGTACTCTACCAAGAATCGTTCAAACATATATATTTAGCCAGAAAACGGCTCGTTTTTTTTTAAGTATCTAGCCTCAGAGACTTGCAAACCTGAATGTTATGGCAGAGCTTCAGCTGAACTCAATGTGTCCAGCTGCTAGTGTGACCCTCTGACATCTGGAGCAGATTAATATGTCAGATTAGCAACTATAAAGTGCGTGGTGCAGAGTTTTGTACGAGTTGCACGTCTAAAGGATGGTGTGCAAAAAGTGAACCATGTTTGAATTTAACAGCTCTGTGAGCGTCACAATAGTTAGCAAAGTGGACAACAGCAAGCTGGTGATACTAATACAACAGCAACGACTGGGTCATAAGACTGACCAACAGGTAATCAATGCACACTGGACCCATTGTTGGGCATCAATGACGAAACGGTTTATTACATGAAGACATAGACATAGGCAGGAACAGTTCATAAATGCAGTTACATGTGGTAGGCATCATACATCAATCAGTAAGTATAAATGTGGCCGTTGATTGACAGCACTGGCTGTTATAGCATCAAGGTCAACGACTTGACAGCATACATGACACTGTCGAATGGAAAGTTCATCTTATATATTAATCTGTGTCGCAGATTTTGAATAGGAGTATTAAGACTTGGGTTGGTCCCTTCTGAATAGAGTGGAATGAGTGAGAGTCACAGTGTGAGTTAGTAAAGGAAATAGATACCACAAGTGAGATGATAGAATAGTGATAGAGGCTGTCTCTGAGATGCGAGAAAATCTTCTCTCTCTCTCTCTCCTATCTTCTACGACAGATTTTTTTAAGCAGTCAGACAGTCTACCACATATACATATATTACATATATATATTATATCTACTCACGGGCACGCACATACACGTGACGACGGTTACACACACAGACGTGGGAAATCTATAACAATAATTATATAAATATTTAGAAACGAGCTGACCAGCACACTGATTTTATTTATGGGTAAGTTTATTTATCATTATTAAACTTACGTCACAACATATAAATTTTACATCAAAAAGAAAACATATACAAATAGTCATAAAAATCAAGAAAATGCTACAAGGATGATAGCCCCGTTATGCCCTTAACTCTAGGTTTAGCCCACAGCCCCGTTAGGATGACAGATGATGGCCCAAAGAATTAGAGATGCATATGGTTAGGGTCTAATATTGTCCCCTTTCTAGAAGGTAAGAACTGACTTATGACAGCAGTATCTATTCTAAAGGAACAATTAATACAACAAGCGAGTGCAATAAATAACGAACATCCTTCCGTCACTTTCACTCGGTTCATTCATCAGGGATCCCTGGCACACGTTCTTACCTATCAAAAAACTTGACGTTGTTCACCGTCTGGCGCAACCGTAGGACACTTCTCTACAGTGAATCTGTATGCTTTGGATAAAGCGAATCCCAGCTCTACAATTACAGGTTTATTCCACTGTTTTCGGGGAGCGTTCACTTCACCAGTTAAATTTTAGATTTACTGTTAATGTCACTTGAATCAGGTTTGATAAGCAAGTTTAAACGGGCACACAGAGTTCCGAAAAAAAAAAACACGAGGATTCCCTTAATTTGGAAAAGATGACCAGTGGACAACTGCTCTCAACAGATAGTCTTGGTTCACTATCCACTCTTTCAATAGTGTTGGAAATGTAAATGTTAGTTCTTGCAATTATTCTCGCCGCCAGGCAGCATATACATTTAAATTTGTAGAGCAATATGAACTGGCTCAAAGCCCAATATATATTTCTAGTCTTTAGGAACCGTTTGTGGGATTTGTATTACTGTCTATCTCTGATGGCATATGCACTGTCAGACGAGTGTTACTTGAAAAAAACCCCACGTGGTTAAAAATAGGAAATGTCTATGCTTCTCACAAGTATGTCCTTTTTACTAAACGCCAGCAAGTTTGGGTTCACCCCCAGAAATGACTGAATGAAGAAAAAAAACAACATACAATATACTATACAGAATATGTACTCGTTAAGATCTTACATATTAAACGGCAAGCCTACAGCTTGACTTATTATTATTAAAACTTCCCGTGAGATAAGTTATATTTAAAAAAAATCATAAATCCTCATGAATTTAGGAACACGTGCGTATTCCGTCAACATCTCATGAGGCTTCTAGCTTTTATAAGTTTGTTATTAAAACAGTTTCGACTGAGTATTTAACAGTTAAATTAAACTTATTTCAGCTACTTGTTTAGTAAGCTAAAAATATAATTTATTTTGTATTTCCACTGCAACTCGACGATTTAAAGAAATAACAAACTATCAAAATATTCACTCTGCACACAGAACTAGTTTAAAATGGAATCGGCGATTTAAACACTAAATCACTTCACAAAACTAGATATCTATTATATATAATATTAATATACCTCAACCACAGAATTACTAAGAACGTTAAACCACTTCGACCAAACTAAGGCCATCTCTATTTACAGAGATTATTTAGAAATCGAACGAAGGTTGTTCTAGTCTAACTGCAAAGTTACTGAGTGAAATGAAATAGTTTCAAACGTGGGTTAATATTTTAAACCAGACAAAGGATGAACTATTATTTCGTAGAACGAAATGCTCTCCCCTTCCGGCTTAAACGATACGTTTCACACCTAACATGTCGTAACTGCCACCACTGACCAAGATGTACGCGTGTCAGTTTCAAATCTCAGACAACCGTCTGCTACTGCTCGACTATAAGGTGTAAATATTCGCTCCTGCTTAAGCGTTCAGCCCGGAAAACCCGCGCGTGACAGGTGCAAATGTAGACAAAAGTCTGCTCTATGTCCAGCGAAACGAATTTCTCACACCTCAGGCCCAGAATCAGGTCGGGGGCCGCGCTCTGACCGGGGAAAACTGCAGACGTATGTCTGGCGAGAACCGTATCTTCACAGCTATCTGCGCGACTGACATCTGATGCAATAAGGTTACTAGTCAGTATGAGAAAGAAAAACGATGATGGGAAAGAAATATATTTTTCGCAACGAATGATGCGAAAAAATACAGGAAAAACAAGTACGGAAAAGTAATAAAATGAAAGGATTAGGGTGAGAGAATAGGAAGAAGATGTAGGTAATTTAATGATATAAAGACCCACGTGACAGGACGTCCCCCCTTAAGATATGGAAGCACTCCATGTCTACGTTATGGAATTAAATTTCCTATAACCGTAGCTTCGGGGTGTCTGTCTTCTTCCTTCTCATCTTCCCCCTCCCTCTCTCTCCAATTCCTACTCAAGTCTACTCCCAAAGTTTCCTTTCTCTGGAATGTTTCCCATGCGCGCTTGAGAGACTGAAAGAGCGTCGCCGCTTCTGACATTTTTGAAAGATTTTCTGTGATAGCGGTGGAATATCCCTGCCACTATCATCATCTTCGTCAGCTCTGGCGATCGTCAGGAGATGGTCGGAGGTTGGCACTGGTCTTTCCAAGTATCTCTTTAAGAGATTTAAATGGAAAACCTTCTCCTTTCCTTGAATAGAGATCTGGTAGTTAGCCTTAGAAATCTTTTTCAGGACGGTAAACGGCCCTTGCCATCCGATCTTCAGTTGGTTGTTCTCGGTAGGGAGCAACACCAAAACTTTCTCTCCTGCTTCCAGTTCTCTCTCTTTCGCGACTTTCCTGTATCGGTTAGCGTGCTTTGTGCGAGCTCGCTTAAAGTTAGTCGTTGCTAGGTCCCACCCTAGTTTCAACCTTTCCTTTAAAACCGACACATATTTACTGGCTGAGACAACTGTCTCATCCGCCTTCTCGTCTGTCAGAGACTGAAGTAAGGCTTCAAGCGGGCCCTTAATGGGTCTGCCGAATAAGAGTGTAGCTGGCGGAAATCCTGTGGAAGTATGAGGAGATTCTCTGTAGCCAAATAATGCTGCAGGAATACAGAGATCCCAATCTTCAGGTTTCACTTGTGCCAGCTTACTTAGCATCATGGTGAGGTTTCCATTTGCACGCTCCACGAGCCCATTTCCGGCCGGAGTATATGGCTTAGTGTGGATGTGTTGGGTCCTCAAGATCTTCACGATCTCATCCATCAACAGGTTTCGGTATGGGGATCCGTTATCCGTCAACACTTGCTGAGGGAATCCCAACCGAGTGAAAATCTGCACGAGGGCTTCTGCGACATGCTTGGCATCTGCGCATGTTAGCGGTAGCTTCTGCCCATAAAGTGCATGTATCGACTAAGGTCAGGATAAACCTGTTCCTTCTTTTAGTCCTCTCGAAAGGCCCTAAAATGTCGATCACAACCCGTTCGAATGGTGTACCCAATATTGGCATTTCACCCAAAGAGACTGGGGGTGCCCGTTGCTTGGGTGGCACACGTTGGCACTGGGCACAGGATTTGACATATCTGATAATATCAGTATTTACTCCTGGCCACCAATAATGAGTGGTTATCCTTTGGTTTGTGGCGTTCTGTCCCATATGTCCGCTGAAGGGAAGAGAGTGCCCCATTTCTAGGATTTGGCTTCTGTACTGTTTCGGTACTAGGAGCTGGTTGTAACCTTGGTCAGGCTTGCCCGTTCTCCGATAAAGTACGCCATCCTCAGAAAAAATGTCCCCGTGCTGTTTGGGTTCCTTAGCCATGGGCAGTTTCCTAAAGCAGGGTGCCAAAGTAGGGTCCTTGTATTGCGCTTCTTTAAGTTCCATGGGTAACAAATTAGGCGCAGGCTCCCGTTCCTTCTTGGTTTGCCCTCTTGTAGTTACTGCTGCCACAATCGGCTCTTCTGGTTTCCCAATACACACGTATCTCCCGCCAAGTATGACTGGGTAGATGGGATCATCCATCACAGCCGCTTTGATCACGCCTCTGACAAAGTCAGAGTGTATCTCCACCAATGCGATGGGAAGCGCTGTAGGTGCATCACTCTTACGAACTCCACAAAGTTTGACGGTCTCTCCTGTCTCTTGACCGGGTTTAACCAGCTTTCTGGCAACAATGCAATCGTAAGAAAGCCCCGTGTCAAATAAGCAAGAAGTTTGAGAACCGTTCAAAGTAACTGTACCTCGCGTTGAGGGTCTGTCCCCAACAGGTTGGGAATCACTGTCAACAATTCCGCCTTGCGAGACTGTCATCAAGCATCCGATGCGTTTCGGCTCGGTGTGCTCGGTCTGATCATATGTCCCGTGCTCAGGGGTTCTCCCTTTGCCACCTTGTCCTTTCTGGCTACGCTGCCATGTAGGGCGGTCAGGTTGATCAGACTGTTTGGGGTGGTTGGGGTACTTGTTCTTGTAGAACTTGGATTTTTCAGGAGGGGGGTTTTGAGGTCCAGTTTCTCTGTGGTTATTTTGGTTAGAAGCCTGAGAAGATTGCTCTAGGTTATGTTTTCGAAAATGCTCCTCTGTCGGTTTCCACTTTGTGGCCGGTAGTTCAGCCAGCGCATTTTGGTAACGCTCAGACTTCTCTAGGATGTCTTCGAGCTTTTCTGCACCCTGCTCAGCTAGAAATCTCCGGGTATCTGCAGACAATGTGTTCTTTATTTGTTCTGTTAAAACAAATTCCTCAAGACCTTCATAGGTAGAGGGGAGCTGTGAGAGCTCTAGGCACTTTGTCAGATAACCCTTCAAACGAGACGAGAACTGCTGAAAAGTTTCAGAATTCTCTTTCCGGCTGTTGCGAAACAGTTGCAAAAACTTGCGAGCGTTCATTTCAAAGCGCTCCAGTAACGCTTTCTTCAACACATCGTAGTCGTCTTGTTGGCTACTTTCCAGCTTAGAATAAACATCATAAGCAGAACCTTTTAGGGCCTGGGAAAGTTTCATATTCCAACGCGACCTCTCTAAACCGTACAGAGTTGCAATTTTCTCAAATTTTTCTAGCCAAGTGTCAATCTTCTCATTTGGACAAGGGAAAGACTCAAGAGTGAAAGACATAGCATTTAGTTGAAGAGATTGAGTGTTAGCAGGGTCAGTTAAGGAAGAATGAGGAGAAGACTCTCCATTGCTGGAGGTAGAGGCAGCACCACGACTTTGGAATTCTAGAGTTTTAAGAGCCAACTCGTGCTGTCTCTGTTTCTCTTTTTCCTCAAGCTGTCTCTCCTTCTCTCTTTTCTCATGCTGTCTCTCCTTCTCTCTTTCCTCATGCTGCATCCTGTGAATTTCCATTTCCTCGTCTATCTTCTTCTGCTGTAATAGCCGGTCTTCCGCTTCTTTCCTCCTAGCTTCTTCTTTTTCCTCTTTAGCTTCAGCTGCTTTCCTCTCCGCATCATATCTCTCAAGTTCGTCCCTGACAAATGCTTTCGCTTCCTCTCCTTCCAGTCCCTCCTCTCTCGCTTCTTCCCTGAGGAGTTGTCTAAGTTTTGCCCTCTCGGCCATATTATGTCAGTGACTGAGACACGTGGAGATAGAAAATAGGAAAACGAATAACCTGGTTCCTACCACTTACGAGAAAAAAATTTCCCAAAACTCAAAAGATGATATCCTTAACCCTGGGATACCTCCTCCAAAATTAAAAATCTAACTATCGCTGCTATTAATCAGCAATAAAGCACCTAATGCAAAACACGACTACGCCAACTAAATGGTAGTTAAGATTACTTCTGAAAAATAAGTTGCTACAGTGGAAAAGCAAAATAATTATTGCAAAAATTTCGGAGAAAAAAAAATCCCCTTAATTTTAAATCCACTATCAAGTTCACCCCTGAAGACAGTTAGGGTGAGGGAGGCAATTAATCTGGACAAATAGTCCGAAACGCACTCCTTAGCTTTGCTCAAACACCTACTACTTCAGAACCCGTGTGAATGTTATACACTCACGAAACTTTACCAGCGTTTAGTATTACAAAATCAGTAATTAACATATATTCCGACAATCAACCTGTAACTCAAATGTATATTATTCAAAATGCTGTGGAAAAAAAACTTATCAGTTTGTGTGGTCAGCACGCCCAAAAACAGATCGTTAGTCTAGGGGATAAATTATTATATTTTTTTTTTTAAAGATACAAAACTCCACAAGACAATCACACTCTTACTCTATATCAGAATAAAGAATCTTACAGACAAAATCCAGATAGACGAGTCCACATTAGTCGTACTCGTCTTCCTATTCTAAGTTCAAAAATCCTACGGACGAGAACCCATTTGTCGTATCGCCTTAGGATTTTGGGTTCAATTCCCGGTAACGAGCGACCATTTGTCGTAGATTTTGAATAGGAGTATTAAGACTTGGGTTGGTCCCTTCTGAATAGAGTGGAATGAGTGAGAGTCACAGTGTGAGTTAGTAAAGGAAATAGATACCACAAGTGAGATGATAGAATAGTGATAGAGGCTGTCTCTGAGATGCGAGAAAATCTTCTCTCTCTCTCTCTCCTATCTTCTACGACAGATTTTTTTAAGCAGTCAGACAGTCTACCACATATACATATATTACATATATATATTATATCTACTCACGGGCACGCACATACACGTGACGACGGTTACACACACAGACGTGGGAAATCTATAACAATAATTATATAAATATTTAGAACGAGCTGACCAGCACACTGATTTTATTTATGGGTAAGTTTATTTATCATTATTAAACTTACGTCACAACATATAAATTTTACATCAAAAAAGAAAACATATACAAATAGTCATAAAAATCAAGAAAATGCTACAAGGATGATAGCCCCGTTATGCCCTTAACTCTAGGTTTAGCCCACAGCCCCGTTAGGATGACAGATGATGGCCCAAAGAATTAGAGATGCATATGGTTAGGGTCTAATATTGTCCCCTTTCTAGAAGGTAAGAACTGACTTATGACAGCAGTATCTATTCTAAAGGAACAATTAATACAACAAGCGAGTGCAATAAATAACGAACATCCTTCCGTCACTTTCACTCGGTTCATTCATCAGGGATCCCTGGCACACGTTCTTACCTATCAAAAAACTTGACGTTGTTCACCGTCTGGCGCAACCGTAGGACACTTCTCTACAGTGAATCTGTATGCTTTGGATAAAGCGAATCCCAGCTCTACAATTACAGGTTTATTCCACTGTTTTCGGGGAGCGTTCACTTCACCAGTTAAATTTTAGATTTACTGTTAATGTCACTTGAATCAGGTTTGATAAGCAAGTTTAAACGGGCACACAGAGTTCCAAAAAAAAAAAAAAAACACGAGGATTCCCTTAATTTGGAAAAGATGACCAGTGGACAACTGCTCTCAACAGATAGTCTTGGTTCACTATCCACTCTTTCAATAGTGTTGGAAATGTAAATGTTAGTTCTTGCAATTATTCTCGCCGCCAGGCAGCATATACATTTAAATTTGTGGAGCAATATGAACTGGCTCAAAGCCCAATATATATTTCTAGTCTTTAGGAACCGTTTGTGGGATTTGTATTACTGTCTATCTCTGATGGCATATGCACTGTCAGACGAGTGTTACTTGAAAAAAAAACCCCACGTGGTTAAAGATAGGAAATGTCTATGCTTCTCACAAGTATGTCCTTTTTACTAAACGCCAGCAAGTTTGGGTTCACCCCCAGAAATGACTGAATGAAGAAAAAAAACAACATACAATATACTATACAGAATATGTACTCGTTAAGATCTTACATATTAAACGGCAAGCCTACAGCTTGACTTATTATTATTAAAACTTCCCGTGAGATAAGTTATATTTAAAAAAAATCATAAATCCTCATGAATTTAGGAACACGTGCGTATTCCGTCAACATCTCATGAGGCTTCTAGCATTTATAAGTTTGTTATTAAAACAGTTTCGACTGAGTATTTAACAGTTAAATTAAACTTATTTCAGCTACTTGTTTAGTAAGCTAAAAATATAATTTATTTTGTATTTCCACTGCAACTCGACGATTTAAAGAAATAACAAACTATCAAAATATTCACTCTGCACACAGAACTAGTTTAAAATGGAATCGGCGATTTAACACTAAATCACTTCACAAAACTAGATATCTATTATATATAATATTAATATACCTCAACCACAGAATTACTAAGAACGTTAAACCACTTCGACCAAACTAAGGCCATCTCTATTTACAGAGATTATTTAGAAATCGAACGAAGGTTGTTCTAGTCTAACTGCAAAGTTACTGAGTGAAATGAAATAGTTTCAAACGTGGGTTAATATTTTAAACCAGACAAAGGATGAACTATTATTTCGTAGAACGAAATGCTCTCCCCTTTCCGGCTTAAACGATACGTTTCACACCTAACATGTCGTAACTGCCACCACTGACCAAGATGTACGCGTGTCAGTTTCAAATCTCAGACAACCGTCTGCTACTGCGACTATAAGGTGTAAATATTCGCTCCTGCTTAAGCGTTCAGCCCGGAAAACCCGCGCGTGACAGGTGCAAATGTAGACAAAAGTCTGCTCTATGTCCAGCGAAACGAATTTCTCACACCTCAGGCCCAGAATCTGGTCGGGCCGCGCTCTGACCGGGGAAAAAAACTGCAGACGTATGTCTGGCGAGAAACCGTATCTTCACAGCTATCTGCGCGACTGACATCTGATGCAATAAGGTTACTAGTCAGTATGAGAAAGAAAAAACGATGATGGGAAAGAAATATATTTTTCGCAACGAATGATGCGAAAAAATACAGGAAAAACAAGTACGGAAAAGTAAAAAAATGAAAGGATTAGGGTGAGAGAATAGGAAGAAGATGTAGGTAATTTAATGATATAAAGACCCACGTGACAGGACGTCCCCCCTTAAGATATGGAAGCACTCCATGTCTACGTTATGGAATTAAATTTCCTATAACCGTAGCTTCGGGGTGTCTGTCTTCTTCCTTCTCATCTCTCTCCAATTCCTACTCAAGTCTACTCCCAAAGTTTCCTTTCTCTGGAATGTTTCCCATGCGCGCTTGAAAGAGCGTCGCCGCTTCTGACATTTTTGAAAGATTTTCTGTGATAGCGGTGGAATATCCCTGCCACTATCATCATCTTCGTCAGCTCTGGCGATCGTCAGGAGATGGTCGGAGGTTGGCACTGGTCTTTCCAAGTATCTCTTTAAGAGATTTAAATGGAAAACCTTCTCCTTTCCTTGAATAGAGATCTGGTAGTTAGCCTTAGAAATCTTTTTCAGGACGGTAAACGGCCCTTGCCATCCGATCTTCAGTTGGTTGTTCTCGGTAGGGAGCAACACCAAAACTTTCTCTCCTGCTTCCAGTTCTCTCTCTTTCGCGACTTTCCTGTATCGGTTAGCGTGCTTTGTGCGAGCTCGCTTAAAGTTAGTCGTTGCTAGGTCCCACCCTAGTTTCAACCTTTCCTTTAAAACCGACACATATTTACTGGCTGAGACAACTGTCTCATCCGCCTTCTCGTCTGTCAGAGACTGAAGTAAGGCTTCAAGCGGGCCCTTAATGGGTCTGCCGAATAAGAGTGTAGCTGGCGGAAATCCTGTGGAAGTATGAGGAGATTCTCTGTAGCCAAATAATGCTGCAGGAATACAGAGATCCCAATCTTCAGGTTTCACTTGTGCCAGCTTACTTAGCATCATGGTGAGGTTTCCATTTGCACGCTCCACGAGCCCATTTCCGGCCGGAGTATATGGCTTAGTGTGGATGTGTTGGGTCCTCAAGATCTTCACGATCTCATCCATCAACAGGTTTCGGTATGGGGATCCGTTATCCGTCAACACTTGCTGAGGGAATCCCAACCGAGTGAAAATCTGCACGAGGGCTTCTGCGACATGCTTGGCATCTGCGCATGTTAGCGGTATAGCTTCTGCCCATAAAGTGCATGTATCGACTAAGGTCAGGATAAACCTGTTCCTTCTTTTAGTCCTCTCGAAAGGCCCTAAAATGTCGATCACAACCCGTTCGAATGGTGTACCCACTATTGGCATTTCACCCAAAGAGACTGGGGGTGCCCGTTGCTTGGGTGGCACACGTTGGCACTGGGCACAGGATTTGACATATCTGATAATATCAGTATTTACTCCTGGCCACCAATAATGAGTGGTTATCCTTTGGTTTGTGGCGTTCTGTCCCATATGTCCGCTAAAGGGAAGAGAGTGCCCCATTTCTAGGATTTGGCTCTGTACTGTTTCGGTACTAGGAGCTGGTTGTAACCTTGGTCAGGCTTGCCCGTTCTCCGATAAAGTACGCCATCCTCAGAAAAAATGTCCCCGTGCTGTTTGGGTTCCTTAGCCATGGGCAGTTTCCTAAAGCAGGGTGCCAAAGTAGGGTCCTTGTATTGCGCTTCTTTAAGTTCCATGGGTAACAAATTAGGCGCAGGCTCCCGTTCCTTCTTGGTTTGCCCTCTTGTAGTTACTGCTGCCACAATCGGCTCTTCTGGTTTCCCAATACACACGTATCTCCCGCCAAGTATGACTGGGTAGATGGGATCATCCATCACAGCCGCTTTGATCACGCCTCTGACAAAGTCAGAGTGTATCTCCACCAATGCGATGGGAAGCGCTGTAGGTGCATCACTCTTACGAACTCCACAAAGTTTGACGGTCTCTCCTGTCTCTTGACCGGGTTTAACCAGCTTTCTGGCAACAATGCAATCGTAAGAAAGCCCCGTGTCAAATAAGCAAGAAGTTTGAGAACCGTTCAAAGTAACTGTACCTCGCGTTGAGGGTCTGTCCCCAACAGGTTGGGAATCACTGTCAACAATTCCGCCTTGCGAGACTGTCATCAAGCATCCGATGCGTTTCGGCTCGGTGTGCTCGGTCTGATCATATGTCCCGTGCTCAGGGGTTCTCCCTTTGCCACCTTGTCCTTTCTGGCTACGCTGCCATGTAGGGCGGTCAGGTTGATCAGACTGTTTGGGGTGGTTGGGGTACTTGTTCTTGTAGAACTTGGATTTTTCAGGAGGGGGGTTTTGAGGTCCAGTTTCTCTGTGGTTATTTTGGTTAGAAGCCTGAGAAGATTGCTCTAGGTTATGTTTTCGAAAATGCTCCTCTGTCGGTTTCCACTTTGTGGCCGGTAGTTCAGCCAGCGCATTTTGGTAACGCTCAGACTTCTCTAGGATGTCTTCGAGCTTTTCTGCACCCTGCTCAGCTAGAAATCTCCGGGTATCTGCAGACAATGTGTTCTTTATTTGTTCTGTTAAAACAAATTCCTCAAGACCTTCATAGGTAGAGGGGAGCTGTGAGAGCTCTAGGCACTTTGTCAGATAACCCTTCAAACGAGACGAGAACTGCTGAAAAGTTTCAGAATTCTCTTTCCGGCTGTTGCGAAACAGTTGCAAAAACTTGCGAGCGTTCATTTCAAAGCGCTCCAGTAACGCTTTCTTCAACACATCGTAGTCGTCTTGTTGGCTACTTTCCAGCTTAGAATAAACATCATAAGCAGAACCTTTTAGGGCCTGGGAAAGTTTCATATTCCAACGCGACCTCTCTAAACCGTACAGAGTTGCAATTTTCTCAAATTTTTCTAGCCAAGTGTCAATCTTCTCATTTGGACAAGGGAAAGACTCAAGAGTGAAAGACATAGCATTTAGTTGAAGAGATTGAGTGTTAGCAGGGTCAGTTAAGGAAGAATGAGGAGAAGACTCTCCATTGCTGGAGGTAGAGGCAGCACCACGACTTTGGAATTCTAGAGTTTTAAGAGCCAACTCGTGCTGTCTCTGTTTCTCTTTTTCCTCAAGCTGTCTCTCCTTCTCTCTTTTCTCATGCTGTCTCTCCTTCTCTCTTTCCTCATGCTGCATCCTGTGAATTTCCATTTCCTCGTCTATCTTCTTCTGCTGTAATAGCCGGTCTTCCGCTTCTTTCCTCCTAGCTTCTTCTTTTTCCTCTTTAGCTTCAGCTGCTTTCCTCTCCGCATCATATCTCTCAAGTTCGTCCCTGACAAATGCTTTCGCTTCCTCTCCTTCCAGTCCCTCCTCTCTCGCTTCTTCCCTGAGGAGTTGTCTAAGTTTTGCCCTCTCGGCCATATTATGTCAGTGACTGAGACACGTGGAGATAGAAAATAGGAAAACGAATAACCTGGTTCCTACCACTTACGAGAAAAAAATTTCCCAAAACTCAAAAGATGATATCCTTAACCCTGGGATACCTCCTCCAAAATTAAAAATCTAACTATCGCTGCTATTAATCAGCAATAAAGCACCTAATGCAAAACACGACTACGCCAACTAAATGGTAGTTAAGATTACTTCTGAAAAATAAGTTGCTACAGTGGAAAAGCAAAATAATTATTGCAAAAATTTCGGAGAAAAAAAAAATCCCCTTAATTTTAAATCCACTATCAAGTTCACCCCTGAAGACAGTTAGGGTGAGGGAGGCAATTAATCTGGACAAATAGTCCGAAACGCACTCCTTAGCTTTGCTCAAACACCTACTACTTCAGAACCCGTGTGAATGTTATACACTCACGAAACTTTACCAGCGTTTAGTATTACAAAATCAGTAATTAACATATATTCCGACAATCAACCTGTAACTCAAATGTATATTATTCAAAATGCTGTGGAAAAAAAAAACTCCACAAGACAATCACACTCTTACTCTATATCAGAATAAAGAATCTTACAGACAAAATCCAGATAGACGAGTCCACATTAGTCATACTCGTCTTCCTATTCTAAGTTCAAAAATCCTACGGACGAGAACCCATTTGTCGTATCGCCTTAGGATTTTGGGTTCAATTCCCGGTAACGAGCGACCATTTGTCGTAGATTTTGAATAGGAGTATTAAGACTTGGGTTGGTCCCTTCTGAATAGAGTGGAATGAGTGAGAGTCACAGTGTGAGTTAGTAAAGGAAATAGATACCACAAGTGAGATGATAGAATAGTGATAGAGGCTGTCTCTGAGATGCGAGAAAATCTTCTCTCTCTCTCTCTCCTATCTTCTACGACAGATTTTTTTAAGCAGTCAGACAGTCTACCACATATACATATATTACATATATATATTATATCTACTCACGGGCACGCACATACACGTGACGACGGTTACACACACAGACGTGGGAAATCTATAACAATAATTATATAAATATTTAGAAACGAGCTGACCAGCACACTGATTTTATTTATGGGTAAGTTTATTTATCATTATTAAACTTACGTCACAACATATAAATTTTACATCAAAAAGAAAAAACATATACAAATAGTCATAAAAAATCAAGAAAATGCTACAAGGATGATAGCCCCGTTATGCCCTTAACTCTAGGTTTAGCCCACAGCCCCGTTAGGATGACAGATGATGGCCCAAAGAATTAGAGATGCATATGGTTAGGGTCTAATATTGTCCCCTTTCTAGAAGGTAAGAACTGACTTATGACAGCAGTATCTATTCTAAAGGAACAATTAATACAACAAGCGAGTGCAATAAATAACGAACATCCTTCCGTCACTTTCACTCGGTTCATTCATCAGGGATCCCTGGCACAGTTCTTACCTATCAAAAAACTTGACGTTGTTCACCGTCTGGCGCAACGTAGGACACTTCTCTACAGTGAATCTGTATGCTTTGGATAAAGCGAATCCCAGCTCTACAATTACAGGTTTATTCCACTGTTTTCGGGGAGCGTTCACTTCACCAGTTAAATTTTAGATTTACTGTTAATGTCACTTGAATCAGGTTTGATAAGCAAGTTTAAACGGGCACACAGAGTTCCGAAAAAAAAAACACGAGGATTCCCTTAATTTGGAAAAGATGACCAGTGGACAACTGCTCTCAACAGATAGTCTTGGTTCACTATCCACTCTTTCAATAGTGTTGGAAATGTAAATGTTAGTTCTTGCAATTATTCTCGCCGCCAGGCAGCATATACATTTAAATTTGTGGAGCAATATGAACTGGCTCAAAAGCCCAATATATATTTCTAGTCTTTAGGAACCGTTTGTGGGATTTGTATTACTGTCTATCTCTGATGGCATATGCACTGTCAGACGAGTGTTACTTGAAAAAAAACCCCACGTGGTTAAAGATAGGAAATGTCTATGCTTCTCACAAGTATGTCCTTTTTACTAAACGCCAGCAAGTTTGGGTTCACCCCCAGAAATGACTGAATGAAGAAAAAAAACAACATACAATATACTATACAGAATATGTACTCGTTAAGATCTTACATATTAAACGGCAAGCCTACAGCTTGACTTATTATTATTAAAACTTCCCGTGAGATAAGTTATATTTTAAAAAAATCATAAATCCTCATGAATTTAGGAACACGTGCATATTCCATCAACATCTCATGAGGCTTCTAGCATTTATAAGTTTGTTATTAAAACAGTTTCGACTGAGTATTTAACAGTTAAATTAAACTTATTTCAGCTACTTGTTTAGTAAGCTAAAAATATAATTTATTTTGTATTTCCACTGCAACTCGACGATTTAAAGAAATAACAAACTATCAAAATATTCACTCTGCACACAGAACTAGTTTAAAATGGAATCGGCGATTTAACACTAAATCACTTCACAAAACTAGATACCTATTATATATAATATTAATATACCTCAACCACAGAATTACTAAAAACGTTTAAACCACATCGACCAACCTAAGCCCAACTATATTTACAGAGATTATTTAGAAATCGAACGAAGGTTGTTCTAGTCTAACTGCAAAGTTACTGAGTGAAATGAAATAGTTTCAAACGTGGGTTAATATTTTAAACCAGACAAAGGATGAACTATTATTTCGTAGAACGAAATGCTCTCCCCTTTCCGGCTTAAACGATATGTTTCACACCTAACATGTCGTAACTGCCACCACTGACCAAGATGTACGCGTGTCAGTTTCAAATCTCAGACAACCGTCTGCTACTGCGACTATAAGGTGTAAATATTCGCTCCTGCTTAAGCGTTCAGCCCGGAAAACCCGCGCGTGACAGGTGCAAATGTAGACAAAAGTCTGCTCTATGTCCAGCGAAACGAATTTCTCACACCTCAGGCCCAGAATCTGGTCGGGCCGCGCTCTGACCGGGGAAAACTGCAGACGTATGTCTGGCGAGAACCGTATCTTCACAGCTATCTGCGCGACTGACATCTGATGCAATAAGGTTACTAGTCAGTATGAGAAAGAAAAACGATGATGGGAAAGAAATATATTTTTCGCAACGAATGATGCGAAAAAAATACAGGAAAAACAAGTACGGAAAAGTAATAAAATGAAAGGATTAGGGTGAGAGAATAGGAAGAAGATGTAGGTAATTTAATGATATAAAGACCCACGTGACAATCTGACATATTAATCTGCTCCAGATGTCAGAGGGTCACACTAGCAGCTGGTACCAGAACAATCGGAGGTTGATTTTGGAATAGCCCTCGAATTATGTGTGGACAAAAATATACTTTTTAATTGTCAATAAGTTGTAATTTTTTTTTTGAAATGAAGAGATGAAAATATCTTAATGCATATATATGAAAATAATTAATTTTGATCACATAATTTTAGTATTATGTGAAGATTTGAGAAATTACTAGTAGAATACCATAATGTTATCGTGAAAAGATAAGGATACCACAAAATCATTATATTTTAGTACATTCTAGTACCACTCTGCAAATGTGGACATATCATTGTGTCATCATGAATGTGTTGATGACACTTATTACAGTGTTTCCAGCACATGAAAGTATTATGTTATCACTGTTAGTGCTTCAAGTCTGATCATGTGTCTTTTAACTTGCTGACAGATAATTTCATGGTTACATTTGCACTGAATATATGGTACTCACTTCTTTTCTTGCATATATAGAGTGTTTCCAGTTATGCATAGTTCTCATATCTTTGCTTACGGGTATGGAATGGCCCTAGTTGTCTGTGGTATTTGTATCTTTGTGTGCCTGTATAGAATATTCCTACATATGTATGGTACATATCCTTGCTTGTCTGTATAAATTGCTTACATTTTCACAACAATATCAGCAGATATTAACATGTTCTCATTGACCGTGTTTACAGGGAACTTGGCAGTATAAAAGCGGCACTTAGCAGGTTTAATCAAACACTCCAGCTGCAGCCGGATCATGTGATGGTGTATAATCTCCGTGGTAACATGATGTATGACAGCGGTGATCCAAGAACAGCTCTTGTAGATTTTGAGGTATATATGATAGTTGTTGTGACTTAATGTCTAGTTTCTGTCCTATCTGTTTTTAGTTGATAGCATTCTCTTCTCTTCTTGGATCCGTAGCCCTTGACTGACAAAGCAGTGAGTGGCCATTTCACCTAGTGGTGTCTTGAAGGGCAGCAACAAACTGTCCCCATTTTGCTCGGCCCGTGACCACCCTTCATGCCGTGCCCCAACTCTGGTTCATGCTTTGCATCTCAGCCTCCACTGTTTTCCGCCAGGTTGTCTTTGGTGTGACTCTCTTTTGTCATCCTTCTGGGGTCCATACCACAGCAGTTCTGGTAATGGTGTCAGAGTCCCTTCTGAGGACATGGCCAACCCAGTTCTAGCGTCTGCCTGCAATGATGGTGTGCATGCATATATATGTAGTTAGCATTGATAGCATTAGACTAACATATATGTGTAGTTTACATTGATAACATTAGACTAACGTATATGTGTAGTTAACATTGATAACATTAGACTAACATATATGTGTAGTTAACATTGATAACATTAGACTAACATATATGTGTAGTTAACATTGATAACATTAGACTAACATATATATGAAGTTAACATTGATAACATTAGACTAACATATGTGTGTAGTTAACATTGATAACATTAGACTAACATATATGTGAAGTTAACATTGATAACATTAGACTAACATATGTGTGAAGTTAACATTGATAGCATTGGACTAACATATGTGTAGTTAGCATTGATAACATTAGGCTAACGTATATGTGTAGTTCACATTGATAACATTAGAATAACGTATATGTGCAGTTAGCATTGATAACATTATACTAATGTATATGTGTAGTTAACATTGATAGCATTAGACTAACATATATGTGTAGTTAACTTTGATAACATTAGACTAACGTATATGTGAAGTTAACATTGATAACATTAGACTAACACATGTGTGAAGTTAACATTGATAGCATTGGGCTAACATATGTGTAGTTAGGATTGATAACATTAGGCTAACGTTTATGTGTAGTTCACATTGATAACATTAGATTAACGTATATGTGCAGTTAGCATTGATAACATTATACTAATGTATATGTGTAGTTAACATTGATAGCATTAGACTAACATATATGTGTAGTTAACTTTGATAACATTGGTAATATTAGATTAGCATATATGTGTAGTTAACATAGAAAGCATTAGACTAACTTATATGTGTAGTTAGTATTGACAGCGTTAGACTAACATATATGTGAAGTTAATATAGGTAGCATTAGACTAACATATGTGTAGTTAACATTAGATTAACATAATATGTGTAGTTAACATTGATAACATTAGACTAACATAATATAATGTGTGTCGTTAACATTGATAGCATTAGACTAACATATATGTAGTTAGCATAGATAGCATTAGACTAACGTATATATGTAGTTAACATAGATAGCATTAGACTAACATATATGTGTAGTTAACATAGATAGAATTAGACTAACATATATATGTAGTTAACATAGATGACGTTAGACTAACATATATGTGTAGTTAACATAGATAACATTAGATTAACATATTAATGTAGTTAACATCGCTAACATTAGATTAACTTTTTTGTGTATTTAACATCGATAACATTAGAATAATATAATATGTGTAGTAAACAGTGATAGCATTAGACTGAAGTTAACATAGACAACATTAGACAAACATAATATGTGTAGTTAACATAGACAACATTAGACTAACATAATATGTGTAGTTAATACAGATAACATTAGACTAACATATATATGTGTAGTTAACATAGACAACATTAGACTAACATAATATGTGAAGTTAACACAGATAACATTAGACTAACATATATATGTGTAGTTAACATAGACAACATTAGACTAGCATAATATGTGTAGTTAACACAGATAACATTAGACTAACATATATGTGTAGTTAACATAGATAACATTAGACTAACATATATATGTGTAGTTAACACAGAACATTAGACTAACATATATATGTGTAGTTAACATAGATAAAATTAGACTAACATATATAAGTGTAGTTAACATAGATAACATTAGACTAACATATGTATGTGTAATTAACACAGATAACATTAAACTAACATATGTATGTGTAATTAACACAGATAACATTAAACTAACATATATATGTGTAGTTAACATTGATAACATTAGACTAACATATATATGTGTAGTTAACATTGATAGCATTAGACTATGAAGTGGGGACCCAAGACGCATCAAAAGTGAGGAATGCAGTAAGCGACCCATAGCTTGACTGCCTGCGTCAGGGTCAGCAAACCAGAGCTGACCAAGACCCTACTCCACCTCCACGTGGTGGTCCTGGAAACAGGCTGCATCACTGCAGTCTGGCTGAGGAGTAGGGATCGAAGAGGGAAGGCAAACCCGGTCCCAAAAAATGCTGTGCGGAAGTCGGACATGTCAGCCGAAAGGCGCAAATACTGCAGCTTCACTGTAAACGGACACAACGCAACCAACGTCCTTTTCAGGATGAACGAGGAAGAGGAAGAAGAAGAAGAAGACTATGAAGTTAACATTGATAGCATTAGACTATGAAGTTAACATTGATAACAAAGAGTTGGTATGAATCTATGGATACAAGTGGGTGTCAGAGTAGTTGAGTCAACTACTGAGTTACCTTTTTAACATCTTATTTCTCTTTCTGTGTCCGTTCTGCCAACTTCTATGAACATGCTTCCATGGTATTTGAAACTCACTGACTTTTTAAAATCAAAATGCTGCTGACATGAATCATTAGTGTTCTTAAATTTCCACTGGCTTTTATCACTTCTGTTCTAGAACTACTGATTTACATGTTGTATTGAGTGCATCCATGTGTTCTTGAGGTCTTTGTAACTCTTTCTTGGGGGGTTTGGGATGTCAGGTATTGGTAGTACCTCTGGTTAAGGAGCTGTCATGCCCTTTTCAGGGCAGCTCGGCCACCTTTGGTCCAAACCTGGCATTCAGCTCTCACCTGTGGCTCCTCGTAGCTGTCAGCATGCGACAGCGGCCACCCCCCGGGAAACGGCTTTGACAGGCCGGCTAAAGTAGGTGAGGGTAGCCGACTGGTTATAAACCTTCGGTGAGTTAGGGTCTGCCTACCCATGCATGTGAAGACTGGATTCGGTAGACTGCGCGGAAGAAACCACCTGTTGGTTCAACGGGCATGACGGCGATTACCAGCAACGCGCTGTGGAGCGTAAGGAGCATGGCGAGGCACGTAGAAAGCCATGGTCATCCACTGCACCTGACTTCATCTCCAGTCGTCTTGACTTGTCTTGCCACTGGATTAAGATGGACCCAGGCGAGAGAGTGAGGTCGACGAATTGCGCAACTCTTCCTCACTTTAAACCAAATCACTGCGCAAGTCACTCATTCATCCACTCATCCACTCATCCATCCACTCACAACAAGTCCTGTGGCGATGGGCGAGCGGCGAAGCGGCAGGCGTGGGTGCGCTGGCAGTCGTAGTCGCAGACCTACACACAGGCGGCTCAGGCCATATGGTCGTCTTCCACTGATCGGAGCAGCAGTGGGATTCGGCAGCCCCCTGAGTGACTGAGCAGCCCTCTTTAGGAAAGCACTGCTCACCTCCATGGCATGAGGAAGGGGCTAGAAAAGGTGCCCTAAACATTGCCTGCTCCACCATTACCTAAACAGCTTACCGCGGTTGGTGGGTACCCTACTTCGGCGGGCGACACATAAGAAAAAGAAAGGACAGATTTTTCCCCCCTCATTTTAGGCGCATGGAATGTGCGCACTCTACTCGACAAAGACTTCAACACAAACAGACCCGAGAGGCGAACTGCCCTTGATAGGGAGAGAACTGGCCAGATACAACATTGACATAGCAGCACTGAGTGAAACTCGACTTGCAGGCGAGGGCCAACTTTGCGAAAAGGGTGCAGGTTATACATTCTTTTGGAGCGGAAGAGGAACTGAAGAAAGACGAGAAGCAGGGGTTGGATTTGCAATCAAAACAGCAATTATTGGCAAGCTAGCGGAGCCCCCCCAAAGGGAATAAATGACCGACTCATGACGGTCAAGATCCCGCTGCTTTATGGAAGGAAACATGCCACCATCATTAGCGCGTATGCACCAACTATGACAAACCAGGATGACGTCAAGGATAAGTTTTACGAAGAACTACATGCAGTCATTGCATCAGTTCCCAAAGCAGATAAGCTTATTATTCTTGGTGACTTTAATGCAAGAGTAGGCTCAGATAACATCTCCTGGAATGGCACTATCGGAAAGTACGGTGTGGGTCGCTGTAACAGCAATGGACTTCTTCTCCTCCCGACTTGCGAAGAAAATAACCTACTTGTCACCAACACCATTTTTCGACTTCCTATCCGCAACAGGACCTCCTGGATGCACCCTCGCTCGAAGCATTGGCACCTAATTGACTATGTAATTGTTAGGAAGAAGGACAGGCAAGTTGTCCGGGTTACCAAGTCCATGTGTGGTGCCGAATGCTGTACTGATCATCGCCTCATTGTGTCTAGACTTAAAATTCGTATCCAACCTGCCAGGCGCCCTCAGGGAAAGAAAACTCAAAAAAGGCTGGATATTACCAAACTAAAGAAGACAAAAATTAAACAGTCATTCACTGACACCCTAGAAGACCGTCTCAAATCTATCTCGTTAGACGGCCAAAGTGCGGAAACAAATTGGACAGCCCTAAGCGAGCAGATCTACAACACTGCTACAGAGGTCCTGGGTCCCGCCATCAAGAAACAAAATGACTGGTTTGATGAGAACTCAGATGATATAAAGAAGATGTTGGCTGAGAAACACCATCTCCATAAAGCATATTTAAATGATCCAAAATCTACATCCAAGAAAGACGCTTTCAACAACATGCGTAGAATCGTCCAACATAAACTACGCCATATGCGGGATTCATGGCTGAGTAATAAAGCAGATGAGCTCCAAGGCTTTGCTGACAGCCATGACTTGAAAAATTTTTACCATGCACTCAAAGCGGTCTATGGTCCAACATCATCAGGATCATTTCCCCCCTTAATGCAGATGGAAAAACACTAATTACAGACAAGGAAAAAATTCTCCAACGCTGGGTCGAACACTTTAATAATATTCTGAACCAGCCATCATCTATTAACGATGAAGCCATCAACCGACTGCCCCAAATTATTATAAATGAAGCACTAGATGATATAACCGACTTTTGGAGGAGACTCAAAAAGCGATTCGTCAACTTTCTAGTGGAAAGGCCCCCGGCTCCGATTCAATTCCTGTTGAGGTCTATAAAGATGGCGGTACAGTTCTGATAGAGAAACTTCACATGATCTTCCAGCAAATGTGGCAGAGTGAAACCATCCCACACAATCTCAAGGATGCGTCAATTATACATCTTTATAAACGACAAGGTAATCGCCAAGACTGTAAACATCATCGAGGCATCTCACTACTATCAATCGCTGGGAAGGATATTTGCCAGAATCCTTCTTAATCGCCTTACGGCTCATCTTGACAAAGGTCTTCTACCTAAAGTCAGTGTGGATTCCGGAAAGAACGGTGGGAACCACCGATATGGTGTTCGCTGCAAGACAGCTTCAAGAAAAATGCCAAGAAACCGAACAGCACTGTGACCTGTACACAGCTTTCATCGACTTGACAAAGGCGTTTGACACGGGTCAGTAGAGAGGGTCTATGGCAGACCATGGCAAAATACGGCTGCCAAAGAAATTTACCTCAATAGTGCAGCAGCTGCATGATGGAATGCAGGCTAGAGTTCAGGAAAACGGTGAGCTATCTGGAGCCTTTCCCAGTCTCAAATGGAGTTAAAACAATGGGTGTGTACTTGCACCGACTCTGTTCAGTATCATGTTTTCTGCTATGCTGACTGATGCTTTTAGAGACGGGGACACAGGAATCGACATTAGTTATCGTATTGATGGAAAATTGTTTAACCTAGGAGGCTTCAAGCAAAAACCAAGGTCAAATCACACACCATCAGGGATCTTCTGTTTGCTGACGATTGTGCCCTCAGTGCTGGCTCAGAGGCTGATCTGCAGCGTAGCGTTGATAGATTCTCCGAAGCCTGCTCCAACTTTGGGCTTACCATCAACACGGGGAAAACAGAAATCATGTACCAACCAGCTCCTGGCACAATTTATACTGAGCCTGTCATAAAGATAAATGGCGAGAAACTGAATGTTGTGAACAGGTTCCATACATGCCACACCTCAGAGATGAAAAACCTGTACAAAAAATTAAAAAAACCTGTACAAAGACCCGCAAAACCTGTACAAAGACCCGCAAAACCTGTACAAAGACTGAAAAACGTAACAAAAGAGTTTATTCATGTAAAAAATATATTCAATTAGATGGCTCTGCACCATCTTAGTGACATGCGCCCTTTGCCTTTTTAAGCATGTCGTCACTTGCTTTAAAAAATAAACAAACAGGAGTTAGAATTTATTTGCATTGTAGAAAATGCTGTAGGCTAAACTGTATCAAACATCATTTAGTCTATTTCTGCAAAAAAAATTAATACAATTTATGGTGGAAATGAAGAACAGTTTGGTGTCTGTTCTATAGTAGTGCCTAATAAAAGTATAGGCTAGGTCTAAAGAGACCAGTAATAGCGTTTTGGGTTAGGTTTACTAATCTTAAATTCATATATATATTTTTAAAGATAGCAATGAAAATATAAATGGCGCAACTAATCTCTATCAAAACTTCAATAATTGGAATAGCCGTTAGGCCTATAGCCCCAACTGGTAGCTTTAAATAGAACCTACCCATACGACTTTTTAGTGTCAATCAAACATTGATAGTAATTAATTATTTAATAAATATATAGGCCTAGCCTTAAATCATTAGTTGACCGTAATGATGATCACTCAAGGCAAAATCGCATTGTTTTTTAAGAAACGAAATTAAAAACTTAGACGAGAAGTAGGCTAGGCCTAACTCCAATAGGCTAAACTTTTCTCTGATCGGGTTAAGATGCAAATTTGCCTTGCTTTTGTGTGTGTTTTTTTTTCCTTCAGTTTCATAATTTGGTAATATCGGAAGCCGAACGCTTCGCATGTATTTTCGTACCATTTAGATTTAAGGTTAGTGTTACTAGCCTAAATGGTTCGAAAATACACGCAGATCGTTCGGCGACCGTCATTCCGATATTACCCATTATTTGTATTGTATAATTATTCAAATTTACATTTCTTACGCATTTCTACAAGTTTTGGTGAAATCAAAAAATATGAAATGGTTGCCGCCTTTTTTTAAGCAGCCGTAAATACTAAATTAGGCTATGCTAAATCTTACGGAAAAAAAAGCATAGCCTAGGCCTACGTTATCTGACAGTTAAATCTAACTTCATGTCTAAACCAATGTTATTGTAATACTTTTTTTGAAAAAATGAATTACTTACCAATACTAAACTGGAAATTAATCCTAAAACAATAGGCTCGACTCAGTGCTGCGTAATCGTTCAATAATAATCAGTAACCTCGCGCTAGCTTTAGCGAAAAAACAGCGTGTGAATGAACACTCGCCACGCACATCCCGCGGCAATTGAAAAATAGGCAGCTTGATTTTCATTGGTTATTTTTTTTTTTTTTAATCCACTTGGCTTAAAATCTCGCCGAATCTCATGATGCAAAATTACGGAAAATTGTGTAGTGGTACAAACGGTCGATTTATATGTATATTTAATAATTAGGCGAAAAAAACCGTACAAGCAGATACTTATTTGGAAATCTGATGCAGTTTCGCTGGGCAGGTCATGTAATGCCAAATCGACTTTCTTTTATGGTGACATAAACGTCCCCATGGTGGCCAGAAAAAGCGCTTCAAAGACACGCTTAAGGCTTCATTAAAAACCTTTGACATAAACCCAGACACATGGGAAGCTGCTGCGCAAGACCGAACTGCCTGGCGCACATCTCTTCGTAAAGGTGCAGTGGCATGCGAATCTTCCAGAAGAACAGCAGCGGAACAGCGGAGACAAGCTAGAAAAGATCGTGAAAAAAAACCTTCACATGAAGCAAACATTCCCTGCCCACACTGTCCGAGATCTTTCCAGGCCCGCATCGGGCTCATCAGTCACCTTCGTACTCATAGACTATCCTAACATCCTAATAATTGGATGAACAGAGTGGTCTTCATCACCTGTGATGGACGAACAACAACAACAACTCTTTCTTATGGTAGACTTTCATCCTTTACTATGGTAACTTATCATGTCTGATTCTGGAAAAGCTTATGAAGTTGACCTATCCTGATAGATGTTCAAGTGATGGAAAATGAATCGTAAAACTGGAAAAGAAATTAATTTTTTTTCCTCCAGAAATGTTTACAAGTGGATGTAAATAATGCCAACTGCCAGTACATGAAAGCTGCTTCCAAGATCATGCTGGGACAGTTCTATGATGGAGTGAAGGACACAACAAAAGTAAGAACAACTTCTTTATATGTTTGACATGCAAATCTAATTCTGTTGTTAGCCTGTTATCATAGTGCTGGTAGTCACAAATGTAGTGCCTGAGATGTTTTTAACTGAAATCTGGTTTTTTTTTTTGTGTGTGCGTACGCCCGCTATTGATCGAGGTGAAATCTCAGGTTAGTATGTCTAACCTGAGACTGATTTTTACGTGAGTATCCCGTTTTTTTTGGAAAAAATGTGACATTTGAAGATTTTTAGTTGACTGGGATTTGGACTGGATTAACTCGAGCCCTGATGAGGACATTTGAAGAAGTGTCGTCGACCCAGCTCTAATGGGTTCCTCCGAAATCGGCAAGTATCTGCCTGAATGGCGAGGGACACCTGTCTCTACAAGAAAAAATCTGGTATAACTTCCTGAGTATCAGGTTAAGTCATTGTAAAAAGATGTGTGGTTCAAACTGGTTGAAACTTAAGCTGAACAAATCAGCTGCTTCATCATATATTTTATGTAGAAAGTTAGAACCTTTGATTATATACCAATACTACATTACCACTGTTATTATGCAGAGGGTTGTTTGGTAGAGTGAGAAGATCTCTGAGAATTGTAGCTGTTAAATTATATTTTAAAGTATTTTAACCAAGATTTAATGTAAAATACTTTTTTGTTTTGGGTGAGTATTGTATAGTTTTAAAAATAAACCTATAAAAGTCATAGAAAACTTGTATTCTTAACACATTAACTACCGAATTGAAAAACACACTGTGGCCGAATAAAATTTTTTTCCCATTTTCATCCTGTAGATATTTGCACAAAGTAAGCTGTAGTTTTCATAATTGTTTACATATTTTTATGAATTACACGTCATTTTAAAGATAAATGAATGTACTATTACAATAAGCACCATTTGTAGCTCTAATATAGGTTGTTGCTATTTAACGGCTGTCCGATGGCTGAGGACTTGCAATATTTTCACAATTATAACTGCTTGCGCCCCATCTCTATCAAAATCACAATTTCAATCAATGTGCACACCGTTTTCACTCTTGTCCTCGTCGCTAGATCTATCAGTCAATTGTTGAAACAAGTTTCTAGCCTATTCAGCCGTTAGACGAGATGTACAAGCATTTTTTGTGGTCCTATCACTAGTTGCCATGGTAAACAGTTTTACACGATTTGGTAACTAACCCAAAACGCTGAAAAATATGAACATAAAATCAATTTTCCAGTGTTCTACAACAACCATGCTTTGGGAATTTGTTTTCCGGTGGCAACTTAAAATCTCGAACCAAATCAGAAAGTGTTTCAGTACATTTTTCATCCACGTGAGTCAAAACCATGAAAAGTCCACATCAGCCAAAAGTATGGACATTTTGCATCCACCATAAGTATGGAAATTTCACATCTGCAAAAGTGTGGAAATTTCACATCTGTCATATACATGGAAATTTCACATCTATCAAAAGTATGGAAATTTCACATCTGTCAAAAAGATGGAAATTTCACATCTGGCAAATGTAAGGAAATTTTACACCTGTCAAAAGTATGAAACTTTCACATTTGTCAAAGGGATGGAAATTTCACATCTGTCAAAAGTATGGAAATTTCACATCTGTCAAAACATGGAAATTTGACATTTGTCCAAAGTAAAAAAATTTAACTTCTGTCTAAAGTATAGAACTTTCGTATCTGTCAAGATACCATATATCTTAATTATAACCCATCTGGGGTTGAACAGGATATTTTTATTGATTATTTAAAATACAATAAATAATATTTAGGGTAAACAAAGAAAAATGGTTGAAAAGCCGTGGTATATTATACAAATATTTGTATGAAACAAATGTCCATTTCAGTCTGTGATGTGCCAGATGGTCAATTTTTTCTATTTTATATGCTCGTAGAAAACAGCTGGAGGATGTTTATGTAACAATCTCTGCAGCATTCACTTGAATGATCACATTTGGTACACTATGTTTGTTGCATTCACTTGAATGATCACGTTTGGTACACTTTGTTTGCTGCATTCATCATTTTGATGTGTCACTAATTTGTAGCTTGTGTTTGTTGGTTTAAATATGTTTAAGACAGAGACCTGTAGAATTGTTGTATTATGGTAATTAAAAAAACATTTAGTTGTATGAATGGAAAGATACAAAACAGCTGTGGTATTGTTGTATTGTTATGACATGTTGTCTTGAGTGTGTGTGCTTAACTCTGCTGTTTTCTATTTTCTGACAAGCTGATGATCAGTAACAGTCCGGTCATGAAGGCATCACCTGAGTACATAAAAGCTCACTACCTGCGAGGTATAACTTGTGAGTTGTATGTGTGTGTCATGTGTTGGGAGTGTGTGTACAATTTAGTGTGAGGTGTGTGTATGTGTACAGTAAGGTTGTCATTTGCATATGGGTTGTGTTTCATTGAGCAAGATTGCTTAAAATAAAATATTGAAAAGATATGGGAACATTAAGACCAATAATCTTATAGTTGTACAGAAAAATGTGGTGAGGTGGATGAATTTAGTGACCACAACAAAGACTTGAGTGTGACAGTTTATTGTGTCATATATGTCAATGACAGACAAGTGATAACTTCACAATAGTAATTAGTTATTGGTAAAGGTTTCACGTCATGTTCACAAAGTTCAAGCCAGACACAAAAGTCCTTCAGTTAACTTCAGGTACATGCCCAAAAATAAGCAACCTTTTGGTCTAGAAGTGGGTATAAATGATTGATTGTGATAGTTTATTAGCATTCATCATTCATGACTCTTGAGTTCCCCAAGGAGCATAAGCTGTCAGCCAAGTCCTCTAGTTCTGTGCCATCCACTGAAGGTCTTTCCTATGCCCTTCCACCTTTTCTTGCAGAGTACTAATATGTCAGTTGTATATTATCTAAATGACTTACTGTGGACAATTTGTTTATTTAATGACATTTATTTGGCTTGAAGTTTCTACAGGGTAGTGTAGCCAGCAGCATGCCCAACCCTTCTTATCGTCTATTACAGTATTTCCCAAACTTTTTCGGGTCACCGCCCTGTGGCTCCCATAGCACATTCCCAGCCCCCCACCCCCATTTTCCCTGCATTACATTAAAAAACTATAAATAGCACTTTTGGTTATACACTTGGCTGTAAAGAAACTTTTCTCTCCTTTATTAATGTATCACGGATATCACATTGACACTAGTCTCTCCCCCCCCCCCCAACCACTGATATAATCAAATCTGTAACAGAGCAGAGTTGATTCTTGTTTAAGCACCTGCAGATATCTAATTTTGTCAGCTTCCAGTGAAAAGTACATTCGGACACAGCTTGCCAGTGGACAATCACAGATATTAAACTGTTAACACTAGAATTTGATTCAGCGATAGATACCTGAGCTCAGGATGACACATATAGACGAAGCTATGCATTGCCTAATGACCCTGGTAATACAACTTTTCCGCTATCTATCTTTCCTGTCTCGTCCTTATGCATGGAGGCATACCTAGAGTCATCCTTATATGACAACCAGCTATGCACAATGCTACAGTATACATATGTGGAGGTGAACCTGTGTCTGTGAGGCCAATTACACCCTCATTGACTCTTGAAATCATCCACACACTTACAGAGATTCCCCCTGTGGTGAAACCTGTTAGAACCCAGCATTGCACTCTAAGCTTGGAGGTCACTTGAGCCCCAGACATGATTTTCTGTCTTTGACTTGGTTGACTGTATGCAGGAGGGTCTCACTATGGACTCAGTGATAGGCAGGTGGAGCTGAGAAGTGGCTCTGTGCAGGACATGACAATTCCTTGGGAGAGCCCAGAACCAGAGCACAGTATTTTAGCTTTAGAAACTGGGACGAGCGAAGTTAGGAAGGAGCAGTGGTTTTGGTTTTGTTCAAGCTACGTTCTCCTTTTAAGTTCTCATGTCAGGGTTCTATATTATCAAAATGCTTTTACTTGTCAGTGTTATATTGAGTAATATTGTTGAATTAAACCTGTCAGATCCTCAACCAACCTCTTACTACTGAACGCCCCCCCCTGCCGCCCAATTTTTCCTATATCGCTCCCATGGATCCTCTCAACGCCCCCAGTGGGTGGTACCGCCAACTTTGGGAACCACTGGCCTATTACAGCTAGCTTGGTAGGTTATAGTCTTACTATTGTTTGCTCCTGTTTTGGGCTTCTATAACACACATGTCTTTATTATCATAACTTCAAAAAATATATCAGATACAGGAAGTCGTGGAAGACATGATAATAGAAGAAACAGCTTGAGGCTATTACATGGGAAGATGTCAACAACAGAATTAATGGAGAACATCCAGATGTGTGGAGTGTTGATTGCCTGTGCTTTGAAGTATGTTTGTTTATAATGTGACTGACATGACAAGTACAGCTTGATTGTTGGTTGTTACCTACATGTCCCTGACACACAACAGTTTTACTAGAGTGTCAGTAACCACTGTCAGATTCAGACAATACTTTTTTTGTGTTTTCCAGAATATGCCAGATATAGCCACAGTCGACTTGATAGTCCTATCTCCTCAATCAAACCAGATGTTGACTTCAGTCCTGAATATTTAAACAACTGGATCAAGTTAAAAAAGTTTGACCTCATTGTGAGTTTGTAACTATCTGCACAATGTGGAGAGAGTATTTTTTACGCAGTAAATAAGAGACTTAAATTGTAACATTGAACATCATAGAAGACAATAATGTGTTTGATGTTCTAAGAGAGGAATGGTTAAATCTTGCACTAGTGGAATGATTTATCCTGTTTAATTACTGGTCCTCAGGTTCAGTAAATATTGTTATCTTACTTACAACACTGAATTCTTCTACTAGCACCTCTACATGTGAATATCTTGTGTTTCTACAGCACTTTATAGCTTTAAAGTTACCTCAGTAGCCCCTATTGTAACATGGATTTATTCCTGGAGACTGCAACTTTAGGCCTTTAATATAATAACAATGCTGTACTGTTTAATCTCTTGTTTGAGGAAAACAAATGAGAAATAAAGGTAGCATTTGTGATGATCTGGTACTAGAATTGACCTAGTTCTGCTTTCTTGTTGTCTTCTATCACCAACAGACGTACACAAGCATCATAAAGCCACTTTTTCACTAAGCCTGTGGCCCAGTGCATCCAGTTTCAACAGGCATTTCTGTCAGGTTTGCATTCTTTAGCCTTTGACTGTCCCCAGTCTACCTGCAAGGCAGCATTGTTGTGTCTCCATTTGTCTGGTTCCTACAAAAAAGTAGAAATTCGTAAACCTCAATATTTAAGTCGCCATCTTGACAAAGGGAGATTACTATATGAGTATACACTATCATTTTCGGACAGGGATAACCTCTGATATTCTTTTTTTTTTTTTTTTATTAATGTGTTT
This sequence comes from Oreohelix idahoensis, assembly GCA_024509875.1. Taxonomy (NCBI): domain Eukaryota; kingdom Metazoa; phylum Mollusca; class Gastropoda; order Stylommatophora; family Oreohelicidae; genus Oreohelix; species Oreohelix idahoensis. Next base: position 340,329 of record JAMPIV010020829.1, on the reverse strand, counting down.
GCTACTTCATTTTGTAGCACGCCCCTTTCAACCATCTACCATGTACATGGATTTGTTGGTTATATCAGGACGTGTTTCTTTTATTGTAATATGTTTTTGTTTGTATTTGTTTTATATTATATTATCTCTAGTCGGTATTTTTCCTTTTGTAGTTATAGTTCAACATGGTTTTAAAAAAAAATTCCAATATATGCTATTTTCTAAGTTAGTATGTTTTTGATTTTTACTGGATGGTTTATTTGGTTAATCTGTATGTTTCTGGGGCGAGTCTTTCACCAGTTTGGACTACTGATATTCGTGACTGTGAAAGGCTATTTATAGCATATGACTTATCAGAATTGCCATTACCTTTTACAAAAGCTGTTAGTAGGTACCACACACAAGTCCAGAAGAGAATAGAGATAAGCCATACTTCCATTTAACAGTATGTGACAGATATTAACAAGTAAACAAATAACACATTCAAAATGTGCCATTACTTCATATATCGGACAGAAGCTCATATTTGATGCATACATACACAGATCTCCATTTTCTCCTGTATTTCAACTTTAGGTTCTTGAAATATTGTATCATATCTGTTGTGTCTTTTGAATTTTATTTTGTAGGAAAAATAACGTATTACAACACTTTATAAATTACGTTTTTTTTTTCACATTAATTCGAACTCTCATATCTTCTATTGTAATTATAGTGCATTGTGTTTCTGCAATGACCCTGCCCTTTATTCTCACAGAGAAGCCCCATCCTGATTTCTCATCACGCACTACAGACCCATCAGTGTACACAATGGCATCATCATCCCCAGCATGATCACTTATCAGCTGATTAATCTCCAGCTCTGTTTTTCCATTTCCCCAAGATCTGCACTCTCTGCCAAGGCTAATGATGACTTGCTGGTAGTTTATCCAGTTCTCCCCTGACTTACTCCACTCTTCCCCTTTGGATATATTTTCAACCCTGGTCATCTGATCAATCATAGCCTCTGCCTGTGCCATCCATGACATCCCCCTCTTTATTCTTGCTCCTTTGATGTCAGCTACGTTCTCAGGTAGGTGTCTTTTGTCAGTGGACAATCGCCGATATTAAACTGTTAACACTAGAATAGGCTTTTGCCTGGGCCATCGCATATCTGGATTTAATCAACAGCAGTCCGAGCATGTATCTCATTGTCACAAAGGGGGTATCACGAGTACAGCCCAAAACTAGTCGCATCCCTTCATTTTGAATGCGTTCCAGTCGTTCACATTGTGACAGTATTTACTACTCAAGAACAACTTCTTTAACATAGACTAAACACCTGTCACACTAACAAACACACCTGATAGACAAATCTCTACATAAACAATCAACTAAACAACATACGACGCGGCTACACTGGCAAATTTAACTAAAAGCATCGCGTCTTACAGCTACGTCTCCTTTATTATGAGTCCATGTAAAATACATCACTAGAGACATACATCACCACTGCAAGTGCATGAAGTGCTTTAGTCAGCTTCCTTCATAAGGGCCAGTTGTTGTGGTTTCCCACAGAAGAACCTAACAGGAACATTCATTCATCACTCATGTTGTTCTAATTTAGTCAGCTTCCTTCATAAGGGCCAGTTGTTGTGGTTTCCCACAGAGTAACCTAACAGGAACATTCATTCATCACTCATGTTGTTCTAATTTAGTCAGCTTCCTTCATAAGGGCCAGTTGTTGTGGTTTCCCACAGAAGAACCTAACAGGAACATTCATTCATCACTCATGTTGTTCTAATTTAGTCAGCTTCCTTCATAAGGGCCAGTTGTTGTGGTGTCCCACAGAAGAACTTAACAGGAACATTCATTTATCACTCATGTTGTTCTAATTTAGTCAGCTTCCTTCATAAGGGCCAGTTGTTGTGGTGTCCCACAGAAGAACCTAACAGGAACATTCATTCATCACTCATGTTGTTCTAATTTAGTCAGCTTCCTTCATAAGGGCCAGTTGTTGTGGTGTCCCACAGAAGAACCTAACAGGAACATTCATTTATCACTCATGTTGTTCTAATTTAGTCAGCTTCCTTCATAAGGGCCAGTTGTTGTGGTGTCCCACAGAAGAACCTAACAGGAACATTCATTTATCACTCATGTTGTTCTAATTTAGTCAGCTTCCTTCATAAGGGCCAGTTGTTGTGGTGTCCCACAGAAGAACCTAACAGGAACATTCATTCATCACTCATGTTGTTCTAATTTAGTCAGCTTCCTTCATAAGGGCCAGTTGTTGTGGTGTCCCACAGAAGAACCTAACAGGAACATTCATTCATCACTCATGTTGTTCTAATTTAGTCAGCTTCCTTCATAAGGGCCAGTTGTTGTGGTTTCCCACAGAGTAACCTAACATGAACATTCATTCATCACTCATGTTGTTCTAATTTAGTCAGCTTCCTTCATAAGGGCCAGTTGTTGTGGTTTCCCACAGAGTAACCTAACATGAACATTCATTCATCACTCATGTTGTTCTAATTTAGTCAGCTTCCTTCGTAAGTGCCAGCTGTTGTGGTGTCTCACAGAAGAACCTAACAGGAACATTCATTCATCACTCATGTTGTTCTAATTTAGTCAGCTTCCTTCATAAGTGCCAGCTGTTGTGATGTCCCACAGAAGAACCTAACAGGAACATTCATTCATCACTCATGTTGTTCTAATTTAGTCAGCTTCCTTCATAAGAGCCAGCTGTTGTGGTGTCCCACAGAGTAACCTAACAGGAACATTCATTCATCACTCATGTTGTTCTAATTTAGTCAGCTTCCTTCATAAGTGCCAGCTGTTGTGGTTTCCCACAGAAGAACCTAACAGGAACATTCATTCATCACTCATGTTGTTATAATTTAGTCAGCTTCCTTCATAAGTGCCAGCTGTTGTGGTGTCCCACAGAGGAACCTAACAGGAACATTCATTTATCACTCATGTTGTTCTAATTTAGTCAGCTTCCTTCATAAGGGGCCAGCTGTTGTGATGTCCCACAGAGGAACCTAACAGGAACATTCATTTATCACTCATGTTGTTCTAATTTAGTCAGCTTCCTTCATAAGGGCCAGCTGTTGTGGTGTCCCACAGAGGAACCTAACAGGAACATTCATTTATCACTCATGTTGTTGTAACTGGCTTTTTTATGTCTTTCTGTGTCTCCTGTGTTGGAATTAGCAGAAAACGTAGTCATTTCTTCTGAGATGTTATCATCTGCCTCTACTGTGTTTAGACAGTGACCGTGTTAGACACCAATAATAAACACTTGATATAAGATATTTATGATTTTTATTATTGTAAAAGTGTTTGTGGGATCTTCAGTGGACTGTATCCATTATTATCATTAGTAGTCATATATCAGCTGTTTCATTTACAACTTTCAGAATTACAAAGAACAACCTGGACTCCAGCCAGAAATAAGGTTTGTTTGTGCTTGTTGGGGTCATGTTGTAGACACATTTATAGTGCTAATGCTCCAGCTGAATGTGTAGTAGATAATCTTATGTATAGTAGCTGGTCTTGTGTTTAGTAAACATTTTTTTTTTTTAAACTATCTTTTTATTTTGTGTCATGACATTTACTGGAATTTACTAAAGTGTTTCAGTTTTACAAAAATATTGTTTTCAGTTTTTTTAATGCATTTTGACTATTTTTTTTCCCTGTTGTTTTTATATGTTGTGTTCCAAGCAAAGACGCTACAGTTATAATGTGGGCTGTTTTTTTTGTAACCTGTATCTTAGTAAGGGCTTTCCTTATTGCCTTATTTTTGTTCACTTCATTATGTTATAGTTAGTCTTACAGCGGTCATGTTCATAGTCTGTTGGGTAAAAAAATGTAGTTGAACTTGGAGAAACACCCCTACACAATGTGGACTCAGACATGTATCTGGGCAGCTATACAGCCAAAGTAAGGGAAATGAACAGCGATATTTAAAAAAAAAAAAACAAGTGGCAAGAAGAGTTTTCATTGGACCGTGGGGAAAAAATTGTATTGCACAGCAGTTAGAACCTTCTACTTAAATGACTAGTCAGTTCTGATGAATGTTTCTGGAACATGGACAACAAAATGACAAGCCAGTTCTGATGTATGTTTCTGGAACATGGACAACAAAATGACAAGCCAGTTCTGATGTATGTTTCTGGAACATGGACAACAAAATGACAAGCCAGTTCTGATGTATGTTTCTGGAACATGGACAACAAAATGACAAGCCAGTTCTGATGTATGTTTCTGGAACATGGACAACAAAATGACAAGCCAGTTCTGATATATGTTTCTAGAACATGGACAACAAAATGACAAGCCAGTTCTGATGTATGTTTCTGGAACATGGACAACAAAATGACAAGCCAGTTCTGATGTATGTTTCTGGAACATGGACAACAAAATGACAAGTCAGTTCTGATGTATGTTTCTAGAACATGGACAACAAAATGACAAGCCAGTTCTGATGTATGTTTCTGGAACATGGACAACAAAATGACAAGTCAGTTCTGATGTATGTTTCTGGAACATGGACAACAAAATGACAAGCCAGTTCTGATATATGTTTCTAGAACATGGACAACAAAATGACAAGCCAGTTCTGATGTATGTTTCTGGAACATGGACAAGCCAGTTCTGATTCTGTTTCTAGAACATGGACAACAAAATGACAAGTCAGTTCTGATGTATGTTTCTGGAACATGGACATGAATGTTTCTGGAACATGACATAGAACATGGACAACAAAATGACAAGCCAGTTCTGATGTATGTTTCTGGAACATGGACAACAAAATGACAAGTCAGTTCTGATGTATGTTTCTGGAACATGGACAACAAAATGACAAGCCAGTTCTGATGTATGTTTCTAGAACATGGACAACAAAATGACAAGCCAGTTCTGATGTATGTTTCTGGAACATGGACAACAAAATGACAAGCCAGTTCAGTTATGTTTCTGATGTATGTTTCTGGAACATGGACAACAAAATGACAAGTCAGTTCTGATGTATGTTTCTGGAACATGGACAACAAAATGACAAGCCAGTTCTGATGTATGTTTCTGGAACATGGACAACAAAATGACAAGCCAGTTCTGATGTATGTTTCTGGAACATGGACAACAAAATGACAAGCCAGTTCTGATATATGTTTCTAGAACATGGACAACAAAATGACAAGCCAGTTCTGATGTATGTTTCTGGAACATGGACAACAAAATGACAAGTCAGTTCTGATGTATGTTTCTGGAACATGGACAACAAAATGACAAGTCAGTTCTGATGTATGTTTCTGGAACATGGACAACAAAATGACAAGTCATTTCTGATGTATGTTTCTGGAACATGGATAACAAAATGACAAGCCAGTTCTAATGTATGTTTCTGGAACATGGACAACAAAATGACAAGTCAGTTCTGATTTATGTTTCTGGAACATGGACAACAAAATGACAAGCAACAAGTAACAGACTTTTATAAATAAATGATTGCCTGGAATACAAAAAATTGATGTGGTATGACAAGATAAACAGTGTGGAACTGATGACACAGGCGTGACAGGTGCCAGTGGAATAAGATGCTAGAGATAGATAGGACACACACACACACACACTGAGGAAACATGATGATGATATCATTACAAGCCAGTCCCTAGTCTTGAGCCCTCAGAGTAAGAGAGTTAGAGGGATACTAAAATAGACATGAAGAGAACTAGAGATAATCAAAGATCAAAACAAAGACCTGGTAAGGGTGGCACAGGTAGCTGGTGGAGGCATTCATTTATAGAAGGTCTGTTCTACACAGGGAGCTTGAGGATGGCATTCATTTATAGAAGGTCTGTTCTACACAGGGAGCTGGTGGATGGCATTCATTTATAGAAGGTCTGTTCTACACAGGGAGCTGGTGGATGGCATTCATTTATAGAAGGCCTGTTCTACACAGAGAGCTGGTGAATGGCATTCATTTATAGAAGGTCTGTTCTACACAGGTAGCTGGTGGATGTCATTCATTTATAGAAGGTCTGTTCTACACAGGGAGCTTGAGGATGGCATTCATTTATAGAAGGTCTGTTCTACACAGGGAGCTGGTGGATGGCATTCATTTATAGAAGGTCTGTTCTTCACAGGGAGCTGGGGGATGGCATTCATTTATAGAAGGTCTGTTCTACACAGGTAGCTGGTGGATGATAATCATTTATAGAAGGTCTGTTCTACACAGGGAGCTGGTGGATGGCATTCATTTATAGAAGGTCTGTTCTACACAGGTAGCTGGTGGATGGCATTCATTTATAGAAGGTCTGTTCTACACAGGGAGCTTGAGGATGGCATTCATTTATAGAAGGTCTGTTCAACACAGGGAGCTGGTGGATGGCATTCATTTATAGAAGGTCTGTTCTACACAGGGAGCTGGTGGATGGCATTCATTTATAGAAGGTCTGTTCTACACAGGGAGCTGGTGGATGGCATTCATTTATAGAAGGCCTGTTCTACACAGGGAGCTGGTGGATGGCATTCATTTATAGAAGGTCTGTTCTACACAGGTAGCTGGTGGATGGCATTCATTTATAGAAGGTCTGTTCTACACAGGGAGCTGGTGGATGGCATTCATTTATAGAAGGTCTGTTCTACACAGGTAGCTGGTGGATGGCATTCATTTATAGAAGGCCTGTTCTACACAGGGAGCTGGTGGATGGCATTCATTTATAGAAGGTCTGTTCTACACAGGGAGCTGGTGGATGGCATTCATTTATAGAAGGTCTGTTCTACACAGGGAGCTGGTGGATGGCATTCATTTATAGAAGGCCTGTTCTACACAGGGAGCTGGTGGATGGCATTCATTTATAGAAGGCCTGTTCTACACAGGGAGCTGGTGGATGGCATTCATTTATAGAAGGCCTGTTCTACACAGGGAGCTGGTGGATGGCATTCATTTATAGAAGGTCTGTTCTACACAGGGAGCTGGTGGATGGCATTCATTTATAGAAGGCCTGTTCTACACAGGGTGCTGGAGGATGGCATTCATTTATAGAAGGCCTGTTCTACACAGGGAGCTGGAGGATGGCATTCATTTATAGAAGGCCTGTTCTACACAGGGAGCTGGTGGATGGCATTCATTTATAGAAGGCCTGTTCTACACAGGGAGCTGGTGGATGGCATTCATTTATAGAAGGCCTGTTCTACACAGGGAGCTGGAGGATACTGATGAATTACCAAGGACAGGTGGTTGTGGAATGACATGATTACCTTTGCCAGGTACTTGAAGAAGATGGTAATTGTAACCTAGATAAGTCATCAGCTGGGAACTCAAAACTGTCACTTAAACACAGCAGTCAATTTACAGTTATAAAATGGGGTTGGGTTAAACAGGTTAATTTATAGATTTATTATTGACAAACTTAGATCAACACTGTCAGCTTTGATCCAGTAACTGTGACATAACCAAGTACCATAGTCAGCATTGATCCAGAAACTGTGACATAACCACGTATTGTGGTCAGCATTGACCCAGTAACTGACATAACTAAGTACAGCTGTTAGCATTGATCTGGTAACTGTGACATAACTAAGTACAGCTGTCAGCGTTCATCCAGTAACTGTGACATAACTAAGTACAACTGTCAGCATTGATCTGGTAACTGTGACATAACTAAGTACAGCTGTCAGTGTTCATCCAGTAACTGTGACATAACTAAATACCGTGGTCAGCATTGATCTGGTAACTGTGACATAACTAAGTACAACTGTCAGCATTGATCCAGTAACTGTGACAAAACTAGGTACAGCTGTCAGTGTTGATCTGGTAACTGTGACATAACTAAGTACAGCTGTCAGCACTGATCCAGCAACTGTGACATAACTAAGTACAGCTGTCAGTGTTGATCCAGTAACTGTGACATAACTAAGTACAACTGTCAGTGTTGATCCAGTAACTGTGACATAACTAAGTACAACTGTCAGTGTTGATCCAGTAACTGTGACATAACTAAGTACAACTGTCAGTGTTTATCTGGTAACTGTGACATAACTAAGTACAGCTGTCAGTGTTGATCCAGTAACTGTGACATAACTAAGTACAGCTGTCAGTGTTGATCTGGTAACTGTGACATAACTAAATACAGCTATCAGCATTGATCTGGTAACTGTGACATAACTAAGTACAACTGTCAGCGTTGATCCAGTAACTGTGACTTAACTAAGTACAGCTGTCAGCACTGATCCAGTAACTGTGACATAACTAAGTACAACTGTCAGCATTGATCCAGTAACTGTGACATAACTAAGTACAGCTGTCAGTGTTGATCTGGTAACTGTGGCATAACAAAATACAGCTGTCAGTGTTGATCTGGTAACTGTGACATAACTAAGCACAGCTGTCAGTGTTGATCTGGTAACTGTGGCATAACTAAATACAGCTGTTAGCATTGATCTGGTAACTGTGACATAACTAATTACAACTGTCAGCATTGATCCAGTAACTGTGACATAACTAAGTACAGCTGTCAGCACTGATCCAGTAACTGTGACATAACTAGGTACAGCTATCAGTGTTGACCTGGTAACTGTGGCATAACTAAATACAGCTATCAGCATTGATCTGGTAACTGTGACATAACTAAGTACAACTGTCAGCACTGATCCAGTAACTGTGACATAACTAAGTACAGCTGTCAGCGTTGATCTGGTAACTGTGGCATAACTAAGTACCATGGTCAGTGTTGCTTCAGAGCTTCAGAGTGACAGAGTTATTATTAAAAAAAAAAAAAAGAGGAAGACGAAGCAGAAATCAGGCTTTGTATTTTCCTCCATTATGATCTAATCAAGCTCTACATTGTTGGTGTGTTCTCAGAGATGTGTATCAGCTGAAGGAAATACCCTCCAGTGTGAGTTCACTTGTTTGCTGGGCTGAAACATTAGGTAAACTGTCACAAGTTAGCATTGATGGAGTGGTTCCGAACAGGAGAGTCAACCTAGCTGTAGGCCTGTCTTCCATTCACATAGCACAGCATTTTGAGGTGAGCAAGCATGTCGGTTACATTGTAAAAGCTGCTTTAGGAAGTCTTTATTCCAGTTGAAGCATTGTCCATACAATTAATTTCTGTATCCACATATATGGGCAGATCCTATTCTCTTCACAGTTAGCCATATCCAAATTCTGAAATTTAACAGTGATTGTTCTTTGTATTTAAAATATTCTGTAAGATAATTCAAGTCTTTTAAGGGGCTCCACGGTAGAGAAAACTCGATTTTACGTACAAAATATCGATTTTTTACTTTTGAGCTTATTTTATTAAATAATCATCGAGGAATCGAATGAGCTAGGTTTTGTAACATAAAAAATGCATTTGATGTATCAAAAAGCATATTTTCTGTACCCACCCCCAGCTATGATTTGCAAATTTGTGCCGAAAATGCAAGATTATTCGCTCAATAATACCTTAGTTACCCTGTCCATATCGGGGACTATTTGATATCGATACACAGGGAATTTCATTGTCTGCCGTAATATCGCAAATTCGAAACTATTTTTTCTCATAGCTCTGAGTGAATTGTGTTTGAAAATTTCCGTAATTTTACGCTAATTGCCTTATAAGGAGTTGTCACGTGGTGACCTCATTCCCGACTCATTGAAGACACAATCGGAAACAACTGTTTTGATGGGTCATAACAACATTTTGGCTGCGTGCGCAAATGTGGAAGAAGCAACAGCCATTTCCGCCCGTCAACAATTATTGTTTGCTGCAAGTTCGATATTTTTCTTGTTTAAATTTCAGTGAATTGTGTTCTATTACTTCAAAATGGGAAGAATAAGTAAGAGATCAAAGCAGATATCTGCTGCCAGGTTGCATCGACAGTATGTGATTTCTACTAGTGGTAAAGGTAAGACAGAATTAGCAGTGAATAATACACAAACTGATAGGCCTACACAAAAAACGTGGAATTTCTGCATCCCAGTAGCCGATAGGCCCATGGTTCACATTGCAGATCCAGTAGTGCCTGGCCCAAGTCGATCTGATATAAAAATTAGCTTGAGCACGAGCAAGAATGTTGCATCTGATAAAACTGTCTGCGCTCAGCCTAAACCTACGTATAAAACCATTGTCGATATTTCTTTCTTCAACAACCTTCTTAAAAATGGATGTTGCAATTTGTGTAAGCAAAGCACATTGCAAACAGGAACTGACAACACCAAGTCTAAAGGTTTCTCTCTCTTCCTGGAAGTTGTGTGTCACACATGTGAAAAAGCAATTTCTAGAACGTACACATCCGAGAGGGAACCAGCAGGCCGCGGCCCTCGTGGACATGCAATCAACAAATCTGCTGTTCTTGGTGCCCTCATGTCTGGAATGGGCCCATATACATTTAATCTCTTCTGTGAGAACCTAGACCTCCCTGGTCTGCACCAGAAAACATTTCATAAATATGCAGATCAAATTTTTGATCATTTGGATACCATGCACTCTACAGTATTTCAACGTTCCATCAGCATTGTCCGAGCTGAACACACTAAGAGTCAGCATCGTACCATTAATAAAAAAGAAGTCATTGACATCGCTGTCAGCTTTGATGCAACATGGCTAACTAGAGGTCATAAGTCACTGATAGGTGTTGGCAGTGTTATTGACATCTTGACTGGCATGGTCATCGATACGCATGTTATGTCTTCCTTCTGTCACACCTGTGAGACTACTGGACAGTGGCAACTGAAAAATCAGCCTGACAAATTTGAAAAATGGAAAGCAGAGCATCAGAAGGACTGCTGCCGTAATTACAAAGGGTCAGCCGGAATGATGGAGGTAAAAGCCTGTGAAGTTCTCTTTCTTCGTTCAGTCGCATATTACAAGCTACGCTACACTGTTTTGCTATCAGATGGCGATTCCAAGGCCTACAACAGACTCTGCGACATCAAACCGTATGGACCAGAAGTTGACATAACCAAAGAAGAGTGCGTCAACCATGTTGCAAAGCGATTAGGCACTGCACTGAGGACACTGATTACTGACTGCAGGAAACAAAAAGTCACCCTTGGGGGAAATGGCCGTCGTCGTCTAACCCAAAATGCCATACGAAAATTGTGTATTTACTACACCAGGGCCATCCGCAAGCATAGTACAGCCCCAGAGATGAAACAAGCCATCATGGCTTCTCTCTACCATGGGTATTCGACAAACGACAAACCCCAACATAATTTGTGTCCCCCAGGCAAAGACTCCTGGTGTTTCTATCAGGCTTCCATCGCCAAAGGAGAAGCTGCCGGACCACACGAGACCAAGGTTCACACTCCGCTAGACTACAACCTGCTCCATAAGCACTTAGCCCCTATTTATGAGCGTCTTACTGATCAGCATTTGCTGAAGCGATGTCAGCTAGGTGCTACACAAAATGCAAATGAAAGCCTACACAATGTTATATGGAGTCGTTGCAGCAAGCGGAAATTTGTGTCATTAAAAAAAGCCAAATTCAGTGTCCTTGTGGCCGTTGGAGAGTTCAACTTTGGTCCATCAGCCAGTGCAGAAATAAAAAGGCTGTGTGGTCAAGCATCTGGAACAAACTCAATACGCCTTGGACAGGTGCGACTGAGGAAACGTCTGGCCAACAGCCAGAAACATGAGGCTGACAAACTTGTAAAAAGAAGAAAAATTAGGCAAGAGGCAAGACAAAGGCGAGAGGAGGAACTGCAAGAAGCTGAAGGAGGTGCAGCATATAGTCCTGGAGGATTTTAATTATATTCAGCCCCTCAGAATGGAGTATATTGGACAAGACAAGGCACTCGGTGAGTAAAATGCATTTTTCTTAAAACTAACATTTTATTAACCAAAATATGTATTACTAACAAACTATCTAATAGATCAAGCTAAAATTTTGCATGCATGTAGTACACATATATACCTTTAAATTATCACATGCTTTTTTTGATATTTTGGTAATTTGCTTTGATATTTTTTTTAAAATATATTTTTTTCATTTTTTTCATACAAATAAAGTGCATTTGTTTTTTAAATCATTAAAAATAGAATTTTAAACTTATCAAAAAAAAGCATGTGACAAATTGTTTTAATTGTCAGTCACAATATGTGTGTGCAATTTGATTAAGTTTGGTCAATGGTAAACATAAGATTTTTGCTCTTGAAAATTGGTGAAAAACCCAATATGGCGGTTGTTTTTTTTTAGGTTACCATGTAGAAGGAAAGAAGAAAAATTAGGCAAGATAAAGGCGAGAGGAGGAGCTGCAAGAAGCTGAAGTATGTGCAGCATATAGTCCTGGAGGATTTTAAACACATTCAGCCCCCCAGAATGGAGCATATTGGACAAGACAAGTCACTCGGTGACTAAAATGCATTTTTCTTAAAACTAACATTTTACTAACCAAAAATTGTATTACTAACAAACTATCTAATAGATCAATCTAAAATTTGGCATGCATGTAGTACACATATATACCTTTAAATTGTCACATGCTTTTTTTGATATTTTGGTAATTTGCTTTGATATATTTTTTTAAAATATTTTTTTTTCATTTTTTTCATACAAATAAAGTGCATTTGTTTTTTAAATCATTAAAAATAGAATTTTAAACTTATCAAAAAGAGCATGTGACAAATTGTTTTAATTGTCAGTCACAATATGTGTGTGCAATTTGATTAAGTTTGGTCAATGGTAAACATAAGATTTTTGCTCTTGAAAATTGGTGAAAAACCCAATATGGCGGTTGTTTATTTTGGGTTACCATGTAGAAGGAAAGAAGAAAAATTAGGCAAGATAAAGGCGAGAGGAGGAGCTGCAAGAAGCTGAAGGATGTCCTGGAGGATTTTAAACACATTCAGCCCCCCAGAATGGAGCATATTGGACAAGACAAGTCACTCAGTGACTAAAATGCATTTTTCTCAAAACTAACATTTTATTTAAAAAAAATGTTATTTTTTATAATAATAATAGCCCCTTCAGTCATAACTGACTATGGGAATGCGCCCCTGAGGTGACAGCTCTCAGCTGCTTATTTTCCTGGTGCTCCTTTCGACGTTTTCTTCTCACCTCTGCTTCTTGTGTGAGCCTCTCTTCGCCCAATCTGAGGTGGCACCGTAAATAGCATCGCCACTTAGTGCGATCGGCAGCTTCATCCTCCCATGTTGCTGGATCCATGTCCAGTGCCCTCATATCTCTCTTGCACACATCTCTGAACCTCAGCTGTGGTCGCCCAACTGTTCTCTTGCCATCTGCTAATTGTCCGTAGAAGATATCTTTTGGGATGCGACCATCTTCCATGCGGCGAACATGGCCAAGCCAGCAAAGTCTGCGCTGTCTAAGAAGCGTATACATACTTTGAAGGCCAGCACGTGACAACACCTCGACATTTGTCACTTTATCTTTCCACGAGATGCCGAGGATGCGGCGTAGACACCGCAAATGGAAGGTGTTATTTTTTACAAACTATCTAATAGATCAGTCTGAAATTTGGCATGCATGTAGTACACATATATACCTTTAAATTGTCACATGCTTTTTTTGATATTTTGGTAATTTGCTTTGATATATTTTTTTAAATATTTTTTTTTTCATTTTTTTTCATACAAATAAAGTGTAATTTTTTTTTAAAATCATTAAAAATAGAATTTTAAACTTATCAAAAAAAGCATGTGACAAATTGTTTTAATTGTCAGTCACAACATGTGTGTGCATTTTGATAAAGTTTGGTCAATGGGAAACATAAGTTTTTAGCTCTCGAAAAGTGGTGAAAATCCAATATGGCGGATGTTTTTTTTTTGGTTACCATAGTAACCACATGTTTTTTAACAAAATAAACTGTGGAATTTGGTTCATGGACATACACTGTGTCTATTGAGCACATAAAAAGTTTGAAAATGTTATTAGAACAAAAGTTAGTTTTCACTGTAGTTTAGCCCCTTAACAATCATTAAAACTTATTTTCATAGGCCAAGTGGAAAGAGCTAAAGATCAAGTCCAGTTCTCACAGTAAGTCTCTTTCATGTACAAAAAAAATACAAAACTTTATTGAACATTAGCATGTGGTCTACAGGTGTCCAAACCTGACAGTAAGTGTTTTTTTTTACATTTTTTTATGTGGCAAGATGTCCAGACCTGGAAATGAAACATTTTGTGATATTCAGCAAGATGACCAGACTTGGAAATGAAACATTGTGTGATATTCAGCAAGGTGGTTAAACTCTGAACTTGCTTGAAAGCTTCAGTTAGTGCATCTAGACAGTAATGTCAGTTTAGAAGTAGACAATGACTGTGTTGTGTGTTAGTATGTAAGTGGGTGACAATTTTTTAAACTAATTTTATGCTGGTTGTTTGTTAAATTAAAACCATGTCTGGCAATATTTGATTAATGGCTGAAGGGGAGTAATGTTTCATATATGGTTAAGTGAGAGATGTTGCCCTTGATAGATGAGAATGTTCATTTGAAATAAAGTATTTTTTGAGTTAACAGCCATGGAGAAGAAATTATGTTAACATAGAGAATGTTTCATGAAAGTGAAAAAAGCCTGAAGGAAGAATGAATGAATGTTGACAGTGTTATAGTATACAGCTGTGAGATTGTATGGACAGTTTATGTGTTTGTCAGCAAGAAGTTTAATACAGGTATATATTTCCTGCAAGGGGACCAGCTACATAGGTGATTCCCTGCTCCGTGAGGAGTGCAAAGGAAAATCATGACGGTAATTAGAATAATTTATTGGTCATGTGTCATGAAAGGTCAGAAACACATGATGGTTTGATAACTAGCTGTGGATGAGTACTGCAGTGTATTATTGAGCGACAAAGTGTCCAGGTCATGTTTGAATGCAGAAGTAGTTTTAGTGTTGGCAGATCTTTGATCTGGATGCTGTGTGTGGCAGTATAGTGTGCTGATCACATGTTATGTTGAATTATTAGGTTTCCACGATTTCTTGACATTCTTATTATTTGTGAATTTTTATAAAGCAGTTGATGCACGTGTGTCGGATGATGAGCAAACTTTGCTCTAGATTGTTATTTCTCCTAATGTTCCAGTTTTCACAAGATATGACTGACAGTTTCTATTTAAGGGATCTTTCAGGAGTATAGATTGTCATCTGGTTGTGACTGACCTTATAATACTTCACAGACTAGACATTGTTTAAGTGCAGGAACCCAATGCTTGATGGGAGAACTTAGACAGAGGGAGGTTAGAGGATGCTGATTGTTGCCCTAATACACAAGCTATAACTATGTTCAATTCTACAGTAATCATATCATTCATCATCTTCATCATTTTGTCATGTTTACAGTAGACTTTGTGATTACTACTGTTTGATGAACAAACACTTGTTGGAATTTGTAAAACTTGTGCAAGTGCTTTTAAGTGTCTTTGTTCACACAGAAGAAAGATCTGGCCAAAAAAAAAAAAAAACCAGTAATCATATTCTAGCATACAGCACATGTACATTTACATATATGAGTCATGTTATCAGTTATATTGTCAGACTCTCAAGCCATGCTTCAGAAAGTTCAGAATGGATGGCTGCGGCAGGAATGGAAAACATCAATAGAAGCCTCAAGTCTTTAAGAACTGGTGTGGATTTACTGTCCTAGTCATGCAGGGGTACATGACAATGAGCGAGCTTACAGACTGGCCTCGAGGGCACCCATAGTGGGGACACTGGGAGATAAGGGAGAGATACTAAGGGCTATTAATGATCACCTGCTGGATAATGACACTGTAATTGATGAATCAACAAGGCTGAGGCTGTTGGAGTTTGGCATCAAACGTGGGACTAGCAGAAATGGACATGAGAGAGGATGCATTGTCATATGTACAACCAGCGTGCTACAGGTACAATTAGCATTCATACTCTTTGACATTTGCTGAGGGAGACTGAGCACCTGTGGGTTTGCCCGGAGTGCAGTGAGGTCGAATCTGATTAACAACAACAATAACAATGTTATCAGAAATGAGGTCTACCATCTTGATACAAATGGTCTGTGTGGTTGCTTGTGTGCACGTATTTTCTTTGTTTTCTCTCCCCTAGAAAAAGTCATTAATGGCTGGAGAGAGCTATTTGACATAGCTGTGTATTACAGAAGACTGGCAAATTTAGATCAGCCCTTTCTGTGGGTGGACTCCTTACCAGATTATAAAACCAAAGATGGCTACAGATCCAATTTTCCATTTGTAAGGTACGAGCTAGTCATATTGACCATCAGGTCAGCAGATGATTATACTCTCATATTTGGTGAAGAATTATCATATAATCTCTGCATCAAAGATTATTGTTCTGTCATGTCTGTTTTACTTTCCTGTGCCATCATGATCTTTTTGATGCCTAATTACTTGTCTCTCTGATATCTTGTCTATTTCATGTTTTGTCAGTGAAATCTTTCCTCTCTGATGTACTGTTTCAAATCTTGTCTGACAGCTTATTTACTATCATGTCTCTTCTTATCTTTGATATCTGCCATCTTGTGTATCTACCATTTTGTCTGTATCTAACTTGTTGCGTATCTGACATCTTGACTTCCTAACATATTGTCTGAGACCTTGTCAGTCCAACAACTTGTTTAACATCATTTCTCTTGTCATCATATCAGTTACATCTTATTTGTCGAACCTTTTGTCTCTGTCAGACATCTTGTACATTTAACATCTTGTCT
Source organism: Oreohelix idahoensis (assembly GCA_024509875.1). Taxonomy (NCBI): domain Eukaryota; kingdom Metazoa; phylum Mollusca; class Gastropoda; order Stylommatophora; family Oreohelicidae; genus Oreohelix; species Oreohelix idahoensis. The sequence goes on along the minus strand of JAMPIV010020829.1, from coordinate 323,718 downwards.
ATCTAATGTCTTCTCTCTAACATTTTGTCTCTGTCAGACATCTTGTCCATTTTACATCTTGTCTATCTAATGTCTTCTCTCTAACATTTTGCGTTTCTGACATATCTCTTCTCTCTGAAATTACATCTGTGTCTAACATCTTATGTGTCAAACATCTTGTCTCTCTTCTAACATCTTGCCTATCTGACACTATGAATGTGTAATAATTGTGTTAGTCTGTGATGCAGTTTTATGTTTGATATTTTTTTGTTAAATGTTCTTTCCAGAGGGCTCATCATTAACTCCAAAGTCACACCATATTTTGATTTGGCCTTCAAGTTAGCCAAGACCATGTTAGAACACTACTCAGGGTAAACATTTTGTCTTATCTGTCCTTGATAATTGTGTTTGTTTTGTTGTTCACATTCTGGACATTCATTGTTTCTGATTTGTTTGCTAATTTGGCAAATTTCTTTGGGGCAGAGCTAAGTTATCTCTCGTTTTTGTTGTTTCTGTCTTCCTTTTTCGGATGTTGTCTTATTATCATCAGTAGTGATGACCTTTTGTCAATATCTGTTTTGTATTGTGCATAACTTTAGTATCCATGTGGTTTGGTGCTGTCGTGAAAGAAGAACTGAACCATTCCTCCCACCAGGCATGTTGTAAAGGGCTTTAATATGAGGTGATACATGAGGCTGATGACCTCTTATGTCAAACCAGCTGCCTATTGAAACCACCTCTGTAAATATATTTGATGTGCTTTGGAACACACTTCCTGCAAGGGAGTTAAATGTGGTTGTGGCTTTGGGTTCAATAAGGAGCATAACAGAATTGATGATTGTCAAGAACTATATTATGGGTGTGGCGTTTGTAGATGACAAACAACGCTAGGGGTATGAAGTAACATGACACCACTAGTACAGTTCCATGACATTTATTTGACTGTTACACAAGTCCTGAATATCACTCACATTGGCAAGCACACTGACATAATACTCAGGCTAACATTGCCTGTAGGAAATAACAAACTACAGTATTCACCGACTGGCTTCACTGACATACAAAGACAGTACACAATACGTTCCTATGTGCGGCATACACTCCTCGCACCTGTAATACACCATCCAGGTGTGAATCACTTATCACAAGTGATTGGCAGCAAGAACCATTGCCATATAGATTCTCTAAGAATCGCTCTCAGGTGGGAACCAGACAACACCTGTACTTACTCCAACATAGCTACAAGGTGGGCAGTATACAACGCCTTACTCCACAGTAGCTACAAGGTGGGCAGTATACAACGCCTTACTCCACAGTAGCTACAAGGTGGGCAGTATACAACGCCTTACTCCACAGTAGCTACAAGGTGGGCAGTATACAACACCTTACTTCACAGTAGCTACAAGGTGGGCAGTATACAACACCTTACTCCACAGTAGCTACAAGGTGGGCAGTATACAACACCTTACTCCACAGTAGCTACAAGTTGGGCAGTATACAACACCTTATTCCACAGTAGCTACAAGTTGGGCAGTATACAACACCTTACTCCACAGTAGCTACAAGGTGGGACCAACTCATCGCCTTAACATGTTCTCCATGAACACTACCAAAAGTTCTTCCAGGAACATTCCTAGGCGGGAAAAACATCGCCTATATGAAAATACCATTAATCACTGTAGAGGCTGAGATGCAAAGAATGAACCAGAGTTGGGGCACTGTACGAAGGATGGCCACCGACTGAGCAAAGTGGAATCAATTTGTTGCTGCCCTACAAGACGCCCCAGGTGTGATGGCCACTAACTGCTTTGACGGTCGGCGGCTAAGGATCAAAGAAGAAGAAGACTATATCAGTCACAACTGTGGTTTCCCACTGTCACAAAATACGAGCACACAGCTCAGCCACAAATTACAGACTGCCCTAGTCACATTCGGGTACTCCCTCAGTCACCCAGACTTGTGTTCACCAAACACGCTTTCTCCATGCTCACGCATGTCACAAAATGCTGACATGAAGTCAGACATGAACTCAATCCCTGAGTTAAACTTAAACAAGTGTTGACAACCTCAGTGACCCTTACTTACACTCACTCCATCATTCACCCACATGAAACCGTTCTGTGACAATGATAGTTCATGAAATTATATATTACCTACTGTCAGATGGTATTAAATACGCATTTCAAAGTGCTACCCTTTTCAGAAATGTCGAAGTGATGCTGAATTTAAAACCCAGTGTTCTAACATTCCAGACATACCATCTTCAAACATACAGAATGTTTTACCACATTTTTTTCAGTTATTCATTTTTATTCACCTTTGCAGTTGTCTTTCAAATACCTTTCTTGTGATATCAGCATCTCAGTTTAAAAAATAATGCAATAAGAAATGTTGCCGTACCACATGACATACAGCATATGTACATCACATACAGCATAGAACATTGATAATGGAGTATACTCATATTTTTAAGTGCACATATTTTAGTGTACATTTATGTCTCTGCTTATGTACACTTGGTGGATAATTTTATATATACACATGTATTAGTTACGTTCAACGTATATGGTAGTCCGCACTTATGTCTTGATTTGTATTTAGTTTTGCATTTTACCTTATAAATGAAAATGTTTTAGATAAATTTAAGTGTGCAGGTCCTGATGTAATATTTTATTCATGAGATACAGGCATTCATTTTTTTGAATGAGCTACTGTGTGCAATAATGAGATTGGCTAACACGTTCTGTTCTTGTTTTTTTTTTTTAAAGGCCTAAAGTATCTTCCAGAAGTCTGAATTATTTTCAACAAATGATGATTTCAGATCTAGTCACAGAAACATGAGCAAAACACTTTCAAATATCAACAACAAAAAAGACAAAAGTGAATAATGAGCCAGTATATAATGAATCTTGTCAACACCTACTACCAGGTTTTATATAATTGTCTTGAGTTTGAATGATATTTATGGTTCTTGTTGATCTAACGATGTACGTATTCATTGTCTTGGTTGAATCTCCAAGAAATATAGACCTGTCACATCAGCTGTCTTTGTCTTGCTATACCTAGTATCTATAAATTGTTTTGGGACATCCCAAACCAACAAAGTACACTGCTAATATTGAGAGCCCTCATTTGAAAATAGATTTTCTGTTAATAGAAATGTTCTACAGAGCAAGCTAGCCATTTAAAAAAAAATAAGTATGGTAGACTGAAATATCTTTTTGGCTCAAACTTAAAGAAGAGCACACTTGGCAGGACATTTAACTTTGCAGACAACAAATATGGTTGTCCTACATAATACTGTAAATATCATTGTCCTGGACTGCAAGACTGTGGACTGGAACTGGGTGTGTCCAAATCTGCAGGGCGGTCAACCAGAAAGGGTTAACATTCTAGATCAAGTACTATGGCTGGTATAACATTTTATGACAGATGAATTAAACACATGTGAAAACTGAAACAGGTTAATATTTCTTCACCTTGTACAAATGTGTCCATATTTATTTACAGGGATGGAGCTGTTGTTTACCCAGAATTGAAGGAAGATGTTTCCAAAGCTACAACATGTAATAATTTGTTGGATATAGCAAAGGTAATGCATGCAGGCATAACTGGAGTTATCATTATATGACCACCGGATAAGCACAATGCTATAATACACAGTTGTGTAAGTTTGAGAGGCTAATTACTCCCTCATTGACTCTTGAAATCAGCCACACACTTCCAGGGATTCCCCCTGTGGTGAAACATGTTGAGAACCCAGCATTGCACACTAAACTTGGAGTAACTTGAGTCCCAGACGTAACTCTGGCTTTTACCTGGTTGCCGGCATGCAGGAGGATCTCACTGTGAACCCATAATAGGCAGTGGGAGCTGAACGGTGGCTCTGTGTAGGACATGACAATTCCTTGGGATAGCCCAGAACCAAAGAACAGTATTTAGCTCTGCCTGTCTGGAGAGCCCCCTTGGATACTGAGGAGTGCACAGTTGCTACACACTTCTTCCTCTTAGTTCCATCCCAGATGTGATGATCCTTTAAATGCAAGCCAAGCTGGAGAAACTGGAGCTCATGACTTCAACTCAACATGTTTCTGAATGGCAGAAAAGCCACAGGAAAAGCCAAGATCTACAGTGTAGATAATACCAAGGAGTCCATCTTGGTAGTGGCTGCAAAAGAGCGAGAAGCTCAGCAGCCCTAGTTAAACAACAACAACAACAGTGGTAAGAGTTCATGCTCCTGATGTTCTTGTTTGTTGTCAGAGGGTAAGGGCCAAGTTGATATCCAGACCTGACATCATAACCAATGCCAAAGTGGTCACAGCCACACAGTCTGTGAGAGAAGTTATGGCCACACAGTCTGAAATAGAAGTTAGTCTTACAGTCTGAGAGAGAAGTTAGCCACACAGTCTGAGAGAGAAGTTAGCCACACAGTCTGAGAGAGAAGTTAGCCACACAGTCTGAGAGAGAAGTTAGCCACACAGTCTGAGAGAGAAGTTAGCCACACAGTCTGAGAGAGAAGTTAGCCATGCAGTCTGAGAGAAACGTTATCCACAGTCTGAGAGAAACGTTATCCACACAGTCTGAGTAAGCTCATCCTTGCTAGTTTTATACTTGATGCCAAATTCCAGCAGACTTGAGTCTTGTTAATTCATTGATGGCAGTGCTGATCTCTGATAGGTGATCATTAATTTTCCTTATCTCTGCTTTATCCAATCCCAATGTCCCCACTATGGGTGCTCTAGAGGCTAGTCTGTCAGCTCTTTCATTGCTGTATACTCCTGCATGACCAGGACAGTAGATCCACACAAGGTCCTGAAGTGTTAATGCCTCTATAAAAGTTTTTCATTCATGTCACAGCCATCTATTTTGGACCTTCAAAAGCATGGACTGAGAGTCTGATACAATAACTGCCCTGGTTAATGCAGTTTCAGACAGCCACCTGAGGGCTGCAGTGGCTGCTTGTCTCATGCTGGATATTGTCAGGTAAGCTCTGCTCTGTTCAGTGATAACCCTGACCCTTATCCTAGCTGAGAAGGCCCATCCTGATTTGTTACTACGAGGAGAACAGGCACATCAGTGAATACTATGGTATCATCATCTTGAGCACGATCATTTATCAGCTCCTTAATTTCCAGTTCTACTTTTCCATTACACCAATCTCTCTCTCCCCCTGCCACGGGTGACTGGCTTGTAGTTTATCCAGTTCTTTCCTGTATTACTCCACTCTTCCCCCTCTGAATATTTTTTCAACTATGTTTACTTGCCCCTCCTCTCTCCCCCACCTCTCCTTCTGCATCCATGTTACCTGTTTTCATCTCGAAGAAGTTGAGGGGAACTGCGGTAAGACGTGGAGTACAATGGATGGGTGTGGAAAAAAAATCGAAAAAAGATGATTTGTCTTACGAGAACAAAAGACAAAGAAAATAGCCAACGTTACGGCCACAAGGCCTTCGTCAGGGAAAGGAAAGAATGTGAAGGCGAGATAGGACACATAAGAACCTAAATAAATATAAAAATTAAACCTAGGTACTTCCCTGAAGGCATCGAAGTCCTAACACTTTTGCTGCCCGCGAATGGACAAGCATGCCCCGAAGAGGAAATGACTGCCACCACCGGATGTACACAATACATACTAAAAACTAAAAAACGAAACTGAACAATAAACTACCCAAACGTAATATTAGTGGGGACTGGAAATAGAAGAGGACAGAATGAGTTGGAGATAAATAAATATGAAATAAAAAATCAAGACATATTAAAAACAGAGTATTATATATTCATACATATTATTAGAGGGCGGCAGAAAAATAGGATAAGAGTGGAAAGAGTCAAAATAGAACAAGAGAGGAAAGGGTGACCTCAGACAAAGGTGTGTAGAGTGTTAAGACCAGCTGGCTTTAGAACACCCCATGCGGTGGATAAGACGGTTCTCAAGCTGTTCTCGGCTAGCAGTGTCAGAGGAGCAGGATCTGATCGCCGTGACCTGGATGTTGATGGGACCATGGTGGTCAGGACCATTAAAGTGTATGGCAACTGGTGTGGATTTTTGCTGAGAGATGTCATTCAAGTGCTGGCTGAATCTGTCCCCAAGTCGTTTGCCTGTTTGGCCAATATAGGTTTTGCAGCAACGTTTACATATGATCGTATAAATGACGTTGCACGACTCACACGTGAAGCTACTGGTGATGGTGTACGTAGCCTCAGGAAAAGACACCTTGTGGGTTGAGATGACATACTTGCACATGTTGCATCATGTCAGACCACAGGGTAGTGTGCCAAAGTGAGTGGCATTCTCCTTTGGGAGACGGCTGTGAACAAGAAGATCCTTCAAGTTCTTGTCGAGTCTATATGCCACCAAAGGTGCTTCACCGAATACTTCTTGGGTCACAGACTCTGCTTGGAGGATAGGGAGGTGGCGGAAAAGGATCTGTTTGACTGCAGTACTGTGAGGGTGATAGGTCAAGATTAATTTGACTCTATCCGAAGTGGATTTATAGTGAGGTTTGAGGGCCTCCTGACGAGAGATGGGGAGCACACGTTGGAGGGCGAGGTGAGAACATGTTCCGGATAAAGTCTGCTACGGAAGAAATCCAACATCTCATTGGCTCGGAAGTGGAAGTCATCGTCGTCTAGGCACAAACGGCGGAGGCGGAGAAGTTGTGAAAATGGAAGGGAGTCACGACAAGCCCGGGGATCAGAAGAGGTATACAGAAGGTAGCTATGGGCATCTGTCGGCTTGTAGTATACTGAGGTATTAAGGCCGGAGGGCGTGATAGTAATAGTAATGTCAAGAAAGTTAACAGATACTGTGGAGATGAGGGAGGTGAACTTGATGGTGGGGTGGAAGTGGTTGACAAAGTCGATGAAGCGGGATAAATCAGTCTTGGACATATCTGTGAGACCTATGCCATCATCGATATATCTGCGGGGAAAGGACCGGAGTATTGTTGCCATATCTGATGCTCCAAGTGGCCCATGAACAGGCAAGCATAGCTAGGACCCATCTTCGTTCCCATGCCAACACCACTAACTTGGTAAAAAAACTGACCATTGAATTAAAAGGAATTAAGTTGAAGGACCAGTTCAGCAAGACGGAGAAGAGTGTCAGTGGATATAGAAGGACAAGTGCGCTGGTCAAGAAAAAACCAAAGAGCTCGGAGACCATCAGAGTGTGGAACTGAGATGTACAGAGAACAGACGATTAACAAGAAAAGACGGTAGGTGCGGTCTGCTGAGAGTCGGATAGAGGAGAAAGTTATAAGAGCATGATTAGTGTCTTTGACAAAGGAGGGAAGATTCTCAACGATAGGCTGGAAAATGCTATCGAGGAAGTCAGAAATGTGTTCAGTAGGACAGGAACAGGCCAAGACAATAGGTCTGCCAGGGTTGTCGATCTTATGAATTTTGGGGAGCATGTAGAACACAGGCTTGCCCAAAGAACTTTCATGAATCCTAAGATGAGATGCGTGGGGAGGAAGAGCCTTAGTGGTGATGAGCTGTATAATAGTGTTGTGTACAATGTGATTGTTAGAGACAGTTGCATCGCTGGTCCTGGGCCTGTAAAAAGAGCCATTGGTCAGCTGGTTTTTACCTTCACTTAGGTATAAGTCCTTCTGCCAGACGACAATGGCTCCTCCCTTGTCAGCCGGTTTGATGACAATGTCGTCTCTACGGCAAAGAAGGGAGAGAGCACGGGACTCTGCAGAAGTGAGATTGGAATAATGCAATATACGAGGGCGGAGCTGATGAATGTCATGGATGGTGTTTTGATATACAGGTCCAGGGCATGAGAAGCCCCAGGTTTAGGTGTTAAGGGAGGTTTCGTAGAGTGAGAAAAACGTGCGAAGATGTCGGATTCAGCCTGAGACTGCGGAGTGCTGTCTTCCTGTCTAAAATGGAACTTCAGCCTCATGCGACGGTGAAACCGATGAACATCCTGGAGGAGATTATATGGGTCTTGGGTCGGGCGAAGAGGAACAAATTTTAGGCCCTTACTGAGAACAGAGCGCTCTCCCTCAGAGAGCGGCAGATCTGAGGGGATGCAGACTACCTGAGTGTGGGATGGAGTGGAGGATGGAGGGGCAGCATTAGGGGTAGGGAGGAGACGGAATAGTTTATGATATTTAGTAGTGGAAAGGGACTCATGCAGCTGCCGGTTTAGTGTATGGATAGTGGTGAGTAACATAGAATAGAAAGGGAAGTTGCGTCCGCAGTCTCAGGCTGAATCCAACATCTTCGCTCGTTTTTCTCACTCTACGAAACCTCCCTTTACACCTAAACCTGGGGCTTCTCATGCCCTGGACCTGTATATCAAGAACACCATCCATGACATTCAGCAGCTCTGCCCTCGTAGATTGCATTATTCCAATCTCACTTCTGCAGAGTCCCGTGCTCTCTCCCTTCTTCGCCGTAGAGACGACATTGTCATCAAACCGGCTGACAAGGGAGGAGCCATTGTCGTCTGGCAGAAGGACTTATACCTAAGTGAAGGTAAAAACCAGTTGACCAATGGCTCTTTTTACAGGCCCAGGACCAGCGATGCAACTGTCTCTAACAATTGCATTGTACACAGCACTATTAAACAGCTCATCACTAGTAAGGCTCTTCCTCCCCACGCATCTCATCTTAGGATTCATGAAAGTTCTTTGCGCAAGCCTGTATTCTACATGCTCCCCAAAATTCATAAGATCGACAACCCTGGCAGACCTATTGTCTCGGCATGTTCCTGTTCTACTGAACACATTTCTGACTTCCTCGATAGCATTTTCCAGCCTATCATTGAGAATCTTCCCTCCTTTGTCAAAGACACTAATCATGCTCTTATAACTTTCTCCTCTATCCGACTCTCAGCAGACCGCTCCTACCATCTTTTCTTGTTAGACGTCTGTTTTCTGTATACCTCAATTCCCCACTCTGATGGTCTCCGAGCTCTTCGGTTTTTTCTTGACCAGCGCACTTGTCCTTCTATATCTACTGACACTCTTCTCCGTCTTGCTGAACTGGTCCTTCAACTTAATTCCTTTGAATTCAATGGTCAGTTTTTTTACCAAATTAGTGGTGTTGCCATGGGAACGAAGATGGGTCCTAGCTATGCCTGCCTGTTCATGGGCCACTTGGAGCATCAGATATGGCAACAATACTCCGGTCCTTTCCCCGCAGACATATCGATGATGGCATAGGTCTCACAGATATGTCCAAGACTGATTTATCCCGCTTCATCGACTTTGTCAACCACTTCCACCCCACCATCAAGTTCACCTCCCTCATCTCCACAGTATCTGTTAACTTTCTTGACATTACTATTACTATCACGCCCTCTGGCCTTAATACCTCAGTATACTACAAGCCGACAGATGCCCATAGCTACCTTCTGTATACCTCTTCTGATCCCCGGGCTTGTCGTGACTCCCTTCCATTTTCACAACTTCTCCGCCTCCGCCGTTTGTGCCTAGACGACGATGACTTCCACTTCCGAGCCAATGAGATGTTGGATTTCTTCCGTAGCAGACTTTATCCGGAACATGTTCTCACCTCGCCCTCCAACGTGTGCTCCCCATCTCTCGTCAGGAGGCCGTCAAACCTCACTATAAATCCACTTCGGATAGAGTCAAATTAATCTTGTCCTATCACCCTCAGAGTACTGCAGTCAAACAAACAGATCCTTTTCCGCCACCTCCCTATCCTCCAAGCAGAGTCTGTGACCCAAGAAGTATTCGGTGAAGCACTTTTGGTGGCATATAGACTCGACAAGAACTTGAAGGATCTTCTTGTTCACAGCCGTCTCCCAAAGGAGAATGCCACTCACTTTGGCACACTACCCTGTGGTCGGACATGATGCAACACGTGCAAGTATGTCATCTCAACCCACAAGGTGTCTTTTCCTAAGGCTACGTACACCATCACCAGTAGCTTCACGTGTGAGTCGCGCAACGTCATTTATACGATCATATGTAAACATTGCTGCAAAACCTATATTGGCCAAACAGGCAAACGACTTGGGGACAGCTTCAGCCAGCACTTGAATGACATCTCTCAGCAAAAATCCACACCAGTTGCCATAATCTTTAATGGTCCTGACCACCATGGTCCCATCGACATCCAGGTCACGGCGATCAGACCCTGCTACTCTGACACTGCTAGCCGAGAACAGCTTGAGAACCGTCTTATCCACCACATGGGGTGTCTAAAGCCAGCTGGTCTTAACACTCTACACACCTTTGTCTGAGGTCACCCTTTCCTCTCTTGTTCTATTTTGACTCTTTCCACTCTTATCCTATTTTTCTATTTTTCTGCCGCCCTCTAATAATATGTATGAATATATAATACACTGTTTTTAATATGTCTTGATTTTTTTATTTCATATATATTTATCTCCAACTCATTCTGTCCTCTTCTATTTCCAGTCCCCACTAATATTACGTTTGGGTAGTTTATTGTTCAGTTTCATTTTTTAGTTTATTAGTATGTATTGTGTACATCCGGTGGTGGCAGTCATTTCCTTTTCCGGGCACGCTCGTCCGTTCGCGGGCCTAGTGGCGTCTTAGGGCAACAGTAGATAGGTTTTCTTTGCCATTGTTTCCCATCACACCTATTGGCGTCTTTAGGGCAACGGCAAATCAATCCATCTGCTGTTGTTTCCGTAATCGAAGTGACTGGCAAACGGGTGATCAGCCCGTTGGTAATGTAATGTTGAGTGACATTAATTACATTTACAGGAAAAGGAATTTCTTCTTCGTACACTTTCAGACGTCCACTTGAATGTTTTCAAAGAAAACAGTAGTCAGTTTGAATCTATTTGAATCTCCGTAGAACTTTTCCAAGTTTGGTACTGGTGTCGACCATATGCGCTTTCTCTGTTCCGAATATGTTGGGCAACTTTGTAGCAGATGTTCAGCAGTCATTTTATCAGTGCCACAGTTGCACTGATCTGTAGTTCCTATCTTTAGCTTGTTGAATAGATGGTATCTCAATCTGTTGTGGCCAGTGCAGAGTCTGAAGATTACCACTTGTTCCACCTTCCTTTGCCAGTCTGTCAGCCTTTTCATTGTTGGTGATGTTACAATAAGATGGGATCTATTGGATCACAACACTTTTGAATCGTTGACATAGTTTGTGGAGCACTATTCTGAGGTCAACAAGGTCTGTATTATTTTGGCTTTTCAACATTGCAATTACTGACTGTGCATCAGTAAAGACAGCAACTTGTCGCTCTGTGCTTTCCTCTGTCATTATAACCTCTGCTGCAGTTTTCAAGGCCTCTGCCTCTGCTCTGAAGTTACTTGAGAATGGTCCTGTTGCCACTGATAACTTTTTTTGTGCACCAGTGCTTAAGGTCAGAAAGACACTTCCACCTCCATTTTCTGTTGCATTTGTAGATCCATCTGTGTATAAATGGGTCCAGGTGTTGCATGGGTAATGTCTCTCTATATACTTTGTCGCTATGGATTTTCTCTCTGTTGCAGCCTGGCTCCGTTTTATTTCAATTCCATGAAAGTTTTCTATCATTTCAGGGAAACGATGTTGTTTCCAAACTGGAAGCTTGTGTCCAGCGTAGATGGGTTTAATAGTTAATATTGCATTTATGGAAACTGCTGTCATCTGTGGTTTGGTTGATTCTTCGTTTGAGTCTTTGCCGTTTAAGAGCATTCATTCTATGGCACATTGGATGGTCTGTTAGTCTCTTGAATTTTTCAGCTAGTTGCTGAGCCCTGCTGTCTCTTCTATCCTACATTGGCTGGAGGCATGTAATCTTTTCGAGTTCTTTTATAGGTGTTGTCTTCATAATGCCCGTTATAATTCTCATTCCTTGATTTTGGAGTCTGCTGATTTTATCGAAGTTTGCCCATGCTGCAATGCCATACCATAAGAATGGTCACCCTCACCCTGTGTATAACGTCTTTAGCACTCTCTCATCTGTACCGCAAGTTGTTCCAGCAAGTTTTTTTCATGATTGCCATACTTTGCCTTGCTCTCATTTGGTTTCTGTCAACTTGTTTTTTCCAAGTCAGACAGCGATCAAAAGTAATTCCTAGGTAGTTTGGATTTTCATTTAAATGTAGATTTTCTCCGTTTAGCACTAATTTGGAGCTCTGTGGTTTATGCGAGAGGGAAAATACCGTGTACGTTGTTTTCCCTTAATTTATCTTCATGAGCCATGTTTTGGCCCACTCTTCCAGCGATGTTAGTGCTTGCTGCATTCGAATGTTTGCAGAAGTGATATACTATTCAGAGATCCACAAAGCTAAGTCATCTGCAAAGGAAGCATTGTGTGTCATTTTTGGAATATTTTCTGTTATGTCATTTATGTATGCAAGGAACATTGAGTCACAGAGTAGGTGACTTGACTCCCCCTTGTGGGACCCCCTGCTCTAATATAAACTTTTTACTAGTCTGTCCTTGAAGCTGTACTCTGGCAGTTCTATTCTCAAAGTATTGGCCCACATACACCACTTCTGTGCAGTTTGACTTTCAATCCCTCTTTCCATATTTTATCAAAAGCTTTTTCTAAATCTACCCAAACCACTAGCCTGTGTTTTTTTTCTTGGAAGGCATCTTTGATTTCCTGAGCTATATATGTGATCTGATCTTCAGTGGATCTGTGTTGTCTGAATCCTGCTTGTTGAGGAGTTAATAGGTGTTTGTTTTTCAGGTGCCACATCAGTCTGGTATTAATCATGCGCTCGATCAGTTTTCCTACTGTTACGTTATGCATATTACTGCGCAAACAAGACAGTGTTTATTATTAGTAGTTTGCGCACTAAAATATACCGTGATAGAGACACATGAATGCTTTTGGATGACGTGTGTTGGGGGGGAAATAGGAGTTCCGGCCGTGTGGGCCTGAGGGCCGACCATGTGTTAAGAAAATGTAATTGGAAAGTGTGGCTAGCTAAAGTGTGTTCGAGGTGTTCATATAGAACCAGAGATTTGACAGTGTCGTGTACATGGTAGTATGGCCGACTTGAGCCAAATGTTAAAGCAGTGTGTTTAATAATACGCAGTGTGCATAAATATGGACTGTGATTAACCACCCAAGTATGGATATGTGTTTAAAGACGGGCTATGAACTATGATTAACCGCCAAGGTATGGCTATGTGTTTAAAGATGGGCGCATGGACTAGATGATTGATAAATGATGAAACTTGATGTCAAGGCTTTACATGTTTTATTGATTCAGTTTGATGTTTGCAAGTTTGGAGGATTACAGTTGATTTTATATCTGTTTGTTGATGATATAGACCCCTTTTGAGCCACACGAGGCTAAGCACTTATATACTGTTTATTGTCAGCCTCGGTCATATCAACCCACGTAACACCTACACAGCTGGAAAAGGAATTTAATTTTAACCATAAGCACTGAACACCCATGTGTGTGAATGGGACATTGTATATGTTTTTAAATAACAGTTTTGTATTTTATGTTTATGAGAATATTTGTAGAAGTACAGTTATGAAGCATATCTGGGACGTGAGAAAGAGTCATTAGACTTTAAAAAACAGGCTAAAGTCAGCATTTGATCTGTCAGCAGTGAAGGCAGGATCATGAACTGCTAACACTTTCCCACAGAGCAGCCTGGAAAACAGGTGCCAGGTGAAGAATGTGGGCAAATAAATACCTAATCCCATACAGACAGATGGGAATTGAGATGAAGAGCTTATTATGTAGGGAGTTTGTTATAGGTCCGAGTGCTGGGTTAGCCAGTACATGGACGAATGATAAAGTAGGAAAACATATACCTTTGAATAGAAAGTATTTGTGTAGAGAATCGCTTTAATAATAAGTTTTAAGAAGAGCATTTATGGATAATCTCAGCTAATGTTAGAACAACTTGTTTTTATGAGTAAAGATAGTAGCTTATCAAGAAGAACAACGTGGCATGCCCCAAAAACTGAGATACATAACCAAATTGATTTTATTCTTGTATCCAAAAGATTCAAGTCCAGCATTAATAAAGCCAAGACTAGGACTTTTCCTGGCGCCGACATTGGTAGTGATCACGACATGGTATTGATGACGCTCAAGCTTAAACTCAAAAAGAACTATAATCAAAACAGATGTTCTCAGTTAAGATTCAATTTAGACAAATTGAAAGATCCAGAAATCGCGGGAATCTTTGAGGCAACTGTTGGAGGAAAATTCGCAGCTCTCAACTTTTTGGAGGATGATATCAACTCAATCACAGAGAACATGAAAGACGTGCTCATTGAATCAGCAACAGAAATACTTGGTAAAAGAAAGAAAATAAACAAACCATGGGTTACAGATGACATTCTGAAGTTATGTGATACACGACGGGAAATGAAAAAGGTTAAGAAAGAGGTTCCTGAAGCAGCATGGCAATACAGTATGGTGAATAAAAATATTAGAAAGAAAATGAAACAGGCCAAAGAAAAATGGGTAGCTGATCAATGTGAGTCCATTAATACGGGGCTAATAAAAGGTAACAGCAAGGCAGTTTTTGACACATTAAGAAGACTATCAAAACCCCAACAGCCCAGGGTAACTGTCATAGAAGATAGCAATGGGGCTCTGCTCAATGAAAAAACAGCTGTAATGAGAAGGTGGACAGAATATTGTAAAGAATTATATAACTGTAAACTTGACACTGACTTAGGCATATTAAACAACATTAAGTGCGAAAACAGAGAACTCGGAAATGCAGCAATACTACTGGAAGAAGTGGAAGAGGCTATATGTTCGATGAAAGGAGGGAAGTCACCGGGTGTGGATAATATACCAGCAGAGCTCTTGAAATATGGAGGACCAGATATAGTAAAAAATCATGACAACAATTTGCCAGAAGATATGGAGTACAAAAAAATGGCCAAAAGAATGGACGCAGTCATTAGTAATACCGCTTCCAAAGAAAGGAAATCTAAAAATGTGCAAGAACTACAGAACCATTAGCCTTATTAGTCATCCAAGTAAGGTGATGTTAAGGATACTTTTGAACAGAATAAAACAGAAATCAGAAGAAATCTTGTCAGAGGAACAGGCTGGCTTTAGACCAAAAAGAAGTACCTCAGAACAAATCTTCAATATTAGATTACTGATCGAAAAACATCTCCAGCATCAACATGATTTATACCATAACTTCATCGATTTCACAAAAGCCTTCGATCGAGTCTGGCATGAAGGTTTATGGCAAATAATGAGAAAATTCAATTTTGATACCAACATCATAGATATCATTGAAGCACTATACAAGGACGCAAGCAGTGCTGTTTTTGCAAGCAATGACATTGGAGAATTTTTCAAAACAACTGTAGGAGTTCGCCAGGGATGTATCCTGTCACCAGTGCTCTTTAACATTTATCTAGAACATATTATGCAGGAGGCTCTCTACGATTATAAATCAACCATATCGATTGGAGGCCGACCTCTGTGTAATCTACGTTTTGCTGATGATATTGATCTGATAGCTGGAACAGAGTCAGAACTTCAAGACCTTACCTCTAGACTGGAGAAAGTAACAAGAACATATGGGATGGAAATTAATATAGAAAAAAGCAAGATATTGGTGAATAGCCATAAGAAACATGTTCCGACCAACATTACGTTAAATGGGCAAACGTTAGAAGAAGTTAACACCTTTAAATATCTCGGGTCCACTATATGTAGTGATGGAAGATCAAATAAAGAAATCAAGACAAGACTTGAGATGGCCTCAGCTGCCATGACAAGGTTGAATGTGATCTGGAAAAGTAACATCAGTTTTCCTGTGAAGATCAAATTATACAAATCACTTGTATTATCTATTCTCTTGTATGGGTGTGAGGGCTGGACACTCACTGCAGATACGGAGCGAAGGATTCAGGCTTTCGAGCATAAATGTTACAGAAGAATTTTGCGCATTTGCTATAAAGAGCACTAAACAAATGTCTATGTTAGAGAGAAGATAAACACCTATGCAGGCCATCAAGAACCACTTTTGTCAATAGTGAAACGTCGAAAGCTTGCCTGGTTTGGGCATGTAACTCGTCATGACTCCCTTTCGAAAACGATCCTCCAGGGAACAGTCGAAGGTAAACGGAGAAGAGGAAGGCAAAGAAAATCCTGGGCTGATAACATCAAAGAATGGGCAGGACACGGTTTCTCCACACTTGTACGCATTGCTGAGAATAGAGAGCAGTGGAGGACCCTGTCTGCTGATGCTTCCACCATGGCACCCCTACGACCCATGACGGGTTATGGGTTGAGATGATGATGAGTAGCTGGAAAGAGTATTTGTTGAGTTAAAGAATTTTTGGGAAGGCTCTGTAAAATTCTGATTTATTCTCTGGTTTGCATGAGTAGTATTCGTTGAGTTGCAGAGTTTGTGGGTAGCTCTTAAAATTATGAATTACGCTCTGGTATGCAGTAATGTAACTTAGAGAGACAGTGGTTCTCAAATTGTTTACCAATAGTCTTAATCTGCTATAATGAATAAAAGTTGACAAGCGGCTCTTAACTGATTCAGTACGTAATTATTTTCAGCTCTGGACAGAATTATTTTTAAGCCCCAAAAATTTACACATACATAATTTACGTTTACTGACAATGTGTGTCTAATCATGAGTTAAGTATAACATATTATATATCAAATTAAAGTACATTGGATGAACAATATAAATCCATATGCCTTTCTAGCTAATTTTATGTTATGTTTATGTTATAACAGATAACATGTACACGGAAAAAAAGAAAACTTGAAATTTTGAACAAAAATTTTTGACATACGTAAGGCTTGTAACATAAATTGTTATCACAATACAGTTTCACTGCTCTCTTTGTGCAGGTAATCCATTTAGAAACATAGAAAAAGTAAGAAAGTTATGGTTGATCACACAGTTTGTTCACTGTTCACATATTAGTAACATATCCTGTGTGTTTTCGGCCATTATGGCGATACGACAAAACGCTATTAAAGATGAAGATAAATGTGAAAAAATCCCTTCAAACGCAAATAAAAGACGTTGAAGCTTGTTGAAATTTGCCCAGTTTTGTGTTTACTTCCATTCGAGATAAATTCCGGGCAGTATAAAATATCAGAATAGAAAGAAACAACGAAATAAATCAGCGTCTTTTAAAAGATCTTGCGGTCACAGCGGTCAGCCATTGCGTCTTTTAAAAGATCTTGCGTACGGAATCAGTTAAGCCATCTTAATTATAATGTTATTCTGTGTGTTTACACTTCAGTGATAGCTGCATGAGGAGCAGAAACAGAGATGAATATAGTAAAGGACTTGTATATTCAAGAAGGAGCCTCACAGCTCGGCAACTCCACCTTCTACTCACCTAGTTCTGGTGATGCCACAGTCTGCAACAATCTTACTGTTCATGCTACTATTCGTGATCTCATCCATGATGACCTCCTTCCTTCTAGTGCTTTGTCTCTCCATATTGTTGAAAGTAGTCTAGGTAAACCTTCCTTCTACATGCTTCCTAAGGTGCATAAAATTGGTAATCCAGGTCAACCCATTGTTTCAGCCTGCTCTTGTCCCACTGAACATATCTCTGAATTCCTGGATAGTATTTTGCAACCCTTAGTGGCCAATCTACCTTCTTACTTGAAGGACACCACCCATGCTATCACTACCTTTGATTCCATCCAATTCACGCCTGACCACTCTTACTGTCTTTTCCTTCTGGATGTTTGTTCACTTTATTCTTCTATTCCACTTTCTGATGGTCTTCAAGCACTACAATTTTTTATTGACCGACGCACTGACCTTACTATTAGCACAGGTCCTCTTCTTTGCCTTGCGGAATTGGTTCTTACTCTCAACTTTTTTGAATTCAACGGTCAGTTCTTTAATCAAATTAGTGGCGTTGCTATGGGCACCAAAATGGGCCCGAGTTATGCTTGCCTCTTCATGGGTCACTTTGAACATTTGGTGCTTCAAAGTTACGATGGACCATTACCTGAGTTTTACCGTCACTATATTGACGATGGAATTGGAGTCACAGACATGTCTGAAGTTAACCTCTGTAGTTTCATTGACTATGTTGGCAATTTCCATCCTGCCATCAAATTCACTTCTCAAATTTCCACCACTTCAGTTAACTTTCTTGACCTTACTGTCAATATTACTCCTACTGGCCTTACTACTTCTGTCTTTTATAAACCTACTGACGCTCATGGTTTTCTTCTTTACACCTCTTCTCACCCTCTCAGCTGTAAAGATTCCATTCCCTTTTCTCAACTTCTACGCTTACGTCGGATATGTCATGATGAAGATGATTTCCGTGAACGAGCTCAAGAAATGCTCGAGTTTTTTTGCCGACGTCACTATCCCGATAGAGTATTATCTGATGCTCTTAATCGCATTAGTCACGTTACTCGTCAGGTGGCACTTACTGCCAAACCTACTACTACATCTGACAGACTCAAACTTGTCTTAACTTTCCACCCCCACTGTTTGGCTGTGACAAAAATTCTGTTTCGTCACCTGCCTATTCTCCACGCTGATCCTAATACCAGAGAGCTGTTTCGTGATACCCCTTTGGTGGCATATCATAGGGATAAGAATTTTAGGGATATTCTTGTACACAGTCGCTTGAGACGAACCAGTCCTTCTCACTTTGGTACTAAACCGTGCCAACGCCCTGTATGTAAGACCTGTCCTTTTTTACTCCAAACTCAGTCAGTTTCTTTTCCGAACGGTAAATTTGTCATTAGAGAGTCTTTCGCGTGCGAATCCAGAAACCTGATTTATGCTATCATCTGCAAGAGATGTGGCATTACCTATATTGGTGAAACTGGCAGACGTTTGGCAGACAGGTTTCGTGAGCACTTAAATGACATCTATCATGGCAAATCTTTATCGGAGGCCCTTCATTTCAATAGGCCTGACCATTCAGGTAATTCCGATATTCATGTCACTGCCCTCCTTTCATGTGTCGGTGATTACCGAACTCGCTTTTCGTTGGAGAATCGTCTCATTTTTCAAATGGGCGTTTTATCTCCTGCGGGCCTTAATGTCCAGCATCATTTTGCATAAATTCTGGTGGCTTCTCTGTTTCATACTTTATTTCTTCTGTCGTTGTTTTTCTGATCTATCTTTGTTTTTGCTTTGGTTCGTTTCGTATCCTTTTGTATCTTTTTAGCAGTCACTAGCTCGCTCATACGTCACTTCCGCATGACGCTTGTTTTCACAGCCATCTTAAGTGTTTCATTCTTGGATCCAGCTAAGTGACTTGTTACTTGTTTTTATAGTGTTGTTCATTCCTGTCTTCATTTCGTTGATTATTTACTTTCTTGTTTCTATATGTCTTTCTGGTTTTACGATTTTCTTGCATTATTATTGTTCTCGTTTCGCTCAGCACCGTTGTTCCATCTGCTTGTATCGCTCATTTCGTGTGTTCTTCATCATCATATATTTTTGTAGTACCTATTTGTAATTCTTGTCCTTGTCACCTGTTCGTAACTATGGCTGACGAAGGGTAAAACCCAAAACGTCCCTTGTTTCCTGTGTATTGTTAACATGTAAAACTGATTTCATTCCATTTTATTTTTTAATTTATATATTTGAATATAGTAAACATCATTCTGCAGGCTTCTTGCAGGGAGGCTGACTTCAGTGATTGCTGCTTGAGGAGCAGAAACAGAGATGAATAGTCATATAGGAAACATCTTTCTCATCACTGTCCCACCCAGCCACTGTACCACCACTAAGAAATGACACATAGTTTTTCATGTTATACTTTATTACAGAGAATTATAGAAATCATTTTTTCACATTGGTCATAGTTGATTGTTTTTTTCTGACAGCGTAGAAAAATCAACCCACATGGATTTCTGGTGTCAACACAAGTGCCATCTTTGCTGCGAGCGAAGGAAGATTTCAGATTAGATGGTGGTGTTCTAGTCTTGTCACATGATCTGTGAGTCTTGTATATTATCTCTTTCTTTCTTCCTTCCTTATTTCTTTTCCCACCCCATCCACCTAACTTGTGTGATCTTTAAGAAACTTGCTTGGATGCTCACATACACACTGAAACATGTTTTCATGCAGTATCTCACTTTCTGTCTTTCATTCATTCAGTCTATTTTTTCACTGTCACTTTTTCTTTCTTTACATCATTTGTAGTGTACACATACAAACACTATCGGTGTAGCACTAATGCTACTAATACAGTGTAACACATACATACACTATCAGTGTAGCACGCCTGATTTAATTATAGTGTAGTACTGCTGATACTAAGACAGTGTAGTACTGCTGATACTATTACATCATCATCATCTCAGCCCGTAACCGGTCATGGGTCGTAGGGGTGCCATGGTGGAAGCATCAGCAGACAGGGTCCTCCACTGCTCTCTATCCTCAGCAATGCGTACAAGTGTGGAAAAACCGTGTCCTGCCCATTCTTTGATGTTATCAGCCCAGGATTTTCTCTGCCTTCCTCTTCTCCGTTTACCTTCGACTGTTCCCTGAAGGATCGTTTTCGAAAGGGAGTCATGACGAGTTACATGCCCAAACCAGGCAAGCTTTCGACGTTTCACTGTTGACAAAAGTGGTTCTTGATGGCCTGCATAGGTGTTTACAGTCGAATGAAAAAAAAAATTACAAAAACACACAAATAGTAATATGTCTTATAAAGAGAAAGGACAAGAAAAACCTACGTTGCGGCCACAAGGCCTTCGTCAGGGACAGACAAACAAGAGACAGGAGGGAAAGAAAGTGAGAATTAAGTGGAGAACGTGAAACTATTAAAATATAAGAGAAAAATACTCCCTTATGTCTTGTCACATGTTGGAGCAAAGATGGCTGCTAAACTGAAGTGACACATAGTTTTTCACAAGCGTGAATACTGATACAAGCTCAATACTGATACAATTACAATGTAGTACTGCTGATACTATGACAGTGTAGTACTGCTGATACTAATACAGTGTAGTAGTGCTGCTACTAATATAGTGTAGTACTGCTGATACTATGACAGTGTAGTACTGCTGATACTATGACAGTGTAGTACTGCTGATACTGAGACAGTGTAGTCATTCCTAATGGGACCACCATCTTGACTCCCATGGATGTCAACGGCATACCTGTCAACCTGTACGAATTTTTTGTACAATGTACGTATTTTTAATACTTTTAGCAGTGTACGGCCGTACAGACTCGTTGTACGGATTTTTCCTCCCTCCAAAAAAAAAAAAAAAAAAAATCGATTTAAAAAAAAAAAAAATTCTAAAAATATTTTCCAACCCAAGTTTTTAAAAATTTTAAATCAGAAAATATTTTCTAGCCCAGGTTTTTTGTAAAACTTACTTACTTAGTCGTTCCTCTTCTACCGTGAGGTGTAGAGGTTTGGAAGAGAGAGCGCCAGACTATTCTATCAGCTGTCTTCTTCCTGGCCTGGTTCCATTCTAGTCCTCGGCCCTTCAAAGATTGTCTAATGTTGTCCTCCCAGCGGACTCTGGGTCGTCCTGGAGGTCTGGATCCCTGGCTCTTTGTTTCCCATGCTTGTCGTGGTAGCTGATCTTCTCCCATTCTGCAGACATGGCCAAACCATCTTAGTTGGGACTGTTCTATTTGGGTCTGCAGCGGGTGGGATTTTAGGCCTTGACGTATCGTCTGGTTGCGGACCATGTCTCTTCTTGTTACTTCAACCACCTTCCTCGGATACCTCATTTCTGAGGTTTGAATCTGGCTTTTGTGGGTTGTAGTCATTGCCCATGACTCGCATCCATATGTCAAGACTGGGACATAGGTGGAGCGGTATACAGCCATCTTCGTTTTCTTACCAACCTCTTTTTTTTTTTTTAAACCAATTTTTTTATTCCGGGAATCTTGGTGTCTGTTTTTAAACTGAAGTCTCTCGCAGCAACCAATCAAATCCTTTTATAACCAACAATTCGGCAAAAACTTTGAATTTGGCCTCAAACACTTTCAGCGTGACATGACGTATTTTAAAAATTACCTGTTATCAGCCACGCTTGCCAAGACACTTCAACGCCAATTTGTTTAAAAAAAGCTAAGTACCTGTAACTTGGTTAAATATTGCTGTTGTTTTGCTTTGTTGCAATTTAATCGCTTTCTTAATCTTTCCAGTTATATCTTGCCCTTCAGTATATTTCCGATAAATTAATGTCATAATATTCTGTGTAGGCCCTGCATAACTAAAAAAACAAAAGTTTGTTTGCGTTGAGTAGACCTACTTTATTCTGGCGATCGAGTTTCACTGCTTTATTTTTCATAAAGCGGTGATCTATTATCACTGGTCTAGGCTATCAATTTTTAAATAATAATTTTGTACATTTTTGGTAGTACATTTTTTCTTCCTAGATTAATATTCTGTTCACAATTTAGTTAATTTTTATTTTATTTTTTGCTGTTGCTTTGCTTTGCTTCGTTGTATGTTATTTTTGTCGTTCTCTTAATCTTTCCAGTTATATTTTGACCATTTCAATATTTCCAATAAATTAATATCATAAAATTTTATGTAGACCCTACAAAAGTAGAAAAATAAAGTTTATTTGCATTGAGTAGGCCTACCTACTCTATTTCAGCGGTCGAGATTCGCTGCTTTATTTTTTAATAAAGTGGCAATCTAATATCACTGGTCTAGGCTACCAACTCTTAAATAATTTTGTAAATTTTTGGTGTTACGTTTTTCTTCCTAGATTTGATATTCTGTTCATAATTTGTTAAATCTTTTGTTGTTGTTGCTGTTAGCTTTGCTTTGTTGTATTTTTTTTTTTTTTTTGGTCGTTTTCTTAATCTTTCCAGTTATATTTTGATCATTTAAATATTTCCAATAAATTAATGTCATAATATTCTGTGTCGGCCCTACATAACTAGAAAATAAGTTTGTTTGCGTAAACGTCGCTGCTTTATTTTTCAATAAAAAAGTCCACACAGACTGCAAGAGGTCCATGAATGCAGACACACTCACTTCTTTTTTACAGTGTAAGATTAACATTGATACATGCTGTGCAGACTTTAAGCCCACAAATGCAATTCTGCAAAGTGCTAAAAGTGCATGTGTTGATTATAATACAAAACACTGTGCATCGAAAGAATAGTACCTCACGATCACTAAGTTTTTTATTTGTAAAGAACAGCATGAGACTATTAGCATGTTTTATACCACACTAATTCAAATGCTAATAGATTTGTATATGTCATTTCTCGTTTTAAAACTGTATTGTGTATAATTTTTAAATATATTTTTTGCGTAAGGATTTTTGGGTGTTTGTAAGGATTTTTTTGGTCCTGCGTACAGATTTTTGTCTCAGGAGGTTGACAGGTATGCAACGGCATAAAAAATAATCCTTTGCTGTGATGATTTCTGTAGCAGTTTTTATTCTTTCTATTTTGCATGATGAGATTGCTAGCGAAGGACAGCCTGACATTAGTCACACTTTGTGTGAGGAAATAGTGGTCCTGTTCTGTTATAGAGATCTCTGGAAGCCACAAGGGGACGTTGCCACAGCATGCTACTATGAGTCTTACTGCCAGGGTAAGAGAAATAGAGGAACCTTAAAAACAACACACACACAAGAAAGGAACTGGAGACACTTAAATGGGATCAAGCAAAATATGGAAAGATTAACACATGACAGGAAAGTTTTGGTGTGTACTTGGACCTGTGTTCTGTGGGTAACTGAAGTTTGGTGTGTACTTGGACCTGTGTTGTGTGGGTAACTGAAGGGCTGTGATGGTGTAGATCATGATGTTACTACCATTATTTATTACTGCTGCAGTTATTGCTACTATTACTACTTCTATTGTCATAACAGCTGCTGCTACCGCTACTGTTACTACATCCACTACCAATACTGCTGTAATGATAACTACTACTGTTACTTCAGCCACTATTACTACTGCTAAAACTTTAGCATCATTACTACTGGTACTACCCACCATTACTACCACTTCTAGACAACACTGCTGCTACTGTTACCACTTCTGTTACCCTACTGTTGCTACTATTAACACTACTACTGCTATGATTAAAACACAATTGCTATTTCTACTACTACTTTTATTGCTGTTACTACTCCTATCTCTACTACAACATCAGCTATTACTGACATCTCCTACAATAACAACACAACTTTTACTACCTCTACCACAACGGCTTATTTCTGTTACTACTAACTTTTATACCTCTACCACAACAGCAACTTTTACTTACATCTCTACAATAACAACACAACTTTTACTACCTCTACCACAACGGCAACTTATTACTGTTACATCTCCTACAATAACAACACAACTTTTACTACCTCTACCACAACAGCAACTTATTACTGTTACATCTCCTACAATAACAACACAACTTTTACTACCTCTACCACAACGGCAACTTATTACTGTTACATCTCCTACAATAACAACACAACTTTTACTACCTCTACCACAACAGCAACTTATTACTGTTACATCTCCTACAATAACAACACAACTTTTACTACCTCTACTACTGCAACAACTACTACTAGTGTTATTCCTCTTCTATCGCTGTGTGTTGCACCAGCTGCATGAATTCAGTGTCTGCCACAGATGATATGTTATATTTGATCATGTAAATGTGTGTGGACAATTGTCATGGTTAACCTGATTCTACATCTATTTTGATCACTGCTGCAATCATTACCTAATCTCATTGTGAAGTCATTAAAGACAGATATTTGTAACACATCTTATCCAGATCTCAAAGAATCATATTTGCATTAAACGTTGCCAACACCCCAGACAGAATGTCATCATATTCAGCAGAAATCAACCATTTATTGACATTATTACAAGAGGAGATTAAAAAATGTGGTGTCAGCAGAAATTTGGTGAGTTTTATCACTTACTGTGATGACATGATTTCTTTTGTTTCACATGTGCTTGTCTTTTTGGTAGCCTGTGAATTTGTTTGAACAATTTTAAATTGTTAGAACATTGATATTTGTATCTTGCTTACCATGTGGGTGTTCTATTTGTTACTGTATGGATGTTATATTTTTGCTTGCTCCATGTGCCGTGTAGGCCGTCTGTGAGTTCATACCAGTCCCTGTGGTCTTGTGCCAAATGTTCAAATTCTTTCCAATATCTTCATCCTTCTGTCTGTCTGTCTCCGTTTTGTTTGTTTTTGGGAGAAGAGGGTTTCTCACTTTCTTTTACCTCAGAATTCCAGAAAAAGGACTGCCTTGTGATGCTGTTTACCGATTTCCTCAGTGTCTGTCCTGACCACTGCCAGCATATTTTTCTCACCTCCTTTTTTTAATATGTATTTTTCTGGTCTCCCCCCAACCCACCCACCCGCCATCATTTATACATTGATATCTTGTCATATCGTTTGATTCCTTATATTCTGTGCAAGCACCCATTGCTGAAAGTCTGTGTACCTGGTTGCCATTTTATTGAACTACACTAGAGGATAGTCTTGCTTTGACGTGACAATTCTTATTTTGTGTTCGACTTGAGTCTCCTTTCACTTTTTGTTAGCATGTTTAAAAATAAATTTATTATGGATGTTATTTTAGATCAGAAATGAGAGCATTGTAATTTTGTAATACAAGGGTGGATAAGCATAACTGTCCCTTCTCTTACAACACCCCCCTCAAAGCCCATCCCATTCTGTGGTAGCCTCCAACAAAGAGAAAATGGTAGTTTCCAAATTAATACTTCCATTGCTTCCCTTTCAAAATGAATTCTGACAACACTTCCCCCAACTTAACAGAAAAAATCCCTTCCTGTCTTGAAGGAAAAAGCACTTCCTGAAGCTAATAGATAGACTGTGTCCTTCATGTTGGAGAGGTATAGGCACATGATGATGTGTGAGATTTAAAGATCCGTGATGATGTGTGATATTTATAGATCCATGATGATATGTGATATTTATTGATCCATTATGATATGTGATATTTATAGATCCATGATGATGTGTGATATTATAAATATCACACATAATCACAATAGAGAACACAGTCAGCGACTCATAGCTTGACTGCCTGCGTCAGAACCAGCGAATCAGAGCTGGTCAAGACCGCACTCCACCTCCACGTGGTGGTCCTGGAAACAGTCTGCAGCAGTGCAGTCTGGCTGAGCGAGTGTGGATCGCAATGGGAAGGCAAACCCGGTCCTAAAAAATGCCGTGCAGAAGTCTGATGTGTCGACCGAAAGGTGCAGATATCACAGTTACGGCGTAAACAGACACAACGCAACCACCGTCCTTTTCAGGACGAACGAGGAAGAAGAAGAAGACACATAATCACAGATCTATAAATATCAATCACATATCTATAAATATCACACATCATCATATATTTATAAATATCACTTATCATCATGCATCTATAAATATCACACATCATCATGTATCTATGTATTTAAAGACCCGTGATGATGTGTGATATTTATAGAACCGTGATGATGTGTGCTATTTATAGAACCATGATGATGTGTGAGATTTATATATCAATGATTATATTTATATTTGTGTCCATGATGAAATGTGATATTTATAGATCCATGATGATATGTGAGATTTATAGATCTGTGGTGGTGTGTGATATTTATAGATACATGATGATGTGCGATATTTATAGATCCATGATTATTGAGATGTGTATCTCCATGATGATGTGTTATATTTATAGAATCCTGATGATGTGTGATATTTATAGAACTATGATTATTGTGATGTGTATGTCCATGATGATATGTGATATTTATAGATCCATAATGATATTGAGATTTATATGTGATATGTGATATGATAAGTGATGATGTGTGATATTTATAGATACATGATGATGTGTGATATTTATAGATCCATGATGATATGTGAGATTTATAGATCTATGATGATGTGTGAGATTTATTGATCCATGATGATGTGTGAGATTTATAGATTCATGATGATGTATTAGATCCATGATTATGTGTGAGATGCTTAGATCGATGATGATGTGTGAGAAGTTTAGATCCATGATGATGTGTGATATTTATAGATTCATGATGATGTGTGAGATGTTCAAATCCATGATGATGTGTCATCTTTATGATCCATGATGATGTGGGAGAGTTATAGATCCATGATGATGTGTGAGATTTATAGATCCATGATGATGTGTGAGAAGTTTAGATTCATGATGATGTGTGAGATGTTCAAATCCATGATGATGTGTCATATTTATGATCCATGATGATGTGTGAGAGTTATAGATCCATGATGATGTGTGAGATTTATAGATCCATGATGATGTGTGAGAAGTTTAGATCCATGATGATGTGTGTGTTATGATTAAAATTCATAACGATTGTGCCTATTATATGATTAGCTCAACAGGGCTCTTTGTTTGTTTATTTTATACGGGCCACTGATAAAGACGAGTGAGTGACATTAAGCCGATATGCTTGGCCGGCTCACGTAAAACTAGAGGGGCAGAAGTGCGGGCTTTATACGATTGTGTGTCATGGCGAGTGGACGTATGTGTTTGAGCTCCTGATTGTTAAAGTGTTTAAAATTGAGTTCTGTTATCACTAATACATCAAGATCTTTGGTGAGATGTATCTAGTCATCTAGTTATCTGTATTGACAAGAAGTATAATTGCTCAGTGTCTAGTGTGAAGAGATATAAAATCATATTGAGAACTAAAGTTCAGCGTTCCTGACATGAACTGACTGCCTACGGTATTTCGTCTACTGCGTATTATCTGCCATTATATGTTGGCCTGAACTATTGTATGTGGAGCTGCGTGCAGTCTTAAATAAATTGTGTATTGTCCACTTCGTCAGTTGTGAATCAAATCATTCTGAGTGGTGTGGGCTGGGTGTGGTGTCTGAGAATTTACTACCCTAGACGTCATCTTGGCCACAGGAACTATCCTGTTACTACAAAATTAACATTATCAATAGGCCTATATAAAAGACACGTAACTGTGTGATATTTATAGATTCATGATGATGTGTGAGATTTATAGATCAACAATGATGAGGTGTGATATTTATAGACCCATGATGATGTGTGATATTTATAGATCCATGATGATGTGCAATTTTTATAGATCAATGAGGATGTGTGCTGTTTATAGATCCATGATGATGTATGAGATTTTTAGATCCATGATATTGTGTGCGATGTTTAGATCCATGATTATGTGTGATATTTATAGATCCATGGTGATGTGAGAGATTTATAAATTCACTATGATGTGTGATATATATATAGATCATGATGATGTGTTATATTTATAGATCCATGATGATGTGTGAGATTTATAGATCCATGATTATGTGTGATATTTAGAGATCCATGATGATGTGTGATATTTATAGATCCATGATGATGTGTGATATTTATAGATCCATGATGATGTGTGATATTTATAGATCCATGATAATGTGTGATATTTATAGTTCCATGATGGTGAGTGAGATAAGTAAACTTAGATACTGTACACACGTGATGTAGCTAATATGTGAGATCAGCAAACTTATATACTGTACACAGATGATGGAGCTGATAATGTGAGATGTTTTGATCTGTGATGATGTGTGAGATGTACTTCAAGGAATTAATCTTTGTCCTTTTTCTTCCTCATGTAGGATGCAGATAACATAACTTCCCACATTCTGTCAATCATGTATTATTTCTACAACCTGGTGCCCTTGACCAGAGGTTCAAGGTGAGTTGTGAACAAACATTGCTTACATTATAGACAGTTGCAATTTCTATCCAGTGAGTGTCCATACATGCCACACCTCAGACATGAAAAACCTGTACAACAAATCCAAAAACCCTGTACAGAGACCCGCAAAACCTGTACAGACTGAAAAACGTAACAATAGAGTTAATTAATGTACAAATATATTCAATTAGATGGTTCTGCACCATCATAGTGACATGCGCCCTTTGCCTTTTTAAGCATGTCTTCACTTGCTTTAAAACCTAAACAACAAGAGTTAGAATTTATTTTGTACCGGTATTGTAGAAAAGCTGTGACTGTATCATCATTTAGTCTATTTCTGCAAAAAAAATTAATACAATTTATGGTGGAAATGAAGAACAGTTTGGTGTGTGTTCTATAGTGCCTTATAAAAGTATAGATCTAAAGAGACCAGTAATAAGCGTTATGGGTTAGGTTTAGGAATCTTAAATCAAATATATATATATATATATATTTTTTTAAAGCTAGCAATGAAAATATAAACTGGCGCAATATTATATATTCTCTACCAAACTTCAAAAATTGGAATAGCCGTTATACCCATACGAATTTTAGTGTCAATCAAACATTGATAGTAATTAATTATTTAATAAATATAAATCATTGGATGACCGTAATGATGATCACCCAAGGCAAAATCACATTGTTATTTAAAGAAACGAAATTAAAACGAAGAAGAGAAGTAACTCCAAATAAACTTTTCTCTGACCTGGTTAAGATGCAAATTTGCCTTGCTTTTGTGGGTTTTTTTTCAGTTTCATAATTTGGTCATATCGGAATGACGGTCGCCGAATGCTCCGCATGTATTTTCGTACCATTTAGATTTCGGGTTAACCCTAACCCCA
Organism: Oreohelix idahoensis; assembly: GCA_024509875.1. NCBI lineage: Eukaryota > Metazoa > Mollusca > Gastropoda > Stylommatophora > Oreohelicidae > Oreohelix > Oreohelix idahoensis. The sequence continues at coordinate 294,231 of JAMPIV010020829.1, read as the reverse complement.
ACTGTAACCCTAATCCTAACTCTAAATGGTACGAAAATACACGCAGATCATTCGGCGACCGTCATTCCAATATTAGGCCTACCCATAATTTGTTTTGTATTATTATTCAAATTTACATTTCTTACGCACTTTCTACCGTAAACCTAACCTCAACCTTAACTCTAAATGGTACGAAAATACAAATATTAAACCATACTCGACGGCAATAAAGGTAAAGATTACCAGAATCTCAGTTAAAAAATAGAGTTGTCAGAATCATTCAAGTTGAATAAATTCAACTCAAACAAGAATTTTCGTGCTCTTTTTCCACAAAATGTTTATGATTCGGCGGTATGGCAGCGTCCATGTTTGTAACTTTCGCTTTTGTAAAATCACTATTATCAGTTCTACCGTATTCGCTAGCAGTAAAATATTTTGTTCGTTTCAAGCTTAGTGGCCAGATTTTTCAATGCTGAATCCGATTATGCCCAGCAATTGCCGATACGATTGTAAACAGAAGAGTTCTGGTGCTTTTAAAATAGGACGTACGTTTTATAGGTGTATGGGAACGAGGTATCGCACTATTTCCATGACGTACTCGGTACGGCACAGCGACAAAAATTGTCAAGATTTATGCCGTATGGCGTACGTCATAATGGTGCTGAAAGGGTTAATAATTAGGCGAAAAAACCCGTACAGACCCGTGTACGGCCCGTACACATCTGAAAACGCAAACACCCCGTACAGATTATGGGTAAACCTTTAAGTGTGGCATGTATGAGTGTCTAACAGTTTTGCCAGGTTTTTTAAAGATAGTATTGAAGCCATTGTCGTCATCAGACTTTGGCTGCCAATGGTGGAAGGCCTTCAACTAATTCAAGCCAAGTCATCGTGTTCTGTTCTTTCCATGCCTTCTTTTACTTTTTAAAATTTTGTTTTAAAGAATGTCTACAGTTTTCTTGTCCATGTGTTTTTGGGCTTTCTTTTACTTGGGGATTCGAGCACAAGGACTGCCATGTAACGTAATGAGCCAGTTCCTTCAGTGTGTGACCTGTCTAATGCTGTGTCTCTTCCTCACCTGTTATTCCTCTGGTATTTGTCTGGTCCTTGCCATCACTTCTACATTAATCATCTTGACATAACCTTTAAATCCTTTTTTTTATTTTATTGTATAAGAAACAATTTATGAAAGTCTAATTTCGTGGCTGTTTTTTGTTGTTCTCCATCTGTCAGAGCCATGCAGTAGGACTGCTTTGGCAGATGAGTTGAGAAAATTCATATTTTTGTGTTAAATTTGGTTTCCATGTATTTCCCAGTGAAATGAAAGCTCCTCAGGCCTTCTGTATTCTTGTTTGATATCACTGCCTATTCCTCCAAACTTTGTCCGTATTTCTGCAAAGTTATATGTCATACAAGCCAACCCCTGGAAATGAAAAACCTAAACAAAAAATTAACAACCATACAGACAGAAAAAGTCATACAAAGACTGAAAACAAATTATCAAAAGAGTTTTAATTCATGTAAAAATATTTTCAATCAGAGTGGGCTTCGTTATAATTTAGACCTGTGCTATTTGCCATTTTTAAGTAAATCTTCAGTTGATGTAAAACTCAAGCAACAAGTGTCTGGGTTTATCAACACGTATATATATATATATATATATATATATATATATATATATATATATATATATATATATATATATATATATATATAATATATATATATATATATATATATATATATATATATATATATATATATATATATATATATATATCTTCCCTTTCAGTCATTTCTGACTATAGGAGCATACCCCCTGTCACGAAGTGGATTTAAGTTTAGAGCTTGTCCAAGTTTATAGACAAGACACTAGTATGAGAAAGTCTGAGAAGATAGATTTAGATGAGAATGACAGTGAATGTGGAAAGATGAGGCTTATAGCTACAAGGGAGAGAACGGAGATTGACTCTCCCTCGCCACTTCGGACTTTGTTAATTGCTAAAGACTCACCACCTCTGACTACCATAAAGGAGATAAGGTTTCACTAACAGTCCACAGACACAACTATACAGATAAGCATATACATACAGTATAGTTATAGAGACTGATCCAGTATGCAGTTTATAGTCTATTTACACAACAAAATCAGATAACACAGTAAAAATCAATAATGTGCGAGGTCGCACAAACCTGAAACAGAACCAAAACAATTTAAAATGACATACAAAATGTAAACCCACAATGTCACCCTCCCCTTCAACCTGCAGGGAAGAAAGTAAAGGATTAAACAAAAGAATTTACTCGGTGGGGTCTCTAACTTTAGTGCCACCACTCCTAACTATCCTATGATAACTTATTAAAATATAACACCACTGTCCGACTGCAAACGTAAATACCAGCCTACACAAATCTGAATGAACTTTCTAAAGTCCTACACCGCTAATCACAAACACTGATCCCTAACGTACTTCTTCAGTGCAACCTCATAGGCTGTCCTCTGCTCTGACTATCTAACTTTATAACTTCCGTCACTCCTCTGTTTCTGTTCAGTGTCTGACTCTATAATTTCTGTCTCTCCTCTCTAGAGCATTCGGAAGGAATGTTGATCCTATCTCCCTCCACGACTAATGCTGCTGATGACTTGGGTTTTAGAACTAGGTACTTGACTCGGAATGAAGATGCTTCACTGCTGACGAAACTTAATTCAAATGCCCGGTTACCCCTCTTCGGGTTTAGGACCATCAGCTTTATTATGGCCGAATTTACACAAAACCAACCTTCTGGCCATGTGCCTCTTTGGAGTGGTATAACAAGCTAAGAGCTCTGGATTTTAAAGAGGCACCCGTTCCCGCTGAAGCATGGGGCTTCACTGCATGAGAACTGCTATCTTTTTCTGGTGCAGACGTACTTGGCGCCGGTAAATACCGCGTCACCAATTTTCTTTCACCTCTGGCGATGCCTCAACCCTTCTACTCCTGAGAATGGCCGAATATCTTGGCAAGTTGTAAGGCAATTTTGCACCCCTCCCTGTGTGCCATGAAAAATGCTGTAAACAAAGAAATAACAACTAATGTACAACAACTTCAAAATAATCTCATCTCTAACACATAAACCCCCTAAATACCTCTCTCGTCTTCCACAACACAAATCTAAGCACACGCGATAACCAAATATTTACGCCCCAAAAATCAGACTACCCTACACTTTACTTCTCTTTTCTCTCCCCCGCTTCAACACTGTCTGTTAGGTAAACCCAGACGCAGCTGACCTAATCTGTTACGTTAATCTAGCCTCAGGCGTCAAAACATTTACTACGTTGAAGCGAAACAGACTCCAGTAAAAATTCCTAGGCCCTACTTTTACGACTAACCCGGGGTGTTTATCAATTTTTCACAATATAAACACACCGTTGCTACACCAACTCAGTAATACAAAGTACACCCCTGTCTAGTGACTACACACAAATTAATACGTAATTAAATAAAATTACACAAATATGCTCGCATATATTACACTGCATATATCATAAACAAAATGCGGTTATACGGCTGTTATAATTACATTTTACAAAACACTCGTTATCTTAGCGCTTAACCTTACACAGTTAATATCTCAACAAGCCTTTACACAATCATAGATACTACTAGCTTATCATAGAAAAATTATATGCACAACTTACATTTACATTATTTCTCTAAGATAGCAATTGATGGCACTTCAAGCTAAATTCACTTTAATTAAGTCCCAGAAGAAAAACTTTACTTTAACCTGCTAAGATCTTACAGAACTATTTCCTACGCCAATAAAGTTATGGACATACCCAATTACCGAATATCTCTCGTTTGAGCAAGCGATAATGACGTTGATTCACGGCTGATATTTCTGGAGACAAAGAGAGCGCTACTAGAATTTCTCTGTTATTTATAATTGGAATACCCACGCTAAGACCTACACCATACGTCATCGCGTCGCGTCCCTCTGGAGCCTCCGTGAACCACTAATTTTGCCGGAATTAGTTAATAACTGACCCCGACCAATCAAATCGTAAAATAATTCATGACTCATGTTTATGTTATGCACGTGCAACGAATTGCGTCATGTTAGATAAGATTTACAGACCGTTCGCGTTAGCAAAATTAAATTTGATTGGTTATAGCGTTATGTCTACGAAGCTGGGTCGTGCTTTTGCCCCATCCCCCGTTAACCCGGGTGGGTGTTCCTAACGTCTGTAAATTCTACCCAACCCCCATTTAAACATAGAATGTACGGGAGTACGGAATTATCTCCTAATGTCGGGAGATATTGCCCAGCCCTCTAATAAAACTACGCGCTCACTGCTTACTAAAATAAAATGAATGCAATTATATTACAAATAAAAGAAGACTGGTGCGAATCTTAAAAATTAAACTCCCCAGTAAAATCCCCTCATAAAACGCAAATAATTTCCTAGAGAACAAGAATAATCTCAAATAATTATATGGAGAAGAAGAATGGAGCCTGTGGAAAATAAAATCACAGTAACTTCTCACACCCCCGAAATATGTTTTGATGGCACGAGGTTGGGCACTTGGACAAAGAGATAAAGCTGTTACCCATGCAGTATGCCCCTGCTGGCATAGTCAGAGGAATGGACTGGCCTTTACAGTCTGACACCAGTAGCAACAACCTGTCATCAGTAGGACCACCGTAGCAATGACCTGTCATCAACCAACACCTTTTATGGTGTCTGAAAGATCTGCACCCGGGGCGGCTCCACCCAGGAGATATATATATATACACATACACACATACATTTTAATAATTAGGTGAAAAACCTGCACAGAAAGTATGTTCGGCTGTACAAATCTAAAAAAAAACACAAAAAAAACCAGTACTAATTGGTATGTATGCATATGTGTGGGCAGAGGTTGACAAATGCAAGCTATGAGGCTGTCTGGGCAACTAAATTATTTGTTATACTAGTGCCACAAATTATCAGCATTATTACTTGATGGTGATCTTTCTTTACATGGGAATGTATAAACATTAATCATGTGCAGTTTTGTCACAGACTTACCCATGTTCTGTTAAATTCTGATATATATACTACTGGACAAAAGTTAAGGACCGCCATTCAGTTTAGACAAGGTTTATATAATTCTTCGTGAGCAGGGTTGATTTTCCAAATGTCCGGTAGCTTGAAATCTCTCAAGAAGTCTCTGAATTGTAGAGTGGGACACTGCTAAATGTCTTGCAACATGACGAACAGATTGACCATCCTGAATCCATGCCATGGCTCGACCACGGTCTACAGTGCTGAGACTTCTCCTTGGTGAATTACGAGGTGTGTTCAAATGAAACTCGTCCCAGTGGATTTATAACAAATATATGTAAGGTACATCAGCAGGAGTAGTAGAATTAAATACAGCAATTGTTATGAAGCAAGTACCCACTGGGGTTCTTTAGAAATAGTCACCATAGGCATTCAGACACGCATCCCACTGCTTGGGTAGACGGCGGATGCCGTCCCAGAAAAATGACTTTGGTTGCTTATTGAACCATTTGGTCACCGAGGCCCTGACGTCTGCATCGGAGTCGAATCGTTGTCCCTTTAGAGATTTTTTTAAAGGTCCGAACAAATGAAAGTCACATGGTGACAGATCGGGGCTGTAGGCTGGGTGTGGCAGAACTTCCCACCTTGTCCTTGCTAACGCTTCCTGCACAATGTTCGCAACATGTGGACGAGCATTGTCGTGCAACAGAATCACACCACGCGAAAGCATGCCGGGTCGTTTATTCTTGATGGCTGTATGCAGGTTGTCTAGTGTGTCTTTGTAGCGGATGGCATTGATGTTCACGCCAGGCTCTTTAAAGTCTACCAATAGAAGTCATTCATGGTAAAAAAAATGCGGTCAGCATAACCTTACCGGCGGAAATCTGTGACTTGAATTTTTTGGGTTTTGGATATCCGGGATGTTTCCATTGCATGCTCGTTGATTTGCTGCACGGCTCAAAGTGGTGGCACCACGACTCATCGCCTGCCACTATGCGCAACAGAAATGCATCACCCTCCTCTTCGTAACGCAGCAGGTGGTTCAAACTCCACCCCATGCGTTCTTCCTTATGGTGATCGGTCAGCATCCGTGGGACCCATTGTGAACACACCTTTCGATACTTCAGTTTCTTCCTAACCACCATTTGAACTGTCCCAAGAGACACTGCGAAATCCTCTGCTAGTGAACGTATGCTCCGACGATGGTCCACCCATATTGCTGCATCAATCTCGGTGATGGCTTCTTCTTTCGCAACAATATGCACCTGACCTGGCCATGGAAGATCTTTCGTTAACTGACGTCCTTCTCGAAACATTCGTGCACAGTATTTCACTGTAGTCTTAGACACACTTTTATCACCATACACTGCTTTCATTCGGCGATGAATGTCGACTGGTCGACATCCTTCGGCTGTTAGGAACTGAATCACTGCTCGCTGATCGACCTTGGGCGGATTCCTTATCACACCGGCCATTATTTTAACGGTCTGCAGCACAACCAATGAATACTAGGAGAATGAACACTTACACACTTGTACATTAGTATGTGCTTATTACATCAGATGTGACGTCATCATGCTCCTCCCACGAGTGTCCACTTGGCGCAGCACGGTCGGGTTTCATTTGAACACGCCTCGTAATATGACACAAATATAAAGGTATGTTATAAGGCACTCGGAAATGTTCTCCTTGGGGGCATGGCTAATGCAGTGATCATTTTGACCACTTGTCATACTGATTTATTGCATACCAACGGTGAGCACTCTTTACCGATGATCATTTTCCACGTGCATTCAAATTCAACTCACTTTTTCACCTTTTGAACTAGTGGGGCATGTTGCAAAAACCATGAGTTTTTGCAGCAACAATGGCAATTTTCACGTGCGGGTTAAAGTGACCCAGTGTTTGGACATTTTAAAAAAATTAACCTAGTGCACACAGAAATGTATACACATTTCTCTGAGCTCAGTTTTAATGACATTTTCACTTGTCTTTACAGTTTGCCAATCAATTATATAAACCTTGTCTAAACTGAATGGTGGCCCTTAACTTTTGTCCAGTAGTATAGATGGCCATTCATCAACTGTCATTTTTAACTACTATTACAAAGCGTAGAATTTTTTAAGATCTGTGCAGTATGATCTTTGTTAACTATAGGAATGTTGTGATTGGCTGAAATGGTGCATGGAAAATTTCAACAACCAGTAATGTTTCTTTTCACATTATAGATAGCAGATACAGGAGTTCAGTCTTTTGTAGGAATATTCAAGTTGTTTGTATGCATGATTAACTTGAGATACTTCAGGGTCACTATTCTCTGTTGTTATCTTTGTACTTGGGTGGTTGACTAAGTATAAACTGTAATGTAATGTCTTTACTTCTCTTTGTAACCATTATATTTTGTTGTTTGGTGTAAAATTCTTCTTTCACAGAATCCTCTTTGTCATTAGTTGATGTGTTTAGATTGGATAATATTTTAACTTTATTTTCCTCTTGGCTGTTCAAATATTGCAGTTATTATTGTGGGCCCCATTACCTTCATTCTATGAGTGCCTTCTGTGCTTCCTTTGATAGCATTAAAGCTATACCTTCACTGTCAGATACATTTGCTTTCTTCATTTCCTGAGGCTAGCACTATTTCTCCCTTGTTCACTTTTTTCATTTCCGTTCCCTTCCATCTTGTTTCACTTTATAGCTCTCTAACATTATAGAATCTCAATTAGGAGATTCTCCTAGGTCAGTGGATGTGTGTCTTCAGTCTATACTGCTTTCAACTTTGAAGCCAAATGACTTGTAAAATCTAACAGGCATGACATCTTTATGGGTATCTCTGATAGACGGATATATTTTAAATTGTACTTCTTCCCCCCTCACTTAGGACTTAACCTTTGCTGTGGATGTTAGTAGTCTCTTTCAAAGCTTCAATAACAGGAGTGTATCTACTTCTTGAGACATCTAAGCTTGTACCAGTTGTTTATATTAAATCTCCTGTTACAAGCTAGAATCTGTTGTTGTTCAACAGCTGAGCACAGTGAAATATTCTGTCAGCTGTATGGGACATCATCTCTTGTAAGCCTTACCTTCTTTAGCTCAGCCCTTCAGGCCACTCTTATTCTGTCAGCTGTATGGGACATCATCTCTTGTAAGCCTTACCTTCTTTAGCTCAGCCCTTCAGGCCACTCTTATTCTGTCAGCTGTATGGGACATCATCTCTTGTAAGCCTTACCTTCTTTAGCTCAGCCCTTCAGGCCTCTCTTATTCTGTCAGCTGTATGGGACATCATCTCTTGTAAGCCTTACCTTCTTTAGCTCAGCCCTTCAGGCCCCTCTTATTCTGTCAGCTGTATGGGACATCATCTTTTGTAAGCCTTACCTTCTTTAGCTCAGCCCTTCAGGCCCCTCTTATTCTGTCAGCTGTATGGGACATCATCTCTTGTAAGAGCCTTGACCTTCTTTAGCTCAGCCCTTCAGGCCCCTCTTATTCTGTCAGCTGTATGGGACATCATCTCTTGTAAGCCTTACCTTCTTTAGCTCAGCCCTTCAGGCCCCTCTTATTCTGTCAGCTGTATGGGACATCATCTCTTGTAAGCCTTACCTTCTTTAGCTCAGCCCTTCAGGCCCCTCTTATTCTGTCAGCTGTATGGGACATCATCTCTTGTAAGCCTTACCTTCTTTAGCTCAGCCTTTCAGGCCACTGTTATTCTGTCAGCTGTATGGGTCATCATCTCTTGTAAGCCTTACCTTCTTTAGCTCAGCCCTTCAGGCCACTCTTATTCTGTCAGCTGTATGGGACATCATCTCTTGTAAGCCTTACCTTCTTTAGCTCAGCCCTTCAGGCCACTCTTATTCTGTCAGCTGTATGGGACATCATCTCTTGTAAGCCTTACCTTCTTTAGCTCAGCTCTTCAGGCCTCTCTTATTCTGTCAGCTGTATGGGACATCATCTCTTGTAAGTCTTACCTTCTTTAGCTCAGCCCTTCAGGCCCCTCTTATTCTGTCAGCTGTATGGGACATCATCTCTTGTAAGCCTTACCTTCTTTAGCTCAGCCCTTCAGGCCTCTCTTATTCTGTCAGCTGTATGGGACATCATCTCTTGTAAGCCTTACCTTCTTTAGCTCAGCCCTTCAGGCCTCTCTTATTCTGTCAGCTGTATGGGACATCATCTCTTGTAAGCCTTACCTTCTTTAGCTCAGCCCTTCAGGCCACTCTTATTCTGTCAGCTGTATGGGACATCATCTCTTGTAAGCCTTACCTTCTTTAGCTCAGCCCTTCAGGCCCCTCTTATTCTGTCAGCTGTATGGGACATCATCTCTTGTAAGCCTTACCTTCTTTAGCTCAGCCCTTCAGGCTTCTTTATTATTGTCAGCTGTATGGGACATCATCTCTTGTAAGCCTTACCTTCTTTAGCTCAGCCCTTCAGGCCCCTCTTATTCTGTCAGCTGTATGGGACATCATCTCTTGTAAGCCTTACCTTCTTTAGCTCAGCCCTTCAGGCCACTCTTATTCTGTCAGCCGTATGGGACATCATCTCTTGTAAGAGCCTTGACCTTCTTTAGCTCAGCCCTTCAGGCCCCTCTTATTGTGTCTTTCTCTTTGACCAGTATTTTTCAGGTTTTCCTTAGTTTCCTCACTCTTCTCTTCCCTTGTCAGTTCCAGTTGAACCCAGTTATGTCTGGTTATAATGATTGGTTATTTACTGAGCGTCTGTCTTATCCGTTTCCACATTTTCTCTGTAATCTTCAGCTGTGTTGACTTTTGTTTGAGTCTCTGCTGTGAGTTTGTGTTTGTTATTTTACATCTAGCCATTTGGAAGGATGGGTGTAAAAGAGGCCTATGTTGATGAATGTCTGAAGTTTCTGCATGATATTCTTGATATACTTGCCATGAATTCCACCTGGAGAAAAGATGTATTGTTTCATATACCGGTATGTCTGTGAGAGTTGATATCAGTTTTGCTAATCCCAGGATTAACATCCTCAATTATTCCTCTTTGTCATTGTTACTTCCAAAATACGCATTTGTCTTAGTCATATGACCATTTATATTTACGTGGTATTTCTGTCTCTCATTTAATTTTCTGTGTTTACATTGATATGTCCCATGTTGTTGCTGCTTGTACTATTAATCTATTTGTCTTGTGCATATCTTGTTGTTAATTACAGATAGTTATCAGAAAATCCTCATTGGTTGCATCTTCATAACTGTCAAGATCAAAATATGTCAGATTGATAGAAATAAATAGCATTAATAGGTCAGTGATAGACATTGACAAGATGTGAAAGAAAGGGTGATACTAGACAACACAACAGTAAGACAAGTAATAGGAACTCTGAGATTCAATCTGCACCTTTCTTAATGGTGCCATAATTGCCTCACTGTGAAAGTGACCACGTCATGACAGACAACCAGCTGATCACCCCAATAAGTGGCAGCAACCTCACCCAGCCTGGGACCACTCCAGTTTTACCGTGTACCCCAGCCAGAGTTGATAAAATAAGGAGATAGAATGAAGATGATAAAAGTGCTCAACTTTCTGTAAACAAAGTTGTGTCGTCATGTTATTTCTGTGACAGAAGTTGAGCATATATTCTAAAGGATTTTGAAGGATTGATTTAGTGAGTAGACATAAGCTTTTATCCAGTTTTACAAGTAAGCTTTCATGAGACAATTGATAGTGTCTGGACCATGATAGAGTCAGGACTCAGATTAAAATGTGCTCATCTTATGTCAATGTAAATTTTCTTTGTTTATATTCTTTCTTTCTTTGATCCTTAGCCGCCGACCGTCAAAGCCGTCAGTGGCCATCACGCCTGGTGGCGTCTTGTAGGGCAACAACAAATTGATTCCACTTTGCTTGGTTGGCGGCCATCCTTCGTACAGTGCCCCAACTCTGGTTCATTCTTTGCATCTCAGCCTCCACAGTCCTCCGCCAAGTTGTTTTTGGTCAGCCTCTCTTTCGTTTTCCTTCAGGGGTCCATAGCATAGCTGTTCTTGTGATGGCATCAGGGTCTCTTCTGAGGACATGGCCAACCCAGCTCCAGCGTCTGCCAGCTATGATGGTGTGCATGTCCTCTTACTTGCTCCGAGTAAGCAGATCTTGGTTGGTGATGGTATTCAGCTAAAAGATTTGGAGAATTTTTCTTAGGCATGTTGTGTGAAAAGAGGGCAATTTCGACATTTCCTTCTCTGTGACTCTCCAGCTCTCCGCGCCATAGAGAAACATAGAAAGCACACAGCTCTGATATAATCCTAATTTTGTGCTTGTGCTGTACTGAGAGGACTTCCAGATGTTGTTTAGACTAAAAAAGGCTGTTCTTGCTTTGTTCATATTTATATTAGACAGTTGTTAATGAATGTTTAGAGATATTCATTGATGTTTAAAGAGTTGTTTATACAGGTTGCTCTTTATCTGTCTCTGTTTTTAGTGCTGTAGCTTACTCCATGGTAATGGGTATTCTCTTGTCTCTCGGATGGCAGATCACAGGACGAATACCGAATGGAAGGGTAGGACACTTGTCTGTCTCTAGCTATAGTCTGTGTACCACATTCTTTGAAGACACCTCTGCAGCAATCTAACTGTAAAACTTCACACAGACGTTCTCATGATCTGAAACATGTCACTCAGGCTGTAGGTTTCTTTGGAAAAAAAAAAGTATAATTCTCTGACAGCTTCACTCTGCTAAAATAATTCTCTGACAGCTTCACTCTACTAAAATAATTATCTGACAGCTTCACTCTGCTCAAATACTTCTCTGACAGCTTCACTCTGCTAAAATAATTCTCTGACAGCTTCACTCTGCTCAAATAATTCTCTGACAGCTTCACTCTGCTCAAATAATTCTCTGACAGCTTCACTCTGCTAAAATAATTCTCTCACAGCACTCTGCTCAAATAATTCTCTCACAGCTTCACTCTGCTCAAATAATTCTCTGACAGCTTCACTATGCTCAAATAATTATCTCACAGCTTCACTCTGCTCAAATAATTCTCTGACAGCTTCACTCTGCTCAAATAATTCTCTGACAGCTTCACTCTGCTCAAATAATTCTCTGACAGCTTCACTCTGCTCAAATAATTCTCTGACAGCTTCACTCTGCTCAAATAATTCTCTATCAGCTTCACTCTGCTCAAATAATTCTCTGACAGCTTCACTCTGCTCAAATAATTCTCTCACAGCTTCACTCTGCTCAAATAATTCTCTGACAGCTTCACTCTGCTCAAATAATTCTCTGACAGCTTCACTCTGCTCAAATAATTCTCTGACAGCTTCACTCTGCTCAAATAATTCTCTGACAGCTTCACTCTGCTCAAATAATTCTCTGACAGCTTCACTCTGCTCAAATAATTCTCTGACAGCTTCACTCTGCTCAAATAATTCTCTGACAGCTTCACTCTGCTCAAATAATTCCCTGAAAAAATAACTTGTCATTACTTGAAACCTCACTTACGAAAAATATTCTCTGAAAACTAAAATCATATCATCACTTGAAAACCTCACTTAACAGTAATATTGCCTGAAAACTTCACTTAATTAGTGTCATTAGTTAAAAACATCACTTAACAAAATATTACCTACGGTATGTAGTTGTGTGAAAACTTTACTTTAGAAGAATATTTTCTGAAAACTTTACTCATGTCATTACTTGAAAACTAAATTTTACTTAAGAAGGTTTTCTGAAAACTTTACTCATGTCATTACTTGAAAACTAAATTTTACTTAAGAAAGTTTTCTGAAAACTCTGTTCATGTGATTACTTCAAGAAACAAGAAGAATGACTTATACAGCAGATCTGACAGTTTTGTTCCACATATTTTATGTTTTTGTTTCCAGCTTTTAGATTTAGAGGCCATGTTGGCTGGGGCACCTGATACTTTTGTCATGGTGGTTAAAAATTGGCTGTCAATCAAAAAGTGAGTTTATTATTCTGTCAGTACTTCATGTAGTGCCATTCTGTTCTTTATATTTTATCTGAAATATGCTTAATACTAATACAGTCCTACATTTAAACTGTACAACTTACACTGTTAAATATGCCGATATGTGTAACATAAAATATGATGCCACATATGAAACATACACTGTCTGTCATACAATCTTGTCTGTTGTGCATTATGGTGTGCCATATGTAACATAGAACGTAGTCTGACATATTGTACAACATGATTTCTTATCTATACCATATAATGTACATTTTCATACAGTATCACATACTGTATGACATGGTTTCTTATGTGTACTATATAACGTACATTGTCATACAGTATCACATACTGTACAACATGGTTTCTTATCTATACCATATATCGTACATTGTCATACGGTATAACATAAAGTACAACAGTGTTTATTATCTATACCATATATCATACATTGTCATACAGTATCACATATTGTACAATATGGTTTCTTATCTATACCATATATCGTACATTGTCATACAGTATCACATACTGTACAATATTGTTTCTTATCTATACCATATGTGGCAGTTTTACTACCACCTAAGTCTGATGAGTTCTCACTATATCATCATCTGGCAATAATAAAATGATAGCTTCGAATTCAAAATACCGGAAGGGGCATAATAATTAGCTATTAAATGATTGGTCGCTTTCTGAAAACTTTACTCATGTCATTACTTGAAAACTAAATTTTACTTAAGAAGGTTTTCTGAAAACTTTACTCATGTCATTACTTGAAAACTAAATTTTACTTAAGAAGGTTTTCTGAAAACTTTACTCATGTCATTACTTGAAGAAACAAGAAAAATAACTTATACAAACATCATGTCAGTGCCAGATCTGACAGTTTTGTTCCACATATTTCGCCATTGATTAAAACGACTAAAAACTAAATCTTTTGAATAGAAGGCTGAAATCTATCAGACTCGCCTGGGGCCACATCGAACGATAGCTGCATTGTTTATTTGGGAACAGTACGATTCGAGCATAATTCTGTATATCTCCACATAAGACTTAAATTTGACAGGCCATGATTTAACTTCGCAAGACGATAACCGGTAAATTAGACAGCCGGTGTTTTCTTTTCAACCTGATTCAATTAACAAGGCGTTGTTGTGAAATGAAAGAACGAAAAAGGAAAGGAGTAACCTTATATTCTTTTGATTCGCGGAAAATCTAAAATTGATGACTTCAGAGACTAGAAACCATCAGACTGACACTGCTATATTTCCATGAACACTGTTGTGTAATGGCTAGCAAGGAATGTTGTATGCAGGGCAGTTAGGTTCTGGCTTGGTGAGTATGTCTTCAATCGTTGCTGATGTTTACGCGAATGCTAGGTTGAGTAGACGAAGGGTTAGCATCATACTTTTCACCTGAACACAGCCACACAGTATCGTTCTTAGCTCGTACAACAGTGTTAATGATTAATCAATGAGTTGGTGAAGACTAGTCCACATCCAAATTTATTCACAGTAGCTCCAACAATAATTCAGCATAAATAACATTAAGTAGATTGCATTCATTAAGGTCCAGTGTCAGTCCATCGTGGTAAACAATGTAAGAGGCATACAATTCATAAATCTCAATTCTGGCCGTACGAGACTAGCGTTCCGGTTAAAGCAAGCCATGAACGAAGTATGGCGGCAAATGTAAATATATGCTGACGATCGAAAATGTTTACCTCAAAATACAGTCACAATGCTTCCCATGGAAGCTGTAACCCTTGACGGCTCATAAACACATCTTATACAATCGTGGCGACCAAATCTCATTACAAGCCACTGAGAAAATATATAGAATAACACATTCACCACGGGAACACAACCATGGCATGTCCCGTCAGGGCTGTTTACCTTTTATCAATCGCACGGGAAACTGACCGCTCGGCTGTGCATGGGCAGACGATACATACGTCACGTTATATATTTATAGCTAATGCAGACAGCTGTATTTCATCAAAGGATTGACATACGCCTGTGCGCAAAAGCCGTACACAACAAACACCATTTCTTGTATAATGCAACCTGTGCACCTTTTGCGAAAATAAAGCAAAAGAGAAAATTAAAAAGAAAAGAAACTCAACCTAGGAATTATTCTTCGATGGCTTCATATTTGTCCTTCATTGTTTAAAATTGGAGTTTGTTAAACATGGTTTTATTCTGGAACTTACCAGTTACTGTTCTACAACTAAATAGATCGAAAAGAATATCTTGTCAACGCTAATTCGCTAGACGTGAACATTATGTCCCTGAAGCCAACTTGTATAGTTACAAATTCAACAGAAAACAACAAGGGGAATAAAATTAGGGCCCTCGAGTCAGACAACATGAACTACTAAGGTCAAGTAAACAATCATATTGCCACTAGTACACACAGCCCTGGATATAAGTGTTTAGCTATGTCTGGAAACATAGGCTAATCAGCCTTGGCATCTGCCGAACACGTAAAGATCGTCCAGTTACACATATTCCTAGGTTCAAGTCCCAGTTGAGGGAATATAATTTATGAAGATTTTTTTCAGAACCAGTGGTCCTAATGATGTCATACTCCCCCCCTGGTCTCCTGGGTAGTGAGATCGGATGCCTAGCCTTCTCGAATAAGGGTGAAAAAATTAGGAGGTCCCGTGTGCAAGTTGTGCACGTTAAAAATCCCACAGCAGATGGAGTAGACCTACCAGGCCGCTGTCCTGGCAAAATTTAAAAATGTGAAACCTGCCCACCACAGAATGTGTAATTCCTATATACACACATAGGAATTCTTGCCGGTGCTACGGAGTTCGTACACTGAGCTGAGATCCTCCTTTTGTGATCTAAGGGAGGAGATCAGAGCAATGATGGAGTTGTCCGTGTGCTATGAAGATAGTCCTTAAAACTAAACCAAAACCATATATCATACATTGTCGTACAGTATCACATATTGTACAACATGGTTCCTTATCTATACCATATATCATACATTGTCATACAGTATCACATACCATATATCATACATTGTCATACAGTATCACATATTGTACAACATGGTTCCTTATCTATACCATATATCATACATTGTCATACAGTATCACATATTGTACAACATGGTGTCTTGTCAGTACCATACAACATATACTGTCATACAGTCTCATTCATATTTAACACTCACACTTAATGTCCTGTGCTACCAGCTCCATATTGACATAATAAAGGGAAAATCACTGAGCTACAGAAACCAACCAGTCATCTTAACACCAGTATCCTAGAGCTTGACCTAACTATCACACAGAAAAAGTAGTTATTAAGTGTAGGGGAAAACACAGAAGTTGTAAAATCAACTGAAAACTTGGCGGTATGTTTGCCATGGAAGGTTAGAGAGAAAGATCAGAATGAGAGTTCAGCTAGCAAGTAACGACACCTACCAGCTAATCCCAATTTGTAAGCATCTGAATATCCAAATGATGGCAAAGAAACACATAAATAAACAATATTGATACCAGAATTGTGTTGTCAGTTCCAGACCTTGACGTTAACCAAACAACAACAACAACAAGGAAAGATCCTGATATCTGAAATTAAATGTCTCAGAGAATCATCATCATCATCAGCTGCCATCTCCACAACGAAGGTTGGCTGTAATGGATCTCCAATGTCTTCTGTCTCTTGTCTTGGTGGTGCACTCTGATAGACTCTTTCCTGTCCATCTCTTGATGTTATCTTCCCACTTATAGCGCTGTCTTCCCCTTGCACGTTTGCCTTCAACTCTCCTTTCTATTATGGTCTTCTGCAAGGTGTTATGCCTTTTTATGTGGCCAAAGTATTTTAGCTGCCGAACTTTGACCTCCCTCATTAGTTTTCTTTTCATACCTAGATTTTCTAGGACCTCCTTATTTGTTTTCTTCTCTTTCCATGAGATGCGCCCCATTCTTCTATACATCCACATCTCAAGAGTCTCAATTCGTTCTTCCAATTGCTTATTCATTGTCCATGTTTCTACACCATACAGTAGTGCAGAATATATATAACACTTTATGATTCTCAGTTTTAATTTGTGAGAACACTGTTTAGATGTCAGTATATGTTTCATGTTGTTGAATGTAGCTTTGGCCATTCCTATTCTCTTCTTGATTTCTGTTTCATGTCTGCCATCTTCTGTTATTATATGACCAAGATATGAGTAGCTCTTGACTTGTTCCAGGATTTCCCCATTTATGCTTATCTTTAATGTGGGCTTATCGTCTGTTTTGCTAATTATAAAAATTATCGTAGTTTTTGTTTTCTCAATATTAATATTCAATCTATATTCATGACTTATACTGTTCACTTGCTTCACTAGTTCTTGTAAATCCTGTTCACTTTCAGCTAACAACATGGTATCATCTGCATATCTAAGGTTGTTTAATGACCTTCCATTGATGGTCAGTCCTGGCATTTCCTTTATCTGTTGAAAATTTTTTCGGTGTATATATAGGCAGGGGGACAGCACACAACCTTGTCTGACACCTCTTTTTATGTCTATGTATGGTGAATAATTCCTTCCAGATCTTACTGTGGCAGTTTGCTCCCAATAAAGGTTACTGAGTATTCTTATGTCTTTTCCATCAATACCTATGTCTTTGAGGCATTCAATTATTTTCTCATGATGGACTCTGTCAAAAGCCTTCTTACAGTCAATGAAGCACATGTACATACTTTTCTGGACCTCTGTATATTTTTCTGCTAATATTCTTAGGGAAAGTATCGCCTCTCTTGTTCCGCTGTTCCATCTAAAACCAAAATGCTCTTCTTGGATTTCACTGTCTACCTTACTTTTTATTCTTTCCTGTATGATTTTGAGCAGTATTTTAATTGTGTCATTGTCGAGTATCCATATACATATTTTTCTAACTCCTTCTTTATCAACATTCCTACTCCTCTTTCATGTTTTTCTCCTCCTGAGTGTATAAGCATGTATCCAATAGTCTTGCCTCTGCCACTCCCAGTATATCAAGTTTCATGTCTGTTGCCTCTAATATAAGATTGTCCAGCTTTCCTTCTCCATTTAGAGTTCTAACGTTCCATGTTCCTATATTTAGGCTCCTCCTAATAGTTTTTAGGTGGTCTTTCTCAGAATGCTCCCTTTCAACAGAATTTGAGGAACACTCGTCATTATATACTTCCTTACTCATTAGAGGAGTTGCCTCTTCCCTGTTATTTTGTACAGTAGATTCTTCCCCAGGGGACAGAGAGTTCTCTACATATCTGTTCTTATCTTTTAGTTGTGATCTCATTACATTCTGTAGGACATACGTGGTAAGGCCCCAATCTCTTCCACGGTGGCTAGCCATTGTCTTTTTCTATGCCTGACACGCCTCTAGTGCGCCACACACTTTGCGGTTCCGCTTTGTGAGCTGTTGATCTTCTTAGATTCCTCTGCCTCACTCACCATCTCAGTCTTTGTGTACTAGGGATGAACATTCCCTTGAGTAAGATTACTCCTACTCCACTCATGTGGAGAATAGCGGCTAATAAAATGTGAAAAGATCTTATGAGACATGAAGAAACCAGGGCTGTGATGAAATCTCAGAGAATAGTTGTTGTGGACACCTAGTGAGCATGAATCCCAATCAACGAGGCATGGACTTGTGACCTCAGGGAATGAAAAAGACCAAGTATAAAAAGACAACCAAGATAAAGATGGATCTAGAGGGCATTGCCCTAAAGAGACAACATGACAGAAGTTGCAGTATGTGCACTAGTTAGGAATCCCAGAGTTCACAGCATAAGTAATAGAGACAAGTAGAAAAATAAAAAGACTTTAGAATTGTTTACTATCAGGTACCAGATGGCAGATGCTTAATTGAAGTGAATGAAAGAATTGCAATGACAAACAGCTTTATGTAGTACAAAAACATTGTTAGCAACAAAAATTTATCAATGGCAATAAGCAAGATAGTATTATGATGCTGCACACCGGCTACATTACCCTGTGCTTGTGTCACCTGGACAATAAATGAATTGAAAGAAAGTTGGTTCCCGAAAAACGAATGTAGCTGATATCTTGGACAACCAGAAAATTGAATGAGGAAGTTCTCAGAGAAAAAATAAAGTCATCAGTTAATCAACATGATAAGGCTACACAGACAATCAGTGCTGTTTGGGGTAATGTTGTAAAAAGGGAAATATTAGAGAATCTAGTAACAACTGGTAAATTCTGCAGAAAGAGAGGAGTAGAAAGACAGAGAAATACCTTGACAAACTGGGAAGACATTAAAGACAACTATTTCAAGACACTAGAGACCATAACAAATGAAGAGACATGATCACCAATGCCAGCTGGGATGGCACTCAGTGAGTGATAGACATGGCACTCAGTGAGTGATGGACTTGATCCTCAAGCTTACAGGTGTTTGTTTGTCTGCTTGTCCTGGTATGAGACTACACAAATCTGTTATTGTTCATATCACTTGTCTCTCTGTACTATCCTTAGTTCTCATAGCTTTAATTTTCTTTCTTCCCCCAGAACCAATATACCGATGGCCGACTTGCCGCATGTTTGGGAATCATTTCCAACTGTCAGCAGTGTATTAGAAATTCTTGCTGTCAACATCACAGTGTGCTAACATGCTTTCCTGTCAACAACAAAGTGTGCTATGATTTCACGCTGTCAACATGGACACACGCACACAATCAGTTTCTGTTAATGTTTACTTGAATGTAGTAGTGGTTTACTCACAGCCAAGAATGTGTTCCCTTCCTCACACACAGACTAAAACAAAGCAGACAATTAAAGGAAAACAAACAGACAAAAAGTATAACCATAGTTTATGGATAAATGACTGATGACAATAATCCTAAGAAGAAATAAGTGAATGTACCAAATTGAAATGTAACATTATGTGGTCAGATAAGATACTGACATGTATTTTTAAGTCCAAGTTTATGTTTGGCATGAGCATTGATGTGTAACAAAGCTTACTTCCTACATTGTCAAGAGAAAGCAGATGTAGCCAGTTTTTTTTACCAAGATTTGTTAAATTACTTCAAACCAAAGAATTTTTTCATGATGCTGTGAAACAAAGAAACAGTGAAAAATGTAGACATGTTGTGTCTAAATCGTTGGCTGAGATGACTTTCACATTGTTCAAATTTTACAGCAGAAGCACACAAAAAAAAAAAAAGACTTCCCAAATTCTGTAAAACTCTTCTCCCGTAGAATTGCCAGCAAGTGTTCTTTAGTGGTAACCACACCATCATCAACCTCAACAGTTTTACTGTGAATGACATTTGTTTAGAGTGACTCACATCTGGTGTGTAGTTCAAAATAATGAAGTAATATCTTGCTTCTTCATCCCATTTCTATATATCTCCAGGACTTAGCCACCTGAAAGGTTTACCACGTCTGGGATAATTTTCCTGCAGAAGTGGCCATCTGATCCTGGGCAGAAACATGTCTCAGGTGTTGATGCATTAACATGGTGTATCTTTTCAAGCTGTTCTATTAGGCCTAAAACTTGACACTGTTTCCTGTAAAAAAAGCTTGTCTGAGGAGCCTTTGAAGGCCAGGTTATCAGCATCACAATCACCATCACCTTTCTGCACCCCCTGGAGCACTGGTCCTCAACAAAACCATATCAAGCCTTCTTGTCCTGTGCCATCCATTCAAGGTCTTTCTGCGTCTCCTTCTTCATGTTCATTATCTCCAGGAGTGTTTGTCTCAGCCGACATAATGTTTTTTATGTTTTGTTCCTTGTTAAATCCAGAACAGAGATATTATCTGTAAGTTGATTAAACTACCTTTATATTTCAAGTTGACTTAGTGTGGTTTTTTTTTTTTTAATTGTACTGTCAAGCTTCCTAAGGAGATCAATTTGCCACCCACATGCCAGATGTGTTACTTTAGGGGAATAGAAAAGGGAGGGTCTGGTACAGAGAATTGACAAGATGATTAGGAAAACTGAGCATTTGAAATGTTTACAGACACAGGGGCCATTCCTTCATCTGTTCCCTTATATAGGCTGTCTGGAGCTGAGATACTTTGAAAATGTACCTCCTAGTGTAGACAGCACTCTCAGTTTTGATCAGAGATAGTGATTAGTTCTAGATGTGTCTTAAAATGGCGTGTTTATTTTTGTTAGGTGCCAATTTAGCTAGGTGTATTTATCAAGAACACCTACTTGTTGCATAAGCTCTAAAGGGGATTAGAGTATAATAACACTGTACTATGTCATGCATGCTGTAGAAGTCATACAGGGAGGGTTGGTCATTGACCGGTTACTCCATCCTGTAGGAAAGAAACTTAAAGCCAAAAAAAAAACTAACTACAACATGAACTAGTTGGCCAACGATAACTCAATCTGGCCCATGCTAGATAGACTAGAGAATACATAAAGCTACATAGACGTAACCATAGTACAGAAAATCAGACTGATCATATATGCAAGACGTTTATATCACCATTATGTGACATAACAGTATGTAGAGGAGCAAATGTGGCATTGGGTCACCATCTTCTTTTTGCCGAAATAAAAATAAAACTCAGAAGATTTACAACAATACGTATCTACAAACAACAGTTTAATGTTGGATAACTTATCCCAGAAATGAAGAAACAAAAGAAAATTTACGGTTCATCCAAGAAGTACCAGTGGCTCAACAGCTAGAAGAAGAAGAGCAAATAGAGAAGACCATTGGCAGTAACAGAAGCTAACAGCAAAATATAAACAATCAATTGACCTTAATCTAAAATACAGCAATGGAAAAGTACATAGCAACATAACAGAACAAATGAAGAGATGGACGGAACATATGGAGGAATTTTTAAATAGACCAGCTCCTCAGAACCCCCTAAACATTCTTACATGAGAAGAGTTACAAGCTAACTGTAAGGGTAAAGGTAAAGGATCTCGTTACACGCCCATTGAGGCATATTGGGAATATGGTGTTAGGCCCATATTTTCTTTACCAACGGCACACAAGGGGTGATGTGGTCAGCATCACGCCGGCCGCCTTAACCTTCCCAGAATTGTTCTGGTACCCAATTCATGAGCCTGGGTCGACCCTGGAGCTGTTTGCAGTCTAAAAATATCCCACCTCAACTGGGGATCGAACCATGGACCACCGAGCTAGGAAGCCAGTGCACTAATCACTGCTCCCAAGCTAACTGTGACAAACCAAATAAAGAAAGCCACAAAGCTTGTAAGAGATGCAGCGGCGTACTAAAGGTATTTGGCACCAGGGGCAGATCATTACTAAGGCATCCCCCATAAAACTCACAAAAAAATACACTATGCTTGCAAGTAGACCTTTAGCACGCTGCGGGCCACATTGGGCCGAACGTAACCTATGTTCTCCATGCTGGAGGCCACATGTGTGGCCTTGCGGATATTATCGTTTCTAGTATTAGGACTTGTGTACACGTGATTTCAGCCCCGGATGTTAAGTTCTAATGTTATTTGCAAGAGAGTTAGCTTCCGTTTCCGATCTTAAAAAAGTGATGGCTGTATCCGCATTTATTTTTTGTAAATTTTTAAAATCGAAATGAATCGGGGCATCAACTCGCGGCCATTTTCGCTCTAATTTTATTGGATTCTGACGCCATGCGGTGGGGATGAGATTTTTGTCTTTATAAGCGCTGATATCGGTTCTCAGAATATGTTTGATGGCCGAGATGGAAACGAAAGTAAAATGGCATTTCTAGTATATATAATTTTAGGGGTTACGATTAGGAATATCGGAAAGGTTTAGGATTACGGCCGAACGTCACTGCTGGCTAGGGAGTTTGTTGCTTTGCTACTGATGATGGGTGTAACGAAAAGATCGTCATTTGATTTGTATTAGTCTATTGGTCAAATGACTTTTATTGAGATGCAAGGGATATGGACTCTTCGTTTGTTGGTCATTTAAAAAAAAAAATTTTTTAATTTTTAAATTAAAAAATTTTTTTTTTTAGGCCTAAATTTTTTTTCGTTTTTTTCCTCTTTCATTTCCTCACTTCCTATCACATCTAACATGTACACAAACAAATTTTATATCATCAGATTCATCATTCATTCATTTCTATACAATCTAAAAATTAGAGCAATTGACCAAAAAACAAAAAAACTATAGAATTTACAAGTCACCCACTATAAAAATGGGGCGTTGTGAAAAAGAATGCAGTGGTTGGGGAAGTTTTCTGAATTTTTATGCAGCGTGCTAAAGGTTAAACAATACAGTACTGTCATAACAGTCTCTGATGGCACCCCTCTCCTGGCTGTCACCCTTGGACTGCCCCCCTTTCTCCCCCCTTGTATGCCACTGAAGAGATGGACAAGTTGCTGGTCCAGGTAGCATTCCAGCAGAGGTCATCAAAGCCGGCATTGACACCTGAATGGAGATACTAGTCAAGTCTGGGAGAGAGAAGAAATACCAGCAGACCGGGAGGCAGGTATCTGATCAAGGTGTCACAAAAAAAGGGGGGGGGGGGAGATTTACAAGAGAGCAGAGAAAAAAAATTATAAATAATGTTACTATGTGTGCCTGGAAAAATATTAAACAGGATCATCTTTAAGAGATTTAATGGAAGAATTAGCAGGTTTTCGACAATACATCACATATGGACCCAGATAGTCAAACAGAATAATATGTGAAGCGGGTCAGAAAATACATAGGAAAGGGACATGGATCATGGTTATAAATGCAGCAGATGGTAACCAGATTGCACTAGGAGAGATACCCGTCCAACAAGTGGGCTCATGTACATATATCTTGGCAGCAATACAGGCAAACTTGGAGGACCAGAAAATGATATCAAAGAAAACACAACAGATGGTTTCATTGCTTTGGGAAATATGTGGTAATCACAAGAAATGAGAATCTTCAACACAAATGTCAAGTCAGTACTACTGTATGGCTCTGAAACATGGAGAACAAAAAATAAATAAAATCAATCAAAAAGTTACAAGCTTTCATAATTGAGTGGTTGCGCAGAATTAGAAGTTTTGAAATGGTGTGAGAATTCCACCACTGGTGGACTCATGGGAAGGACCAGGCAAACACTGGTGAAACAATAGGTGAGGGATTACTTCAGATAGGGCACACTGAGGAAACCATCACATAGCATCACAAGGCAGTCCTTATTCTGGAATCCTCGGGGTAAGATACATCAAGAGGAACCGAAAAAACATGGAGACGGGAAATGGAGATCGACATGAATGGGGATAAGAAGACATGTTTTTACATTGAACAGAGGGCATAGGTCAACAGGAAGGCTTGGCAAGAATGAGTTGAAAGCCTTTACTTCACAGGGTGCTCTCTCCAAACCTCCGATGTCTTGCGGGCAGTGTTAGGATGTGCAAGAACATGGACAGGAAGACTCCACAACTTCCCCACTGAAGACACGCCCACGGCGACCGTTGCCTCAATTGGCTGTGTGTGGTGTACCCGGAAACGGGGCCTCCCAGTACTGAGACACAGTTAATTCCCCGATGTCACTTATCGGTGCAGAGTTGAGAGAGATGGCTGAGCATCACAATCCCCCCTGTGTTGCAGCATGATGAGAACCCAGAATTGCACACTGAGCTTGGGGGGATCACTTGGGCACCAGACTTAATACTGGCTCTTGACTGGATGGCCGCATGCAGGAGATTTCTACAATGGGGGGTTGGCAGGTGGTGGGTAACTGGAAGTGGCTGTGTGCAGGACGTGAGGATTTCTTGGGTGAGCCCAGAACCAGAGCACAGCATTGTGCAAGCTCTGCATAGTTGGAGAGCCCCCTGGATGACGGGGAATGCACAGTGTGCTACCCCACCTGTCCCCAACTGCTAACTTAGAACCAGAAGTGGGGTCCTCTGTATGCGTGCCAGGCCAGGATAAAATGCCTGGGAAAGAGACTGGAGCTCAGAACTCCCTAACTCAAAGTTGCAGGATGGCAGGAAAGACAGGGCTATTTTGAAGATAATGCAACCATATTTTCACCATACGAGCTCGGACGCCGCCTCGGTAAACAAGGTCCGCGCAGAGCAGTGACACCCCCAGGCTGCTTGCGAATAGTCTACTACTGGGAACATAAACAGATTAGGGATGAGCCCACTCTCCCGTTGAACAGGTGCTAAAGTCATAGATACTGGGCCAGAAGGCGCACCGGAAACCACAGTATCACGCAACTCGCTTTTTTTTTTTTTTCTATGGAGAGTACACCGTCAAATAAATCTCGTACTGGTGCTCGCCCTGTGGAGCTCCACCAGGCAGGTGCAGTGCCGAGCTCTGAGCCTCGACAGAGCCCACCCTCAGCTACTGGAGGACCCTCTAGACCGTCTTGTGGAGTCAGCAGACGGCGGAGGAGAACTACTGACCAAAACAAAACAGAAAAAGAGAAACCCAGAGTGCCACTTGTCATGATGCACTGGAATGCAGAGGGAGTGAACAGCAAGCAGGCTGGATACAGCAAAAAGACAGAGCTGGAAAACATCTTGTATGAGAAGCAAGTCAGTGTTTGCTGTATCCAAGAGACTCACTTGAAAGCAGATCAAACCTTTAAAATAAGGGGATATCAATGCTTCAGATCCGACAGAAAAGATAGATGAAAAGGAGGAGTACTTACTCTTGTAAGGAATAACATTCCTGCACACGAAAGGAAAACCTTCATGGATGGAGCAGAATATCAGCTGTTGCAGATAAAGGTAGACAAGATGGAAATAGAACTCCTGAACTATTACTGTCCGAACAACAAACCCCTGAGTCTCAGCTCTATACAGGTACCAGCCACCAACTTTATAGCAGTTGGAGACTTTAATAGCCACTCCCAGAGCTGGGGCTATAACCATCTGGATCACAGAGGGGAAGAGGTTGAAACTTGGCAAGATGATCACTCCCTAATCCTAGTCAATAATGCCACAGATACTCCTACCTTCTACTCCAGAGGATGGCACACAACTTCAACACCAGATCTTGCCTTCTCCACACCAGATATAGCTGGATCTATTAGTAGAGAAGTAGGAGACCAATTAGGGGGAAGCGACCATCGCCCAATCTTTCTTACTGTCCAGAGTGCAACTCTCAGTACAGGCCCAGCCATTACAAGATGGAACTACAAAAAAGCCAACTGGGGTTTATTCAGGCATCAGGTGAACACGCTGCTGTCTACCCTCAAGGTACAGAACAGAGACATTAATGAAGTGGTAAAAGACTTCAACAGATGCATACTACAAGCTGCAAAAGAAACCATTCCCAAAGGATGCCGGCGTAACTACATACCATACTGGTCCAGCACACTCCAAGAACGTCAGGAAGCTATGGACAGGGCTAGAAAGGACGCAGAGTCTCAGCCTTCACTTGAAACTCACAACAAATGGAAAAAGGCTGTAGCAGAGTTTCAGAGAACAAAGCTAAAAGAAAAACGGAAAAGCTGGAGAACTAAAACGGCATCGCTGAACCTTGAGAAAGACGGCAGGAAACTTTGGAGATTAGTCAAGTCTCTAAATGAAGAGCATTCCTCACCTAGGCAGACTATCACATTGGATGAAGGTGGCAAACTTTTCAGAGGAAAACAAGCTGCAGACTTGTTTGCTAGAAGATACAGTTCAGAAAGCAACTTACCCATTAACATAGATCATCAGAGAGAGATAAGAAAAGAAATACTGGCAACCATGGGACAGACAGATACTCCTGCCCCAATGAGGGAACCCATCACACTAGGAGAACTACAGAAGGCTATTTCCAAGCTTAAGTTTCAAAAGTCACCCGGCCCAGACAAAATCAGCAACGAAATGCTAGTAAATCTGAGCTCAGCAGCAAAGACAAAACTGCTTGAGATATTCAACCACAGCTGGTTGAAAGGAACAGTACCCCAAGTATGGAGAGAAGCCATCACAATACCCATACTAAAGAAAGGGAAATGTAAGACCGAGGCTGCAAGTTACCGGCCAATCAGTCTCACAAGCTGTGTTGGGAAGACTATGGAGCGAATAGTCAACCACAGATTGAAATGGTATTTAGAGTCTGAGCAGATCCTGGTGCCGGAACAAGCTGGATTTAGAGAATGCTACAGTATAGAAGACCAAGTTACTTACTTGTCTCAAGCAATAGAAGATGCCTTCCAGGAGAAGAAAAAGGTCCTAACGATCTGGGTCGACTTCAAGCAGGCCTTTGACAAGGTGTGGAAAGATGGCCTCATTGCAAAACTTAGGAGAAGTGGAATCCAAGGCAACATGATGAAATGGATCCAGTCATACTTGCATAACAGGAGAACTAGAACTCTTGATGGTCTGCAGAGCAGAAAAGTGTTGCTCCATCAGGGGGTACCTCAAGGAGGAGTAATTTCCCCAACACTCTTCCTTGTTTACATCAATGACCTGGTGAAAGATCTCCCTGCAGGAGTTAAAGCTGCCTTATATGCAGATGACCTAGTACTCTGGTGCGCTGATGAAAATGTCACCACAGCAAATTATAGAATGCAGCGGGCAGCAGACATGCTAGTGTCATGGGCAGAGAAATGGCTTATCACAATAAACACAGACAAAACCTCCACAACACTGTTCTCCTCGCCCCCAAGGACAAATCAGCTAACATACACCTAGGGACAACCGTGATCAAGGAAGAAAGCTACCCCACCTATCTTGGGGTGACATTTGACCAAAGGCTTACATGGAATAAGCATATTGAAAACGCAGAAGGAAAGGCCCGAAGACGACTAGGCATACTCAGAAAATTAGCAGGTACCAACTGGGGAGCAAATGAACGAAATCTAAAGAAGATTTATAATGGAGTAATAAGACCACACTTAGAGTTTTAGCTCAGCAGCATGGTCATCAGCTGCTAACTCACATCTGCAGTCTTTGGACAAGGTGCAAAATCAAGCTCTCAGGCTCATTACAGGAGCCATGAAAACTACACCAATAACAGAGATGCAGAAGGTTGCTGGATTACAGACATTGTCCCATAGAAGAGACACAAAAAACCATGATCCAGATGGAAAAGTACAACAGTATGCCAATGCACCCAATGAAGGCAAGACTAGATGATCTGGCATTGGGACGTCTAAAGCGTAGCAGCTTTGTGCATCGGGGGGAAAAGACTTATAAGACAGCATCAAGAAGACCTATCCATGAAGACAACACCACTGAAGCCCACTCTATACCCTGTACCATGGGAGCAGGCCAGCAGTGCCCTCCAAATTAATACATCAGTCAGTGGTCTCACAAGTGGATGTGAGTATAATGATCTGCAAAAACGAACTGCTACATTGAGTATGATCAAGAAAGCTATCCCGATCAATCATGGATACATGCCTATACAGATGGATCAGCAACTAATGCTGTTAGGAATGGAGGTGCCGGTATCTTTATCTCATATCCTGACAACCACTATGAGACTAGGCACATTCCCACTGGTAAATTCTGTTCCAACTATACAGCTGAGGTTCAAGCTCTAGAGCAAGCTGCAAATATGATTTATAACACCAACTCTGACTGCCACCAGGTAGTCATCCTCACAGATGCACTGTCTGTCCTGCAAGCTCTCAAGGGTGGTAAACTCCCGCATCTGAGAAATGAACTAAACAAGGTAGCTGCCAAAAAGAGAACCATCCTTCAGTGGGTACCATCTCATTGTGGTGTACCCGGAAATGAAAAGGCAGATAAACTTGCAAAAAAGGGAGGAGAATGTGAACAAGAAGATAATGAAGTCACATACTTTGAGAAAAAAGAGAGCTATCCAGACTATCAGAAGAGAACAGAACCAACCCAAAGACGACTATCACACTCTCGACCGGCAGGGACAGATAACTATTTTTCGACTCAGGACAGGGCATAACAAACTGAATAAACACATGCACAAGCTACGATTGTCTGCTTCACCACTGTGCACATGTGGATTAAACGAACAAACTGCTGAGCATGTTCTACAGGACTGTCCTCTGTATGACCAGTTAAGAAAGATATACTGGCCCAATGACTCAACACTAAACTCAAAGCTATATGGAGTTAAAGAGGAACTTCAAACAACAGTCGAATTCATCATGAGAACTCGTCTGACGGTGTAATCATCAAAGATGCGATCGCAAGAAGAAGAAGACAGGGTGCTCAAAATTAATCATGCTGTAGAAATATGAAGATCTATCGAGAAACATAATATTCTTGGAAGTGTCATTTATTTGAGCAGTGCTACATACATTCACAGTCAGCACATAAATGGTGGACTTGTGTACATTGATCCATTTATTTGAGTAGTGCTGCATACATTCACATTCAGCACATAAATAGTGGACTTGTGTACATTGATCCATTTATTTGAGCAGTGCTACATACATTCACAGTCAGCACATAAATGGTGGACTTGTGTACATTGATCCATTTATTTGAGCAGTGCTACATACATTCACAGTCAGCACATAAATGGTGGACTTGTGTACATTGATCCATTTATTTGAGCAGTGCTGCATACATTCACAATCAGCACATAAATAGTGGACTTGTATACATTCACCAGTACCATGCTTACTCTGAGTATTGTTATTAGTTTTTATCATGTTTATTTTAAGTTCAGAGTGGCACCTTATGAAATTATTCAAGTTTTCCCAATGCTCCTGTTTTCTGTAATCACGCTAATTGTGACTTGTTTTCACATACCAGACAACACGTCAACATATGTTAACAATAAAACAAATAATCAAAAACAACTGTAATTAAGTATGTAATTAACTGTAATTAAGTATTAAGATTGGCTGAACACATGAGCACAGGCTAAAACAGGAAGAAGGCTCTTCATACACTTAACAGTCCCAAATAAGGAAGATGCTTTCAACCATATCGAACGAAGATACCAAACTAAAATTGTCAGATTGAGAACAGGTCACTCTACACTAAATGGCCACAGAAACAGAATATGTTCACAAAATATAGCAAAGTGTAGACACTGCCCAAACCCATTGGAGACAGTAGAACACCATCTACTACAGTGCCCTGCACTCCAGGGAATGAGACAACTACTACCACACAACCCATCCATAGACAATACACTTTATAGCAGCCCAGAACAACTTACACAAACTGCACAGTACCACATAATGGCATCAAGGTCACCAAGAGTTGACGCTCAGTGACAGTGGATCAAAGTCAAGTCAAGTCAACAATAAACACTGGATTTTGGCAACAAGTTAATGCAATACCAAGGGAAACACGTTGCATGTTTTTTATATAGCTCCATAAACCAATCCTTGAGCTGCATATCTTGCCAACATTGGTGGTGATTGTTCCACTGACTAACAGGTTTGCTGGCCCCACCTACTTATGGTTTGTCCCTATTTCAACCATGTCAACATTGATTTAGCTCTCCCTTACTTTAATACAAGTATAGTTGTCACTGGCCGAGAACAAAACCCTGGTAACACATTCACAAAATTAAATTAGTAGTAGCAGCCCCCTTCAGTAATAGCTGACTATAGGAATGTGCCCTTGAAGTGATTACCTTCAGTCATAACTGTCTGTAGGAGTGTGCCCTTGAAGTGATCACCTTCAGTCATAACTGACTATAGGAGTGTGCCCTTGAAGTGATCACCTTCAGTCATAACTGACTATAGGAGTGTGCCCTTGAAGTGATCACCTTCAGTCATAACTGTCTATAGGAGTGTGCCCTTGAAGTGATCACCTTCAGTCATAACTGTCTGTAGGAGTGTGCCCTTGAAGTGATAGCCTTCAGTCATAACTGACTATAGGAGTGTGCCCTTGAAGTGATAGCCTTCAGTCATAACTGACTATAGGAGTGTGCCCTTGAAGTGATTGCCTTCAGTCATTACTGACTATAGGAGTGTGCCCTTGAAGTGATAGCCTTCAGTCATAACTGACTATAGGAGTGTGCCCTTGAAGTGATAGCCTTCAGTCATAACTGACAATAGGAATGTACCCTTGAAGTGATAGCCTTTAGTCATAACTGACTATAGAAATGTGCCCTTGAAGTGATAGCCTTTAGTCATAACTGACTATGTAACCATGTCACCCAGTTATTATATCCTTATGGGACTGGGCACAGTAGTAATTTTCCTTTATATGTAATCGTGGTGCTTATTATGTGGCTGTATTGTAAGACTAGTCCCAAGGCATCAATTTTAAGTTACATGTAGCCGGGTCAATCAGTGTTTCAGTTTTATAAGTTATTTCTATGTGAGTGATTGTTTACTGGCTTTAAGCTCGCCAGAGATGGTTATTGCTCACAACCTATCTAGTTACTGTAGTTTGTTCCAGATTTCCTTCTATAGGTGGTATTTATGGAGAGCCTTAGTGGTTAGGTTTTAATTGAGAATAGAACAATGCATCCATACATTTTCGACAAGTTCAAATTCTTCAACAGCAGGGTTATTTCCAAAGAAAGTTTTATTCAACTGCCAACTGGCTCAAGGAGTTTATAACAAATAATTCATCAATATATCTTTGTACATCAGTCTATAATATGCGAAACCTGACGTTTCTTTTCTCATGAGTCAAATTATTCATTTCCATTCTATCCAAATATGTCCTGTAATATTTCTTTTAACCATTTGTCTCAATAAATCCTCTTTATAGATCTGTCTACAATATGTGAAGCCTGACGTTCTTTTCTCATATGTCAAAGTATTCAGTTCCATACCATCCAAATATGTCCTGTAATATTTCTTTTAACCATTGTCTCAATAAATTCTTCAATATTCTCCATTTTGTATATGGGCGACTTGTAGTGACGATATGATATGTGACATTTCAATTCGAGATAGTACTTACATGAATCAAAGCACAATAAAATACCTGTCCTAATGTGTACAACTACATATATATGGGCACAAAAATGTTGAATACTTCAACTAAGGGAGCCTGACAGTGGCGACGTCTTACTACATCGTTCTTCTTTTCAGGACTGCTCTTCTGAATATTTCTTGCCAGCAAACACACTGAGCTGAAGCTGGCTGTGTTTTCCCATTGGTTAAACATCACGTGATGTCACTATCTATAACCTGCATTCTTAATATTACTATGACGACTGCTGGGTAAGTCAGCGTGCCTAATGTCAAAACGCTGACCTAGTCAAAGACCACCGTTCATTTCCCTCCTCTAGCACTTCGGGTTGATTTTTATTTTGGTTAAGAATTCTGCTTGTTATTTATAGGGAAATGGTATATTATATTTTTAGTTATTTTTGACTAGACTCTAGCATGAATAAATGCTCAAGTGGTCGGTCAGACGGCCACAACTATAGGAGTGTGCCCTTGAAGTGATAGCCTTCAGTCATAACTGACAATAGGAATGTACCCTTGAAGTGATAGCCTTTAGTCATAACTGACTATAGGAATGTACCCTTGAAGTGATAGCCTTCAGTCATAACTGACTATAGGAATGTACCCTTGAAGTGATAGCCTTTAGTCATAACTGACAATAGGAATGTACCCTTGAAGTGATAGCCTTTAGTCATAACTTACTATAGGAATGTGCCCTTGAAGTGATAGACTTCAGTCATAACTGACAATTGGAATGTGCCCTTGAAGTGATAGCCTTTAGTCATAACTGACTATAGGAATGTACCCTTGAAGTGATAGCCTTTAGTCATAACTGACAATAGGAATGTACCCTTGAAGTGATAGCCTTTAGTCATAACTGACTATAGGAATGTACCCTTGAAGTGATAGCCTTTAGTCATAACTGACAATAGGAATGTGCCCTTGAAGTGATAGCCTTTAGTCATAACTGACAATAGGAATGTAAGTGATAGCCTTTAGTCATAACTGACAATAGGAATGTGCCCTTGAAGTGATAGCCTTTAGTCATAACTGACAATAGGAATGTGCCCTTGAAGTGATAGCCTTTAGTCATAACTGACTATAGGAATGTAAGTGATAGCCTTTAGTCATAACTGACAATAGGAATGTGCCCTTGAAGTGATAGCCTTTAGTCATAACTGACAATAGGAATGTGCCCTTGAAGTGATAGCCTTTAGTCATAACTGACAATAGGAATGTGCCCTTGAAGTGATAGCCTTTAGTCATAACTGACTATAGGAATGTAAGTGATAGCCTTTAGTCATAACTGACAATAGGAATGTGCCCTTGAAGTGATAGCCTTTAGTCATAACTGACAATAGGAATGTAAGTGATAGCCTTTAGTCATAACTGACAATAGGAGTGTACCCTTGAAGTGATAGCCTTTAGTCGTATTTTCCTGGTGTCTTCAAGACAATAATATAGAGCATTTCTTGTTGAAATGTAAGAGGTATGAACCACTGAGAATCCCAATATTAGATTATTTGCCTCCTCTACTGTGTCTGTCCAACTTGGCAAGGTAGTAGAGCTTGTGTGTCCCCATGACCCCAAGAGCTATGCAGGCCGTAGCATCGCTACCACCATGGTCTCCCAAGCCAGACATGTCGAAGTGTAGACCAGACAAAGAGAGACACAGATACACTCCTGTTGCCTTGCAGGCAGGCTGGGGACAGTCATGGGCTAAGGAAGGCAACCCTACAGAAATGCTTGTTGAAATCGGATGCACTAGGCCACAGGTTTAACAAAACATTGCAATGTAATTCGTATAATGATGACATCAAGATTATTTGCAGGCATCAAATTTACCCATAAACATAGAGGAAGTGTTAAGTATAGACAGACTTAGGAAACTACATAATATAGTCAAACAGTATTTTACAAGAACAAAAGTTAATATTTGGTCACTGGGAAGGTGGAGGTCTGATGATGTTCTTATAATACATGACTTATAGCAAATGAAAGTCACTGTTAAATATCTAACTAAAAACACCAGACCTTTACACTATAGTTATTTTTGTTTGGTGTTTTTTCTTTCCTTTTTTTTTGGTTTTCTTTTGTTTTATCTCCTTTTTTTGTTTTTGTTTGTTTAGATTTTTTTTTTTAAATGCATGCAAAATTGGTAATTTTGATTAGATCTATTTACAATGATTGGACAGGAGATGTGATGCCACTTTCATGTATCGGCGGTTATTCATTTAATTTGAAATCGAAAACAATATATATTCTAATTATAACCCATCAGAGGTTGAATAGAATATTTCTCATCATCAAATAAAAAAATCCTGGTTCAGCTGGTTCTTTTCTCTTCTGCCTGTTCTTTGCTTCGTTCCCCCCCCCCCCTCCCCCCCCTCCCCCCCAGGTTGCTGGATTTATGTCCAGTGCCTTCATGTCTCTCTTGAAGACATCTTTGAACGTCTGCTGTGGTCACCATCTTTTGCCATCTGCCAGTTGTCCACAGAAAATTATTTTGGGGATGCGACCATCTTCCATGTGGCGGACATGGCTAAGCCAGCATAGTCTGCACTGTCTAAGCAGTGTATATATGCTTTGAAGGCCAGCATGTGACAGCACCTTGACATTTGTCACTTTGTCCTTCCACAAAAATACCAAGGATGGGAGGTAGACACCATAGATGGAAGGTATTGAGCCTTCTTTCTTGCTTAGCTGAGGTTGTCCATGTCATATAGTAGCATGCTGACTTATTATTGTCTGGTGCAATATGTTCTTTCCACAGTTCAGGTTTGACCCTAATCCCCATGCACCCAGTGGGGAAAGTGGACAGTGGCAGAGCAGCACTTAATTTGCTAGGGGCTGCCCAGCTTGAAGCAGGCGGTAGTTGTCCAGTGAGATCCTAGAACCTCTCGCACTGTCAGAAGTAGTTCCTTGCACCATGCCCTACGCCATTTGGGCGAGTTGATTATAACTGGTAAGTGTTACTTCCCGTGTTGTCCTGCCACCATGCGTGTCCTCTCCAGGGTGTGAGCCTGGGCTTAGTTATATAGAGATCAAGCTATTGTCAATGCAGCATGTTCCATCTCTCCATGTAGTACCTCTCCACAAACCTATTGATTTACAGGTTACTGATTTACACAAACTTACAGATTTACATTAACATACTGATTTCATGCTGATTTACATGAGCTTACAGATTTACACAAACTTACTTATATACACACACTTACTGATTTACACATACTTGCTGATTTACACAAACTTAGATTTACATAAATGTACAGATTTACACAAACTTACTGATTTACAGTCTTGCTGATTTACATAAACTTACTGATTTACAGTCTTGCAGATTTACACAAACATACATATTTACCATCTTAATGGTCTTACAGATTTACACACAAACTTGCAGATTTACACAAACTTAGTGGATTACACAAATGTGCAAATTTACAGTCTTACTGATTACAAAAGCTTAGAGATTTACACAAACTTACTGATTAACACGAACATACTGAGTTATGCAAACTTACAGATTTACACAAACATATTGAGTTACACAAACTTGCTGACTTACACAAACTTTCTGATTTACACAAACCTGCTGATTTACACAAACTAAATGATTTACACACACTTGGTGATTTATAGTCTAGCTAATTCAAATGTACTAATATACACAAACTTATGGATTTACACAAACTTGCTAATTTACAAATAAATATATTTAATATACTGATATAAATCAACAAGTCTGTTTAAATCAGCAAGATTGTAAATAAACAATTGTGTGTAAATCAGTAAGTTAGTGTAAATATGTAAGTTTGTGTTAATCAGTAAGTTTATGTTAATCAGTAAGTTTGTGTAAATCAATAAGACCGTCAATCATTGAGTTTGTGTAAATCAGTAAGACTGTGTAAATCAGTATGATTGTGTTGCCCATCACAATACAATCACTCTGTTGTTTGTAATCGATTTACAACACAAAATTGATTTATCACAAAAACAAAATGATTGCCTGTATGAATGAATCAAATTTTTTTTTTTTTTTTCGTACGCCGCTATTACTGGAGGCGAAATCTCAGGTTACTATGTCTAACCAGAGTCTGATTTTACGTGAGTATCCCTTTTTTCTTGCACAGAGACAGGTGTCCCTCGCCATTCAGGCAGACACTCGCCGATTTTGGAGGTACCCACTAGAGCTGGGTCGGCTCAGGAGCCGCCAGTCCCTAATCGATGATACTTCTTCAAATGTTCTCACCAGGGCTCAAGTTAATCCAGTCCAAATCCCGGTCGACGAAAATCTTCAAATGTTCTTGCCCGGGTTTGATCCTGGGTCACCCGGTCGCCAGCGCAGTGTGGTAACCACTACGCTAGCGCGGCTCCAATGAATCAAATAAAGTAATAGATTCTACTTTCGATAATCTACACACATCTGTTACCTTTTCAGTCTCAATCACACCAGTTATTTATGTCTCAACCACACCAGTCTTGACTTGACTTGACTTTGATCCAGTCACAGAGCGTCAGCTCTTTGTGACCTTGATGCCATTATACGGTACTGCGCAGTTCGTATAAGCTGTTCTGAGCTGCCATACAGAGTATTGTCTATGGATGGGTTGTGTGGTAGCAGTTGTTGTCTCAGTCCCTGAAGTGCAGGGCACTGTAGTAGGTGGTGTTCTACTGTCTCCAACGGGTTTGGGCAGTATCTACATTTTGCTATATTTTGTGAACACATTCTGTTTCTGTGGCCATTTAGTGTAGAGTGACCTGTTCTCAATCTGACAATTTTGGTTTGGTATCTTCGTTCGATATGGTTCATAGCATCTTCCTTATTTGGGGCTGTTTGGTGTATGAAGAGTCTTCTTCCTGTTTTAGCCTGTGCCCACGTGTTCAGCCAAATTTCTTTAGTTGTTTTTGACTATTTGTTTAAATGTTAACATATTCAATGGTTGGTCAATCTGTGGCATTTTTGCTCCCTTCTTTGCCAGTCTATCAGCAACATCATTCAATGTGATGTTTATGTGGCCAGGTATCAATTGCATGTATATTTCTGTTCCATACAAGATCATAATTTTGTGGCATGTTTCTTGGACCTTCTGGATAGTATTGATTGAGTTGGTTTTCCAGTTTCCTATTGCCAAGAGGGCAGCCTGCGAGTCTGAGAACACCACAACATCATTTGGTTCCATTTCGTCTAAGTCAAAGAGTTCAAAAATTCTAGTTAGGGTTTTCTGGATGGCGACTACTTCGGCTTCGTAGTTTGTGCACCAGGTACCACAGGGACTTGCAATTTTGATGGGTTCTTCTGTACTGGGTGGGATGATTATGGCCCCATATCCAGCATTTATGACTGCTTTGAAAGCTGATCCGTCTGTGTAAGCATGGATAATGTCTTCATCATACTGGCAGATGGTTTCCATGGCAAGTGTTTTCAGCAGTGTAGCTATGAGGCTTTTATTTGCGGGTTGCAGAAGGTTTGTATGTATTATTGGTCTTTTTAGTTCTACGTGAGGTGGTAGGTCAGGTACAGCTTGAGTAGGCAGTCTAGTCTCTGGTATGTAGTGCATCCCTGAAAGCTCTTGGTACATTCTAGTGAAAGAGGTCTTTTTAATTCGGTACCAGTACTTGGAGTTGTGGTCACTGATAAAATTTTTGCAGGGGTCATCCTTGTCAGCTCGTAAGAACCTTTCTGCCATGATGATAACTGATTTCTCTCTCCTTAGTTCTAGGGGTTCCACATTGGCGGAAATCTCGCATGCGCTGGTCGGAGTAGTTCGCAAGCCTCCACAGATGAATCTGAGTGCCTGATTTTGTATGCGATCTAGTTTCAATCTAAGTGTTGGGCTAGCAGTGGCTTGCAGGGGTAGAGAGTAATCCATAACTGAGTGCACGTATCCCAAGTACAGTTGTCGTAGGGTGCACTGATTGGCTCCCCAATCAGAGCTTGCCAATCGCTTTATGAGGTTTATCCTTCTAGAGGCCTTTGCAGTTAGGGACTCAACATGTGTTTTGTATGTGAGTCTAGTATCTAGCTGTATCCCTAGATAAGTCGTCGGATTGTTCTCTTTAGCTAGCTTTGTATCATCAAGTTTTAAATCCAGTTCTTTTCTTACTGTTTTGTTGCTGAGTGTGAATATAGTGTAGCCTGTCTTACTCGTGTTGATCACCATTTTCCAGAAACTGCAGTAGGTTGTTAGAGCAGCCAGTGCACGGTTTAGTTTCTTTTGCAGTTGCAAATGGGACTTCCCTTCTGCCCAAAAGACTAGGTCATCAGCAAACAGGGCGCTGGATAATTCAAGGTAGTCTGCCAGATCATTTATGTATATGAGGAAGAGGGTGCAGCTTAGCGCCAAGCCTTGTGGGAGGCCTTCTTGGGTGGTTCTTTTCCCTGATATTGTTCCATTGAACGTTGTGAAGATGGTTCTATTTGTGAGGAAATCTTTTATTCAACGAAACATTCTTCCTTCTATGCCCATCTTCTGCATCTTGAAATATAGACCATCTCTCCATACTCGGTCGTATGCCTGCTTGAGGTCTACGAAAACTGCGGCCACATGATTTCTTTCCTGGAAAGCATCAGCAATCTGTTGCACCAATCGGATTACCTGGTCAACAGTCTGTCTGCCTCTTCTAAATCCTGCTTGGTCAGGATGGAGGGCTTTCCCTTTCTCTAACCACCAGTAGAGGCGTGCATTTATCATACGTTCTGCCATTTTCCCAATGCACGAAGTCAGGGAGATGGGCCGGTAGCTACTGACTTCGCTTGGTGGTTTATCTCTTTTGATAATTGGGATAATGTTAGCCGTTTTCCATCCTGTAGGTACAGTGCTACTTCTCCATGTCTTGTTTATGAATTCCAGGATCGTCAGCAAGCCTTTTTCCCCAAGTTTGACTATCATGTCGTTGGTAACCTGGTCTGGCCCTGGTGCTTTTTTGGGTTTGGTCTTTAGGAGACTGGATTGCAGTTCAGCTAGCATAAATTCCTGATCAAAGATACTGCCCACAGCATTGTGTGCTTTTAGCATGTGTTTTGTAATTGTCTTGATGGCTTTATCTAGATTGGCTCTTTTATATGTTTTATTGACCAGCAAAGAATCGATTTAGGGCTCGTGCTTTTTCTCTGTGGGAGGTAGCGTGTTACTGTTTGGAAGTATTATAGGGATTGGGTTTCTCTTCTGGGATGTCCCTGCCATGTTGTCGATGAGTTTCCATGCTTTCTTCCCTTCTTTATTTAGGTCGAGGTTTTCGCATTTTTCTTTCCAGGTTTCCATTTTGGCTTTTCTGCTCGCTAGCTTAACTTGTGCAGTGAGTCTGTTGTATGTGGTTTTGTTTTCACGGCTAGGATTTTTCTGAGCGGTTTTCCGTGCCCTGCGTCTTAGTTGTACTAGGTGTTCTAATTCTTCATTCTAGAAGATGCTGTATTTGATACGACTGCCTTTGGGGATTGCCTGTTTGGCTGCCTGCAGTATGGCTGTAGAGATCTGTTCGTTCAAGGTATTAATGTCTTGGTTTATGTCTATTTCAGTGAGGAGCTGGTCTGATATGAGTTTGTAGTGTTCCCAGTTTGCTCGAGCATAGTTCCATTTCGGCTGTCTTTTGGTTTTCGTTTTAGTTTTACCCTGTGAGATGGTGGTGAGGATGGGTAGGTGGTCGCTTCCTATGTCCTCCAATACCCTCCATTTATACCGGTTGGTGAGGTCTGCAGACACTAGTGTTAAGTCTGGTTGGCTACTGGTTCCGCTAGCTTTATGGTAGAGGGTTGGTGGGGATCTTTCGTTTTGGAGGACTATAAGGTTGGAAGTGTTACATAGCTCTTCTACTGCCTGGCCTGAGGTGTTGGTGTCCTGGTATCCCCAGAGTGGGGAGTGGGCATTGAAATCCCCTGCTATGATTGTTCTCTTGTATTCGATATCATCAAAGTAGATTCCATTAGTTTCTCTGGGGGGTCTGTAGACATTAAAGATTTGGAAATGTCCGTCACTTCCCCAGACTGTCACTCGTTGTATGTCAGTTTCATCATCAGTTTGAAGACTTTCGACCTCTGCCTGTACATCATTCCTTCTCAAGGTTAGGATTCCTCGACAACTATTATGGCAATGACATTTGTACATTGTGTAGCCTGGGAAATTGACTGATTTGTTCTTAAGTACGGTTTCTTGAATCAGTGCAATGTGAACTTTTTGATCCTTCAGTAGTTTCTTTAATTCTAACGATTTAGTTCTTATTTCATCTACATTTAACTGCAGAATGTTAATATACTCCTCGGTCGCATATTTTTTGCCAGGAGCAGCCGAGGGGCGACCTGCTTGGCGCGGCCCTTTTGCGAGGCGACGTCCGAGCTCGTATATCTTAGGTTGTATTAGTGTCATGGCATCATGAGTAGTGGGGGGTTGTGATGACTTTCTTTCATCCCGGTAGTTATCCTCTTTTTCCATGCGGGGTGTGCAAGGCATGGTGGGCACTGTACCATCATCGGTGGGGAAGTATTATTTTCCCTTGCTGTCCTTTTCGCCTGATGTTTGTCCTACCGCCTGGGGGTAGACAGCCCCAATACCATGTTGCACCACCTCAGTGGGGTTCACCATTGTGCAGTCCCCGCCACCAGATGATCGCTGTTTTCTGGAAACATCCATAATTTGTCAGTTATTTAGTCAGCACTAGCGCTTCTAGTTGGTCAAAAGGATCGTCACGTCGTGCACCCTGGTGCCTTCACTATGAGATGCTGTGGATGGTTTGTAGCTGTGCTAGTCCAAGTTGGAGGTCAGTCACAGGTAAAAGCAGGACTTTGCAAGGGCGCTCAACATAGTTTGGCCAGTCGGTCGAGACTGTTACCGGGGGATGGCCGCCACTGTCTTTGTGGCTTCTGGGAGCCATATGTCAAGCTTGGAAGGTCAAGGTGGACCTGTGAGTTTGAGCCATTGGTTCAGTTCTCAAGTGCGACCGCTCTTGCCAAAAACCACACCAGTAACTGTTATTTATGTCTCAATCACACCAGTTATTTATGTCTTAATCACACCAGTTATTTATGTCTATAATAATAATAATAGCCCCTTCAGTCATAACTGACTATGGGAATGTGCCCCTGAGGTGACAGCTCTCAGCTGCTTATTTTTCTGGTGTTCTTTTTTATGTTTTCTCCTCTCTTCTGCTTGTTATGTTAGCTTCTTTTCACCCAAACTGAGGTGGCGCCGCAGATAGCATCGCCACTTGGGGCGATCCACAGCTTCATCCTCGCAGGTTGCTGTATTTATGTCCAGTGCCCTCATGTCTGTCTTACACACATCTTTGAATCTCAGCTGCGGTCGCCCAACTGTTCTTTTGCCATCTGCCAGTTGTCCGTAGAAGATGTCTTTTGAGATGTGACCATCTTCCATGCAGCAGATATGGCCAAGCCAGCGTAGTCTGCGCTGTCTAATCAACGTATACATGCTTTGAAGGCCAGACAGTGACAACACCTCGACATTTGTCACTTTATCTTTCCACTAAATGCCGAGTATGTAGCATAGACACCGTAGATGGAAGGTATTGAGTTTTCTTTCTTGCTTAGCATAGGTTGTCCATGTCTCGCTACCATATAGTAGTGTCCTGGTGATGCAGGCGTTATATACCGCAGCTTTGGTCTTCATTGTGAGTTTGGAGTTTCTCCAAACACGCGATGTGAGGCGGACAAAGGTATCTGCAGCTTTGCCAATGCGGTTGTCAATTTCTGTGTCCAGAAATTTGTCATTTGATGGTAGACCTCAGGTTCTCTGTCTCATCAGTAATATATCTCAACCACACCAGTTATTTGTCTCTGTCACTTCAGTTATATATCTCACCACAAAAGTTATTAGCCTCTACCACATCAGTTATATATCTCAACTACACCAGTTATTTGTCTGTACCTCATCAGTTATTATATCTCAACCACAAAAGTTATTTGTGTGTCTCATCAGTTATATATCTCAACCACCAGTTATTTGTCTGTACCTCATCAGTTATATATCTCAACCATGTCAGTTATTTATCTCAGCCACACCAGTTATTTGTCTCAACTACAATTATTTATCTCAACCATGCCAGCTATTTCTGCCTCAACCACACCAGTTATTTATCTCAACCACACCAGTTATTTCTGTCTCAACCACATCAGTTATTTATCTCAACCATGTCAGTTATTTATCTCAACCACACCAGTTATTTATGTCTCACACACCAGTTATTTATGTCTCAACCACACCAGTTATTTATGTCTCAACCACACCAGTTATTTCTGTCTCAACCACACCAGTTATTTCTGTCTCAACCACACCAGTTATTTATAGCAACCACACCAGATATTTTTGTTTCCACCACACCAGTTATATATCTCAATCACACCACTTTTTAAAATTTCAACCACATCAGTTACTTATCTCAACCACACCAGTTGTTTTTTTTTCTCAACCTTACCAGTTATATATCTCGACCACATCAGTTATTTTTGTTTAAACCACACTAGTTACTTATCTCAGTCACACCAGTTATATATCTCAACCACACCAGTTATTTCTGTCTCAACCA
This sequence comes from Oreohelix idahoensis, assembly GCA_024509875.1. Classification (NCBI taxonomy): domain Eukaryota; kingdom Metazoa; phylum Mollusca; class Gastropoda; order Stylommatophora; family Oreohelicidae; genus Oreohelix; species Oreohelix idahoensis. Next base: position 252,039 of record JAMPIV010020829.1, on the reverse strand, counting down.
CACTAATTATATATCTCAACCACACCAATTATATCTGACTCAACCACATCAGTTACTTTATTGTCAACCACACCAGTTATTTCTGTCTCAATCACACCACCACCAGTTACTTTAGTATCAACAACACCAATTATCATACCTGTCAACCTACCCACTGAGACAAAAACCTGTACGCCGGACCAGTAAAAAACCTTACAAACACCACAAAAACCTTATAAAAATATATTAAAGGCGATACATTTTTAAAAAGACAAATGACATATACTAATTAATTTAACATTTGAAATAGTGCGAGTTTTAGATGAGTCTCCTCCTCTAAATGTCGACCACTTTTCCTGGTGCCCTTATGGTGACAGTTGCCACGGCCATCTCTTGGCTTGCACTGTGACGGCAATCTAGATGTGTTGGTACGCCTAGAGAGGGCGCTCTTTGATGGACAAACCGATATCAAATGGTCCGGGGACTTACAATGGAAACATCGCTTAGGAAGCGGGCCCTGGAGACACTTGGCTGCCATGTGGTTCGAAAGGTCTCCACAGTTGAAGCATCTTATTTTCCTAGGCTTCCTCGGTGCCCTGGGTCGCCTCCTGCTACCCTTACATCCCTGGCCGCCTTTGACTTTCTTCCCTGCAATAAGCATCTAACACTCCGGTCGACCACCAACCATCTTTATCTTTGAGTCATTCTGCTCCCCTTCTGTAACCTGACTCCCAGCCGCAGAGGGGTCTAGTTTAACGCCTGTGGACATCGATTCTGTACGTGGCCTAGTTCTCTGCATCTAAAACAACGAACTGTCCTGGTACGTCTCCCCTGCTCCTGAGACATCGCATCAATTTTAGCCTCTAATTGAGCCACCTGTGCTCTCAGCCGCTCTACTTCTGCGTTTAATGCATGCGTATCTGACACAGTCTCTGTTCTTGCCACTTCAACACTGGCAACACCAGCCCCCAAAGCTGCTTCGACACTGGCAACACCAGCCCCAGAAGTGGGTTCAGTCTCCAAAAACCGTAGGGCATAGTCCCTCACCGACGTGAACGATGCTGTAGGCTCCTTGATGATCATTTCCTTTGCAAGCTTTCTTAGTAGGTCATCTCTCAGACAAGCAGCCAACTGGTCACGAAGAAAGGATGGCGCCAAAGGAGTGACGTTGTTCTGCTTTTGTGCCCTTACAACACTTTCAAACACCTCGTGAATGCGATGAGAGAATTCCCAAAGAGACTCCCTTGCACCTTGCCGGGTAGAGTAGAACGCGGCCATTACTTCTGGGATGCTCCGACGCTCCCCATACACCCTAAGAATGGAATGTAGCATTGCTTCTGGGTCACCGTCATCAGCCTGAATCCTCAGCTCCCTGCGGACACTTGGGGTCACACTGTCAAGGATAACATCTGCCTGGTCCTCTTTACTCATCATCCCTACTCTCCAGGCAGCTCTCACCTCTCTGACATATTCCTCGGCCGTAGGACCCGTGCGCTCCCCAAAGCACCGCACTCTCTTGTGAGTAGGTACTACAATGTACTGTACTCGTTCTGGTTGACGATCCAGCCCTACTACAGGGTCATCCACCTCAGCCACATCTTCGTTATCAGTTCTACTAGCAGCACGTGTGTTGCGTGCCGCCATCTTGTTGCTAGTAGAGTTGACTAGAAATCTTGACAAACTGGATGATCCCGTCCCTCGCCTTGCACTGAACTGGGTGTTCTACTATTTCGGCTGCTGCTGCTCTGATTGCTGAAGAGTTGCTTCACTGCGTGCTGTCTGTCAATCCTGCCGACGACGCCACTTGTGACAGGGGCTAGGTGTACCTCACACCCAAGACCCGTGCACTAAGAAAATTTATAAAGGATCGTTTGACAGGGGTTGCAATTATTGGTTGCTTGCAACCCTCTCAGCAGCAGACTTAACAATTCAAGCAACCCAAAGCCTTATGCAGATCAACATTTAATTCTACCGAACAGAACCGAACACCAAACAAACAATCAAACAAACACCCAGTCAGTGTTCATAGACTGTCTGAAAAACAATAAATAAAACAATGTCTAAGTGAACATCAATAGCATGGATAATAACACTTACCATACAGAAAACATGCGCCCACCTGATATCATCAACTATCTCACACACTCATGCGTGTCGTCCAATGCGACTAGTATGGTGTTGTGCATGAGGCTGGCAATCGCACCGGGTAACATAGGTTGCTACCGAAACCACTACTGCAAGAGCATCTGAACGCTTCATGCTGAGACAAACCACACCGGTGCCCCCATGCTCCCCCAGGAGCGGAGAAGAGAAATATACATCTCCAAGTACGTCCACGTGCTCTCACAAACCATGTTCACATAACAATAATAATCAACTGGACATAAAATAATATTCTTCAATACATGTACAACAAATAATCTCAATAATGAGAATTAACTACTACCTCTCAACCGACCCACATCAATACTCGTCCCTGCACTCTGAACATGTCGTAAGTGACGACTGGTGCGCCTGGCCACAAGCGTGTCATATTTGACCCCTGATGAGATTGGGAACTCATCACATGAAACACATTATTACAGAAACAACCACTGTAATAGCATAAAAATGCTTCTGTTGACTTGTGGTGGACACCAGCCGCATTGGTGTTTCCATGCTCCCCCAGGAGCGAACAGAGAAACACCTGTCTCAGCTTGCCTTACGCAACCAAGGAGTGGCTCTCATCTCACCAGAAATCTAAATGACTATTCTCCCTTCAAAGTAACCACTAAAGATAAACAGTAGAATAATCAATCATCGTGAAATACGCTCAATACTTTTACATTAAAGAAATAAAATATAATTATTCTCGACTTAAACCAAACTGGAACTAAATACACAGCGTGTCACCTGGCGTAACATTTACCACGCGGTGCGTGTTATTCCGACTCGCTGGCGTCGCTTTTTATCACCACGAGGCTGCTATCTTGCTATCGTTAATCTTATCTAAATTCCAGTGAAATAGCCTCACACTATATCTGCCTTTCTGAAGAATGAAATAATCGCTCTTAAACTTTCACATCTATCTATCTATCTATCTATCTATCTATCTATCTATCTATCTATCTATCTATCTATCTATCTATCTATCTATCTATCTATCTATCTATCTATCTATCTATCTATCTATCTATCTATCTATCTATCTATCTATCTATCTATCTATCTATTATCTATCTATCTATCTATCTATCTATCTATCTATCTATCTATCTATCTATCTATCTATCTATCTATCTATCTATCTATCTATCTATCTATCTATCTATCTATCTATCTATCTATCTATCTATCTATCTATCTATCTATCTATCTATCTATTATCTATCTATCTATCTATCTATCTATCTATTTACACATTAAAATAGCTACATCGATATAATTTCAGATTCCTAGAAAACTAATGCTAATTTAAATTAACTCACGTGCTCAAGGCATTTACAGCTCGGCTCTGTCTAAGCTCGTATGTTCTCTTCTGGGCGGCTCTCTCAAAAATACACCAGTTTCGCCGCTTGCTATCCCTTTTATAAGCCCTGGCCTAACCACTCAACTTACTGCGCGCAACGCGTATTAATCTGCGCCACACAGATAACACACGCGATTATTGCTCATGAAAACACAGATTTACACAACTAGAGCAAAAACACAACTACTTTGTAGGCGTTATTATGGCCTTGCAACAAATCTTCTTCTCGAAGATAATGGGGTGAAAAGGCACTAAACCACAGAGACAATATGACTGCCCAGATGGGGCCAGCGCCGAGAACGACAGATCTCAAGATGGCGCTGTCACATATTCCCCGCCTGATTTTGTTGTCGTCCCGACAACTACACTAAATCAGTTACCTCAGTCATATTCCCCAAATCTGGAGGATCACCTTTTCCTTCACTTCGTCTCAGGTCGTTGCCGGTGACTCTAATGCTCGGACTCGCTCTGTCTGTTCGTTGGATGATATATGGACCCCCTGTCATTGTGGGAGCACGAACTACAACGTACTCGTCTTCTGACCACATATCACGAATCTCGGATCTCTCAGCGTTGTGCATCCTCTTCTTCACCAATTCTCCGACCTGTAGTGGAGTAGAACACGACAGCTTGTCACATCTCTCTTTCCGGACTGCTGCAAAACTCTGCAACGGTGGCTCTGCTCTTACGTGCGCTCCTCGTAGCCTGGAAACGTGTCCTTCAACGAGTTTTAGATGAGTCTCCTCCTCTAAATGTCGACCACTTTTCCTGGCGCCCTTATGGTGACAGTTGCCACGGCCATCTCTTGGCTTGCACTGTGACGGCAATCTAGATGTGTTGGTACGCCTAGAGAGGGCGCTCTTTGATGGACAAACCGATATCAAATGGTCCGGGGACTTACAATGGAAACATCGCTTAGGAAGCGGGCCCTGGGAACACTTGGCTGCCATGTGGTTCGAAAGGTCTCCACAGTTGAAGCATCTTATTTTCCTAGGCTTCCTCGGTGCCCTGGGTCGCCTCCTGCTACCCTTACATCCCTGGCCGCCTTTGACTTTCTTCCCTGCAATAAGCATCTCACACTCCGGTCGACCACCAACCATCTTTATCTTTGAGTCATTCTGCTCCCCTTCTGTAACCTGACTCCCAGCCGCAGAGGGGTCTAGTTTAACGCCTGTGGACATCGATTCTGTACGTGGCCTAGTTCTCTGCATCTAAAACAACGAACTGTCCTGGTACGTCTCCCCCTGCTCCTGAGACATCGCATCAATTTTAGCCTCTAATTGAGCCACCTGTGCTCTCAGCCGCTCTACTTCTGCGTTTAATGCATGCGTATCTGACACAGTCTCTGTTCTTGCCACTTCAACACTGGCAACACCAGCCCCCAAAGCTGCTTCGACACTGGCAACACCAGCCCCAGAAGTGGGTTCAGTCTCCAAAAACCGTAGGGCATAGTCCCTCACCGACGTGAACGATGCTGTAGGCTCCTTGATGATCATTTCCTTTGCAAGCTTTCTTAGTAGGTCATCTCTCAGACAAGCAGCCAACTGGTCACGAAGAAAGGATGGCGCCAAAGGAGTGACGTTGTTCTGCTTTTGTGCCCTTACAACACTTTCAAACACCTCGTGAATGCGATGAGAGAATTCCCAAAGAGACTCCCTTGCACCTTGCCGGGTAGAGTAGAACGTGGCCATTACTTCTGGGATGCTCCGACGCTCCCCATACACCCTAAGAATGGAATGTAGCATTGCTTCTGGGTCACCGTCATCAGCCTGAATCCTCAGCTCCCTGCGGACACTTGGGGTCACACTGTCAAGGATAACATCTGCCTGGTCCTCTTTACTCATCATCCCTACTCTCCAGGCAGCTCTCACCTCTCTGACATATTTCTCGGCCGTAGGACCCGTGCGCTCCCCAAAGCACCGCACTCTCTTGTGAGTAGGTACTACAATGTACTGTACTCGTTCTGGTTGACGATCCAGCCCTACTACAGGGTCATCCACCTCAGCCACTGTGACGTACGTCTAGTTTGACAAGTGAATTTTCCCTGATATGATGGATGATTTAAGGGACCCTTAGCTTTTCATAACATTAGAACCCCTGAACATTTGTTGTAACTTTTCGTTTGCCAGAACGCATTCCACCGGGACTCATGTAGGATACAGCGACGAGATCAAAGAGACAGACCGAGGGATTTTAGGGGAGACTATCGGCGTTATCAAAGACAGTAGTTTTCCCTGATACGAGACGCAGTTGCTTGCCGCTAATTTTCGCGTCTCGGTGTCAATCGAGGAACCGAGCGAACGGGGGAAAGCGAAACGGGCAGCAGCGAGCGGATACGAAGACCAGGGGGCGGCTTCTTCTCTTGATTTGGCGGTCAGATCCCCAAAAGTTCGTGAGATCAAATAAGTTGTCAAGTTTATCATGTCCCACTCAACTTACATTCCATTTTAGCTAAATAGACCATGAAGAACTAGACACGTTATCACTCGCTGGCCAGACCTTTACAGAAGCACTAGCTTTATTGAAATCTTGTTATAGATTTTCCCCTGGATTTTATATATATTTGCAGTGATTTCTAATTCTGTGCAAAGCGGTAAAATATATATTGTGTAAAGTGATCAGTGGTCTAGTCATTCTATTTAAAGGGATTCTGTGTTAATTTAAAATCTATTTAAATAAACCATCTCAAGAGTTCCAGTTTTAAATATAATGATCTATCTATTATATTATTTCAAAAGATAATAGATGCTTAAATTAACTTTTAAAGTCGCGAAGGAATTTATAATTAATAAATTCAGTTAAGTCTTAGTTTTATAGATGTGTGTTTTTAACCACTAGAACTCGCGCAGTGTTTATTAAATACATAATTAAATACGCGAGCATATATATAATAGGCTTAACGGGAAATTCATCGCGCTTTAGAAGGTTATTTGTTTTCGGTATATTACATGTCTTTTTTTTCTTTCATACAGAGTGATCGTAACCTGTGCGATCCCAGCATTAAGAAAGCAATAAAGAAATCAATCTAAGCAAAGCAAAGCATAAACAGTGTGTAGAGTTCCCCTGACGCAGAACTTGTTGAGACTGTGTAAATTTTTTAATCTTTGAGGCGATTCTATGTTTGGAATTCCGCTATCTAACTTATAGCAAAGAAAGCACACCCAAAGACAAATTTAACGCACCATCAAACAACTTAAGTCGTAACGGGAAGAAGAACACTGGCCCGAGCTTTGTTAGTTTACTGACACAGAGAGATAATTCATAATTTCCTGAACAGTGATGTGACTAGTTTTCTCACTGGACTTAAACCATACCTCACGGATAAAGTGTACCAGCACGCGTAAGAATTTTGTTATCAGCGGCATAGTCAAATAGACCACACCATCCTCACCCCGGTATCAGAGACCGTGCCCTCCCATAGAAACTGTTATTAGGAAAAGAGACACAACTACAGATTCATTTTCCAGCGATTTCGGGATCCTTTTATGTGCTGACCGCCTACCCGATAATCTGGGGCTAGAACTTGAACAAACACTCATACATTTAGTTGAGGTGTAACTGCTGTTGTGTTATTCTATGGAGTGCAAGATTTTTTCACAATCGGTAAGTGAGAGCAAGATGAGTGAAGGCCTTTGCTAGCGCGTGTATGAATGACAGGAAATTAATTCTTTTGTGTGACCATTTTGTTAACTTGCTTACCTGGTAACATATATATTTTCTGTATACCCTACATTGTTCCTTTAAGTGGGATAGTTGATAATTTGTTAACTCTGTTTAAAACCACCTCCTTTCCATTTGCTTAGTAAAGGGAAGAACAGCTGGGAAGAACAGGTTTTTTTTTCTATCACTTATACCTAACTTGGTAACACCTCTTTCAGAGTAATTAACTTTACTGTTAGGTTAACGTACCCGTGTTCCTGATATTATCTATCTTTGGACTGGGTTTGTCTTTGTCTAATGAGCGGGAAGGGCTTAGTCGATACCAATCTTCTTCACCCCCTCCCAAACTTGTTATTTGCATTTGTGTACTTATGATAATTTATGTAATATCTGATATTTTTAGTGATTGATGTTTAAAGTGAATAAAATCACCTAAACTCATTTAGTTCTGTGTGTTGGATATACCCAAAGCCCAACATTTCCCCTATTCGTTTAATATAGTTTGTATCAACGTCAGTGTGTGTTTGAAAACGCCGAATCGGTGTGCGCGCAGATGCGAGTCTGGAAAACTGGCAAATAATTGTTTGACCAGGAGAGTGAAAGAGAAGATTGAGAGACACGATTTGTCGTAAATAAGTCTGTCTTTACTCTCCTCCAGCACGCTGTGAAGTAACTATTAAATCTCTACATTTTCTATCACTGAGCTTTCCATCATCATTTTCCACTCTAAACCGGACCACTATTTCTACGACTCTTTTCTCTCAAAATAAATTTACGACAATATTTGGCCGGCTCGTCCGGGATAATTTTGAGATACATTTGATGCACACATATTTGTGGGCTGGTTCTGGGATCTTGAGCTACATTTGAGGCAATCGCATAGCCGGGTTAAAGATATTTTGAGTCTGATTTAGTTTGGGTCTAACTAGGTAGAGTGTGAATGATTTGTCTTTGTGAATTAGGGAAATAAATAAATAATTACACCCCTAGACAAACGTTCTTTAAGTATTTGGGTTGTCCACACAGCATATTTACAGGTTGTTTTCTCTCCACTGCAGTAGAAAGTACAGATAAACAAATATATTTGCTATTTTAATTATCCTCTGGCGGAGATAATTATATTTCTTTCTTTATAAAAGTTGCTGGGATTGCGTGATTGTTTTACAGTCACTAAGGTTTTTGAAGTCAAAAAGAGTTGAGCTTAGCTAAAGACGGATTGTTCTGATTTTTAAAAATTAAGTTAACAACGTCTCATCTCAATAATTGACTTTAGGGACGGAGTTTGTTGTCAGAGATTTAAAATTTAGGGGAAATTTTTTTTTCCTTTTAAATTGTTTTAATATAAATTTTTCTCTACTGTTAGTAAAAGTAGATTCTTTTCCAGTGTAACTTACCATTTAGTGGCATAGTCGCTTGCGTTTAGAGCCTTAATTGCCAGATAATAGCAGCGATAAGTTTGCACAGTACAGGTAGGAGGTAACACAGGTAAATTTGTACTTGTGTTTTTTTTTCTCGTAGCGGTTCAGAGTTCCTCCCTTTCGCGTTTCTTCTTACTAGTTCTCTAAGCATACTTCATCTTATTCTTTAACAATGGCAGAGAGGATAAAGATGAGGTCCATCTTGAGGCTGGAAGCGAAAGAGGCAGGATTAGATGCAGAAGCTGCAAACGCGTTTATTAACCAGGAATTGGAAATATATGACGCGGAGCAACAGAGAGCCGAAGCTGAGATGACGCGGAGCAACAGAGAGCCGAAGCTGAGAGGAAGGCGAAGCAACAGAGAGCCGAAGCTGAGAGGAAGGAAGAGAAAGAAAGAACAGAGAGGAGAGAAGCCCAGGAGAGGGCAGATAAGAAAGAAGCGGAAGAACGTCTTTTGGAACAGAAGAAAATTGAAGCAGAGATGGAAACTCGCAGAGAGAGAGAGAGAGAGACAAGGAAAGACAGCATCAACTGGCGCTTAAGGCTCTAGAGAGTCGGGGCGCCTCTACTTCGACTAACGGAGAGCCGTCTTCGCCCCAGTCTCAATCAATGGACCTCTCCAGTACTCAATCTGCCCAATTAACTGCTATGTCGTTTTCTTTAGAATCTTTTCCTAGCCCTAACGAAAAAATTGACAGCTACCTAGAAAAATTCGAGAGACTCGCGAATCTTTATGGGTTAGAGAGTACCCGCTGGGCGCTCAAACTTTCAACGTCACTGAAAGGCAATGCTTATGACGTGTACACAAAGCTGGGACCGAATCAACATGATTACGACATGTTGAAAAAGGCCTTACTACAGCAGTTTGAGATGTCTGCCCGAAAGTTTCTGCAGTTGTTCAGAAACAGCCGAAAAGAGAGCACGGAAACATTTCCACAGTTCTCTTCACGTCTCACGGGTTATCTGACAAAGTGCATTGAATTATCTGACCTACCTCTTTCATATGAGGGACTCCTCGAACTTGTTTTTGTGGAGCAGATAAAATCCACTTTGTCGAATGAAACACGTAGATTTTTGGCTGAACAGGGGGCAGTCAGGCTTGAAGACATACTCAATAAAGCCGAACGCTATAGCAATGCAATGGCCGAACTTCCCAGCACTAAACGTAAACCCACCGATGAGCCATCTCGAAAACAGAATCTAGAACAGGCATCCTATTCTTCCACTTCCTCTCAACATTATAACCAACGAGATAACAATACCCAGAAACCTCCCCAGGAAAAATCGAAATTCTACAAAACCCGATACCCCCCCAACAACAATTCTGATCAACCCAACAAGCCTACGTGGCAGCGCGGCCACCAAGGTCAAGGAAAAGGGAAGACCCCTACACCAGGAACGTCTGATCAGGGCAAACAAACCGGTGCAAACCGCATTGGATGTTTGCATACAGCCTCGAAAGGTAGAGTCAATGTCAGTGATTCTCAACCTGAGGGGGACCGACCCTCAACTCGAGGAACTGTAATTTTGAACGGTACCTCCACTACTTGTCTTTTTGACACTGGATTAAGTTTTGATTGTATTGTCGCTAGGCACCTAGTCAAACCCGGTCAGGAGACAGAGGAAACCGTCAAACTTAGTGGAGTTTTCAGGAGTGATGCACCCAGGACGCTTCCTATCGCACTGGTAGAAATACACTCTGACTTTGTCAGAGGAGTTATTAAAGCGGCCATAATGGATGATCCGATCTACCCAGTTATCCTGGGATGTAGATATGTGTTCATTGGGAGACCTAAGGAGCCGATTGTGGCAGCGGTAACCACAAGAGGGCAAGCCAAGAAGGAGAGGGAGCCTGCGCCAAACTTGTTGCCGAATGAACTGAAGGAGGCGCAACAAAAGGACCCTACTCTGGCGCCCTGCTTTAAAAAAACTGCCCATGGCTAAGGACCCCAGACACAACGGAGACATCTTTTCTAAGGATGGTGTATTGTATCGTAGAACGGGCAACCCGGACACGGGGAATAACCAGCTCCTAGTACCGACGCAGTACAGAAACCAGATCTTAGAAATGGGGCACTCTCTTCCCTTTAGCGGACACATGGGACAAAACGCCACTATTCAGCGAATAAAAAACCACTATTGGTGGCCAGGAATGAACTCTGACATTGTCAGGTACGTGAAATCCTGCGCCCAGTGCCAACGGGTAGCACCCAAGCACTTGACACCCCCAGTACCTATGGGGCAAATGCCAATAGTAGGGACTCCATTTGAACGGGTTGCTGTCGACATTATTGGTCCTCTGGAAAAGACCAAAAGAAGGAACAGGTTCATCCTGACCTTAGTTGACACTTGCACTATGTGGGCCGAAGCCGTACCGCTACCATGCACTAATTCCAAGCATGTCGCAGAAGCCCTTGTGCAAATTTTTACACGGTTGGGATTCCCTCAACAAGTTTTGACGGACAATGGATCCCAATTCCGTAGCCTGTTAATGGAGGAGATCTTTAAGATCTTGAGGGCCAAACATATCCACACAAGTCCCTACCATCCGGCCGGAAATGGGCTCGTGGAACGTTTTTTACGGTACCCTCACCATGATGTTACGTAAGCTGGGTCAGGAGAAACCGGAAGACTGGGACCAATATATATCGGCTGCCTTATTCGCCTACCGAGAGGTACCCCAAGCGTCTACGGGTTTTGCGCCAGCTACACTTTTATTTGGCAGACCTATTAAGGGGCCACTAGAAGCCTTACTTCGGTCCCTGACAGACCAGAAGGCTGACGAGACAGTCGTCTCTGCAAGCAAGTATGTATCTGAGCTTAAGGAAAGGCTAAAGCTAGGATGGGATCTAGCTACTACCAACCTTAAGAAAGCCCGCGCTAAAATTACTAAAAGATACAACAAAGCTGCAAAAGAGAGAGAACTACAACCAGGGGAGAAAGTCCTATTGCTACTTCCAACCGGAAGCAATAAACTTCGCATCGGATGGCAAGGACCGTTTACCGTCCTTAAAAAGATCTCACGTACCAACTACAAGATCTCCATCAAAGGAAAGGAGAAGGTCTTCCACATAAATCTGCTAAAGAAATATTTGGAAAGACCGGTGCCATCCTCCGAGCATCTCCTGGCTGTCGCCATAGCAACGGAAGACGGGGAAGATGATGATGGTTGCATGGAGTATCCATTGCAACCCACAGAATCCTTTAAAGATGTCAAGTTCGGCGACAATCTCTCACCAGAACAACAAACAGAAACTAGGGCTCTACTAAAACAGTACAGTGCAGTTTTAACGGATGTACCTGGTCGAACAAATCTCATTGAATTTGATATGAAATTAACAAACGAGACCCCTGTTCAAACCAGAGTTTACCCCATCCCGTACGCTAAAGCTGATGCACTTCGCGGAGAAATAGACAAGCTGCGTCAGGCAGGAATTATCAGTGAGTCTACATCTCCTTACAGCTCGAGCGTAGTGCTGTTGCAGAAGCCCAATAAGGAAGTTCGGCTGTGCATTGATTACAGGTTGCTAAACGCTGTAACGGAATTCCAGCCCGAACCTCTCCAAACTGTTTCTGAGTTGTTCACCAAGCTCAGCAAAGCAAAGATCTTCTCCAAGATTGACCTCAGCAAAGGTTATTATCAAATACCAGTCAAGGAGGAAATTAAACCTTTGTTAGCTTTCAGCACTAGTGAAGGACATTACACATTTAACGTGATGCCGTTCGGTTTGCATAACGCACCAGGAGTGTTCACCAGGATGATGAGGAAGCTTCTAGAACCTTTGCAAAGTCCCCATATCCATAATTTCATGGATGACATCTTAATTGCATCGGAAACCTATGAAGAACATATTGCTACGGTTGCTATGCTCCTCAGGAGACTACAGGAAACGGGTCTCACAGCCAGACCTAGCAAATGTCTCATCGGGTTTGAACAGTTAGACTTCCTGGGGCACACTATTTCTCACGGATGCAGTTGGCCTATTAAGAAGAACGTGGAGAAAATAGTGGCAGCAAAAAGACCCCGAACGAAGAAAGACGTACGTTCCTTCATATCGCTATGTGCATACTATCAGAAGTACATCCAGAACTTCAACGGACTGACGGCACCTCTGACTGACCTCACAAAGAAAGGTTGTCCTGATAAGGTCATATGGGATCAAAAGTGCGAACACGCGTATAGCACTTTGAAAGGACAGTTGTCTGCATACCCCATTTTGAGGTTGCCTGACCTCAAGAAACCTTTTGTACTGAGAGTCGACGCGTCAGGTCAGGGCATCGGGTCAACACTGCTTCAAGCCGATGACAGTGACCTGAACATGCTATTTCCAGTTGCCTATGGCAGTCGGAAATTAAATAAAGCGGAACGGAACTACAGCGTAGTTGAAAGGGAATGTCTTGCTCTGATTGACGGTATCAGACGCCATCATGAGTTTCTTTATGGTACATCGTTCACGGTGCAAACAGACCACGCTCCGTTAGCATTTCTTGGTGCCAATAAAGAATTTAACGCTAGGATCATGCGTTGGGCGCTTCTTTTAAGCGTTTATTCTTTCAAAGTGGAATATATTCCGGGAAGACAGAATGTCGGGGCTGATTTCCTGAGTAGAAACTGGTCTACAGAGGAAGAAGAGCAAACTGAAGATACCACTCATCCTAAAATCACCAATCAGGTCACCTCCATTGTCAAAAAAAAATGAAAACATGAAAAATGGTTTCATGTCTAAAAGTGGGGACGATTGTGACGTACGTCTAGTTTGACAAGTGAATTTTCCCTGATATGATGGATGATTTAAGGGACCCTTAGCTTTTCATAACATTAGAACCCCTGAACATTTGTTGTAACTTTTCGTTTGCCAGAACGCATTCCACCGGGACTCATGTAGGATACAGCGACGAGATCAAAGAGACAGACCGAGGGATTTTAGGGGAGACTATCGGCGTTATCAAAGACAGTAGTTTTCCCTGATACGAGACGCAGTTGCTTGCCGCTAATTTTCGCGTCTCGGTGTCAATCGAGGAACCGAGCGAACGGGGAAAGCGAAACGGGCAGCAGCGAGCGGATACGAAGACCAGGGGGCGGCTTCTTCTCTTGATTTGGCGGTCAGATCCCCAAAAGTTCGTGAGATCAAATAAGTTGTCAAGTTTATCATGTCCCACTCAACTTACATTTCCATTTTAGCTAAATAGACCATGAAGAACTAGACACGTTATCACTCGCTGGCCAGACCTTTACAGAAGCACTAGCTTTATTGAAATCTTGTTATAGATTTTCCCCTGGATTTTATATATATTTGCAGTGATTTCTAATTCTGTGCAAAGCGGTAAAATATATATTGTGTAAAGTGATCAGTGGTCTAGTCATTCTATTTAAAGGGATTTGTGTTAATTTAAAATCTATTTAATTAAACCATCTCAAGAGTTCCAGTTTTAAATATAATGATCTATCTATTATATTATTTCAAAAGATAATAGATGCTTAAATTAACTTTTAAAGTCGCGAAGGAATTTATAATTAATAAATTCAGTTAAGTCCTAGTTTTATAGATGTGTGTTTTTTAACCACTAGAACTCGCGCAGTGTTTATTAAATACATAATTAAATACGCGAGCATATATATATAATAGGCTTAACGGGAAATTCATCGCGCTTTAGAAGGTTATTTGTTTTCGGTATATTACATGTCTTTTTTTTCTTTCATACAGAGTGATCGTAACCTGTGCGATCCCAGCATTAAGAAAGCAATAAAGAAATCAATCTAAGCAAAGCAAAGCATAAACAGTGTGTAGAGTTCCCCTGACGCAGAACTTGTTGAGACTGTGTAAATTTTTAATCTTTGAGGCGATTCTATGTTTGGAATTCCGCTATCTAACTTATAGCAAAGAAAGCACACCCAAAGACAAATTTAACGCACCATCAAACAACTTAAGTCGTAACGGGAAGAAGAACACTGGCCCGAGCTTTGTTAGTTTACTGACACAGAGAGATAATTCATAATTTCCTGAACAGTGATGTGACTAGTTTTCTCACTGGACTTAAACCATACCTCACGGATAAAGTGTACCAGCACGCGTAAGAATTTTATTATCAGCGGCATAGTCAAATAGACCACACCATCCTCACCCCGGTATCAGAGACCGTGCCCTCCCATAGAAACTGTTATTAAGAAAAGAGACACAACTACAGATTCATTTTCCAGCGATTACGGGATCCTTTTATGTGCTGACCGCCTACCCGATAATCTGGGGCTAGAACTTGAACAAACACTCATACATTTAGTTGAGGTGTAACTGCTGTTGTGTTATTCTATGGAGTGCAAGATTTTTTCACAATCGGTAAGTGAGAGCAAGATGAGTGAAGGCCTTTGCTAGCGCGTGTATGAATGACAGGAAATTAATTCTTTTGTGTGACCATTTTGTTAACTTGCTTACCTGGTAACATATATCTTTTCTGTATACCCTACATTGTTCCTTTAAGTGGGATAGTTGATAATTTGTTAACTCTGTTTAAAACCACCTCCTTTCCATTTGCTTAGTAAAGGGAAGAACAGCTGGGAAGAACAGGTTTTTTTTTTTCTATCACTTATACCTAACTTGGTAACACCTCTTTCAGAGTAATTAACTTTACTGTTAGGTTAACGTACCCGTGTTCCTGATATTATCTATCTTTGGACTGGGTTTGTCTTTGTCTAATGAGCGGGAAGGGCTTAGTCGATACCAATCTTCTTCACCCCCTCCCAAACTTGTTATTTGCATTTGTGTACTTATGATAATTTATGTAATATCTGATATTTTTAGTGATTGATGTTTAAAGTGAATAAAATCACCTAAACTCATTTAGTTCTGTGTGTTGGATATACCCAAAGCCCAACATTTCCCCTATTCGTTTAATATAGTTTGTATCAACGTCGTGTGTGTGTTTGAAAACGCCGAATCGGTGTGCGCGCAGATGCGAGTCTGGAAAACTGGCAAATAATTGTTTGACCAGGAGAGTGAAAGAGAAGATTGAGAGACACGATTTGTCGTAAATAAGTCTGTCTTTACTCTCCTCCAGCACGCTGTGAAGTAACTATTAAATCTCTACATTTCTATCACTGAGCTTTCCATCATCATTTTCCACTCTAAACCGGACCACTATTTCTACGACTCTTTTCTCTCAAAATAAATTTACGACAGCCACATCTTCGTTATCAGTTCTACTAGCAGCACGTGTGTTGCGTGCCGCCATCTTGTTGCTAGTAGAGTTGACTAGAAATCTTGACAAACTGGATGATCCCGTCCCTCGCCTTGCACTGAACTGGGTGTTCTACTATTTCGGCTGTTGCTGCTCTGATTGCTGAAGAGTTGCTTCACTGCGTGCTGTCTGTCAATCCTGCCGACGACGCCACTTGTGACAGGGGCTAGGTGTACCTCACACCCAAGACCCGTGCACTAAGAAAATTTATAAAGGATCGTTTGACAGGGGTTGCAATTATTGGTTGCTTGCAACCCTCTCAGCAGCAGACTTAACAATTCAAGCAACCCAAAGCCTTATGCAGATCAACATTTAATTCTACCGAACAGAACCGAACACCAAACAAACAATCAAACAAACACCCAGTCAGTGTTCATAGACTGTCTGAAAAACAATAAATAAAACAATGTCTAAGTGAACATCAATAGCATGGATAATAACACTTACCATACAGAAAACATGCGCCCACCTGATATCATCAACTATCTCACACACTCATGCGTGTCGTCCAATGCGACTAGTATGGTGTTGTGCATGAGGCTGGCAATCGCACCGGGTAACATAGGTTGCTACCGAAACCACTACTGCAAGAGCATCTGAACGCTTCATGCTGAGACAAACCACACCGGTGGCCCTATGCTCCCTCAGGAGCGGAGAAGAGAAATATACATCTCCAAGTACGCCCACGTGCTCTCACAAACCATGTTCACATAACAATAATAATCAACTGGACGTAAAATAATATTCTTCAATACATGTACAACAAATAATCTCAATAATGAGAATTAACTACTACCTCTCAACCGACCCACATCAATACTCGTCCCAGCACTCTGAACATGTCGTAAGTGTCGACTGGTGCGCCTGGCCACAAGCGTGTCATATTTGACCCCTGATGAGATTGGGAACTCATCACATGAAACACATTATTACAGAAACAACCACTGTAATAGCATAAAAATGCTTCTGTTGACTTGTGGTGGACACCAGCCGCATTGGTGTTTCCATGCTCCCCCAGGAGCAAACAGAGAAACACCTGTCTCAACTTGCCTTACGCAACCAAGGAGTGGCTCTCATCTCACCAGAAATCTAAATGACTATTCTCCCTTCAAAGTAACCACTAAAGATAAACAGTAGAATAATCAATCATCGTGAAATACGCTCAATACTTTTACATTAAAAAAATAAAATATAATTATTCTCGACTTAAACCAAACTGGAACTAAATACACAGCGTGTCACCTGGCGTAACATTTACCACGCGGTGCGTGTTATTCCGACTCGCTGGCGTCGCTTTTTATCACCACGAGGCTGCTATCTTGCTATCGGTAATCTTATCTAAATTCCAGTGAAATAGCCTCACACTATATCTGCCTTTCTGAAGAATGAAATAATCGCTCTTAAACTTTCACATCTATCTATCTATCTATCTATCTATCTATCTATCTATCTATCTATCTATCTATCTATCTATCTATCTATCTATCTATCTATCTATCTATCTATCTATCTATCTATCTATCTATCTATCTATCTATCTATCTATCTATCTATCTATCTATCTATCTCTATCTATCTATCTATCTATCTATCTCTATCTATCTATCTATCTATCTATCTATCTATCTATCTATCTATCTATCTATCTATCTATCTATCTATCTATCTATCTATCTATCTATCTATCTATCTATCTATCTATCTATCTATCTATCTATCTATGCAAAAACACAACTACTTTGTAGGCGTTATTATGGCCTTGCAACAAATCTTCTTCTCGAAGATAATGGGGTGAAAAGGCACTAAACCACAAAGACAATATGACTGCCCAGATGGGGCCAGCACCGAGAACGACAGATCTCAAGATGGCGCTGTCACATATACATACAAAATACTACCACGTTCAAAAGCAACAATATCCTAGTAGTTGTAAATTGATGTGCTCTAAGAATGCACTGCCCTACCATTATTCCAATGAAAAAAACGATCATTATTATGCTAGTTTTAAATTAAGGAATCCATCCCTTGCATAAAATACTGTGACTACTACCACGACCTATGACCCTATCTATGAACTTTCGTTTTTCTGAACTTTTTTTTTTAGGCCGTACCAAACAGATAGCCCGCTGTCCTTCATTTCAACCAAATTAAGAGATGCAGTAAAAAAAAAGGGGGAAATGGTCGCGGATGTAAAGGGTTAGGTTTAGGAATCATAAACCTAACCCTATACCCTAACTATAATTCTGATGCTAACGACGTATTTCAATAGCATCGAAGAACTCGTGATACTGTGATTTATTTCCACCAAAAAGTACACATTTCTCACCGTTTCGCTCAGGGAAAAAAGCGGAAAATCGTATTTACAGCTTATTCACGCGTAATAACGTGCACAAACAACGCGACCGTGCTAATATAATAATAAAAAATGAATTAATTCATTTAAAAAACAAACGCACTAATAACATACGATAATCGCACACATGCCCCCTCGTAATCGACTTTGCTGACTCATTTAACCAATTTACTGTATGGATTTACTCTAGAAACAGAAAAGTTTACGCAAACAAACTTTTTTTTCTAGTTTTGTAGGGCCTACACAGAATATTATGACATTAATTTGTTGGAAATATTTAAATGGTCAAAATGTAACTGGAAAGATTAAAAGAAAGATTAAAAAATACAACGAAGCAAAGCAAACAGCTAACAGTAACAACAAAATTAGCCTAACCAAATTATGAACAGAATATCAAATATAGGAAGAAAAAACGTACTACCAAAAATTTACAAAATTATTATTTTAAAGTTGGTAGACCAGTGATTATAGAGTGCAACTTTATTAAAAAAATAAAGCTGCGAATCTCGTATTGTATGGATTTACTCTAGAAATAGAAAAGTTTAAGCAAACAAACTTTTTTCGAGTTATGTACAAAGTAAATTATGACATTAATTTATCGGAAATATATTGAAGAGCAAGATATAACTGGAAAGATTAAGACAGCGATTAAATTGCAACAAAGCAAAACAACAGCAATATTTAACCAAGTTATAAGTACTTAGCTTTTTTAAAAACAGACACCAAGAATCCCGGAATTTAAAAAAAAGTTGGTTAAAAAAACCTGTGCTAGACAATTTTTGTGTGATTTAAAATTAAAAAAACTTGGGTTGGAAAATATTTTAGATTTTTTAAATTTAAAAACAAAAATTATTTTCGATTTTTTTTTTTTTTTTTTGGGAAGAAAATCCGTACAACGAGTTTGTTTGGCCGTACACTGCTAAACGTATCAAAAAAACGTACATTGTACGATAAAAACGTACAAGTTGACAGGTATGAATTATGCCCGTATAAAACGGCTCCAGTTATCCCCATTTCAGGCAGCTACACCCGTAACAACGACAACTGTTAGAGTTTAACCAGTTAACAAAGTCTGTATACAGGTACACCTGTAACAATGACAACTGTTAGAGTCTGATCAGTTAACAAAGCCTGTATACAGGTACACCTGTAACAATGACAACTGTCAGAGTCTGACCAGTTAAAAAGGTCTCTATACAGCTACTGAAGATGTCAGTGAATGTGTTATGTAACATGTGAGTATGTCAGTCAGTCTGCCTGTGTGATTGTATGTATGTGTGTGTGTCTGTATGTGTGTGTGTATGTCTGCGTGTGTGTGTCTGTATGTGTGTGTGTCTGTCTTTGCGCGTGTGTGTGTCTGTATGTGTGTGTATGTATGAGTGTGTGTGTATGTATGAGTGTGTGTGTCTGTCTCTGCGTGTGTGTGTCTGTATGTGTGTCTGTCTCTGCGTGTGTGTGTGTCTGTCTCTGCGTGTGTGTATGTATGTGTGTGTCTCTGCGTGTGTGTATGAGTGTGTGTCTGTCTCTGCGTGTGTGTGTGTGTCTGTATGCGCGTGTGTCTGTTTCTGCGTGGGTGTCTGTCTCTGCGTGTGTGTGTGTGTGTCTGTCTATGCGTGTGTGTCTGTCTCTGCGTGTGTCTGTCTCTGCGTGTGTGTCTGTCTCTGCGTGTGTGTGTGTCTGTCTCTGCGTGTGTGTGTATGTATGTGTGTGTCTCTGCATGTGTGTGTATGTGTGTGTGTCTGTCTCTGCGTGTGTGTATGTGTGTCTGTATGCGTGTGTGTGTGTCTGCGTGTGTGTGTCTCTGCGTGTGTGTGTCTGTATGCGTGTGTGTGTGTGTCTCTGCGTGTGTGTGTCTGTATGCGTGTGTGTGTGTGTATGTCTGCGTGTGTGTCTGTCTCTGCGTGTGTGTCTGTCTCTGCGTGTGTGTGTCTGTCTGTCTCTGCGTGTGAGACTGTCTCTGCGTGTGTGTGTATGTTGTGTATGTCTGTCTCTGCGTGTGTGTGTGTATGTTGTGTGTCTGTTTCTGCGTGTATGTGTGTGTGTCTGTCTCTGCGTGTGTGTCTGTCTCTGCGTGTGTGTAAGGTTGTTGTCTTCCTATTTTCTCTTGGCCTACTTACCCCATAGAACCGCCATTAGCAGCTGGTCTCCCCTAGCTGATCTCCCCTGGCTGATCTCTCCTGGCTGGTCTCCCCTGCTGATCTCCCCTGGCTGGACTCCCCTGGCTGATCTCCCCTGCTGATCTCCCCTGGCTGAAGCACGGAGTGAAACATTCATGTGTTTTTGCTGTGGTTATTGGTGTAACAATTTGTGTTTACATGCTGCGGGTGCCAACCTTATATCTATGTGGGACCCAAAGACGCAGCAATAGAGAACGCAGTCAGCGACTCATAGCTTGACTGCCTGCGTCAGGACCAGCGAATCAGAGCTTTCACGCTAGCATTATCCCTTCTACTTCCACGCTAAGCATTTATATGTGCTAGAAGATGCTACATGTAAGAATAACAGACCTTAAAAGCAAATAAGACGTTTTTACACAAAACGCAGTATTCATTCGATCACACATGTGAAAATAAAGTCGAAATAAAAACAGATTGTCGTGTGCAAAAAGGTCGAAAAGCTGAGGAACGGAGTGCAAATGTTAACTATTGTGTCGTGTGGAAAAAAGGACGGGTCGTGTGAAAAAAGGCGGGAAAAAAGAAGAAATAGTATAAATAGAAGAGTTGTGGGCGATTGGCAGCGATTTCAGGACTTATGATTCCAAGGATACCATGATTTTAGACTAGAGGATTTTTACAAATAGCGTTAGGAGAACTTCGTCTTTGAGGATACCAAGACAAGTTTTTTCTTTAGTAGACAAGTGTGTATATTATTCAGTCGGATTATATATGTTTCATTTTGGATAACCAATCATCATTGTGAAATTTACAGTGTTTGTCTAATGTCATCAATAAACTCTAATTGAATTTTTCTACATTGCTGTTTGTGGAACTTTACGATAATTTCTTGTGGATATACGTTGTTGTGCTGAAACTGTTTTGCTTATCACCAAAACTCAAAAGGGAAGAACATTCCTGGGTTGAAATAAATTAACAAAAGGTCAAGTATCACCATCTCTGGCGGAATGCCAGTTATCACTTGAACCACCACAACATATGAAGGATTAACTCTGACTACATAAAATCAATATAACTACTAGTGCCGCATTCAACTGACGCGGGCACATATCTTCAAATTGGCGCCGTGACCTGCCCTTTTTTCTTGGTGAAAGCAGACAGGCATAACCACTAATGGATGAAAGTCAAGAACAACAGCAGCAACAACAGGCGTTGTATACACTACAGCAACAACAACATACGTTATATGCACAGCAGCAACAACAGCAGCAACAACAACAAGCGTTGTAT
The DNA here is from genome assembly GCA_024509875.1 of Oreohelix idahoensis. Classification (NCBI taxonomy): domain Eukaryota; kingdom Metazoa; phylum Mollusca; class Gastropoda; order Stylommatophora; family Oreohelicidae; genus Oreohelix; species Oreohelix idahoensis. The sequence goes on along the minus strand of JAMPIV010020829.1, from coordinate 230,485 downwards.
ACACTACAGCAACAACAGCAGCAACAACAGCAGCAACAACAACATATTAGAAAATGGGAAAGAGACACTGTCAAAACAAGAACAGATTGGAGTAGTCTAAATAGAAGACACCATCGCATAGCTGTTAGAAATTTTATCAACAGAATCACACAACGAAAGATATGGGAAGTAAATAATGTCACAACGACTGATCAACAAACATGTATGATTACGACAGAAGATGGAATGAGGGTACATATCAGACCAATACAGCAATGGAGAACACCACCTAACATACATCACCAGGTCGGTTTTGTAACATCAAATGACACACGTTGGGCCCCCATGATTACTAGTCAACCAAGGCCAGACTTACAAGTGAAGAAAACAAAGATGATTTGTGTCGCAACACAAACAAACGTTGACAGGTCAAGTCAGGTCAATGACCCAGAACCACAGGTGAAGAAAACAACTATGATCAGTGTAGCAACACAAACAGAGAATAGAGCTGCAGTTTCAGCAACACAAACAGCGAATAGAGCTGCAGTTTCAGCAACACAAACAGATGTTGACATTAACACTGACACATCATGCAGGCGTATAGGAACAGCAGTAAGAAGGAATCCTATCAAAACAGATCCACAAGAAGTACAGGACATGGATACATCTTATAGGCGTACAAGAACAGTACAGAAGACGAAACAGGGAGGTGTAAGCACAGAGGAGATGAAGATAGCACTCAAAGACGAACTGAAGGGAGCTAAACCTGACACAGTAGTACTAAAATATGTACAGAGATTTCTGGAGAAGAAGTTTGATACAGACTTATCAGAAAGGAAGGAAGAAATTTGCAGACTTGTGGTGAGAGTAATGGGGAAACTTAATTACTGGGGAATCAAAATAGTGGAAAGAGACGACGTCAGACAACGGTCCACATTTCTCTCAGATTCATCAAGTTACTCAGACAGTGTATCGTCAGATGAAGAAGATGAGTTAGAATACACGGAGAGGTGCGAAATGGTGGAAAAGTTGGGAAAAGAAGTGAGAGAAGAAGTGAATGACACGAGTAAGAAAATGGTTAAAGTGGATGAACCAAACATGGAGGAGTTGAAACCGGTGATAGCATCCATCATAGAACGGCCTGATTTTAACTTATCAAGGGGACTAGCATGGAGACTGCTAGAGGAAAAATATCATACAAACTTTCCACAAACAAGAATTGAAATAGATGTGGTTCTAACAAAAATGTTAGATGAAGAAAACATGAAGAGACACAGAATAGAGCAAGCAAATCGTAATCGAGGTCAGAAAATGAAGAAAAAAAAAGAGGTAAGACAGCTTGTGAACGATATGATGCAAGAGGAGTATGTGGAGGACACAGTTAAGAAGACACAAAGAAGCCCTACAGAAGAAATTATCACAAGAAAGACATGAACATCTAGCCGCACTACACAGAAACAACACATCGGTGTTCGCAACGTTATTCACATGATCACAACCATAATTCCCTACCCCCTCATCAGCCCCAACATACTCCCTACGCGACCCCCGTCGCAACCCCAGTGATTATGTGAAGCGAACATTTGATGACAGAAGACATACCATGGAATCCAGAGGACAAGTATACTACAGATTTGAACAGCCCACGACCAGTGAACCTACTTTCCCATTAGATAATCTCCTGCAACCTCAGAGGAAGTATCAAGGTGAAAATCCCATCGAAGTCATACTACAAGAGAAGTATAGAGCACATCAGATAGCTAATCGTAATGCACAGAAAGCCTTCAAGAAATGGCAGAAAAAACATGATAAAAGAGCTAAATTAGAACGATTTCAAGTTGGTGATAAATGCGTTTGAACAAGATGACGAGAAGAACATAGTCACCAAAGCTCATGCAGCACAAATTAAGACAGCTACTCATCGCCCGATAGCACCACCAGTTTTATCTAATGGCAGACCCATACATAAAGCCACATTGAACCACTATCATTCCACAGATACGTCAAAAACCTCACACAGAGAATCAGAGAGCAACAATAGAAATTGCGACGAACACACAGACAACGCTGTTTCACAAGCAGAACGGCACACATCTGAACAAGATAATGATACTCGACACACAGCACCGCCTAATGATGAAAACGCAGACAGCCCCACAAGACGCAGCATGAGGTGCACCATTGCAAAACTATTTCATCCTTACCCTCGACAACTGCAGCCACCACCCACTCAACAGTGCGAAATGCGCCATCCTCTTGTGATCAACGATTGACAAAAGCTACCTTGAGGGAAATCGCCAAGTTCCTCATGTCAACATTCGTAAGCGTCCAGTTCAACGATTATTAGTTTATTGGAGAATCAATCTTCTCTAATAACAAAAGGTACTACCCCAGCTAAAGTACCCAACGAGTGCTCTCTCTCTACAAATAGCACTCTCCCTCGTTACCCCCATCATCTAAAGTCATTAGTGTCCATTTTTTTTTTTTTTTTTGGTAGGAAATTTTATTTTTTCAGAAAGATGTCAGCCTCAGTCAAGATCCTGCTGATGATACTGATGATACTGACGATATTGACAGTTACGACGTCTGCAACACCCACATATACTAACAAGTTATTATGGCGTCACACCACTGTGTTTTAATTGTATACAATTATTTCAGATTCTTCGTCGCCATGGACTGTCATTAGGACTACATCTTTTACACCGCTATGTCAAGAAATTGAAGAACTTTTGCAAACATTCTATAACATTATATTATCCCGGTTAAACATAACTTTAAATTATCACAGTTCTCTAGTTATACAAAATTTTTTTTACAAGTGTTAGGTACGAAATCTTTATGATTAGAAGAGTACCCACTGTACAAATTACACCACTTTTGCCTTTGAAAATCTTTATAAATGACTTATGCTTTACAACGGTTTTTATTTTTTTGTTCTTTTTCCCTTCTTGTTGAATTTAGTGACAAAAGCAAACATACTATACGCACACACATATTTTTCCTTTGTGACACATGAGAGATTTTTTTTAAAATGTGTTAACTCACCGCTTTCCTTTTGTGTTATGGAAAAGCCGTTTTATAATGTTCAATCGCATCGAGCATGTATTTTGGCGATTTTTTTTTTCTTAATGATGCTTTTTACAACCTGAATGATCGTATAAGGCTTCTCACGTTATTCAAGCCAACGACCATTTCTCACAGATATACGACGAATCAGACGTCAAATTTATTCTTCCCTACACATCCAAACGCCTTTTCATTTCCTGTCACCTTCTCCGACATGCGTCATCACAGACGGACCGTTTCTAAATCAACGCACTATTCCGAGCATCCCCCACTTCAAAACGAATTTACCTATGTTGACGTGTCTATCAAATTCTATAAATACTTCTTCGTAGTCTGGGAAACACCCCTTCTCGCATTCCTGAATCCAGTGAGACACACCAGAGGTCATGACCCGACGAACTAGAGTGTCAGGACTATTGATTGTGCCTAGCATAGTTGGTGTTTTGAATTTTAAGCGGTTTTGTGTATAAATACCATGTGTACAAGAAGATGAAATGTCCACAGCGGACATCGGTAAAAGATAATGAGGACATTGTTACCCCCCCCCCCTTCCCCCCGGACACAGTTAACGCCCCTAAGACCCCCCGAGTACATTCCCATGACTGATATATTCGTTCCCCTCTGTTGAGGATTGTTTCGGGGTTTGCAAGCATGTGAATGTCTGCAGCATTTGCATGGTTGCACCACAACCACCTCAGCTGAATGAGTACTGGAAAATCGCGCACAATCCTCAATACCCTCCAACTGTGATAAACCATACTCCGTCATTTATCCCAATATACCCCCCCCCCCCCTTTTCCACTCCACTAAATAACTGAGACATATATATATTTTCACCTAAATTTGACTTGGTGATATGCGAGTATTTTGCAAGTTGGGTAAAACTTATATGCTAATCAACACAGTTCACGGATTGGCGAAATACTACATTGTTACATGCAAACCATGACGATTTCATGGGAAATCGCTAACATGATAACGGATATGTTCACATGTTGATAAACCTTGAATTGAGAAATAAACATCACATATTGATGTACTTGTATTTTTCTGACCATTTGTCACATTGTAAGCGGAACGCTACAGTATATTTTCTTGACAATTTGTTGTCCATTATACCTTGTATTGAGAAATAAACATCACATATTGATGTACCTGTATTTTTCTGACCATTTGTCACGTTGTAAGCGGAACGCTACAGTATATTTTCTTGACAAATTGTTGTCCATTATTATGAACTTGCATTTGTATGCGGATTTTATATTTGATGACGAACCTATAAACAGTTTGGTACTTTGTTCAGGGTAACTGAGATAGTTCATACTCCAACACCCGATAATTTTTTGTATCGGTATAGTTGTCCTCCCTCATAGTAACGACTATTACATAAGTTGGAGATTAGAGACATTTTTAAATAAATACTTTGTAACTCCATGTAACCAGATTAATTATGCTATATTTATATTTTACGACGAACACATAGACAGTTCACCAAACATGTCCAGATTTTTGGTGTTTAAGACTCATATACATCCTGGTAAATCACTGACCGCAGTGGCAGAATTGGGGTCGCCTGTATCATATGATTGTATTATATTTACCACGTTCTATATTGACAGTTACGAGAGTGTACAGCTCCAGTTCATATTTTTTAAATAACAAATTTATAGATTAACATTGCCATGTATGTATATTCCCATGTCATAATATATATACGAGCTCGTATATTACATTTTTTTTGCGTCACACGGTCTGATGTTTGACCATTAGTTCTATGCTGTTAGGCTGATGTTCGTTGCAGCTACTACATTTTAAGATTGTTAAATACTAAATGAATATTAGTCAATTCTGTTAAATATTGCCAAAGTATTTTTTGTTTTGTTTTTTATTTGTGTTGTTTGCACAACCCATGAAAATCGTATGCGATTATTTTTATTTTTTTATTTTTTTTTATTTAAATGTTATCATTAAGTATGTTATCATTATGGTGATGAATAACGCACAGCGTTGTTCATATTGATATTGTTAAGAAGTAGTGTACATCAATACTGTTCAATGGCGAAGTGTATTAACAAATTTTATGCATCCCCCGTTTTACGCATTATAAATATACTGGGATCCCTCGTTTTACGAACATTTTTTTTTAAAATCTTTTTCTTTTTTTTCTCTCTAAGAGACTCTACCAATAGGTTAGACCTAGTCGTTTATAACAGTCATTAGCATGAGGTACTTAGTTGATAGTACGCAAATGTCTCCCACTGGGATACATTTGTGTGGCCAGGGACGTATGTGACCGCTTGACCTTTCACGCTAGCATTATCCCTTCTACTTCCACGCTAAGCATTTATATGTGCTAGAAGATGCTACATGTAAGAATAACAGACCTTAAAAGCAAATAAGACGTTTTTACACAAAACGCAGTATTCATTCAAAGTTCAGTTGCCGTTACTGCTCTGACAGGGTAAACGTAGGTCAGTCCCAGATAATAATGAATGGGTTTTATAAGCGCGAAAGTGGGAAATGAATGTTTGTGTGATCTGGTTTTTTTTAATCCTATTGTTAAGTTGGAAAAGATCACACATGTGAAAATAAAGTCGAAATAACAGATTGTCGTGTGCAAAAAGGTCGAAAAGCTGAGGAACGGAGTGCAAATGTTAACTATTGTGTCGTGTGGAAAAAAGGACGGGTCGTGTGAAAAAAGGCGGGAAAAAAGAAGAAATAGTATAAATAGAAGAGTTGTGGGCGATTGGCAGCGATTTCAGGACTTATGATTCCAAGGATACCATGATTTTAGACTAGAGGATTTTTACAAATAGCGTTAGGAGAACTTCGTCTTTGAGGATACCAAGACAAGTTTTTTCTTTAGTAGACAAGTGTGTATATTATTCAGTCGGATTATATATGTTTCATTTTGGATAACCAATCATCATTGTGAAATTTACAGTGTTTGTCTAATGTCATCAATAAACTCTAATTGAATTTTTCTACATTGCTGTTTGTGGAACTTTACGATAATTTCTTGTGGATATACGTTGTTGTGCTGAAACTGTTTTGCTTATCACCAAAACTCAAAAGGGAAGAACATTCCTGGGTTGAAATAAATTAACAAAAGGTCAAGTATCACCATCTCTGGCGGAATGCCAGTTATCACTTGAACCACCACAACATATGAAGGATTAACTCTGACTACATAAAATCAATATAACTACTAGTGCCGCATTCAACTGACGCGGGCACATATAAGTAACTTTGTGTTTTACATGTGACTGTATCAATACGCTTGTATGTAACTTTGTGTATAAATAAACATGTGACTGTATCAATACGCTTGTATGTAACTTTGTGTATAACATGTGACTGTATCAATACGCTTGTATGTAACTGTCTTATTATGTCATTGAGCCTGCGAGCAACACTAGCAAATAAAACAAGACACATCTTGTCTCTAGATCCTTCCCTACAAATGCGACAACTGCCGAAATTAAACCTGTGAAGACAACATCCATCTGTTAGCCAGACGTCAATAATTTCTATTGACGCAAATATGAACATTTATCTCCGTCTTCTTATCCTCTGACTAGGTTATCTAGCAAGAACCAAACTAACACGTGATTTCTATGGCCCCGCCTATTAAATTATAGCAAACAAAACCGCTCGACTTGTTTCGTTAACGGCATTGAGAATTCTTGTGTCTTACTCACAGTTTAAAAAAGCGCATTTTTATGTGAAGATTTCTGGTAGGATTAAAACCAGCCAGGGACTATCAACTACTCTCCAAGGCTCGGAGCTCTTCTTAGAATTGACAAAACACGAACTGTGACCTTTGCCGAACAAGTAAGTTTCCAAGGCTTATTGTTATAGTAAGAATGCATGTATATATAACCACCCACCCCCACCCCCCACTCAACTGCTATAAGTTCATCGTCACCCTTCAGCTCCCGAGGAGTATAGGACCAACAAATTCACGCCTAACGTTCCTGCCTGTGTCATCAGTTCTAAGCATCTCCATATCTCCTTATCTCCATATCTCCTTATCTCCATATCTCCTTCCATGCCTGTCTCTAATTCTCTTATCGATATGTTTTTTAGTCTCCCGCTGCCTCTCTTACTCTTGGGGGGTACGGGGGGGGGGGGGGGTTCCATGCACAGACAGAAAATATAACGGTATGACCACTTCATCAGAACTCAGTCAAAGCTGCTTCCTTGACTAGCCTTGAATAGTAAATCTGGCTACAAGGCAAGGGTCACACGAGAGGAAGGTGGATCATCATCATCATTTTATTTTGCGCTCCTTACGGAGCACGGAGCCACCATTGTAGTTGATCACGTGGTCTTGTTGTAGCAACGGTTTATGTGGGAATTTTACTAGTCGACTTGTACGACATATCTGATGGTGCTGTAGTCATGACATGGTGTTACTGCTACGTCTCTTATATTGTCAATGGTATTGACTACATTGGTATGTCGGGCCTGCTTGAGTAGCCGACGTACTTCTAGATGATGACCTGATAATGCGAATGTACTGTGGGCTGTTGCTTTGTCGAGTATGATGGTACGACTAATGGCAATGAGACGAAGTAACGATCATGAATGGGTCAAAACAGTGTGACCAACTGACAACGAAGATATACTGGACTCGTTGCAGAAGTAAGTGACGAGACATATTTATTATGACGAGACATTGACATCAGTATTACGAACATTTTCATCAGCATGGTTATAGCAGGATATGGGTTTACAAAAGTGACCATGTTAATAGCATTGAGTATTATATTTAATAAAACGATCCCAAAATATCACCTAACGTATGATGAACGCATGGATAGCCGGACTTAGCTGGGTAGTGAAGCTCTGCAGTAACGGTACCGGAGAATACGTTATTGATTGCTAGATACTTCAACGAGCGGTTCTAGGACAACTTGATTGGCGAGAAAAAGATTCATGCTACCCTCGCTCAAGAATTAATATCATCATATTCTTAGATGATCATAATTAACTCATGGCCGTGTCTCCCCTAGACTTGGGATGAGACCACAGACAAAATAACGTCAGCTCAGGACGATGAATCTCTGGATCTGCCTCAAGGACATTGATTGTATCCAAACAAATCTGTGCGCCATACCGCGCCATGCCTAGTTTAATATTGGTGCACGGTCGTACAGAAATAACATTTAAATAAAAATATCATTGCTGCACTCAGGTGCACGTCTGAAAATCCCAGGCGTACATATGAGAGCTTTAAACATCTATCTGACCCTCTATGAATATAAAGTCTTTAACACACGGTTATCATTCACTTGTCACATCTCATGTTATATTCATGATTGTTGATGTTTCTTTACTATTTTTATTTTAATATTTAAAAAAAAAATGTTTTAGCGTGCCACTGTCTCTAATCAGCTTCCGTGTCAGTAAAATACGCCATAATCTTCCATATATCGATATTTTAAGGACCTCAGTTCTTTCCCCCACATGCTTGTCCCGGCACTAAAACGATTAATCTTCATATCATGCGTGATGCTCATTTCCCACCATTTGTTATAATTTAAATATTAATATCTGTTTCATGTTGTTAAACAATATATTTGGCGTTCCTCCTCTTAGAATGAACCCATTTTCTGTCCTGTCCCTGGTGACAGAATACTTCATTTTTATTTCGTATCGTTTAAAACTGATTTAATAACTCTTTGGGGACGATTTTCCAAGGCGCTCCTAACAAGTGGCTAGTTTTTGGGGGCTAGTGTATTTGAACTAAGTTTTTGTTTCGTTTTGTTATATTTTATTAATCCTCATTCAATGTCCTTTCCATTTATGTATAACATAACTAGACGTTAAAAAAAAAAAAATCGGTAAGAATTGACCTTTACACTTAATCACTACAATAATACAGTAGATGAAAACTCAAAGTAACAACAAATTACTTGTGTCAAACATTGGAAAACCACACGTTTTTTTTTTAAGAGTTAAGTCTTTTCAGATCACGAAAATAGTTTTTATGTTATTCAATCATTACCATTGTTTATCCCCAAGCAATTCTATAAAAACATACGATTAAAACATAATAAGTGTGCATTAACGGTAGTTGGCAACAACAAAAAATAATAGAAAATTGTGATTACATCTTAATTCTGTGAGAAACTTATTATTATTACTTGATGTATGTTTGATTCACGCATTAGAACATGTACGGCGTATGCATAACAAATTCACGTGATCCAGGGTGCAGGCAACAAAAAACGCCAATGGACAGAATAGAAAGATTGATACCCTTATATTGTAAACGGGGAGGGAAAGATTATGGATAAACTCGAATGGAAGAAAAATGTGTTTACATTAAGCAACCTTAAAAGTTTGAAAAACCGAAGTAGCAAAAGCAACAAATAAAACATGAAGTAATATACAGACATAGTTATGTTTATTTTACGGATGTGTTTAAATAGGTCTTAAGAAAATGGCTTAACGAGATGAGCAAACTTATCATATCTGATTAGGTAATGGATTCGGTAAGTGTTTTAATTACTTTGGCGATGACGAAAAAAAACCTTATCAAGATTAAACTTGCTCTCTGGTGGTACGACAAGCTCTCAGGCAAGTTAAAAAATAAATGCTCATGTTTTATGGAGGAAGGGCAGAGACGATCTCAGGCTGATGCGATTGAAAATGACTTCAAGTCACACTGTTTTATTTTGAAAAAGAAGCCTGAAAATAAGAGACTTGAAAGACAGACAGTATTATTGTGGTAATGTTTGTTTCTGAAAAAATAAAGTTAGACTTTTTAAGTAGCTGTGTAGGACGTCAGAGTTAGTTGTAATATTAATTATCGCAGTAGGCGGTAAATTGGTTAAGTGCAATGATGGTTATAGCAGAAACATTATTATAGTGGATTTAGTTGGAGCAGGAGCAGAGGAAAGAAAGTTACAGGTATTGAGGCTGTGGAGGCTGAGGAAATTGTCAGAAGGCCTTACAAAGGGAGATCTGATGAGAGAAAATTGTGGTGTGAATAATTATAGCAAAGGGGGGGAAATACAAAAGGAAAAACTCTTAGCTGGATCAAGATTTTTATGGAGTTTTGTTTAGAAAAAGTTGAAAAGAAGTTATCTAGTAAATGCTTAGACTAATGATGCTAAGTCATTAAGGTTAGTTCATCTGCTAATAAGTCTATATGCTGTGTCAGTTAAATTGCAGGAATTTTATGGGGATTATATCTAAGCTTACTTCCAGCTTTACCATCTTGCATTCTCTTGGTGCTGAATGCTTCAATTTAGTGATACTGCACAACATTAGTAACTAGATAGATTTCTGAAACAAAGTATGCAAAATTCATGTACCCACTCTGGAAGGACACAACAACCAATCATGCATAATACCAAAGACAAAACATTATATTCTGAAAAATAATTTATCAAAAGGGGATATGTTTCTGTCCAAGATCTGTCTTGACTACTTAGAGGTCCCTAGATGCTTGGGGGGGCGCGGGGTTTGACTTACTTGTGTAAGGGTATGGTATCATGTCACTCGCCAATAGACAAGATAATTATTTCAACTTACCAGATGAGGTAGAACACCAGAAATGCTCAGGGCGCATTGTATGGCGTCCCTGAAAGAAATACCAACTTAAAATTTCGAAGACGCGATGGCCCCATCGTCTGAGCGCCGATAAATTTAAAAAAACAAATGGTTACCTAATGAAAGTCATGGCTGTCAAAGTAGTTGAATTCTCTTGATTTGAAGCAACCCTTTCTCTCCCCTCCAAATTTTTGTCGTTAATTCATCCCACAGGCATAAGTAGGGATTTGAACACCTGCGTCTCGAGGTCGTCTTAGCGACTTTTTACCATATGGTTGATCAACACTGCTTTGGTCTAAGACAGAAAGTACAGATTTGAAGCCCCTCATGGAAAAAGTTACTTACTCTGCGTCTGGCCGATAAGAAAAGCGACAAGGTTACATATATGTCTTCTGTCGAGGTCTTGCTTTAAATGAAGCTTTTCTCTTTCCCCCCCAATCTTTTCTCTTAGCCTTTCTAGTCTACGCATCTTTCCCAGCGTAAGCCTAAAAATATAAAAGAAACCCGCTGGTCTGGGCGATCAGTATACTTCGTAGCCAGTTATGTTACTGCACATCCATCACAAAACCATTAGCAACCCAGCGAATAACTAGGTAAAACTCTCACGTCTGCCCACTCTCTAAATTTTGTTCCAGGTCCTGCCAGTGGGCTGCTTCGGAATCTTGCGTTTCATGCTTAGCAGAGCACCTTCAGATGATTTGAACTTCTTTATTGCCCGTCGCTTTGTGGAATTTTTATGCGTAGTTCCCCATCAGTGTGAGATGTCTTTTGCAATCGGTTCTAAGACAATCAGTGGTTTGAGAAATAGGCTTGCCAGCAAAAATCTGGTAAGACCCTTGGAGTAGATCAGTCAGAGGAGCACAATTGCGTTTACTTGATGTATATAAAACGACTACAAATGATAAACGTCCTTTTTGTTTGCGGCTTGGTGCTCTCTGCAGTAATTATACAGCCCAGAACCAGTGTTCGCCCTCCCGTAATCAATTTCAGTCTCTTGGACGATATTCATCATGGAAATTCGTGATACTTCCCAATTTGGCTTCATCCTTGAGAACTGGAGACAACCTAATATTCACTTCACCACGGTATTCCTTTATTCCCGGTTCAGTAACTTTTGTGTTGGGTCTGGTAGAAATTTTCATAATGAGGTAAATCGGACACTAAGATTGTTTCACTGAAAATATTCTATTTCTTCCGTCAATGCAGAGACCCATCAATACCAGATGGCTGGTTTATCTGTTTATAATAGAGGTCTCTCCCTCTGGTTGTTTGTCACATGACTTTTACCTGTGCTGCGGTTTCACAAGGATGTAATGGGTATTCATAGAGATGGTAATGACAGTTATGGAAACAAATGGAACGCAAACCAGGATAAAAATTTGTACAGTAGGGACTCTCTAATGATAATGCAGCTGCAAGCAATAATTTCGCGGTTTTCAAACGGTGTCATCGCAACAGAAGAGAGGTCCTTAAAAGATATCAACAAGACAAACTACTGTTCAACAAGAATCTCAGGGTGTGCCAGCAGATAAACAGGTTAACCTCTCTTAATGATAACTACAATGAAAGTGTCCATAATAGCTATCGATTACGCTCATCTTTTTTCTCTTGACTTTGGTATGAGCAGTAATTTGGACTGCAAATAAATGTATGCCAAATGCAGTACTTTATTTTTTATGATCCGAAAACCATTAGTACTCTAAGCTGTGGTCATCCTTTGCCCGCTCTTCCTGCTAATGTTGCTCATGATGGGAGAGGTTCTCTTATATTACATAAGGGGCTTGTAAATAGTAATCCAGTCTCTTTGTTTTTTGATTCTGGATGGACTACTGTCGGGGTTAGGCAATCTCTTGTAGATCCATTCTGTGCTACAGGAAAGGTCATCAAATGTGTCACATTTGGTGGCACGTTGGAAAAATATCCTACTGCCATAATACATATTGCTACTCCTTTCTTCACGGGAGAGGTCCACGCGTGTCTACTTCCAAACCCTATTGCGGACCTTATTATTGGTCGTATTCACGGAGTTAGGGAATGTACCCCACAGCAGATTGCTGTTTGGGAAGAGCAAAACATTGAAGCTACAAATACGGTGGTCACAAGAGCACATGCTCTGGATCCACCTCAAACTTCATTAACTAATAATGATGAAGTAAATGACCAAGATAGTCACTTGACTATTACACGTGACTCATTTATCAAATTGCAAGAAGAAGATCCTTCTTTACAAAAAATTCTTCATTCTAGCAAAAAAAGGTGATCCTAATCAAAATACTAATAGAAAATCTTGGATTTCTATGAAGAACGGCGTACTTGTACGTATGGTACAAGACTCGACTACATCCACTCATTCACAAATTCTTGTGCCTAAGAGCATGAGGGTGCAAATATTGCAACATGCTCATGACTCGCAATGTGCTGGACATATGGGTTTTTCCCGTACAAAGTCGAGAGTTCTTGCGGCTGTCTTTTGGCCATTTGTAAGCAAGGACAGACGAATGTACTGTCGCTCTTGCAAAGTATGTCAGGAGGTCAAATCTAAAGGACCACGACATGCTGCGCCTATTCAGGCTGCTGACATTCCAATTCGCCCTTTTCAAAAAAATGGCAATAGATATTATCGGTCCTTTTAGAATTAAGTCGGCTAGAGGGCATCAATTTATTCTTACATGTGTCGATATGTGCACACGTTGGCCAGAGGCAATACCTCTCAAGAGCATCTCAACTGCTGATATCGCAGACGCTCTTTGGCTGATATTTTCTCGCTTGGGTTTTCCCGGAGAAATATTGTCAGACCATGGCACTCAACTTATCTCAGACACTATGTCACAGGTAATGTCTATGCTACATATAAAAAGGTCTCTCAGCAGTATCTATCACCCAATGTCTAATGGGTTGGTCGAACGTTTAAATAGGACTCTAAAGACTTTACTGGGTAAAATAACTGAGGATCATCCTCAGGATTGGGACAGGGTTCTTTACCCGCGGCTCTCTTTGCGTATAGAGAGGTCCCCAATGAACATACGGGGTTTTCCCCTTTTGAACTTGTCTTTGGCGCGCAACCGCGCGGCCCTATGTCTTTACTTCACGATCTAATCACTGCCGATAATATTAGCGATGAGACTCAGTCTTCTTATGAGTACGTCATTGCTCTTAGGAAAAAAATCATTGAGGCATGCAGACTAGCAACTTCGTCTTCCGAATTTGCTAAAGAAAAGGCAAGGCAGTTTGCGAATAAGAATAGATGTCTACGACAACTTTGTCCAGGTGACAAAGCTCTCGTCCTACTTCCTTCAAGGGAGAACAGACTTCTAATTGCATGGAAAGGTCCATATGCAATAGTCTCCAAAATTTCTGATGTCGACTATGTTGTCGATATTGATGGAAAGCATAAAACTTTCCACATAAATATGCTCACGGAATTTTTCCATGAAAGACCAGACTATTTGCAGCCTATTTTCCAGGCAACGGACAATTCTCAAGTACCTCATGGTCAATACTCATCGCTGTCAGTTATACAGGATGAGGAAACTACTTTTTCTGATGTCAATCTTCCTCTTTCTATGGTCCCACTTTATTCTACGGAATCTTGGAAAAACGTGACCGTTTCTCCAAATCTTTCCGCTGAGGAACATCGACAAGTTTCTTCGATGTTGCAAACATTTCAGGATGTTCTTACAGACATCCCGGGACACACACATGTCATTGAACATGACATTGTGCTAACTGATCATAATCCTATCAGAGTCAGACCCTATCCAATACCTATCCATTTCCAGTCTCAAGTCGAAAAAGAATTGGATGAAATGATACGTTTGGAAATCATTGAACCATCCACTTCAGCATACTCTTCGTCTATGGTTATTGTTCGAAAGAAGGATAATAACATTCGCATTTGCGTAGATTATCGCAAATTGAACCAAGTTACGAAGTTCGACGCTGAACCTATGCCTTCATTAGAAGAGCTACTCAATAAACTTTCTAATTCTAGATTCTTTACCAAACTAGATTTGTCTAAAGGTTATTGGCAAGTCCCGCTAACTGAACGTGCCAAACCTTTTACAGCTTTTTTCTACACCTAGGGGTTTATTCCAATGGAATTTTCATGCCTTTTGGTCTTATGAACGCCCCTGCTACATTCGTACGCATGATGCGGCGAATTCTCGCATATCGTACAGATGTCATAGCATATCTAGATGATATCTGTCTATTCAGTGATTCCTGGGAAGATCACTATTTGGGTTTATACGAATTACTGTCTACTCTTCGCGAGTATAACTTGACTGCAAAACCCTCTAAAGCCTTTATAGGATTTAGTGAGATTTCTTTCCTAGGTCATCGTGTTGGTCATGGTCTTTTAAAGACAGAGGACCACAATGTTTCAAAAATACTTAACATTTCGGTCCCTAAGACAAAGAAACAAGTAAGGAGTCTATTAGGTTTGATCCAATTCTACGGACGATTCATTCCGAATCTGTCCTCCATTATGGCACCGCTTTCTACTTTATTGAAGAAAGGGTCGCCTAATTTGATCCGCTGGTCAAAAGAATGTCAATCCTCATTGGACCAGGTTAAAGACCTATTTTCATCTCCACCTATTCTTAGGTTACCTACTATTGAGAAGACTTTTGTTCTTCGAAGTGACGCCTCGTCAACTGGGATTGGGGCAGCACTAATGCAGGAGTATTCTGATACTCTGCATCCGGTGATGTATATCTCTAGGAAATTAAATGCTGCAGAAAAGAATTACTCGGTTTTAGACCGTGAGTTATTGGCTATGGTATGGTCTATTCTGAAGTTACAAAGATTTCTTCTAGGCGCACATTTCATTGTGGAAACCGACCAGAAAGCGCTTACTGCTATTCAGAGCAAAAACTTGAAGAGCTCGAGGTCCACTCGTTATGCCATAGCTTTTCAACCATTTCATTTCTCGGTTCGAGCTATCCGTGGTTCGGATAATGTAATGGCGGACATTCTGTCCAGATGCCCACACGATTCCACATGATTCTTCTGTCATATATATATTTCCTAATATACAGTCCAATGTTATAATGACATGTTAGTAGATTTTTTTTTGTTCTCACTTTTTTGAGGGGGAATTTATAACATTGTACCATGTAATTATCTAAGAAGGCTTAGTTAGTGATATACGGGCCAAAAGATCACTCGGCCACATTTAAATAAATTATTTTCAGGATTGTATTGAGAGATTTACCAGTTGTCTTTAAGATTTGTGTTATTGATATTTTCGCAGCAGCACATCATTGAAGATGCGAGATTGTGTCCATTGTGGAACTTTGAGTATATCAAGTCCTGTCCTAGATTGGGAGCGGATGATGTCCACATCTTCTTCTATTGAATGTTTTATGTCAACGAAGATCAACACATGTATTACTTATTAGTTACTGATGCATTACATAATGTAATAAAATAGTGCGGTATATTAATATATTACACCGCTATTTGCAACACATTGTATGATATCATAATAATATATTTCATTTCATATATTGGTATGAGAATAATTTGACTTTTATTATGATGTTGCCAGCATTGTGGTTTGTGTTGGTGGCACCTTCCTGGGATATATACGCGTATACTTAGATAAATTTTTCTCAAAGGACCTGGGATATGATCTCAGTTTCGCTCCAAGTGTTGAGCTATTTTTGTTAGGTATATCCGCGCATCATACGTGCGTTAGGAGCCTAGATTTTTCCGGCTCCAGGATTTAAAAAAAAAAAAAAATTCATTTTTTTTTCCCGGGAGGGTGCGGTAATGTTACGCACAAATAATTACTTTTTTCCAAAGTCTTTGTATGATCGTTTTTCGTATGTATGATCATTATTTGACTGAAATGCATGTTATATATATTTTATGGTCAAAGGGACAGAACCCGATATATCGATACTGCTATTTTTTATGAGTTTACCTCCTCTTGTATAGAGACACGTTCGGTCTATAATGTCTTGAACGAAGCGTGACCATATCTCCTTATTTGGTAGTATCAGTCAACTGTTGTAGATGTTTGAAACCTTTCTTAACGCTTCTGTTCATGTCCATAAAAGGCGCGACTGTGTAAGACTTTTATCTCGAATTTTCTTAGAATCGTCTTATTGTGAACAGCGACTCAGAGATTGTCACTCTGCGCATGTCTCGACTGGGTTGTCGTTTTGTTGTTCCGCCCAGGTCGGGCAGTTGAGAAATGGACTGATTAGCGAGCGGACGCGACTGCGTCTTGTGATTCTCTGAGGGAAATACATTGTCTTTGTGAGTTAGTTAGCTAACTAGACTATTTCCCCCGTATTATTCAAGCCTGCCTGGAGGCATATGTTCATGGTTGATTTTCCGAAATAAGGTAATTCCTCTTGTATCGAACTTTAGGCTATCATCTAGAGGTTCGTCATTTTGTCGCCTTTTTTGCTCGCCTGTGTGATTCAAAATGGAGAGGTACTTTGACTAGGATTAAGTCACCGGTATCTTTATACCTGAACTAGTTATATATCTATGGGTCGCTCTAGACCAACAAGACTATTGTCTGTGTTCCAGGATTCGTTATATCAGAGATCACGTCCAAGTCAGATGGTTAGACTTAGGAAGGTTATAAAGGTCGAGCTGACCCGTAATCCATGTATGCTACTCACGTGCAGACAGTAAACGGACGTATTGTATACATCTGATCTGCTAGCATCAGGAAGGAATAATTATTATTGTCTATGAACATTAAGGATCTGCAGCTGACCACGGTTGCAGAAGTTATATGTATTATTTATCAAGCTTCGCTATGATATTTGTTTTCCATACAACTATTGAGTATTGACTTCTACATGACTGTCAGTTAACATGAGTTTGAATGCTGCATTCGTTGTACTATGCCGATGATAACATAAGTATCATGACTGTTTTGTGGCGTGCAATAAATGGTATAAACCTAAAGCGAAGTTACCATTTCTATGACTCTACACGTCATGTTGCCTGTGGTGTACCCTGAACTGTTCTACTGCAACACACACACAGCAACAATCTAAACCAGATAAGACACCCACATCTTGCATTGTAATACCTGGTGTCGATAGAGGTGGTAATTTGACGGCATCCTAATTCCACCCTTATCAGTTAGTTTCCCCTTGAACTGAGAACCATTATCCGTCAAGATTTGATGCGGGAATCCTAATCGGGTAAATATTGTAAGTAGTGCCTCTGCTACATGTTTTGAATCAATTGATGGCAGGGCTACCGCCTCTCCCCACATAGAACAAGTGTCCACCAGAGTAAGGATGTAACTGTTCCTCCTCTTGGTCCGAGTGAGAGGTCCTACAATATCCACTGCAACCCTCTCAAAAGGTGTTCCCACTATGGGCATTTCCCCTAGAGTTGCAGGAGCAGTCCAGTGCTTTGGAGCTACCCTTTGACATTCTGGGCAGGATTTGACATATCTTTTTATATCCTCCGTTATCCCTGGCCAGAAGTAATGACAAGCTATACGCTGTCCTGTGGCGCTGATCCCCATGTGACCACTGAAGGGAATCGCATGCCCGAGTTCCATCACTTTATCTCTATATGAAGTGGGAAGAACCAGCTGGTTGTGACCATTTGTTCCAGTTCCGGCCTTCCTGTATAAGAGTTTGTTCTTCATGAAATATTCCCCCTTGCTCGGAGGTGTGTGGCATTTGGGCAATTTTTTAAAACAGGGCTTGAGTGTCCTATCCTCAGCCTGCGCCTTCCTCATCTCCTCTGGATGAGCATTTATAGGTTCACCTTCTTCCTCCTTCTTCTGTGACCTGGTCTGCACTGTCGCCATGATCACAGGTTTCTCGGGATTCCCCAAGAAGACGTATCTACACCCCAATATCAGAGGGTAGATTGGTTCATCTATCACTGCTGCTCTGATTTCTCCCTCCACATAGCGAGTTTTCACCGTTATCCTTGCGATGGGAAGTGTCATGAGTGGTATGTCCTTAGTCGCCCCTTGTATTTCCACTGTTTCTGTGGTATACTGACTTGGGTCCACTAGGCTAGACTTCACAACTGAATCATAATCCAAACCTGTATCATAAAGGCACCTTATGGTGACCCCATTACAAATAACATCCTCACAAACTGGGGGGTGATAAGGTTCCTGTTGTCCATTAGGATTAACCTTTAATCTTCGCGTCCCCGACTTCATTGCAGCAATGTTTGAAGGTTTCCTTCTACAAAATTCGGTGTTATGGTTATCCTTCTTGCACCATTTACACCATCTTTTTCCTTGGTTCAACGGTTTTCTTTCATTGAACTTTTGGTCATTGAACTGTGAGTTTCTGTCGCGATAGTCATTTCTTGGCCGCTCAAAGTTTGTCCTACCTTTATTTCCCTGCTCTCTATTATCAAATTTATTAAATTGCTGTGGAGCTTTAAAAT
Organism: Oreohelix idahoensis; assembly: GCA_024509875.1. NCBI lineage: Eukaryota > Metazoa > Mollusca > Gastropoda > Stylommatophora > Oreohelicidae > Oreohelix > Oreohelix idahoensis. Next base: position 211,474 of record JAMPIV010020829.1, on the reverse strand, counting down.
TGTCTATGTGCTTCTTTTTAGCACCACTTACCTCTGCCTGAGCTGCCTGATACCTCTCAGCAACATTTAAAATTTCCCCCAACTTCTCTGCACCTTGTTCCATGAGAAATTTTCTCATGTCTGGAGCCATGGACTCTCTCAATTGCTCAATCATGATCATTTCTTTAAGATCTTGGGTCTTCCCCAGAGCCGTCCATTTCTCCAAATAGGTTTCTAGTCTAGCAGAGAATTGGTGGTATGTCTCCCCAGACAACAGTTTGGCATTTCTAAATTTCTTACGATAAAATTCACCATTCTTCTCGTACCTTAATAACAAAGCCTGCTTTAACATGTCATAATTGTCTTGGTCTTCCCTGTTCATTTTGGCAAATACTTCATAAGAAGTACCTCTCAATCCCTGTGATAGCTTTAAACTCCACCTCTCTCTCTCTAACCCATATGTAGTAGCTAATAACTCAAAACGTCCTAGGTACCCCTCTATGTCATCGTCTTTTTCAACAAAATGGTCTAAATGAAACCCCATAGCTGAGTTTGAGGCTCCCAGACTGGGCGTAGCATCTGAGGCAAAAGGGCTGGCACCATTTTCAGGAGCCGGGCCTTGTAATTCCAGCTCCCTTAGTCGTAATTCGTGCTCCCTTTGCAACCTTCTATCTTCTGCCTCCCTTTCGGCAGTCAACCTTTTTTCTTCTGCCTCCCTTTGCTGTCGTTTTTCTTCTGCCTCCCTTTGCTGTCGTTTTTCTTCTGCCTCAATCTGCAGCCTCTTAATTTCTCTATCAGCCTCAATTTGTAACCTCTTCTCTTCAGCTACCTTTCTATCTTCCCTTTCAATATATTTATCACATTCAGCCGTTACATATTGAATTAAAATTTGACCATCCATTCCCATCTCCTTTGCGGTCAGCACAGCAGCTGATCGGAATTTTGCTAGCTCCGCCATACTTTTCAGACAATATAATAATATACAAGCTAAATCTCTAACCAGTAAATACACTAAGTACTTCTTATGACTATAGTCTAACTAATTCTAACTAACCAGTTAACTAATTAATTATCACTGGCTGTGAAGATTCACCAACTTTTATCTGCAGGGACACTTTTAATTTTAAAGGGAATTTCACAATTTATTTTCCCCTAATTTTATTTCTCCAACCAGGAGATCCTAATATTACTGTTGGGCTAATTATCCCTGGACAAGACCCCAATGTATGTAGTGGGTTTGATGGTATTGTATGATGGTGATATTACTAAATGTAATGTATGAGGCCAGCTGTGAAGGCTCCTGAGATAAAATGTAGTTGTGAATTGTCAGAAGGCCTTTCTTGCTACCACTACGACCTCACACTCAATTTTTTTTTCTTAATGAATGTATCTATGTAAAATGTCTAGGGTAATGATATGTAATGTGGTGTGATAATTATAGATACACCCACAGATATTTAAGCAGACTAATAATATTAACAAATGTTAAAATACACTGAACTAACTCACGTGTGTAAAATTTTTGATAGAATTATATTACATTTATTTGTTCTGGATCAAGTTTTATGTTGACCAGAACTTTTTTTAAAAAAAAAGGATTTAAAATTATGAAAGAAATGCATGGAATGTTACATAATAAATGCAAGAGTGTACATATATAAGTACTAGACTAGTTAGTTTTATTAAAATGTTCTAGTAGTCATCTACTTGGGAGGATAGTTAATGCTTGTGCTGTTGGGGTGGACTCATCACACCTGTCTATATTGACTACACAGTGTCCAGTAAATTGCAGGAATTTTATGGGGTATTAGTAACTAAAAGGCGTTGGTGAACTTCCAGCAGACCAGAGGCTCACTCATCTTGCATATGTAGCTCTGGTGCTGAAATCTGGTGGTCCCACCTCTCCGTGCTGGCGGGCAATAATAGTGGTCTCTGTCACAACGTACTGCACAGATACACTCGAGTAAAATCACCAACTGAATGGACACCGCCTTGTTGACAACTGAAACTCACAGCTCTGCAATCAAAGTATTGGCTATGTGTCAAAATTCTATTCTCTACCCACGTCTGGACACAACACGGACACAACAACCACATCATACAGACAGGTCAGATCTCTCTGACCAAACAGCACATTTACCATGGTGGTTTTACATCAGATAGGTCCTCCCAGACTATAGATTCTGAAAAATATTTATTAGTTTCCTTCCCTAAAAGTGGATAGGTAATATGTTTCATTATTCTCAACACTTGATCTGTCTTTCCTAACCCTTGCTGGAGTTTATGTATATTGTTGGTCCCTAGACCCTGACTTGGGCGGGGGGTCTAGAGCAAATCCCTACTTGTTTGTAAGGCTAGATTTCGATATGGCAGTATCAAATCACTCGAACATTAAACAATATTCAAAATATACAAAGAAATAATTTCAATCTTACCAGATTATGAATAAAGAACACAGAAATGCTAGCAAAACTCAGCTGAGCTGCTGGCTATAGTATGACTTGCGCGTCTGAGCGCCGATAAAATGATTGTCTGTGGCCAATCACTGCCTAGGTTTATTTCAAATTCAAATTTCCTACCCTAAAGTCATTTCAGTCATGCTTCAGTCAAGTATGGATGTTTATCTGTTAGTCTGTCCGTCTCTACTTGTTTTTTTTTTCAAAAACGTACTTGATTTTTGAACCAACCTTTCTCTCCCCTCCAAAATTTTGTCGTTAAAAGTTATATTTAGACACAGCTCCCACCAATGTCCCTTCGCTTCCCTACTAAGTAGATTTGAACACCTGCGTCTCGAGGTCGTGTTTTTTTGTGCAAATAGCGACACTTTTTATTCCATACAGTCTGTCGCTGATGTGAACAACACTGTCTTTTGTCATTATCTTCAATATTATCTATCCGTCTGTAAAATTAAGAACATATTAGTTCACTGCTCAGAATGGGCCATCCGGCCAGCTAATTTTTATATTCCTAACATTAATATTACGAAAAAGTTACTTTTTAATTTTTGTAATATTCCAAACATCTGCGTTCTGCCGATGAATTCAAATCAAAGGCTTGGTATCGCAAAAGCGACCAACAAATGACTGTGGCGTAACATATCCAAGGTCCCTTCTGTCGAGTTCCTTGCTTTATGTCAACTTGGGAAACGTGACTTTTCTCCGTTTCCCCCCCAATTGCGTCTCCTTAGCCTTTCTAGTCTCACGCAATCTTTCCAGTCATATTTTTTTTCCTTTTATCCGCCGTTCCCCTCCTGTCTAGCAAGTCAATTTTTATGGAGGGTGATGACCCGCGGTCTGGGCGATCATGTACTATCAGCAGCCTACGCATTATGTTTTTATCCTTACATGTTATCTTTGGAGGTATTTTACCGTTGTATCTCTGTCAATTTCACTACAAGTAGCAGCAGAAGTAGTAGTAGTAGTAGTAGTAGTAGTAGTAGTAGTAGTAGTAGTAGTAGTAGTAGACGTAACAGTGGATGTAGCAACAGAAACGGTAATAGTAGTGACCAAACGCACAGAAACAGCACCAGCAGTAGTAGTAGTGGCCAAACGCACAGAAACACCTTAGCCTTAGCAGTAGTAGTAGATGTAGTAGCATTACTAGTAGTAGATGTAGTAGCATTACTAGTAGTAGATGTAGTAGCATTACTAGTAGTAGATGTAGTAGCATTACTAGTAGTAGATGTAGTAGCATTACTAGTAGTAGATGTAGTGGCATTACTAGTAGTAGATGTAGTGGCATTACTAGTAGTAGATGTAGTAGCATTACTAGTAGTAGATGTAGTAGCATTACTAGTAGTAGATGTAGTAGTATTACTAGTAGTAGATGTTGTAGCATTACTAGTAGTAGATGAAGTAGCATTACTAGTAGTAGATGTAGTAGCATTACTAGTAGTAGATGTAATAGCATTACTAGTAGTAGATGTAGTAGCATTACTAGTAGTAGATGTAGTAGCATTACTAGTAGTAGATGTAGTAGCATTACTAGTAGTAAATGTAGTAGCATTACTAGTAGTAGTTGTAGTAGCATTACTAGTAGTAGATAAAGTGTAGGCATTACTAGTAGTAGATGTAGTAGCATTACTAGTAGTAGATGTAGTAGCATAACTAGTAGTAGATGTAGTAGCATTACTAGTAGATAGATGTAGTAGCATTACTAGTAGTAGATGTAGTAGCATTAATAGTAGTAGTTGTAGTAGCATTACTAGTAGTAGATGTTAGTAGCATTACTAGTAGTAGATGTAGTAGCATTACTAGTAGTAGATGTTTGTAGCATTACTAGTAGTAGATGGTAGTAGCATTACTTAGTAGTAGATGTAGTAGCATTACTAGTAGTAGATGTTTGTAGCATTACAATAGTAAGTTGTAGTAGCATTACTAGTTGTAGATGTAGTAGCATTACTAGTAGTAGTATGTTGTAGTAATACCTTAGTAAGTTAGATGAAGTTAGTAATACTAGTAGTAGATGGTCAGTAGTATTAACTAGTAGTAGATTGTAGTAGTAATACTTAGTAGTAGATGTAGTAGTCTTAACTAGTAGTAAGATGTTGTTGTAATACTAGTAGTAGATGTAGTAGGTATTACTAGGTAGTAGATGTAGTACATGTTACTTAGTAGCAGTTTTAGTAGTATTACTAGTAGTAGATGTAGTAGCATTTACTAGTAGTTGATGTAAAGTAGGATTACTAGTAGTAGAGGTTAGTTGCAATACTATAAGAAGTGATGAAGTAGTATTACTAGAAGTAGATGAAGTAGCATTACTAGTAGTAGATGTAAGTAGTATTACTAGTAGTAGTTGTAGTAGCATTACTAATAGTAGAATATAGTAGTATAAAATAGTAGTAGCAATACTAGTAGTAGATGTTAGTAAGTGTTACTAGTAGTAGAAGTAGTTGAGTCTTACTAGTAGTAGATGTAGTAGTATTAGTAGTAGTAGATGCTAGTATGTATTACTAGTAGTAGATGTTAGAGTGTATTAACTCGTTGTAGATGTTAGTAGCATTACTAAGTAGCAGTTGTAGTAAGTATTACTAAGTATAGTCGATGTGTGTACATAACTGTAGTAGTAGATGTAGTAGTATTACTTAGATAGTAGATGTAGTAGCAATACTAGTAGTTAAGATGTAGTAGTATTAGCTAGTAGTAGATGTAAGTAGCAGTACTGAGTACACGATGTGAGTAGAATTACTAGTAGTATATGTAGTAGAATTACTAGTAAGTAGATGTTTGTAGTATTATTAGTAGTAGATATAGTAGTATTACTAGTAAGTAGATGTAGTAGCATTAGTAGTAGATGTCGTACATTACTAGTAGTAGATGTTGTAGCAGTTTCTAGTAGTAGATGTAGTAGCAATACTAGTAGTAGATGTAGTAGTATTAACTAGTAGTAGATGTAAGTAAGTGATATAACTAGTAGTAGATTTGTAGAAGTATTACTAGTTAGTTAGATGAGTAGCATTACTAGTAATATATGTAGTAGTATTACTAAGTAGTAGATGTTCAGTAGCAATACTTGTTGTAGATGTAAGTAGCATTACTAATAGTAGATGATAGTAGTATTACTAGTATTAGATGTAGTAGTGTTTACTAGTAGTAGATGTGTAGTAGTAATTACTAGGGGTAGATGTAGTAGTATTACTAGTAGCTAGATGTAGTTTTGTATTTACTAGTAGTAGAGTTAAGTATGAAAAATAGCATTACTAAGTAGTAGAGGTAGTAGTATTCCATGTAGTTAGATGTAGTAGTTCTTTAACTAGTAGTAGATGTAGTGTGTAATACTAGTAGAGATGGTAGTAGAAATACCAGTCGTAGGATGTAGTAGTATATTACCAGTAGTAGATGTAGTAGTTTTTACTAGTAGTAGATGTTAGTAGCTTTACTAGTAGTCGATGTAGTAGTATTAACTACTAGTAGTAGATGTAGTTGTATTGCTAAGTTAGTAGATTGTAGTATATTACTAAGTAGTAGATGTTGTAGCAATTACAGCAGTGTAGTCGTATTTGCAGCAGCAGAAGTGTAGTCGTAGTAGCAGCAGTAGTAGTAGTAAAAGGAGGAGGAGTAGTAGTAATGGCAGTAATAGTAGTGGCAGTAGTAGTAGCAGTAGGAGTGTCATGATTTGACTGAAAGGTCTGACACTTTGGTCTGAGTAGTCTGCCCTGTCTTCTTTCTATATTTTTGTCTACGCCAACTTTTCTATCCTATAGCTCTTAATAGCTCTAATTTTGTCGTTAGTCCCGTCAATCTTACATGGGCCAAGCTAAGTCCGCCCCTTTGCCCGTGGAAATAGCGGCATTTTTGACAAAGGTCTTTTATTTAGCGATTCTTGGAGAACGGCAAGTACCCTGTCCCTTTGATTTATGGGGGACACGGGGAATTCTCTGCCCTTTATTTTATGCCGTCCTCGGTTTCATCCCGAACGCATGTCGCTCGTAGAACGGGAAAAGCGTTGCTAATATTACGTCGCGTCCCATCTAGCTAGGCGGCCGGGGAGTCTCTCCTGTAGGTCTTACGTCTGTATTTGTTTCATCTCGTGCGCGTGCGAAAGCCACGCTAAGCCACACGCAGACTCTATCTTACTATTTAAGCGAAGCGTCCCTAGCACTCTTTACTATTTGTCTCTACGATGATCAGTGCTGCCTAGCAAAGTGTTATTAAGTTGACAGTTTATAGCAGTTTTAGTGTGGACTTTGATTCCTTGCTTGGTAAGCACATCCTTTTTTTAAGATTAATTTATTGGGCTTCTAGCTTAATCATATAGTAGTTGTGGCAGTAGTAGTAGCAGTTGTAGGAGAAGTAGTTGGAGTAGTAGGAGAAATAGTAGTGGTAGCAGTAGTAGTAGCAGTAGTACTAGTAGTAGTACGAGAAGTAGTGGTGGCAGTAATAGTAGCAGTAGCAGGAGTAACAGTAATAGTAGTAGTAGTAGAAGTATTAGTAGTAGCAGTAGTAGTAGTAGTAGTAGGAGGCGAAGTAGAAGTAGTAGCAGTAATAGTAATAGTAGTAGTAGTAGCAGCAGTTGTAGCAGTAGTAGGAAAAGTAGAAGTAGTAGCAGCAGCAGTGCTAGCAGGAATAGTAGTAGCAGTAGTAGGTGAAGTAGTAGTAGTAGCAGAAGAAGTAGTAGTAGGAGAAGTAGTTGTTGTAGGAGGAGTAGTAGTGTTAAATACTTTATATTCGTTGAGGGTCAGATAAATGTTTAAAGCTCTATATACACACCTGGTATTTTCAGACGTGCATATGAGCACAACATCACCCCTCGTGTGCCGACGGTCAAGATAATATGGGCCTAACACCATATTCCCAATATGCCTAAATGGGCGTGTAACGGGTTCCTTTACCTTTACCTTTATATGAGCACAGCAATGATATTTTTTGTAATGTTATTTGCGTACGACCATGCACCAGTATTAAACGGGGTATGGCGCGTTATGACGCAGTGATTTGTTTAGATACGGTCTATGTCCTAGAGGCAGATCCAGATATCCATTGTCGGATATAGACGTTATATTTTTCGCGTGCTTATCCTAAATCTAGGAAAGACACGGTTATGAAGAAATTATAATCATCTGAAAGATGAAGATGTTATTCTTGATGAGCTATACCTAGAATCGTTTTATTACACATATTTAGTCAGAAACGGCTCCTTTAAAGTATCTCGCCTCCGATACTTAGTCTCCTGACACGTTATGGAACAGCTTCAGTTTGACCAGATATGTCAAGCTGCTAGTGCGTCTCGCTAACGCTAGGAGTTTTATGGGGTCGTAATTGAATATTATGTCACCACTACTTTTTGGAATAGCTATTGATTGGGTTATGAGAAACTATACCCACAATGAACAATTAGGTATAAAATGGACAAATGGAAAATTACTGGGGGACCTGGATTTCGCAGATGATGTAGCATTCTTAAGTTCAACACCAAGACAATCCCAAGAAGCAATAAATAATTTGTGTCATCTCACGGTTAAAATAGGTCTCCAAATAAATGCCTCTAAAACTAAAGCTATGAACTTTTCTAACGAGACCTTTGATATCATCTTGAACGGGGAAAAACTACAGAAAGTTGAAAGTTTCAATTATTCAGGCAGTAAAATGACTCAGGATGGTGACACAACAAGAGAAATCCATACTAGAATTGCTTTGGCAGCTAGCGCCTTCAATAGATTATCTAACATTTGGAAATTACGATCATTGAATATACATACCAAGCTTCGTCTGTTTAATTCAAATGTTATCTCAGTGTTAACATATGGCTGTGAGAGTTGGAAAATAACAAAATCATTGGAGAACAAGCTGAATACATTCGAGAACAAATGTCTTAGAAAACTCATGAACATCAGTTGGAAAGAATTCAAGACTAATCGACAAATAAGAGAAGACTCTAGGCAGAAATATGTCTCCGACTATATAAGGAAAAGACGATGGTCATATATCGGTCATGTCCTACGAATGCAAAACAACAGAATACCACTACAGGCGCTCACTTGGGTTCCTGAGGGTAAGAGGAAAAAAGGAAGACCAAAAGAAACACTCAGAAGAACAATAATAAGAGAAGGAAGAACGTTGGGATTAAACAATGTGCAAGAGCTAAGAGGAGTGGCGTCACAACGAACAACCTGGAGAGCACTGGTTTCTGCCTTATGCGCCGTGTTTGGTGCTTAAATAATTTATTATTATTATTATTATTAATTGAATATACTGTACATATTTATGTTCAAAGTTTCTAACATGGTCATTGTGGTAAATCCATGTTTCATTCTAGTACGCTACCGTAGAGCTTCCGCTAACCTTCATGTGGTAGCGGCTAGTGCGGTCGGTCAACGTCCATGTTGATTATTATTGACTATGTATTTTTTTCTACCATGATCATTGCTGATGAAGAATGTCTGTGAACTACTAATGTAAAATATCGTCAAGAATCAAATATACTGTCGTCACCACGAGTACAGCTTTTATCCATTACCAGTTGGTTATGCTGTATTGATCCATCCTCCAGAGTTACCGGGTTCCATCATGATTAAGTAGATCATCAATATATGCCAAAGTACGGCCCACAAGATATTCGCGTCATTTAGAAATACGTCGGCCACATTAGTAAGCCCGACACCAATGACAACATAAGAGACATAAGGAAACCCAACGGTAACAGTAATTGGCGGCCAGTATACAGAGGAGAATTTTTTCGAGTAAAGATGCTTCTACGTATTCCTACATCGTTTGTTTCATGATACGTCAACTATTGCTACAAGAGTAAATTATCACCGACATCGCTGTATTTTTTTAACGGTCGACCTCTCTGACGTCTACGTGATCAACCTGTACATTTTACCAAGTCATATCGTGAGTGTAGGGAGCCGCGCTAGCATAGTTGTTACCACACTGCGCTGGCGACCGGGTGACACGGGATCAAACCCGGTTGAGGACATTTGAAGATTTTTCGTCGACCGGGATTTGGACTGGATTAACTCGAGCCCTGCCGAGTACATTTGAAGACGTGTCGTCGACCAGGGACTGGCGGCTCCTGAGCCGACCCAGCTCTAATGGGTACCTCCGAAATCGGCGAGTATCTGCTTGAATGGCGAGGGACACCTGTCTCAGTGCAAAAAACACCTGTCTCAGTGCAAGAAAAAATAGATACTCACGTAAAATCAGTCTCAGGTTAGACATAATAACCTGAGATTTCGCCTCGAATAATAGCGAGCGTACGAAACAAAAAAAACAAAAAATATATATCGTGAGGGTCAACGATGGATCGTAGTACGGATATTCTATTGCTCCCAGGCAGCACCCGATACCTTTCGACGCATCCGTGAAAAGAGGAATTTTTTTCAGATAAGAGGATCATTGTTATAAGTGCTCTTTGCCACTGCTGCTTGTTTTGGTCGAGCCTTTCTTTTATTATGTCCTCATTTAATCTAAATGTTCTGTGTTTTATGTGCTATGCGGGAAGGTTGGGCGGAGACCTACGTGGGATTCATCCCAGCTTCACACCAGTGCCCACGTTAGGCGTTCTTTAGGGACTTTTGCAGATTTCCCGCAGTGGAAATTCCGGCCTATATTTGACAGAGGATTTCGGTCCACTGTGCTTGGTTGTCTGTGACACCTTAGTGTTTAGGTGTAACGTACTGTTTTATTGTTGTTTTCGTAGTATTTTATGTGCCTTAGTTTATTGATTGATTTTGTTTGTAACCGTCCTTCTCCACCTTACTATTGCTTATTTTTATACAAATTTTGTGTTTATACATTGTGCAGTCACTTGTCTCGTGATTTTTTTCTTTTCGCAGGCTCATTGCATTTTTGCAATATCTTTTTACTTTGATTCTGCTGTATTTCTTTAGTTAATCCTGCGAACGTTCTCATTCGTACTTTGGTATCATGTCTTCTTGTCAAATATTCTTTGTATTCTTCATCCCATATTGCCTGTCTTATATTCTCTATTAATTTTTTTTTTCTAATGCATGATTTATTGATTGATATTTAATTATTTTGTATTATTGGCATTCCTGAAATTAATAGGAATTTTAAACATATGTTCGGTGGACAAGAACCTGTCGCAAATTAATTCGTTGATACACTTGGTGCAATATAGACTTATTTGACTAAATAAATTAGTAGCTCATATAGCTAGACAAAATGTCTACATTAGATTATTTTATCAAGCAAGGGAAAGAGCTTGGAATGGACTCGGATGAGTTGAAGAGATTCGCGACTACAGAATATGCGAAAGACCAAGAATTTGAATTACAGAAGCGTCAGATGGACAGAGAAGAACAGAAAATTCAGATGGAATCTGATATTCAGAAACGTCAAATGGGTGAAGAAGCTAGAAAAATGCAACTAGGCGCTACTGAAAATTAAAACAGACGATAACACGAACAAAAGATGTTAACTTTAGAACTTGAAAAAATTTAACTAATGAATGGCAATAGTAAACTAAATGCTTCTGAGCCTCAGACAGCCCCACACAAGAACCATTCTAGTATTTGTAAGATACGATTACCGACATGTACTATTCTTTTTAAATAGATTCGAAACAGTATGCGAATCACATAAATTAGATAAATCGGAATATTGCGGTAAGCTTATGGAATTGCTTACAGGAGAAGCATTGACCGCTGTAAGTATTTTAGAAGGTGTTACGCACAAATAATTACTTTTTTCCAAAGTCTTTGTATGATCGTTTTTCGTATGTATGATCATTATTTGACTGAAATGCATGTTATATATATTTTATGGTCAAAGGGACAGAATCCGATATATCGATACTGCTATTTTTTATGAGTTTACCTCCTCTTGTATAGAGACACGTTCGGTCTATAATGTCTTGAACGAAGCGTGACCATATCTCCTTATTTGGTAGTATCAGTCAACTGTTGTAGATGTTTGAAACCTTTCTTAACGCTTCTGTTCATGTCCATAAAAGGCGCGACTGTGTAAGACTTTTATCTCGAATGTTCTTAGAATCGTCTTATTGTGAACAGCGACTCAGAGATTGTCACTCTGCGCATGTCTCGACTTGGTTGTCGTTTGTTGTTCCGCCCAGGTCGGGGAGTTGAGAAATGGACTGATTAGCGAGCGGACGCGACTGCGTCTTGTGATTCTCTGAGGGAAATACATTGTCTTTGTGAGTTAGTTAGCTAACTAGACTATTTCCCCGTATTATTCAAGCCTGCCTGGAGGCATATGTTCATGGTTGATTTTCCGAAATAAGGTAATTCCTCTTGTATCGAACTTTAGGCTATCATCTAGAGGTTCGTCATTTTGTCGCCTTTTTGCTCGCCTGTGTGATTCAAAATGGAGAGGTACTTTGACTAGGATTAAGTCACCGGTATCTTTATACCTGAACTAGTTATATATCTATGGGTCGCTCTAGACCAACAAGACTATTGTCTGTGTTCCAGGATTCGTTATATCAGAGATCACGTCCAAGTCAGATGGTTAGACTTAGGAAGGTTATAAAGGTCGAGCTGACCTGTAATCCATGTATGCTACTCACGTGCAGACAGTAAACGGACGTATTGTATACATCTGATCTGCTAGCATCAGGAAGGAATAATTATTATTGTCTATGAACATTAAGGATCTGCAGCGGACCACGGTTGCAGAAGTTATATATGTATTATTTATCAAGCTTCGCTATGATATTTGTTTTCCATACAACTATTGAGTATTGACTTCTACATGACTGTCAGTTAACATGAGTTTGAATGCTGCATTCGTTATACTATGCTGATGATAACATAAGTATCATGACTGTTTTGTGGCGTGCAATAAATGGTATAAACCTAAAGCGAAGTTACCATTTTATGACTCTACACGTCATGTTGCCTGTGGTGTACCCTGTGAACTGTTCTACTGCAACACACACAGCAACAATCTAAACCAGATAAGACACCCACATCTTGCATTGTAATACCTGGTGTCGATAGAGGTGGTAGTTTGACGGCATCCTAATTCCACCCTTATCAATTCATGGTGGCCAATAGTTGGTTTATTCTGGTACCAACTCTCAAGGGGGTCAACAAACCCAGACATCATCAGCAGACTACAAGACAACATTGCAGTTGCTATTCATCACCTTTGATGAAATTTTTTGAAAGACGCAGCAGTACTGACAGTTGTTGATATTTTGAAACTACCCGGCGCTGCTCGGCGGTATTGAAGTTTGTCTACAAATAGAAGGACAAGTACCGAGCGAATGGATTTCCTGATCTGTTGAGAAGAAGGACAAGTGCCGTAACAACTGTTCCGGTCTCAGAATTACTGTTGCAGATTCAGAAGGTCAAGTTCAGAAGCTGTTTCCTGTCAGAAGCTGTTTCCTGTTAGAAGCTCATTTCCTTCGTCATGGCAGTTTACGAGAGCAGATATGGATCAACGTTGGATCATTGTCCTAAGAATGCTGATCACATCCTGTTCTGACCTGTGCTGACGTTCTGGATACATAGAAGTTAAGTGGCCTGTTTTGTTTGTGAACTGTGCCCTTATGTTCTAACTGAGCCTTCTGTCTATCACATTTTTCGCACTCTTTATATGTTTACATGTTATATGTTATTTGGATTTGTATTTATATGTTTATATTTCTGCGGGTTTTCTCGGTTGGGCGGTGTCTTTCAGTAGATGATACCACGTCACAGAGGTTCTACTGTTAGCGTTTTCGTTAGGGACTGTGCGAATTTCCTATTGTGAAATTTGCTAGCGACAATCGTTGCTATATCTGTTTAGTTGTGACGAGTTGTGCTTTATTTTCGTTTTTTGTATATTTTTTTTTGTTTTTCTCTTTCTTTCTGTTTTTTTAGTTTCGATTTCAATTGTTTGTATTTGTAGGTCTCCTCTTTTCTATTATTCAGTTCTTCACGTAAATTTTTGTGTGTATATACTGTAGCGTCATTTGTTTGTCATATCTTCGCATTCTGTCATCATATTCTTTTTAGTTTCGCTGTTTATTTATTTGACTTATGCGAATGTTTTCGTATTGTTTGATCTTTATTATTGTTTACATTGACTCTGATCTTTGTTATTGTTTACATTGACGTTGATCTTTGTTATTGTTTACATTGACTCTGATCTTTGTTATTGTTTACATTGACTTTGATCTTTGTTTTGTTTACATTGTTGGTACTTTGTTATTGTTTACATTGTCTTGTTATTGTTTGCATAGTTCTTGCATAGTTAGCTTTCACTATTGTTACATATATGCTCATGCACTATTGATCTATAGTGCACTTATCATAACTAGCTGGTGGTTTTTTCCTTATGCACTATTGTAGTGCAGTTATGATAAATAACTGATGGTTATGCACTGATTTGGGTAGTGCACTGATAATTAAGAGGTGACTTGTGATATTATTGTACAACTGATAATACAAATTGGTGTCAAGTCTTGTTTCCCACAGAGATTGGAGTGAACATAGTAATTATACAAGCACTTTATTAAGTCTTGTTGCTATTAAGATTGAAATAAGATAATTAATTATTTCAGGTTCTGTACTCACATTTTAGACATCATGTCTACATTTGAGTACTTTATTGAGCAGGGTAAAGCCCTTGGGAAGACAGGTGATAAATTAGAAGAATTTGCGACTGTTCAATATGCCAAGGCATTGAAGTCGGAGGAAAAGAAAATGAAAGAACTAACTGAACAAAAGAGAATAGATGCTGAAAATTTAAAACTGCAGATGCAGGTAGATGAAAAGAGATTACAAATGGAAATGGAAAAACAAAAAAGAGAAGCAGAATCTCAGGAGAAGAGACTTCAGGCTGAGCTTGAAAATAAGAGACTTGAAAAAGAAGCTGAAAATAAGAGACTTGAAAAAGAAGCTGAAAATAAGAGACTTGAAAAAGAAGCTGAAAATAAGAGACTTGAAATAGAGGCTGAAAATAAAAGATTAGAAAAACAGGCTGAGGCTGAAGAAAGAAGGTTACAAAGAGAGTCTGATGAGAGAAAAGCAAAAATGGAACATGAAGAAAAACTCTTAGCTTTGGAGTTAGAAAAGTTGAAATTATCTAGTAATGCTAATGATGCTAATAAGGTATCATCTGCTAATAAGTCTAATGCTGTTGATTTCAAGCTTAATTTACCAGCATTCAATGCTTCAATTGATGATATAACATTTTATCTAGATAGATTTGAAAGTGCATGTAAGGTGCATAATATAGATAAAACATTATATGTTTATCATCTGTCCAAGATACTTAGAGGTGATGCTTTGACTTTGTTGGGTATGGTAGATGTGCCTGACAAGAACAACTATGAGGTTGTCAGGGCGGCATTGTTAAAGAAGTACCAACTTAACGAAGACGGATATCGTCTAAAATTTAAAAACATGTTACCAGAAACTGGAGTTGAATTCTCAGAATTCATCTCAGGCATACGTCTTACTTTTTTACGATGGGTTGAGCTTTCTAAGACAGAAAGTACATTTGAAGCCCTCATGGACTTACTTCTTAGAGACAAGGTTATGTCTTCTGTTAATGAAGCTTTTCTTTCTTTTCTTCATGAGCGTAAGCCTAAAAATATAAAAGAAATGGAAGAATACTGTAGCCAGTATGTTACTGCACATCCTCACATAACCATTAGCAACTCTAAGGTAAAAGAAGGTCTGCCAGTTGCTTCGGCAGCACCTTATGGCCCGAATTTTATGCGTAAATTTCAGGGTAGCCAGCAAAATTTCAATAAAAAGAGTAACCGTAATTATGCCCAGAACCATGGTAATCAATTTCAGGGAGATTCTTCTTCCCAGAACTGGAGACAACCTAATATTACACGGTATTCTATTCCCGGTAACTTTAGAAATTTTCATAAAGGTAATCGGTATAGAGGAAAATATTTTTTGCAGAGACCTCAATACCAAGATAATAGAGGTTCTCAACAGCATAGAGATGGTAATGACAGTTATGGAAACTGGAACGCAAACCAGGATAAAAATTACAGTAGGGACTTTAATGATAATTGCAGAGGCAATAATGGTCGCGGTAGATCGCAACAGAAGAGAAAAAAGATATCAACAGACAAACTCTGTTCAACAAGAATCTCAGGGAGCAGATAAACAGGTTAATAATGATAAAGACCATAATGCTATCGGATGCTCATCTTTTGACTTTGGTAGGGCAAATAAATGTATCCAATGCAGTACTTTATTTGATCCGAAAACCATTAGTACTCTAAGCTGTGGTCATCCTT
The DNA here is from genome assembly GCA_024509875.1 of Oreohelix idahoensis. Taxonomy (NCBI): domain Eukaryota; kingdom Metazoa; phylum Mollusca; class Gastropoda; order Stylommatophora; family Oreohelicidae; genus Oreohelix; species Oreohelix idahoensis. The sequence continues at coordinate 195,823 of JAMPIV010020829.1, read as the reverse complement.
TGCCCGCTCTTCCTGCTAATGTTGCTCATGATGGGAGAGGTTCTCTTATATTACATAAGGGGCTTGTAAATAGTAATCCAGTCTCGGTGTTGTTTGATTCTGGATGTACTACTGTCGGGGTTAGGCAATCTCTTGTAGATCCATTCTGTGCTACAGGAAAGGTCATCAAATGTGTCACATTTGGTGGCACGTTGGAAAAATATCCTACTGCCATAATACATATTGCTACTCCTTTCTTCACGGGAGAGGTCCACGCGTGTCTACTTCCAAACCCTATTGCGGACCTTATTATTGGTCGTATTCACGGAGTTAGGGAATGTACCCCACAGCAGATTGCTGTTTGGGAAGAGCAAAACATTGAAGCTACCAATACGGTGGTCACAAGAGCACATGCTCTGGATCCACCTCAAACTTCATTAACTAATAATGATGAAGTAAATGAACAAAATAGTCACTTGACTATTACACGTGACTCATTTATCAAATTGCAAGAAGAAGATCCGTCGTTACAAAAATTCTTCATTCTAGCAAAAAAAGGTGATCCTAATCAAAATACTAATAGAAAATCTTGGATTTCTATGAAGAACGGCGTACTTGTACGTATGGTACAAGACTCGACTACATCCACTCATTCACAAATTCTTGTGCCTAAGAGCATGAGGGTGCAAATATTGCAACATGCTCATGACTCGCAATGTGCTGGACATATGGGTTTTTCCCCGTACAAAGTCGAGAGTTCTTGCGGCTTTCTTTTGGCCATTTGTGAGCAAGGACATACGAATGTACTGTCGCTCTTGCAAAGTATGTCAGGAGGTCAAATCTAAAGGACCACGACATGCTGCGCCTATTCAGGCTGCTGACATTCCAATTCGCCCTTTTCAAAAAATGGCAATAGATATTATCGGTCCTTTTAGAATTAAGTCGGCTAGAGGGCATCAATTTATTCTTACATGTGTCGATATGTGCACACGTTGGCCAGAGGCAATACCTCTCAAGAGCATCTCAACTGCTGATATCGCAGACGCTCTTTGGCTGATATTTTCTCGCTTGGGTTTTCCCGGAGAAATATTGTCAGACCATGGCACTCAACTGATATCAGACACTATGTCACAGGTAATGTCTATGCTACATATAAAAAGGTCTCTCAGCAGTATCTATCACCCAATGTCTAATGGGTTGGTCGAACGTTTAAATAGGACTCTAAAAACTTTACTGGGTAAAATAACTGAGGATCATCCTCAGGATTGGGACAGGGTCTTACCCGCGGCTCTCTTTGCGTATAGAGAGGTCCCCAATGAACATACGGGGTTTTCCCCTTTTGAACTTGTCTTTGGCGCGCAACCGCGCGGCCCTATGTCTTTACTTCACGATCTAATCACTGCCGATAATATTAGCGATGAGACTCAGTCTTCTTATGAGTACGTCATTGCTCTTAGGAAAAAAATCATTGAGGCATGCAGACTAGCAACTTCGTCTTCCGAATTTGCTAAAGAAAAGGCAAGGCAGTTTGCGAATAAGAATAGATGTCTACGACAACTTTGTCCAGGTGACAAAGCTCTCGTTCTACTTCCTTCAAAGGAGAACAGACTTCTAATTGCATGGAAAGGTCCATATGCAATAGTCTCCAAAATTTCTGATGTCGACTATGTTGTCGATATTGATGGAAAGCATAAAACTTTCCACATAAATATGCTCACGGAATTTCATGAAAGACCAGACTATTTGCAGCCTATTTTCCAGGCAACGGACAATTCTCAAGTACCTCATGGTCAATACTCATCGCTGTCAGTTATACAGGATGAGGAAACTACTTTTTCTGATGTCAATCTTCCTCTTTCTATGGTCCCACTTTATTCTACGGAATCTTGGAAAAACGTGACCGTTTCTCCAAATCTTTCCGCTGAGGAACATCGACAAGTTTCTTCGATGTTGCAAACATTTCAGGATGTTCTTACAGACATCCCGGGACACACACATGTCATTGAACATGACATTGTGCTAACTGATCATAATCCTATCAGAGTCAGACCCTATCCAATACCTATCCATTTCCAGTCTCAAGTCGAGAAAGAATTGGATGAAATGATACGTTTGGAAATCATTGAACCATCCACTTCAGCATACTCTTCGTCTATGGTTATTGTTCGAAAGAAGGATAATAACATTCGCATTTGCGTAGATTATCGCAAATTGAACCAAGTTACGAAGTTCGACGCTGAACCTATGCCTTCATTAGAAGAGCTACTCAATAAACTTTCTAATTCTAGATTCTTTACCAAACTAGATTTGTCTAAAGGTTATTGGCAAGTCCCGCTAACTGAACGTGCCAAACCTTTTACAGCTTTTTCTACACCTAGGGGTTTATTCCAATGGAATTTCATGCCTTTTGGTCTTATGAACGCCCCTGCTACATTCGTACGCATGATGCGCCGAATTCTCGCATATCGTACAGATGTCATAGCATATCTAGATGATATCTGTCTATTCAGTGATTCCTGGGAAGATCACTATTTGGGTTTATACGAATTACTGTCTACTCTTCGCGAGTATAACTTGACTGCAAAACCCTCTAAAGCCTTTATAGGATTTAGTGAGATTTCTTTCCTAGGTCATCGTGTTGGTCATGGTCTTTTAAAGACAGAGGACCACAATGTTTCAAAAATACTTAACATTTCGGTCCCTAAGACAAAGAAACAAGTAAGGAGTCTATTAGGTTTGATCCAATTCTACGGACGATTCATTCCGAATCTGTCCTCCATTATGGCACCGCTTTCTACTTTATTGAAGAAAGGGTCGCCTAATTTGATCCGCTGGTCAAAAGAATGTCAATCCTCATTGGACCAGGTTAAAGACCTATTTTCATCTCCACCTATTCTTAGGTTACCTACTATTGAGAAGACTTTTGTTCTTCGAAGTGACGCCTCGTCAACTGGGATTGGGGCAGCACTAATGCAGGAGTATTCTGATACTCTGCATCCGGTGATGTATATCTCTAGGAAATTAAATGCTGCAGAAAAGAATTACTCGGTTTTAGACCGTGAGTTATTGGCTATGGTATGGTCTATTCTGAAGTTACAAAGATTTCTTCTAGGCGCACATTTCATTGTGGAAACCGACCAGAAAGCGCTTACTGCTATTCAGAGCAAAAACTTGAAGAGCTCGAGGTCCACTCGTTATGCCATAGCTCTTCAACCATTTCATTTCTCGGTTCGAGCTATCCGTGGTTCGGATAATGTAATGGCGGACATTCTGTCCAGATGCCCACACGATTCCACATGATTCTTCTGTCATATATATATTTCCTGATATACAGTCCAATGTTATAATGACATGTTGGTAGATTTTTTTTTTTTCTCACTTTTTTGAGGGGGAATTTATAACATTGTTCCATGTAATTATCTAAGAAGGCTTAGTTAGTGATATACGGGCCAAAAGATCACTCGGCCACATTTAAATAAATTATTTTCAGGATTGTATTGAGAGATTTACCAGTTGTCTTTAAGATTTGTGTTATTGATATTTTCGCAGCACATCATTGAAGATGCGAGATTGTGTCCATTGTGGAACTTTGAGTATATCAAGTCCTGTCCTAGATTGGGAGCGGATGATGTCCACATCTTCTTCTATTGAATGTTTTATGTCAACGAAGATCAACACATGTATTACTTATTAGTTACTGATGCATTACATAATGTAATAAAATAGTGCGGTATATTAATATATTACACCGCTATTTGCAACACATTGTATGATATCATAATAATATATTTGATTTCATATATTGGTATGAGAATAATTTGACTTTTATTATGATGTTGCCAGCATTGTGGTTTGTGTTGGTGGCACCTTCCTGGGATATATACGCGTATGCTTAGATAAATTTTTCTCTAAGGACCTGGGATATGATCTCAGTTTTGCTCCAAGTGTTGAGCTATTTTGTTAGGTATATCCGCGCATCATACGTGCGTTAGGAGCCTAGATTTTTCCGGCTCCAGGATTTAAAAAAAAAAATGTTTCATTTTTTTTTTCCCGGGAGGGTGCGGTAATGTTACGCACAAATAATTACTTTTTTCCAAAGTCTTTGTATGATCGTTTTTCGTATGTATGATCATTATTTGACTGAAATGCATGTTATATATATTTTATGGTCAAAGGGACAGAATCCGATATATCGATACTGCTATTTTTTATGAGTTTACCTCCTCTTGTATAGAGACACGTTCGGTCTATAATGTCTTGAACGAAGCGTGACCATATCTCCTTATTTGGTAGTATCAGTCAACTGTTGTAGATGTTTGAAACCTTTCTTAACGCTTCTGTTCATGTCCATAAAAGGCGCGACTGTGTAAGACTTTTATCTCGAATGTTCTTAGAATCGTCTTATTGTGAACAGCGACTCAGAGATTGTCACTCTGCGCATGTCTCGACTTGGTTGTCGTTTGTTGTTCCGCCCAGGTCGGGGAGTTGAGAAATGGACTGATTAGCGAGCGGACGCGACTGCGTCTTGTGATTCTCTGAGGGAAATACATTGTCTTTGTGAGTTAGTTAGCTAACTAGACTATTTCCCCGTATTATTCAAGCCTGCCTGGAGGCATATGTTCATGGTTGATTTTCCGAAATAAGGTAATTCCTCTTGTATCGAACTTTAGGCTATCATCTAGAGGTTCGTCATTTTGTCGCCTTTTTGCTCGCCTGTGTGATTCAAAATGGAGAGGTACTTTGACTAGGATTAAGTCACCGGTATCTTTATACCTGAACTAGTTATATATCTATGGGTCGCTCTAGACCAACAAGACTATTGTCTGTGTTCCAGGATTCGTTATATCAGAGATCACGTCCAAGTCAGATGGTTAGACTTAGGAAGGTTATAAAGGTCGAGCTGACCTGTAATCCATGTATGCTACTCACGTGCAGACAGTAAACGGACGTATTGTATACATCTGATCTGCTAGCATCAGGAAGGAATAATTATTATTGTCTATGAACATTAAGGATCTGCAGCGGACCACGGTTGCAGAAGTTATATATGTATTATTTATCAAGCTTCGCTATGATATTTTTTTCCATACAACTATTGAGTATTGACTTCTACATGACTGTCAGTTAACATGAGTTTGAATGCTGCATTCGTTATACTATGCTGATGATAACATAAGTATCATGACTGTTTTGTGGCGTGCAATAAATGGTATAAACCTAAAGCGAAGTTACCATTTTATGACTCTACACGTCATGTTGCCTGTGGTGTACCCTGTGAACTGTTCTACTGCAACACACACAGCAACAATCTAAACCAGATAAGACACCCACATCTTGCATTGTAATACCTGGTGTCGATAGAGGTGGTAGTTTGACGGCATCCTAATTCCACCCTTATCAGAAGGTCCAAGCAAAAATGATTACAATGCTGCTCGAAGTATATTGCTCAGAAAAAATCAACTGGATGAAGACGGATATATGCTCCGCTTCAAGAATATTCTACCAGAGAATGGCAAGGACTTCTCCGACTTTATTGCCACTATTAAGCTTACTTTTAATCGTACCTAAAGACTTCGGAGTTCATATCCTGCGACATGCCCACGACTCTCAGTGTGCAGGACCCATGGGGTTCTCCCGCACTAAGTCTAGAGTACTTTCGTCATTCTATTGGCCAGGCGTTACTAGGGATGTGATTATATATTGTCGCTCCTGCTCGACATGCCAGGAGGTGAAGGCAAAGGGTCTTCGCCATACAGCTCCGATCCAAGCTGCTGACATACCTATTCGTCCATTCGAAAAGATTGCTATCGACATTATCGGTCCTTTACCGATCATGTCTGCTAGAGGACACATCCTCACTTGTATAGATATGTGTACTCGATGGCCAGAGGCTATCCCTCTCAAGAGCATATCTACTGCTGATGTCGCAGATGCTCTATGGCAAATTTTTTTCTCGCTTAGGTTTCCCTAAAAAGATACTTTCAGATATGGGTACAGTTTGTTTCTGAGACTGTGACTAAGGTAATGGCCATGCTCCATATCGATAGAGCGCTCAGTAGCGTGTACCACGCCATTAGTAATGGCATGATTGAGAGGCAAAATTGCACGTTAACGCAGCTGTTGGGTAAGGTAACTGGTCAATTCCCTCAAGATTGGGATATAGTTTTACCCACAGTACATTTTGCGTACCGAGAAGTACAAAATGAACATACCGGATTTTTGCCCTTCGAGCTCGTTTTCGGAGCACAACCTCGTGGTCCCATGTCATTATTACATGACTTACTCACTGACGATGATCTTAACGATGAAACTCAATCATCATAAGAATATGTCATCTCATTAAGACATAAAATTATAGACGCATGCAGGTTGGCTACCTCCGCGTCAGAGTCCGCCAAAGAGAAGGCAAGACTATTTTTACACAGATACAGGCGTCTACGACAACTCTTTCCTGATGACGAAGCTTATGTATTGCTTCCACGGAAAGATAATCGACTTTTAATTGCATGGAAAGGTCCTTTTAAAATTGTATCTCGCATTTCTGACGTCGATTATATTGTCGACATAAACGGGAAGCACAAAACATTCTACATCAATATGTTGTAGGAATTTTACTCCCGTCCACACTATCTTCAGTCTGTCTTTCAGGCTACATACGATCCACCCTATCGTTTCCACTATTATTCATCTTTGTCAGTCCTCCAAGAGGAGGAATCTACTTTCGCTGACTTGCCTCTACCACTTCCGGTAGTACCGTTACATTATTAGGAATCTTGGCAAAACATCACGATTTCTCCTGAGTTATCTGCTGAGAAACAACAGCAGGTTTCTTCTTTACTACAATTCTTTCAGGATGTTCTTACCGACATTCCGGGTCGGACATCTGTCTTTACTCATGATATCGTGCTGACCGATGATAAAGCTATCAGGGTCCGCCCTTATCCTGTACCTTTGCATTTCCAATCTCAAGTGGAAAATGAACTAGATGACATCCTGCGATTAAACATTATTGAACCATCCAATTCAGCATATGCTTCATCTATGGTTATTGTTAGGAAAAAAGACAATAACACTCGTCTCTGCGTAGATTATCGACAACTAAACCAAGTAACTCGATTTGACGCCGAACATGTGCCGATTTTAGAAGATTTACTTATTAAATTATCAAACGGTTTATTCTTCTCTAAGTTCGACTTATCCAAGGGATACTGGCAGGTACCTCTAACCGAACATGCCAAACCTCTCACTGCCTTTTCTACTCCTCGAGGGCTGTTCCAATGGAACTTCATGTCATTCTGGCTAGTTAACGAACCAGTCACTTTCGTCCGGATGATGCGCAAGATCTTATCACATCGTTCGGATATTATCACATACATCGACGACATATGTTTCTTTAGTGACTCTTCGAATTATCACTTCTCTGGTCTTCGCTCACTCTTATCTACTCTACGCTCTCACAACTTGACGGCAAAACCGTCTAAAGCTCACATCGGGTTTAGTGAGATCTCGTTTTTGGGCCACCGTGTAGGCCATGGACTCTTAAAAACTGCGGACCATAACATTTCCAAAATCTTGAATGTCACTACTCCTAAAACTAAGAAACAAGTTCGAAGCCTCCTCGGCTTGATCCAATTCTATGGACGCTTCATTTCTAACTTGCCAACTATCGCTGCCACTCTTTCTAGTCTGTTAAAGAAAGGGTCACCAAACAAAGTTCATGGTCACAAGAGTGCCAGGCCACTTTAGATAAGATTAAAATTTTATTTTCATCTGCACCTATTTTACGATTCACAAACAAAAACATTCCTTTCATTCTTCGCACAGATGCTTCGAATAGGGGATTCGGGGCGTCACTCATGCAGAGCTACTCAGGAACACTTCACCCAGTTCTTTTCGTGTCCTGCAAGTTGACTGAAACAGAACGACACTACTCCGTTGTGGAACGAGAACTGTTAGCACTTGTGTGGTCCATTCTAAAGTTACAACGATTTCTACTAGGTGCTCACTTTGTGGTAGAAACAAACCATCGAGCTCTTACAGCACTCAAGAGCTAAGACTTGAAAAGTTCCAGATCTGCGCGTTACTCATCGCCCTGAAGCCATTTCACTTTGACGTGACAGCCATTCGTGGAACAGACAACGACGTGGCAGACTTACTTTCACGCTGCCTACAAGATACTTCTGACACACTGGAAGACTTACCGTCTTGACACTATTATCACTTATGCTGTTACAGTACGTTTGTGGCTTACGTTATGAATCGTGACAACACGAACTCCACGTTTTGAGTTCCGAGCTTACACTTCGTCCTCATAAGTGAACATTGCTTGTTTTTTTTTTTTTAGAACTACTAATTATATTAGTAAACACTAGCTTTCATTGACTATTATGTTTTTATACATATTTCTAACGACCATACTCAATAGACAAAGTTATGATTAACTTGTTAGTTAACTATATAGAATAATCCGCCATGACACTTTTATTATAGTGCGTTAGATTATTAAGTGACACATTTGACTGTTATTTGAACATTTTAGCATTTCGTGTATGATTATTATCAAGAACTCTTTTGGAACATTATCTAGCTACAAGGCTTAGTTTAGCAATAAGTCATCCACTATACATCACTGCTTCGATTTTGATTTTTAAAACAAATATACTCACACCTTCTAAAATTATATAGGCTCATTATTGTAGGGAAGCGCAATATTCATTTCTGGCATATTACCTGCGCAATGCTATATAGTTATCAGATTATTAGAATAACTTATAATTTTTAAATTTATTAGTAAACTACTTAGATTCGTATGCAATTAGTATACCATAAGAATGTGTTTTTTATTCACGTTTTTGAGTTAATCCGATTTTATTTTCATTTCTTGTTTACGTTAACAACGGGTCGCAACGCAGTTATTTGCTCTGTTGACTTGATTTGTCATCCTTTTCAAATTGTCACCTTTTATGTTTATTCTTCGTTTCATTTCTTTTGTTCTTTACTTCATCGATTGATAATACATAGTTGATCTATGTCTATTATTTTTTTCATCATCTTCTTGAATTCTACATTAATTTCGTTCAACCAAGTTCATCTTGTGTTTTCTTCCTAACCTCACTGATGATATTATGCTTTTAGTCGTCTTAAAATTGATTGATTGTATTAGGGATGTGACTGACCTCACTATAGAAATCCCCCAAAAAATCTTTGATTTTGTTTGCGCGGGAGTCGAAGTAAATTGTTAAATGCTTTATATTCTTTGAGGGTCAGATAAATGTTTAAAGCTCTCATATACACACCTGGTATTTTCAGACGTGCATATGAGCACAGCAATGATATTTTTTGTAATGTTATTTGCATACGACCATGCACCAGTATTAAACGGGGTATGGCGCGTTATGACGCAGTGATTTGTTTAGATACGGACTATGTCCTAGAGGCAGATCCAGATATCCATTGTCGGATATAGACGTTATATTTTTCGTGTGCTTATCCTAAATCTAGGAAAGACACGGTTATGAAGAAATTATTACCATCTGAAAGATGAAGATGTTATTCTTGATGGGCTATACCAAGAATCGTTTTATTACAAATATTTAGCCAGAAACGGCTCCTTTTAAGTATCTCGCCTATGATACTTAGTCTCCTGACACGTATGGCAGAGCTTCAGTTTGACCAGATATTTCAAGCTGCTAGTGCGTCCCGCTAACGCTAGGAGTTTTATAGAATCGTAATTGAATATATATATATATATATATATATATATATATATATATATATATATATATATATATATATATATATATATATATATATATATATATATATATATATATATATATATATATATGTATTATACATATATATATATATATATACCAACGGGCTGATCACCCGTTTGCCAGTCACTTTGATTACGGAAACAACAGCAAATGGATTGATTTGCCGTTGCCCTAAAGACGCCAATAGGCGTGATGGGAAACAATGGCAAAGAAAACCTATCTGCTGTTGCCCTAAGACGCCACTAGGCGTAATGGCCACTGACTGCTTTGACGGTCGGTGGCTAAGGACGGAAGATATATATATATATATATATATATATATATATATATATATATATATATATATATATATATATATATATATATATATATATATATATATGCTCAAAGTTTCTTACATGGTCATTGTGGTAAACCCATGTCTCATTCTAGTACGTTACCGTAGAGCTTCCGCTAACCTTCATGTGGTAGGGGCTAGTGCGGTCGGTCAACGTCCATGTTGATTATTATAGACTATGTATTTTTTTCTACCATGACCATTGCTGATGAAGAATGTCTGTGAACTACTAATGTAAAGTATCGTCAAGAATCAAATATATTGCCGTCACCACGAGTACAGCTTTTATCCATTACCAGTTGGTTATGCTGTATTGATCCATCCTCCAGAGTTACCGGGTTCCATCATTATTAAGCAGATCATCAATATATGCCAAAGTACGACCCACAAGATATATTTGCGTCATTTAGAAATACGTCGGCCACATTAGTAAGCCCGACACCAATGACAACATAAGAGACATACGAAAACCCAACGGTAACAAGTAGTAGCAGTAGTAGGAGAAGTAGTAGGAGAAGTAGTGGCAGTGGCAGTAGTAGTAGCAGTAGTAGTAGCAGTAGTAGGAGAAGTAGTAGGAGGAGTAGTAGGAGAAGTAGTATGAGAAGCAGTAGCAGTGGCAATAGTAGTAGCAGTAGTAGGAGAAGTAATAGGAGAAGTAGTAGGAGTGGCAGTTGTAGTAGCAGTAGTAGAAGAAGTAGTAGCAGTGGCAGTTGTAGTAGCAGTAGTAGGAGATGTAGTAGCAGTGGCAGTTGCAGTAGCAGTAGTAGGAGAAGTAGTAGCAGTGGCAGTTTTAGTAGCAGTAGTGGGAGAAGTATTAGCAGTGGCAGTTGTAGTAGCAGTAGTAGTAGCAGGAGTAGTAATAGGGGAAGTAGTAGAAACGGCAGTAGCAGTAGCGGTAGTAGTAGTAGCGGCAGTAGTAGTATAAGTAGTAGTAGTAGTAGCAGTGGCAGTTGTAGTAGCAGTAGTAGGAGAAGTAGTAGCAGTTGCAGTTGTAGTTGCAGTAGTGGTAGCAGTGGCATTAGTAGTAGTAGCAGTAGTAGGAGAAGTAGTAGCAGTGGTAGTTGTAATAGCAGTAGTAGTAGCAGGAGTAGTAATAGGGGAAGTAGTAGAAGCGGCAGTAATAGTAGCGGTTGTAGTAGTAGCGGTAGTAGTAGTAGTAGTAGCAGCGGCAGTAGTAGTTTCAGTAGTAGGAGGCGTTGTAGTACTGGCAGTAGTAGTAGCACTATTAGGAGTAACAGTAGTGGCAGTTTTAGTAGCAGTAGTAGTGGCAGTAATAGTAGCAGTAGTAGAAGTAGCAGTAATAGTAGTAGTAATACTAGGAGTAGTAGTATTAATAGTAGCAATAGTAGTAGCAGCAGTAGTAGGCGAAGTAGTAGCAGTGGCAGTAATAGTAGCATAAGTAGTAGTAGTAGCAGTAGTAGTAGCAGTAGTTGGAGAAGTAGTAGTAGTGGCAGTAGTAGTAAGAGGATTAGTAGTAGCAGTAGTAGAAGTATTAGTAATGGCAATAGTAGGAGTATTAGTATTAGTCGTAGTAATAGTAGTAGTAGTAGTAGTAGTAGTAGTAGTAGTAGTAGTAGTAGTAGTAGTAGTAGTAGTAGTAGTAGTAGTAGTAAGAGTAGTAGTATTAGTAGGAGTAGGAGAAGTAGTAGTAGTAACAGCATTAGTAGTAGCAGTAGTATGAGAAGTAGTAGTGACAGTGATAGTAGCAGTAGTAGTAGTAGCAGTAGCAGTAGTACGAGAAGTAGTAGTAGTAGCAGTATTAGCAGTGGTAGTAGCAGTAGTAGTAGTAGTAGTAGTAGCAGGAGAAGTAGTAGTAGCAATGGTAGTAGTATCAGTAGTAGTGTTACGGAGTTGCCTTCCCTGCTTAGCAGTAGTGGTTCAACAGTGGCCAAAACTCACGAGTATCTAATATGGGTCTTCAAAGGTGTCTCTACCTTCGCACAAGATTACTCTTGGCAGAGTTGTAGATAGAAGGATAATGATGCTTCTATCTCATAGGAATATTCAGAAGCTATTTCAGAAGTCAAGAGCAATGCTGCGATGGGCAAGGCAATTGTTAACTTATATCTGATCCGCCGCCTTTTATGAAGATTTATGCAATGATTAGTTTAAGCTCGTTCAAGCCCCCACCCTGATTTACTCAGTGGAATTCTTCTTATTATGGTATAGCTCTGTTTAGGGTGTATTTAGTAAATTGACTGAGACAAACATGCAGTACATTCAAAATGATTAAATCGACATTAAATTTGTATAATTACAAATAACACATTTAATAATCACTTAGCTTTTAACAAGGTATTTTTTAAATGAATAATTACACTAGTCAACAAATTTTCAAAAGTTTTGTGTACCAGAAATTAAATGTACCATTTCTTATTGATTTTGACATGCTGATTTCAAATATCATAATGAAATTCACCAATTGGCTCTGGTTTTTTTTTAAATGATGAATTTACATTACAGTAATACAAATAATGTATGCTTGTTTACTTCTCTGGGCTAAACAGCTAGTCTTTCTACTTTAGCATTATAAAAATTGTGGTTACATACTCAATTGATATTTTAACATAAAATGATAGAAAAAATAAAAACATTATTTAAAGTTCACATATCATGCTTTAAAAAGGCACATTTGAACCCATTCCGTCATTATTCAGTCGCTGTTCGAGCTCTCTTTGCTTGCTTCTTGTAGTCAATCGATGAGGTGTCTCTTGTCACAGTCCAACAGTAATCAACAAGCATTGAAGGGCTCCAATTGCCTTGATACCTTGTCTCCATAGCAACAATGTCCTGGTAAAATCGTTCACCATGCTCATCACTGACCGCTCCACAGTTTGACGTAAAGAAATCCAGATGAGAATCCAGAAAATGAATTTTCAAAGACATGTTGCAGCCAAGACTCTTATACTTCTGAAGGAGATTTTCTACAATTTCATTGTAATTATCAGATCTGTTGTTTCCAAGAAAATTGTCCATCACTGACTTAAATGCTAGCCATGCTGCTTTTTCCTTGCCATGCAACACGCAAAGAAACTCGTCATCATGAAGAAGTTTTCGAATTTGCGGACCAACAAATACTCCCTCTCTTATTTTAGCTTCACTCAGTCTTGGAAATTTTCTGATGAGGTATTTGAAAGCCTCATCTGTTTTCTCCATTGCCTTGACAAAGTTTTTCATGAGACCCAGCTTAATGTGCAAGGGTGGCAACAAAATCTTGCTGGTGTCGACAACTGCTGGGCTCTCAACGTTCTTACTGCAGGCTGCAATGACTGCCTGATTGGCCAATGTCTTCTGATGTAATGGTCACTTCGTGCACGGCTATCCCACTCACAGAGAAAGCAACAGTACTTGGTGTATCCACCCTGTAGTCCAAGCAAAAGAGCGACCACTTTTAAGTCACCGCAAAGTGACCAATGATGATGATCGTAGTTTATACACTTCAAAAGCTGCTTAATGTTTTCATAAGTTTCTTTCATATGAACTGCGTGACCAACTGGAATTGACGGTAACACATTACCATTATTCAACAAAACAGCTTTAAGACTTGTCTTGGATGAATCAATGAAAAGCCTCCACTCTTCCGGTATGTAATTGATGTTGAGGGCTGCCATTAAACCAGAAATGTTGTGGCACGCAGAAAGGTCACCCTCTTTGAAAAAGAATGTAATAAGCAGCTTCTGGCGGTTCCTATACACAGAAATTGTAACATCTTCTGCCAGGAGATTCCACTGTTGCAATCTGGAACCCAAAAGCTCCGCCTTGTTCTTCGGTAAATTCAGATCTCTTACAAGATCATTCAGTTCACCTTGGGTTAGTGGATGTAGTTTGCTCAAAATCTGTGTCACTTGAGGTTGATGGTTCAGGACCACCAATGTCCTCTTCATCAGTGGAAGCAGCTGAAAAGGATTCTGGCACTTTGGGAACTGGTAGGTCATCGCCATGTGGTACCGGAAGTATTGCAGAGGGGATGTTTGGATATTCCAGTCCATTTTTTCTTCTTTGATATGCCTTTCCCAATTGGAGGGACATGCAAAAGTAACAGTTGTTGAGATGATCAGTGGGCTCTCTCCAAATCATTGGGACTGCAAAAGGCATAGCTTGCCTTTTGCCAGTCAACCACAGTTTAAGATGTGCTGCACATGTATTGCAGCATATGTGTGGCACCCAGCTCTTATCTTGATCTCCTATTCTGCAGCCAAAATACAAACTGTACGCGTTCTGGCATTTCTAACTACGATACTTTTGATAAGGACAAATGCACTAACTAATGGCAAAATTTTATCAGAGATAAGGTATTTATACACAAAGGTGATGTAATCATAGGTAGGATTGCATCATCAACTTCTAGTAACATTTTATTGGTCATTAGAAAAAATTATGCAATCGCCCACAACAGTTGCGTCATATATATATAAATTTACCGTAATTAAATAAACTAGTAGCATATATCTTGAAAACTAGAGCCAATCAACATTTTTTAATGTCATTTTCGTTTTCAGCACACCAAAATTAGTTAAGATCAGCTATTTTCATTTCTGGTACATTTTGGTTGTTGACTAGTGTTATTTATCAGAAAATTATCATCACTGTGTGATGTAATGGTAGTTTGTAAAGGATGCCACTTGGCAGCTTTTATGTGTTACTTAGCTGTAAGTGACAGTTCTGCTCCTTCTGATGATTTGGTTCTTGGTAGACTGGATAGCTGATCCCGCTCATCACTGGTCACGTTTGTAGAGCGCAGCCCATTCCCAGAAGTGTCAGGGAGTGTCTACGAAGTTGGTCCCGCGTCTTAATGCCCCGTCTGATGATGGTATCTAGCTTCTACTTCAGGCCACTTGTACCCTTCTTGTTCTAGAGATAGTACCCTCAACTGGTACCACCAACTAGTATAGTAAAAGAATAGAAGAAGATACCCTCTGAGTATTGAGTTTCCCGACACATAGTTATGTGTCCCCTTCTGCCTATTCCACCATCCCACCTACCTCGATGCGAATTAAGCTTAATCCCTCGAGAGAAAACTTTCTTTACATTTAGATTGCATAGCGTTATATTTACTTTACATTTAAATGAAAAGGTTAATAGTATAGATAGAATATGTTTATATTTACATCTCCACTGGTTGAAAAATGTTCACAATATAGATTGAATATGCTTTCATTATTTTAAAAGTGAATATGTATACATAGACATTTACACTGGTTTGAAAATGTAAATATTATAATTAGAATGTACATCATTTCTTTCATCTTTCCCTTCCTGCTCCACACTGAACTTGGGGCTACTTATGCGTTTAGTTCTCTTTAAGAAACTAGAAATAAAGCCGTCACCAGCCCTTGCAGTGATGGTTCATGAAATCATCTTTCTATGTGCTGAGGTTGCCAGCCTCAAATGACTTGGACATCCACTAGCAATTTTCACATATTAATATTCACATGTCAATATATACCAATTAGTTCACATGTTAGTAATAAAAAGTATAGAATGTAAAATGTTCAACGTACGCCAATCTTTGCTCACAGACTGTTTGCTAAGAGAAGTAGGTTAAGGCATTTGCAGATGCCTTTTACACGTGTTCTTGGGGGTCGTTACTTTAACAATAAATTCCCACTTTGACTCTGTGTGTTCAGTTTCCTCAGTTCCCGGTTTTCTTCATTAAAATTATAGAGTTTTCCTGGGCATTTAAGTCGTTTAAAATGCTTCAACAAAGTCCTGTCTGATAAATCGAATTCTGATTATAACTCTAGCGCGAGTGAATTTTCACAGTGTCTTAAAACTGCAAAAAGGTCAGGTTATATTGCATTTCGCCTTCCTCTCAGTACTTTGTTTACGATTTAGGCAGAGTTCAATCAGGAATTTGGTGGTTCCTCTATTTCGAATCCCCGTCAATAGTTTAAAAACTGCATATTTAGGTCGGATAATTCAAAATTATTCCGATATGGAAAATTATGTGCGTGATGCAAAAGGTCACGTCTCCCATATATGGAAGTGACAAGTCCGTACACTTTTTCGACAATGTGTTTCAGATGTAACATCTTACTTTCCTGTAAAGTAATGTCTTTGCAACAATGTGTGTCATTCGTTTCAGCCGAGTGCATGTATGCCTCCGTCTCCATGCGAGTAATTTTATCGTCTGGCATGGCTTGAGCAAACAAAACTATGCGTAACTGACCAGGCCTATCTGATTTTACCTGCGCTAATCTTAGCAAATCTGAGAAGCGCAGCGTGAGTGTGATGAATTATCGCAGAAAGGAGTGTCAAATGGTTGTAAATACCAAATATCTGTTTGACAAGAGATAATTAGATATGTCGATCCCCCGAAAATTCCAGGTAATCAGTACGTACAACAAATGTAACTGATTACTGCCGTAGTGAAGAAGAGATCGACACAAAATTATGTGACAAGTAGTAGTAGCAGTAGTAGTAGCAGTAGTAGCAGTAGTAGTAGCAGTGTAGGGACAGTAGTAGTAGTAATAGTAGCAATAGTAGTAGTAGCAGCAATAGAAGAAGTAGTAATAGTGGCAGTAGTAGTAGCAGTAGTAGGAGTAGTAGTAGGAATAGTAGTAGTAATAGTAGTAGTAGCAGTAGGACGAGCTGTAGTAGTAGCAGTAGTAGGAACAGCAGTAGTAATGGCAGTAGTAGGAGCAGTAGTAGTAGTTGCAGTAGTATTAGCAGTAGTAGTGTCAGTAGTAATAGTAGCAGTAGTAGTATTAGTGGCAGTAGTAGTAGTAGCAGCAGTCGTAGTAATGGCAGTAGTAGTAGTAGCAGTAGGAGCAGCAGCAGTACTAGAAGTAACAGTAGATGTAATAATAGTAGTAGTATTAGTAGCGGCAGTAGTTATAGGATTAGTAGTAATAGTAGTAGTAGTAATAGTTGTTGTTGTAATAGTAGTAGTAGCCGCTGCAGTGGCAGTATCAGTAGTAGAAGTTCTTGTAGCAGCAGTAGTAGTAACAGTAGCAGTAGTAAGAGTAGCAGTAGCAGCAGTACCAGTAGTAACATCAGTGGTTGTAGTTGTAATAGTAAAAGTAGTAGCAGCAGCTGTAGTAACTGTAGTAGTAGCAGCAGCTGTAGTAATTGTAGTAGTAGCAGCAGCTGTAGTAACTGTAGTAGTAGCAGCAGCTGTAGTAACTGTAGTAGTAGCAGCAGCTGTAGTAATTGTAGTAGTAGCAGCAGCTGTAGTAACTGTAGTAGTAGCAGCAGCTGTAGTAATTGTAGTAGTAGCAGCAGCTGTAGTAATTGTAGTAGTAGCAGCAGCTGTAGTAATTGTAGTAGTAGCAGCAGCTGTAGTAACTGTAGTAGTAGCAGCAGCTGTAGTAACTGTAGTAGTAGCAGCAGCTGTAGTAACTGTAGTAGTAGCAGCAGCTGTAGTAGCTGTAGTAGTAGCAGCAGCTGTAGTAACTGTAGTAGTAGCAGCAGCTGTAGTAACTGTAGTAGTAGCAGCAGCTGTAGTAACTGTAGTAGTAGCAGCAGCTGTAGTAACTGTAGTAGTAGCAGCAGCTGTAGTAACTGTAGTAGTAGCAGCAGCTGTAGTAATTGTAGTAGTAGCAGCAGCTGTAGTAACTGTAGTAGTAGCAGCAGCTGTAGTAACTGTAGTAGTAGCAGCAGCTGTAGTAACTGTAGTAGTAGCAGCAGCTGTAGTAACTGTAGTAGTAGCAGCAGCTGTAGTAATTGTAGTAGTAGCAGCAGCTGTAGTAACTGTAGTAGTAGCAGCAGCTGTAGTAACTGTAGTAGTAGCAGCAGCTGTAGTAACTGTAGTAGTAGCAGCAGCTGTAGTAACTGTAGTAGTAGCAGCAGCTGTAGTAACTGTAGTAGTAGCAGCAGCTGTAGTAACTGTAGTAGTAGCAGCAGCTGTAGTAATTGTAGTAGTAGCAGCAGCTGTAGTAGTAACTGTAGTAGTAGCAGCAGCTGTAGTAACTGTAGTAGTAGCAGCAGCTGTAGTAACTGTAGTAGTAGCAGCAGCTGTAGTAACTGTAGTAGTAGCAGCAGCTGTAGTAACTGTAGTAGTAGCAGCAGCTGTAGTAATTGTAGTAGTAGCAGTATTAGTTGTAGTAATATTCGTAGTTGTTGTTATTGTAGTAGTAGTATTAGTTGGTGTTGTAGTCAATAGTATTATAGTAGTGTCTTGTCTTTCCGCAGTTGAACCTTAATGACGTCTTCTTTCTTCTGCTCATTCTCCGCTCCTTATGGAGCATATAGTCACAATAGCAATTGGTCCCTTACAGGAAACCTGCATTGAAGCATTATTGAGCTTTTTGGCAGTGGCTTTTGCTGCAACATGATTTACATTATGACGTTGCTACCCATAAATATCATTGTCCCTTTATTATTATTATTTATGATTATTTTTGGTTTTATTTTGTTCATGCATGTCGTGAAGCGTAGAGGGGAGCTGACGTTTTGTTCCTTGATCCAACCGTGTCACACAGGCTGCTGTCAGCCCGTGTTGTTGTAGAACAGTATTTGGGTATTTTCTTTGCCTATTTTACGTGTAACAACAAGTATGATTGAAGGAAAAAGAGATAGGGGAAGACACAGAGAGCAAATACTGGACAATTGGGCACTGTGGCATGGAAAGAAGTCAACAACAGAATTGATAAATTGTACTGGCAAGAGGAAGCTGTGAAGAAACATGATCTCCTTCGCCACTAGGCATGGAAAGCAATGTACTTGAAGAAGATTTCACGTGTAGGCAAACATTTTTAGAGCCTGGCTAGAAAGTAAATAGTTTAGGTCACGTGGGCCAAGAGGGCGTGATAAATACAAGGACATTTATAAGATCAGACAACAACATCTGCGCACAATATATTATCAGAATACATGTATTGTAGTATAGCATTCTATAAATATTAGACAAACATAAAGGTATGTTTTCAGGCACTCGTAAGAAATAAAGAAGTAGAACACTAGACAACAGAAAAACAACAGACGTGAGTGGCTTATCCAGGACTCGAACCTCGGACTTCCGTGCGACAACCCCGCCTAGCTATGCCAGCGAATCACACTATCCTCTCTGCCATCTAAGCATCACCAAAAATGATGCTTCGATGACTGGTCATTAGTGCGAACCGCAAGACACAACACCGGAAGTTAACAATGGGCAACCCAGCCTATTAATGAAAAAAAGTATAGCATTATGTACAATCATATTTCTTTTTCTTTGGGAAGGGGGGGGGGGGGGGGGGCAATTATAAAAATAATAATAATAATAATTATTATTACTATTATTATTCTGGCAAGGTTAAGACGGCCGTCGTGATGCTAGCCACATCACCCCTAATGTGACGGTCGAGAAAATATGGGCCTAACACCATATTCCCAATATGCCTCAATAGGGCGTGTAACGGGATCCTTTACCTTTACCTTTTTTACTATTATTATTATTATTATTTTGTATTGTTCTTTTTTTTAAACAAAATTACCGTTACCTGACTGCAGAGTTAAAAAGAGTGTCACAAATAACGTATAATTAACCTATTCTGCAGTTCATTTTGATGCTAAGAAATGGATACTGATTCATAAGGTTGATACATCGCTGGCGGGCCGGACAAATTGAAGCGACATTCGGTCCGCGGGCCTTAGTTTGGCCTTTTTCCAAACCCAGCAAGATCTGTTACATAAGTCAGTAAGTACAGCTTATGAACCCCCGTGAATAATCTGTGAGGGTGGGGGGGGGGGGGTGTTCTCATACAAATGTTTAACCAGAAAGAAATATCAATAAATTAAGTTTTACACGGAACAGCTGTATTCATTACAAAAGACGAAAAAAAGTTACAAAATTAATCTCTACCCGCTTTCCACGTAAGCAATGCGAGCTTTAGAGTTAGAATTACGCTTTGAACATTTAACAATATACCACTTGTTACAAAGCACCCTTATTTTTACACAGCGTTCTCACTAGTAGTGTTAAAGTCACGAAACCCTGTTACAACTTACCCTTTTTACCTAACTATACAACATTTAATCCTTAGTGCAAATGATTATGTTACTTCTTTTCCACTTAGGGTATGTAAAATTTACTGTTCTTTAGTGAGATTTAAAAACAAGTAAAAACCACCAACAAGTGTGATAAAAGAGATTAAGGTTATAGCTGATGGCTGCCCATCAGATATAGATCTTAACCTACGTAAAGGCAATTTTATTACGGTTTATTGAATATAAAACAGGTAACTTGAGAAGGCAACAAGCGTTCAATATTAATTAGTATAAAAATTCAAAATGGGATATTGAGTCACTTTTTTATATATATTTTTAAAGTACCTTTGTAACTTTGATAGACTCGAGAATTGTGACACGTAAGAGGTTTTGTACCTTGTTTAAAAAAAATTATCTTTGAACGATAAGAAACTTTATTGCCAGCCTTAAAACAGCGTTATAATCAGAAGTGGGCTCCGAATGATACATTTGTTCTGGCCAATTTATCTCAATTATTTAACTTATCTCTCACTTACTTACTTAATCGTTCCTCTTCTACCGTGAGGTGTAGGGATTTGGAAGAGAGAGCGTCAGACTATCATATCGGCTGTCTTCCTCCTGGCCTGGTTCCATTCTATTCCTCGGTCCTTCAGAGATTGTCTAATGTTGTCCTCTCAGCGGACCCTGGTGTCGTCGACCTGGAGGTCTGGATCCCTGGCTCTTTACTCTCACACCAGATTAAAACGTCTTTTATATTTGGTCATGCGTCCTTATATAACTGACGGACACTGTGTCGAGGTTGAACGGAACGCGCCTCGCCAAAACGAGAGAAAATTTGTTATTAAAACAATATATTTCTCGCTTTCTTCCTCTTTAGTTTCGATTTATTCCCTGTCCCTGACGAAGGCCCTGTGACCAGAACGTTGCCGATTTTCTTTGTCCTTTGTTCTAGAAAAACGCACCATTTGTCTTTTAATACCCTAACTTTTAGCTCTTCTGCACTCAAATGGGAACGGGCCTACTCTCAAGTGTCAGCTATCTGATGATTTGTTCCGCCTGTGTTGGAAAGTGAACCCACCTCAACTATGTTGCACCTTCAAAATTCTTTAATCTACCAATTTGTGTAACAATTTTCCGCATTTAACTTACTGTCCTGAATTCCATACACAGATGTGCTTGTTTTAAAGCCAGCACGGTTCCATTTTCCGCAGTTACCCCAAACCTCTTTTAGTGCGTTTATTCTTGATTGTCTCTCCAGGCACAGTTGTTTCAGTGATCATATAAACCGCCGGCACTAAACCTCTCACACCTACATATAGAGATGCAAATATGGCATTTGCTGTAAACCAGTCATCCCAGTTGTCACATTTTCTGTTTGCATCAAAGCATTGATGGGAGCAGGGTAGTGTTTGCTAGCAGTCCGCTCTATGACAAGTCATTTTCAGGACTTCTTCATGCTTGTTGATACATACTCTTAATCTGATTTTTTTTCAGGATTTAGTGTTTATCAACTCTGCATATTTTTTCGGGCCAACCCTTTTCAGGACTTCATCCTAGCTGTTAGAAGTTAGTATTACATTTCATGGCTTAGTTTTTATCACCACGCTGCTCCATTTGACAGAGTTCACTTAATTTTGAAATGTGATCGCGCTCATATATAACCAGCGTACTTACATCTAGGTTGAAAGAAAGGTGCCTCGATAAAAGAAGGAATAAGGCAAGGGAAAAAAGCGTCTCAACTCTGTGACCAGCTCCATATATGTAGCTAGCTGGAAGATACGCTGCTCATCTAACCAGGACTCAAATAGCACCATGCAAGCAAAGAAACCCCCCAAGCGCTTAATTGTTAAAAACATCATTATCATTACCGTGTTCATTTCAAAATATATTCAAGGGCGAAAGGTAGAGTAAGTCAGGTGAGAAGTGGACGGACTACCTGCAAATCATTCATAAGTCTTGGCAGAGTGTGCAGAGCTTGTGGCAATGGGAGAGCAGAGCTGGAAATTAATCAGTAGATAAATGATCATGCCGGTAATGATGATGCCATTGTGTTCACTGATGTGTTTGTATTCCATGGTGAGAAATCAGGGTGGTGCTTCTCTGCTACGGTAAAGGGCAGGATCGTTGCTGAACATAGCAGAGCTTACATGACAACAACATCCAGCATGAGAATGGAGATAGAAGCAGCTACTGTAACCCTAAGGTGGTTGTCTGAAACGTCATTAACTAGGGCACTTATTGTGTCAGACTCTCAGTCCATGCTTCGGAAGGTCCAAAATGGATGGTAACGGCATGAATGGAAAACATCCATAGAACCCTGGGATCTTCAAGATCTGGTTTAGATCTGTCCTGGTCATGGAGTGGTACGCGGCAATAAAAGAGCGCCCATTCAGGGGACATTGGATATGGATGAGGGAGAGATACTGGGGACAATTAATGCTTGCCTATTAGTGAATGACACTGCCAATTGATGAATCAATCAAGCTAAGAATACTGGAATTCAAACGTAAGACCAGCAGTAATAGATGTATAAGAGGATGCATCCGGCGTGTATACAAACAACGCGCAACGGGAACATTTAGCTTTTATAACCTTTGACATTTGTTGAGGGAGACTGAGCACCTATGGGTTTACCCAGCGTGCTGTGATGTTGATTCTCATCAACAGGAACAATAGAAATCTCCATCTCCCTTCTCGCTCCCTGTGGAGCACGGAGCCACCACTATTGCTGGTTTAACACTTCACTTCACCGTTGGGAATATTCATAGTGAAGTCTCTAACACGGCATTTCCCTGCAGCAGTATTTGCTATGGATTACCTTTTCTTCTTCAATAAATCCATAGGATAAACGACATTAACAATGGCGTCCTACTAGATTAAAAACATATTGTTGATGTTCAACGGACGATTGTGGGGTTGGCGAGGCGGGGATTAAATACGATACAGGCAGTCTCATAGCAGATAATGCAGTAGGGGAGTAAAGTGTTGGAGACTTCATTATACTATGGTTTAGCTTGTTATGAGGTATGGTAACATGGTCTCTACCATCGTTACTTTTTGCCTCGTCCTAACTAACGAACAGTCATATACCCATTAACAACGGGGTAGGCTGGAGCGTGACGCTATGAGGCTTCGATCCAGGAACTGTACTGCGAGAGGTAAGCGCTTTACCCGCTTCGCTGATCGGCAGCTAAAGATATAAGTAATGGGGTCCCATAGCAGATACTGCCGTAGGGGAGTCAAGTGTTCGAGACTTCATTAAACTAGGTCCAGCATCCAGTGGGGGGGGGGGACCAGTTCCCTTCCTCGTGGCCTTTTCCTTCCCTAACTCAAGAGTAAAGTCAGGAGCCCATTTACAGCCTTGAGCTTGACGATACCGTGAATCGAACCCGGAACCATTGCAGCGAGAGACCAGCGCTACTGGGAATTAAATGTAATTATTTTTCTCGGAGAAGGTTTTAAGTGTGCTCGCAATGGATGAAGCTTTTACGAGAAAACGAAAGTTTGGTGTGAGTTGTGAATGACGTGGGGGCGCCTTGTGAAGGACGCACTTCTTAATCGTCTAGTCTGCTTGTTATCTGCGAAATTGGTTGAACGACTGGCGGAATTGTAAATTGAAATTTCACTGAGGAAAAAATAGAAGCTTGCACAGAACAAAGAGAAGGGGAAACAGAACAAGATATACACGAAGTTAAAAGAAATGATGGCAAAGTAGAGAGGAGAGAAAGCGGGAGGAAAGGAAAATACTGGAAGAGACACGATAAGGCAGATGGGGAGGCGAAGGAGATAAATGAATCTTCTTGGGTACTTTGCACTTGACTGAGAAAGCAGTCAATGGCCATCACGCCAGCAACAAACTGTCCCCATTTTTCTCGGTCGGTGGCCATCATTCGTGCCGTGCCCTAACTCTTCTTCAAGTCTCAGCCTCCACTGTTCTCTTCTAGGTTGTCTTTGGTCTGCCTCTCTTTCGCCGTCCTTCTAGGGTCCATAGCATAGCAGTCGTGGTGATTGTGTCAGGGTCCTTTCTGAGGACATGGCTAACCCAGTTCCAACGTCTCCCCCGCAGTGATGATGTGCATGCCTTTTAGACTGTACTGTGTAAGCAGTTCCTAGTTGGAGATGGTATTCAGCCAAAAACGTCGAAGAATTTTCCTTAGGCTGGTAGTGTGGAAAGAGGATAATTTGGACATTTCCTTTTCTCTTACTCCGCGCCATACAAAAAATACACAAAGTACGCAAATCTCGTATAAGATTAAGATTAAAAGAGTAATACGATAAAATTAGATGAAATAAAAGGACATATGAAGAAGGACAAGGTACAGGAAGTAGAGTCAAAGGATGACAGTCTGATAACAAAATACGACATCACAGTCACGCTCAAGTGGATACCAGGACACACAGACATACAAGGCAACGATAAAGCAGACAGACTAGTAGAACTAGGAGCAAGCACGGGTCAAATAAAAGGCAACATTCAGACAGCTAACCGAATACTCCAAAACAACTTCAAAGAGGAATGGTTGAACCGATGGGCAAAAGGGTCTACTGGACCGTGCCTTGTATAAAGAAATGGCCCATCCCAAAACTAAGAACAACATCAGTAACCTACGACGCGTGGAGCATAGCAAAATCTTGCAACTTAGAAAAGAACACGCCAGACTAAACAAGCACTTAATTAGATAAATTAAACGCCACACATGAGGCTAATTGCCGCAACTTTACCCATCCATATGAGACAGTGTCACAAAACGGTTTGTGCACTCTCATGTCCACTCCAGCAGTATTGCATTACCTTTACTGTGCGGGCGAAAATTTGATATTTCTCTCTTTCCCCTGCCCTAACTTGGCCAATTTCTGTCAACACAGAAAACTCATCCGAAGGTCAAAGTTTACATAACTTTCACACTTCAATTCACTTCAATTCAACGATCCATCCCTGACGGATTAATTAAGTCACAAAAAACGCGACGATCCCACATGGACTCCAGGTGAAAGGCTGTCGTCGATGTTTGTACAAGATTGGAGTCATCCTTTTCAATTTGTCAGAAAATAGACTCGCAATATTGGAAGTACGGATAAACCACGAATATATTTAGACAGACGATCGAATTGCGCCGAGTCAAAGTCTGATAACGACGTCTGAATTACGTGGGATAAGCAAGTCAGAAAATCCCCAATCTGGGAAGACATTTTGAAGTGTGATAGATGTAACTTTACAAAATAATAATCGGATGTTTACAGCCCAATGTTAGAAAGTACTGGTTTGAAATTTTGCACTAGATGAGTCATGCAAAATATTTCATCATAAAGTTGCCATACCTAAAACTTTCAAATAAGATTGGCTTGCATATTGAGGTGCAAATAACAATTGCATCGATTGGGCGTTTGTCCCAACCGCTCGAAAAGCGGAGGCAGGAAATCTACGATATATAATTTTTATAAATTTTGAAACACGAGACTGCATTCCAGAAATCTCACCAGTAGACAGCTCAGACCTTGCTACAGGAAAGAATAGAGTTGGACTATGAATTTATTAGGAACCGAAACACGTATTAGAGCATCGTTTACCCACTGGAAAAGAAAACTCGCCAAAATTAATACGAACCCGGACTCCTACAGAAAACTACACACAAAGTCACAGAGGAATTCTGAAATAAGACAAAAACCCAGACGTGTGTTCGAGGCAAATCGTATTAACTTGCCGAGACTATTTATCTGAGCAGGAAGTCTAAAGATTCTCAGTTTTATTGAGATGGGTGTACATAGTTTTATACTTTGAACTTTATATGTGTATACGTGACTAGTGGTGTTAAAGATTCATATGTGGCTGGAAATCTCAAAATGCTAAAAAGGATACATTCTCGAATCACCATATCAAGCGCTGGTGATTGCTTAATGCTAGGTCTCACAGAGAACCAAACGGAGAAGTAACCTCAGACTCCGAACGAAGTAGGGAGTGAGTGATGATTGCATCAACATGTGTATAGTTCTGTATTATCATGTGTTAAATGGATGTAAACTTTATTCGTTGCTTCAGGCACAAGCCATTTTCCGCTGTCCAGTCACAAATTGTCATTAGATTAACTGAAATAGTTGGGATTTTTCATCATATCCCCCGAGTTAGATAATATACGCTCAGAAGGAGTAAAAAATCTGAGAAAAGGAATCGCTTCACGGACAGTGGGGGATAAGCGCCTGATTAATATCAGGCAAACACATATTTATAAGCGGAATTTGTTCATTTATTCCCTCTAAATGTTGTTGGTACGGATCGGAGAGGCCAGTTGCGGTATTACTTTACGAACAATACCAGCTGTTATACTAGTCTGTGTTTCTAAGCCTGAGATCGGCACTTGAAAATCCTTGCCTGGACCAGGAGCGATAACTTCTAGACATCTGGAAACGGGCCCTCGACACAGAGACGAATTGACGGAACCAGCAGCACAGCAATTCATGAATTTGGAAAGATAAGTCATAGAGTTCTAGCAGGCTAGAAAAACAGACTTTATGTCTAGAACTGAAAGCCAGTCAGTGACGATAACGGTCTCGAAGAATTACTAGTTTATATTTATTTACATTTGTTCCAAAAGTGATTGATCATTACATTTTGTATATGTTGATTTTCATAAATCCATAATCGAGTTAATGATTACAGAGCGTAAGGCACATGTGTGAGTCCTGATTTTAATAATAATAGTTCTATTTACACCTGAAGAACCACTAACAATAATAATAACAATAGTAATAATAATATAATAATCAGAGGAATCTCGCTGGATTAAACCAGCTGGGGGCTTAACAAGCTAACGAATTATAAGATAACCCAATCCTTCACAAAAGTTGACGGGAGATACTAGAGTTAACATTGCTAAGAAACATTCAGCATTGTTCTCGCTTTTCTGAATATCATGTGAACACTCTCTTGAAGTAGAAGCATCATTATCCTTCTACCTACAACTCTACCAAGAGTAATCTTTTGCGAAGGTAGACACATTTGAAGACCCAAATTAGTTACTCTTGAAGTTGTGGCCACTGTTGCACCACTACTGCAGAGCTAAGGGGACGCAATCCGGGACAGACAGTCCAACACGTACTGCTTACTTGACAGGACGCAACCACAGAAAGAAGAAAGCTATTACCCCCTCGCTCCAACATTCGGGGTCGGTGTGGCTAAACTTAAGGTATGGGTATGGTGTCCGCCTCTATTTCCAAAGGTACTGGGTTCAGTTCACAGTACACGAAATATATTTGATGGACATGGTTTTCAGAACCAGCGTGTCTTAATGATGTCATACTCCCCCATGTTACCTGATATACTCCCATTGCTCTGCAGTGATGGTTCAACAGTGACCGAAATTCAGAGTATCTACTGAGGATCTTCAAAGGTGTCTACGTTTCACTCAAGATTACTCTTGGCAGAGATGTGAAATGGTGCTTCAATTCTAGGGAGCCTTAAAGGAATTTAATGAAATCAAGTACTAAGTCTGATAGGATCCAGGCCGTGTAAACTTTTTATTTTTCCTGACCTTCTTTGAGTAAAGATTTCGCTCGTTCTGGTGAGCCCCCAACTGATTTAACTCAGTGAAATATTACTTAAATAGCTCTGCCATAAGTATTTAAAATGACTGAGACATACGGGCGTAGTTCACTCGAAATGACTGAATCGACTATACATTTGTATATTTACAGATAACAAAATTTAATCTTTAATTATCGTTAACAATTGTAAAATAAATAAGGGTGAGATGAATTTAGATAGTGTCTCTAAAATTTCCTCATAGGTGATGGTCTGATTTGAAAATGTCTTTCTGGTTTGAAAATAGAGAGTTCACTTGGCAGCTTTGAATGGGTACTTAGCAGCCAGTAAATGTCGGTTGGTTTCTGCTCCAGCCGATTCTTGTTCTTTGCAGGTTATGGACTGGTTCTCTCTCGTCACTGGTCAAGTCTGGTGGTCGCAACTCGTTCCTCGTAGCATCTTGGAGTAATTGCGAAGATGGTCCTGCTTCAGGTGTCTAGCTCGGACTGCAGGCCACTTATAATACTCACTTGTTCCACAGATTTCTTTGGGAAAACATATTGACTTCTGGCTCAGAGAAATAGTTAAGGCAACTTGATTAAGATGTCTTTTACACGTCTGACGTATTGCTTTGCAAATAGAATCCCACAATGACTTAGTGTTCAGGTTTCTAGGATTCCAAGCTGTCCGTATTAATGAAGGAAGAGTTTTCCTAGGATATAAGTCTACAAGATGCTCAAACACGTTGCCCGGTCCTTTAAAGTAAAATCCTGATCCTATTCCTTACTCTGATTTGTCTGGCTGTCTTCTTGACGAGTTGAATTTCAGTAAACTCACAAGGCGCTAAGTTATAAGGTAACATTCGGACCACATCCAGATTGCTACCATATGACAAGGCTGCTCAGAAATCTTATCCTTTCACATCTCAAATGCCATGTTAATGGCATGCAAGATGCGTATATTTTCCCTTCTCTCATCAGAAATTCCTACGTAACAAAGTATAAATAAATGTGTTTACAGTCACCATACATGGTATGCCAGCTTCCGTCTATTTTTGATCATGTTTACACTCACGACTTCGTAATATTTCATATGTAATCTCTTTCAAGATGGATAATTATTCTTCTGACAAGTCTTGTCCGGAAACGATTATGACATTTACCCGGTTGTGACGCACGGTCTGAAAAAATTTGGCCCTAAGGTTGGGGGCTACCATCCCCCTACCCCCTCTATTTGAACGTTGGCACTCGCCTAGAGCTTAGACAACCCCTTTCATTCTTTTCCTGACTTTTGGCCCGCCCATTTCATTTCTTTTCGGTTTCCTGTAATTGTAAAGTGGGGTAACTGGTCTGTCATTTTGAAATCAGTACAGGTTCACTCCCCCTTCTTTAATGCTGGCAGGAGAAATAAGTGACGCGTCCAGGACTCTCTGTCGCGGTAGGCGGCATCTTTCTTAGAGTCTTTTGACCACGGGTTAAAACCCGGCACTCGGTTTCTGGGAGAAGAGTGGCAAACTTTCCCTGGTCTTTGTCACCAGTTTGTCTTTGTCACGTGTTAACCCACGCTTGGAACACCTGTGCCCTATTCTGTGTATATATTGGGTTATCTTCTATCTCTAAATGCTGTCAGTTTTTGGAACTCTGTCGTGAGCGGTAGAGATTTATATGAAGTTTGCCAGCAAAAATTCAGTGTAGTAAATTCTTCACAAATCTCGGTAAGAATTCTTATAATAATAATAATAATAATAATAATAATAATAATAATAATAATAATAATAATAGCCCCTTCAGTCATAACTGACTATGGGAATGCGCCCCTGAGGTGGCAGCCCTCAGCTGCTTATTTTCCTGGTGCTCCTTTCGACGTTTTCTCCTCACCTCTGCTTCTTGTGTGAGCCTCTCTTCGCCCAATCTGAGGTGGTGCCGTAAATAGCATCGCCACTTAGTGCGATCGGCAGCTTCATCCTCCCATGTTGCTGGATCCATGTCCAGTGCCCTCATATCTCTCTTGCACACATCTTTGAACCTCAGCTGTGGTCGCCCAACTGTTCTCTTGCCATCTGCTAATTGTCCGTAGAAGATATCTTTTGGGATGCGACCATCTTCCATGCGGCGAACATGGCCAAGCCAGCGAAGTCTGCGCTGTCTAAGCAGCGTATACATACTTTGAAGGCCAGCACGTGACAACACCTCGACATTTGTCACTTTATCTTTCCACGAGATGCCGAGGATGCGGTGTAGACACCGCAAATGGAAGGTATTGAGCCTTCTTTCTTGCTTAGCATAGGTTGTCCAGGTCTCGCTGCCATATAGGAGTGTGCTGGTGACGCAGGCATTATATACCGCAGCTTTGGTCTTCATTGTGAGTTTAGAGTTTTCCCAAACACGCGATGTGAGGCGGGCAAAGGTAGCTGCAGCTTTGCCAATGCGGCTGTCGATTTCTGTATCCAGTGAAAGTTTGTCATTGATGGTAGACCCTAGGTATGTGAAGTGGTGCACCACTGCCAATTCATAGTTATCGATAGTGATAACTGGTGCAGCACCCACATCCTGACTCAGCACATTCGTTTTCTTTAGACTTATTGTGAGGCTAAAGTCCTTGCATGCTTTAGTGAAGCGATTCATCAAGCTCTGAAGCTCCTGTTGGCTTTGAGTGACGACTGCAGCATCATCAGCGAACAACAAGTCTCTTATAGTGACCCTTCTGATTTTTGTTTTTGCCTTCAGCCTTGAAAGATTAAACAGACGGCCATCTGACCTAGTGTGAAGGCATATTCCTTCAGTTGCATCTCTGAATGCATGTTTCAAGAGTAAGGCAAAGAAGATTCCGAAGAGGGTCGGAGCCAGAACACAGCCTTGTTTAACGCCACTTCGTATATCAAAGGGCTGTGACGTGCTTCCAGCATATTGGACTGTTCCCTTCATGTCGTCATGGAATGACTTTATCATTTCCAGCATTTTAGAAGGGCAGCCTATTTTCAGGAGGATTTTAAAGAGTCCATCCCTACTAACCAGGTCGAATGCTTTTGTGAGGTCTATAAAGGCGATATATAATGGTCTTTTCTGCTCTCTTGATTTTTCCTGAAGCTGGCGGAGAGAGAAGATCATGTCTGTTGTTGATCTGCCAGCTCGGAATCCACACTGTGCCTCTGGATATATGCGCTCAGCTAACTTGTGTAGTCGCATTAAGATGACTTTGGCAAAAACCTTACCAACAATACTAAGAAGAGAGATGCCTCTGTAGTTATTGCAATCACTTCTAAAGCTGGAGTGTCCTCTCCAGGGCGCGAGCTTGGGCACAGTTATATGGAGATCAAGCTGTTGCCCATGCAACATGTTCCCCCTCTCCACACAGCCGGTAGATCCAAAGGAACGGCAGTAGCCGATACAGTTTGGTACCAGCCATGTCGCAGGAGTTGCCAGAATAATGTCGAATCGACATTAGACCGCCTTAGGGACTCCGACTCCGGATTTATCCTCAGGGTTTACTCCCGAAGCCTATTCCACA
The DNA here is from genome assembly GCA_024509875.1 of Oreohelix idahoensis. NCBI lineage: Eukaryota > Metazoa > Mollusca > Gastropoda > Stylommatophora > Oreohelicidae > Oreohelix > Oreohelix idahoensis. The sequence goes on along the minus strand of JAMPIV010020829.1, from coordinate 164,796 downwards.
AATGGATATTCCCGCAAGGCAGCGGTGGTTTGAATTCAGAGTTCCTTCTCTTAGATAAGCTACCAACCAAGGATCACGAGCCCTATCTGCCCGAAGCTGCTGGTTTTAAGGCGCCAGTCGCTCGCCTTTGCCCCTTCTCCCGTCAGTGTAAACAGTTCCGCCGGGCTCAAATTGAGCCACACGTGAAGGCCGGGAGCTGGACTTGGTTGTCAGAGGCTGTTTGAGGCGCGTGCCATAGAAGTATTTTATCTGCAGTGAGAGCTTATCCTCACTACAACTCCCGGCAATAACAACCTTTGGAATTAAGAATTCTTAAGTACTTGGTAATTGTTATTTTTCGTGGGTATTAGACTTAGTCAGATAAGTTCGTTTATAGTGGGCTCTAACATTTTTAAGTTCAACCATCACCCAACAAACACTATGAAGCTGTAGAGTTTTTTCTAAAGTAAATTGTTTTGGTATGCTACCTATGGGTCTTTCTTTTCTAAAGCCAAATGGATGTGTAACTTAAGATGCTTCATGAAGGCCTTTCTGAGAACCCTCTTATGCACGGAATGTACATATATCTGATGTGTTTCATTAAAAGAATAATTGTTCCCGCTCTAAGTGTAACTATGAAAATGAGCGTTCACTTGGAGGGAATTCTTTTTAACACAGACGGTAACCATAAGCGATTGTGTTTGTTTCTGGCCTACGTTGCGGACCTTCGTAAATCTTTTTCACAACATGTAACTTTAATTCATGTGATTACTTGTATATTATATGTTTATTTGTAATTCAATTAGAGGTTACCAAGAGTAGCCTTATGGGTTTTCATATGAGTACATGTAAATATGATGATATTAAGCATCGCAGCCCGTGAAATAACCTGAGACGGGCAATGAGATTTTGTTTACACGCCTGCGCGTTAGACATAACTGACCGATACTTGTAAAGTCAGTCCCGCGTCAGGTAGAGATGGGGCAGGAATGTTTACATACCTAAAAACCCAACGCTCGCCGTGGTTAACCTGATTATGCAAGTCGCGAGTAGGCCTGCCAGTCTCCTACGAGCTTGTTCGTCTATTTAACAATCAGTCAGAGCCAGAATGGGAGAGAGGGATATTGGGGGAAGGGTTGCAAATAAGTTCATCTGTACCTGTCAATGCAATTGTTTGTTGTCTAGGTTGTAATAGTTTTGTTGGCTAGATAATAATAGATTTTTGACTTTGATTTCATGTCAACAAGAACCGGTAAACTCCGACGGAGTAGGTGCATTTCATCGCCATCCCGTTAGATCCTGGATTCACAGTACATCTGCACATTAAAGAGGACTCAGCATTGGTCCTGATGGGATGGGGTCAGCCAGCAAGCTGTCATCCCAGCGGAGTACAAATGCACGCTTGCCAACGAAGAAGTTCTTCTGCGGGAGTGCACTCAGATAACTGGTGGGGAGGGGGAGAGCTTGTAATAACTGTGAATCAAGGACAATACGGTGAATGTTTTAGCTGTGTTTCTGACAAGAAGAAGTCAGCGGGAATATTGGTTATGCGTAGGGACTTCTTTATTTCAGTCTTCCCTACAGAAGATTAGTATAACATCTTCCCAATATTAGTGGGCGTTGGAAATATATGTTGATTTATCTTTTTATTCCTATGATTACTAACCTTTGTTGTCTCTCAAACTGATATATGCATTTTTTATGTTTGATATTGGTGATTGGATATTTTATTGCTTTGCCATAGTTTTGATATGTTGTTAATAAATTAGACAATCAACTCGGAAGATCAAACCTTTTTCTACCTGCACTCGTACCTGTCATTATCTGTACTTGTACTTGATTGCTTGTGGAGTCATTAACGTGTACTAAACGTTACTCCAAGAAGAGAGAGAGTTTCTAAGTAGCTTAGAAACATAGTCATTGAGTGGCAGGAGGGGAGAGTCTGTATTTGATCTTTAACTCCTGATAGCTATAATTCACTCCATTCACATTCAACACCATTTCTCATCAATCTTCTCAGTCCTTACTCGGACTTTGTCTTGTCTCAGACATCACTCAGACTTTTTGTCTTGTCTCAGGCAGACTTATAAAAACCACACGTAACACCGGTCTTAGCCAACAATACAAGCTGGGCAGACAGAGATTATCCTTGTATGACACGGGAGGAGACCGGAGCACTAATGGAGTTGTCCGTATACAACGAAGATGGTCCTTTAAAAACTAAAACCAATCCCCAAAATTCACAAACACTTTATGCAGCACCACTTAGCAGCTACAGATCACGTGAACATTCTTCAACTTGGCAACGTCTGCAAAATAACAAGATCAGCGGCCCTAGTTAACAACAACAAAAAAGACTGAAGGTATGAAAAGACGTAGGAGACGAAGATGAACAAGATGGAGCAAACGGAGTAAAGAGGAGGTCGAGAAGACTGAGATGAATAGGAGCAAGGAGGTGGTGTAACCCACTTCATAAATATGAGACCTATTATAGGTGACGTTCTGAACATTTTACTCCCCTATGGCAGTATACGCCTGGGGACTACCTTTGCCTTTTAGCCATGTTATCTACTTTTGACTGTTAACTCTTTGACTCCGGAACAACGCTCAGAGCGTTGGTCAGATTTGACACCCGTGCCAAAACAACTCTCTGAGCGTTGTTTTAAGTCTATCACGAATTAAAATTACGGCACAGGGTGGAAAATAATTGCGGAGTCAAAGAGTTAAGATATAATTTCATATGACCTTGTTCCCCTTTTCGGAGAACGCTGCATCACAGGTCTGTGTGTGGTATTCCCGGAAAAGGGGCCCCTCAGTACTGGCGATGAAGCCGAGTTGCTAGTTTGCTCAAATGACGTGCACTGGCGCAGTCATCTCACTGCGCTGTTGTATGGACATGAGGTATAGCATACATATAGGCGTGGGGTGTCCGGGAAAGCGAACCCGTAAAAATTACGTGCTGAAATAGGATGTTGCGGGCCGAAAGGCGCAGATATGGCAGCTCAGCTGTAAACTACGACACAACATACATACCGCTCATAAACAGGATAGCCTGTAAGAGTGAGGTATGGTCAAGCGAACACAAACAACAACAACATATGATCTTGTTTTTCTTTCTCACTCTTTCCAATTTTACGTAAGAAAACCAAACGCTGGAAACCTCGGAGAAAGTGAGACGGATACAAATATGGAGAAGAGACCTGAGGTCTTAAATGAGACACATTTAGGAAACACTGAAAGACATGAAACTGATGGCACGGGACGGTAGACCTTGACGTGAATTTAGTGGAAGACATATGTTCATTTGGTAGCTAAAAGAAAATGTAGATAATGATAGTATAGGTGAAGTCTCTAACACTTCACTCCATTACGGCAGTATCAGCTTTGGGGCTGTCTCTACCTTTGTCTTTTATTAGATAGTGATGTCTGTAAAGATACGTGATTATTTTATACGGGTATTTTTCTTCTTACCAATTTTTCATAAGAAAACCAAACGCAGACTTCTCTATCGCAAGTGTCAGAAATATGACAAGCATACGGAACTGACAGGGTCTAAACCCAACATTGTTTAATCCCTGACATCCACTCTCAGGGCTGGTGCCGAACCTCTCCACCATGCTTGTTCTTTTGTTCTTTTCGTTTGAAAAAAAAAAAAACCAACTTCCCTAAATGTCCGACCATTTGTGAATGTTTGATCTTCTCGTAGATTCGTGTCACTGTACGTTGTGTCAGTTCTTTACGCCCAAATGGAAACGTTAATAAGGGAGAAATTATCCGGTTTGCGCCGCTGCCGGCGCGCGCGAGCACGCGATCAATATAGCTGTAGGAGCCCGCTGCACGAGCCCCTGGGTGAAAGAACATTCCCACCGAGAGCTTTATCTTTGTTTGATTTAGTCTCTGTTGGCGACCGGTTTCTCGGGCGGCCTCACGCGCTCCTGCTGCCGGTTCAAACAGATGGACCCTGTCTCCAGGGATTGCCATGTATACCATTTTTGCTGCGATAATAAAGAAACTGGCCATGCTCACAATTACACGAATAAACAGAATTGAAAAATATTGGACAGGAAAATATAACATAGGTGGATTCTGAATCAGTACATCCATCCAAACTACCACTATGTATATATATGTATATATATGTATATATATGTATATATATGTATATATATGTATATATATGTATATATATATATATATATATATATATATATATATATATAGATATAGATATATATATATATATATATATATATATATATATATATTGCTCCCAGGGAAACAAGGTAAACTATATTAAATAATTCATCACCTTTCAGCTCCACAAGGAGCATACCCCTTCAACAAACCTATGCTTCCCTGTCCCGTGGCATTAGCTCAAGATTTGTCCACGTCTTCCTGTCTCGTGACATTAGCTCAAGATTTGTTCACGTCTTCCTGTCTCGTGGCATTAGCTCTAGATTTGTCCAAGTCTTCCTGTCTCGTGACATAAGCTCTTGATTTGTCCACGTCTTCCTGTCTCGTGGCATTAGCTCAAGATTTGTCCACGTCTTCCTTGTCTCGTGACATTAGCTCAAGATTTGTCCACGTCTTCCTGTCCCGTGACAATAGCTCAAGATTTGTCCACGTCTTCCTGTCTCGTGGCATTAGCTCTAGATTTGTCCACGTCTTCCTGTCTCTTGACATTAGCTCAACGTTTGTCCACGTCTTCCTGTCTCGTAGCATTAGCTCAAGATTTGTCCACGTCTTCCTGTCTCGTGGCATTAGCTCTAGATTTGTCCACGTCTTCCTGTCTCGTGACATTAGCTCAACGTTTGTCCACGTCTTCCTGTCTCGTGGCATTAGCTCTAGATTTGTCCACGTTTTCCTGTCTCGTGGCATTAGCTCATGATTTGTCCACGTCTTCCTGTCCCGTGACATTAGCTCAAGATTTGTCCACGTCTTCCTGTCTCGCGGCATTAGCGCAACATTTATCCATTTCTTCCTGTCCCGTGACATTAGCTCAAGATTTGTTCACGTCTTCCAGTTCCGAGGCATTAGCTCAAGATTTGTCCACATCTTCCTGTCTCGTGACATTAGCTCAAGATTTGTCCACATCTTCCTGTCTCGTGGCATTAGCTCAAGATTTGTCCGCGTCTTCCTGTCTCGTGACATTAGCTCAAGATTTGTCCACGTCTTCCTGTCCCGTGGCATTAGCTCTTGATTTGTCCACGTCTTCCTGTCTCGTGACATTAACTCAAGATTTGTCCACGTCTTTCTGTCTCGAGGCATTAGCTGAAAATTTGTCCACGTCTTTCTGTCCCGTGGCATTAGCTCTTGATTTATTCACGTCTTCCTGTCTCGTGGCATTAGCTCTAGATTTGTCCACGTCTTCCTGTCTCATGACATTAGCTCTTGATTTGTCCACGTCTTCCTGTCTCGTGGCATTAGCTCAAGATTTGTCCACGTCTTCCTGTCTCGTGACATTAGCTCAAGATTTGTCCACGTCTTCCTGTCCCGTGACAATAGCTCAAGATTTGTCCACGTCTTCCTGTCTCGTGGCATTAGCTCTAGATTTGTCCACGTCTTCCTGTCTCTTGACATTAGCTCAACGTTTGTTCACGTGTTCCTGTCTCGTAGCATTAGCTCAAGATTTGTCCACGTCTTCCTGTCTCGTGGCATTAGCTCTAGATTTGTCCACGTCTTCCTGTCTCGTGACATTAGCTCAACGTTTGTCCACGTCTTCCTGTCTCGTGGCATTAGCTCAAGATTTGTCCACGTTTTCCTGTCTCGTGGCATTAGCTCATGATTTGTCCACGTCTTCCTGTCCCGTGACATTAGCTCAAGATTTGTCCACGTCTTCCTGTCTCGTGGCATTAGCGCAACATTTATCCATTTCTTCCTGTCCCGTGACATTAGCTCAAGATTTGTTCACGTCTTCCAGTTCCGAGGCATTAGCTCAAGATTTGTCCACATCTTCCTGTCTCGTGACATTAGCTCAAGATTTGTCCACGTCTTCCTGTCCCGTGACATTAGCTCAAGATTTGTCCACATCTTCCTGTCTCGTGGCATTAGCTCAAGATTTGTCCGCGTCTTCCTGTCTCGTGACATTAGCTCAAGATTTGTCCACGTCTTCCTGTCCCGTGACATTAGCTCAAGATTTGTCCACGTCTTCCTGTCCCGTGACATTAGCTCAAGATTTGTCCACGTCTTCCTGTCTCGTGGCATTAGCGCAACATTTATCCACGTCTTCCTGTCCCGTGCCATTAGCTCAAGATTTGTCCACGTCTTCCTGTTCCGAGGCATTAGCTCAAGATTTGTCCACGTCTTACTGTCTTCGCGACATTAGCTCAAGATTTGTCCACGTCTTCCTGTCTCGTGACATTAGCTCACGATTTGTCCACGTCTTCCTGTCCCGTGACATTAGCTCAAGATTTGTCCACGTCTTCCTGTCCCGTGACATTAGCTCAAGATTTGTCCACGTCTTCCTGTTCCGAGGCATTAGCTCAAGATTTGTCCACGTCTTACTGTCTTCGCGACATTAGCTCAAGATTTGTCCACGTCTTCCTGTCTCGTGACATTAGCTCAAGATTTGTCCACGTCTTCCTGTCCCGTGACATTTGCTCAAGATTTGTCCACGTCTTCCTGTCCCGTGACATTTTCTCAAGATTTGTCCACATCTTCCTTTTCCGAGGCATTAGCGCAAGATTTGTCCACGTCTTCCTGTCTCGTGGCATTAGCTCTAGATTTGTCCACGTCTTCCTGTCTCGTGGTATTAGCTCTACATTTGTTCACATCTTCATGTCCCGTGGCATTAGCTCAAGATTTGGAAACTCATTGACAACATGGCTGGGACATCCCAGACGAGAAACCCTATGCCTATAAAACTTCCAAACAGTAACACAGTTACCTCCAACAGGAAAAAAGCACGAGTCCTAAATCGATTCTTTGCTGAAGTCAATAAAACATATGAAAGAGCCAATCTAGATAAAGCCATCAAGACACTTACAAACGCATGCTAAAAGCACACAAGGCTGTGGACAGTATCTTTGATCAGGAATTTACGCTAGCAGAACTGCAATCCAGTCTCCTAAAGACCAAACTCAAAAAAACGCCATGGCCAGACCAGGTTACCAGCGACATGATAGTCAAACTTGAGGGAAAAAGGCTTGCTGACGATCCTGGAATTCATAAACAAGACGTGGAGAAGCAGTACTGTACCTACAAGATGGAAAACGGCTAACATTATCCCAATTCTCAAAAAAGATAAACCACCAAGCGAAGTCAGTAGCTACCGGCCCATCTCCCTGACTTCGTGCGTTGGGAAAATGGCAGAACGTATGATAAATGCACGCCTCTACTGGTGGTTAGAAAAAGGGAAAGCCCTCCATCCTAACCAAGCAGGATTTAGAAGAGGAAGACAGACTGTTGACCAGGTAATCCGATTGGTACAACAGGTTGCCGATGCTTTCCAGGATACAAATCATGTGGCCGCAGTTTTCGTAGACCTCAAGCAGGCATACGACAGAGTATGGAGAGACGGTCTATTTTTCAAGATGCAGACGATGGGCATAGAAGGAAGAATGTTCCGTTGGATAAAAGATTTCCTCACAAATAGAACCATCTTCACAACGTTCAACGGAGCAACATCAGGGAAAAGAACCATCCAAGAAAGCCTCCCACAAGGCTCGGCCCTAAGCTGCACCCTCTTCCTCATATTCATAAACGATCTGGCAGACTACCTTGAATTGCCCAGCGCCTTGTTTGCTGATGACCTGGTCTTTTGGGCAGAAGGGAAGTCCCATTTGCAACTGCAAACGAAACTAAACCGTGCATTGGCTGCTCTAACAACCTACTGCAGCTTCTGGAAAATGGTGATCAACACGAGTAAGACAGTCTACACTATATTCACACTCAACAACAAAACAGTAAAGAAAGAACTGGATTTAAAACTTGATGATACAAAGCTAGCTAAAGAGAACAATCAGACTTATCTAGGGATACAGCTAGATACCAGACTCACATATAAAATACATGTTGAGTCCCTAACTGCAAAGGCCTCTAGAAGGCTAAACCTCATGAAGCGTTTAGCAAGCACTGATTGGGGATCCAATCAGAGCACCTTACGACAACTGTACTTGGGATACGTGAGCTCAGTTATGGATTACTCTCTACCCCTGCAAGCCACTGCTAGCCCAACACTCAGACTGAAACTAGATCGCATACAAAACCAGGCACTCAGATTCATCTATGGAGGCTTGCGAACTACCACGACCAGCGCATGCGAGATCTCCGCCAATGTGGAACCCCTAGAACTAAGGAGAGAGAAATCAGTTATCATCACGGCAGAAAGATTCTTGCGAGCTGACAAAGATGATCCTTGCAAAAATGTTATCGGTGACCACAGCTCCAAGTACTGAATTAATAAGACATCTTTCACTAGAAGATACCAAGAGCTTTCAGGGAAGCACTACATACCAAAGACTAGACTGCCTACTCAAACTGTACCTGACCTACCACCTCACGTAGAACTAAAAAGACCAATAATACGTACAAACCTTCTGCAACCCGCAAATAAAAGCCTCATACCTACACTGCTGAAAACTCTTGCCATGGAAACCATCTGTCAGTACGATGAAGACATTATCCATGCCTACACAGACGGATCAGCTTTCAAAGCAGTAATAAATGCTGGATACGGGGCCATAATCATCCCACCCAGTACAGAAGAACCCATCAAAATTGCAGGTCCCTGTGGTACCTGGTGCACAAACTACGAAGCCGAAGTAGTCGCCATCCAGAAAACCCTAACTAGAATTTTTGAACTCTTTGAGTCAGACGAAATGGAACCAAATGATGTTGTAGTATTCTCAGACTCGCAGGCTGCCCTCTTGGCAATAGGAAACTGGAAAACCAACTCAACCAATACTATCCAGAAGGTCCAAGAAACATGCCACAAAATTATGAACTTGTACGGAACAGAAATATACATGCAATGGATACCTGGCCACATAAACATCATATTGAATGAAGTTGCTGATAGACTGGCAAAGAAGGGAGCAAATATGCCACAGACTGATCAACCATTGAGTATGCTCACAGTTAAACAAATAGTCAAAAACAACTGTAAAGAAGTTTGGCTGAACACGTGGGCACAGTCTAAAACAGGAAGAAGACTCTTCATTCACCAAACAGCCCCAAATAAGAAAGATGCTATGAACGATATCGAACGACGATACCAAACCAAAATCTTCAGATTGAGAACAGGTCACTCTACACTAAATGGCCACAGAAACAGACTATGTTCACAAAATATAGCAAAATTTAGACACTGCCCTAACCCGTTGGAGACCGTAGAACACCACCTACTACAGTGCCCTGCACTTCAGGGACTGAGACAACAACTGCTACCACACAACCCATCCATAGACAATACACTGTATGGCAGCTCAGAACAGCTTATACGAACTGCGCAGTACCATATAATGGCATCAAGGTCACCAAGAGCTGACGCTCAGTGACAGTGGATCAAAGAAGAAGAAGAAGTAGCTCAAGATTTGTTCACATCTTCCTGTCCCGTGGCATTAGCTCTAGATTTGTCCACGTCTCCCTGTCCCGTGGCATTAGCTCTACATTTGTTCACATCTTCCTGTTCCATGGCATTAGCTCAAGATTTGTCCACGTCTTTCTGCCTCGTGGCATAGAGCTCAAGATTTGTCCACGTCTTCCTGTCTCGGGGCATAAGCTCTAGATTTGTTCACATCTTCATGTCCCGTGGCATTAGCTCTACATTTGTTCACATCTTCATGTCCCGTTGCATTAGCTCTAGATTTGTCCACGTCTTACTGTCTCGCGACATTAGCTCAAGATTTGTCCACGTCTTCCTGTCTCGTGACATTAGCTCAAGATTTGTCCACGTCTTCCTGTCCCGTGACATTAGCTCAAGATTTGTCCACGTCTTCCTGTCCCGTGACATTAGCTCAAGATTTGTCCACGTCTTCCTGTCCCGTGACATTTTCTCAAGATTTGTCCACATCTTCCTTTTCCGAGGCATTAGCGCAAGATTTGTCCACGTCTTCCTGTCTCGTGGCATTAGCTCTAGATTTGTCCACGTCTTCCTGTCTCGTGGCATTAGCTCTACATTTGTTCACATCTTCCTGTCCCGTGGCATTAGCTCAAAATGTGTTAATGTCTTCCTATTCCGTGACATTAGCTCAATATTTGTCCTCGTCTTCCTGTCTCGTGGCAGAAGCTCGAGATTTGTCCACATCTTCATGTCCCGTGACATTTGCTCAAGATTTGTCCACATCTTCCTGTCCCGTGACATTTGCTCAGGATTTGTCCACATCTTCATGTCCCGTGGCATTAGCTCTAGATTTGTTCACATCTTCATGTCCCGTGACATTAGCTCAAAATTTGTTAATGTCTACCTGTTCCATGGCATTATCTCTAGATTTGTTCACATGTTCACGTCCTGTAGCATTAGCTCTAGATTTGTTCACATCTTCCTGTCCCGTGGCATTAGCTCAAAATGTGTTAATGTCTTCCTGTTCCGTGGCATTAGCTCAATATTTGTCCTCGTCTTCCTATCTCGTGGCAGAAGCTCGAGATTTGTCCACATCTTCATGTCCTGTGGTGTTAGCTCAAGATTTGTCCACATCTTCCTGTGCTGTGGCTTTAGCTCAAGCTTTTTCAATGTCTTCCTGTCCCGTGGCATTAGCTCATGATTTGTCCACGCGTTCCTGTCCCATGGCATTAGCACAAGATCTGTCAGCATCTTCATATCCGGTGGTGTTAGCTCAAGATTTCTCCACATCTACCTGACCCGTGTCATTAGCTCAAGATTTGTCCACATCTTTCTGCCTCGTGACATTAGCTTAAGATTTGTCCACATCTACCTGTCCCGTGTCATTAGCTCAAGATTTGTCGACATCTTCCTGTCCCGTGTCATTAGCTCAAGATTTGTCGACATCTTCCTTTCCCGTGGCTTTAGCTCAAGATTTGTCGACATGTTCCTTTCCCGTGGCATTAGCTCAAGATTTGTCCACATCTTTCTGCCTCGTGACATTAGCTTAAGATTTGTCCACATCTACCTATCCCGTGTCATTAGCTCAGGATTTGTCGACATCTTCCTGTCCCGTGTCATAAGCTCAAGATTTGTCGACATGTTCCTTTCCCGTGGCATTAGCTCAAGATTTGTCGACATCTTCCTGTCCCATGGCATTAGCTCAAGATCTGTCATCATCTTCATATCCGGTGGTGTTAGCTCAAGATTTGTCCACATCTTTCTGCTTCGTGACATTAGCTCAAGATTTGTCCACATCTTTCTGCCTCGTGACATAAGCTTAAGATTTGTTCACATCTACCTGTCCCGTGTCATTAGCTGAAGATTTGTCGACATCTTCCTGTCCCGTGTCATTAGCTCAAGATTTGTCGACATCTACCTGTCCGGTGACATTAGCTTAAGATTTGTCCACATCTACCTGTCTCGTGGCATTAGCTCAAGATTTGTCGACATCTTCTTGTCCCGTGTCATTAGCTCAAGATTTGTCGACATCTTACTTTCCCGTGGCATTAGCTCAGGATCTGTCAGCATCTTCATAACCGGTGGTGTTAGCTCAAGATTTGTCCACATCTTTCTGCCTCGTGACATTAGCTTAAGATTTGTCCACATCTACCTGTCCCGTGTCATTAGCTCAAGATTTGTCGACATCTTCCTGTCCCGTGTCATTAGCTCAAGATTTGTCGACATCTTCCTGTCCGGTGACATTAGCTTAAGATTTGTCCACATCTACCTGTCCTGTGTCATTAGCTCAAGATTTGTCGACATCTTCCTGTCCAGTGGCACTAGCTCAAGATTTGTCCACGTCTGCCTGACCCGTTGCATTACCTCAAGATTTATTCACGTCTTTCTGTCACGTGACATTAGCTTACGATGTGTCCACCTCTTCCTGTCCGGTGGTGTTAGCTCAAAGTTTGTCTACATCTTCATGTCCGGTGGTGTTAGCTCAAGATTTGTCGACATCTTCATGTCCGGTGGTGTTAGCTCAAGATTTGTCGACATCTTCATGTCCGGTGGTGTTAGCTCAAGATTTGTCGACATCTTCATGTCCGGTGGTGTTAGCTCAAGATTTGTCGACATCTTCATATCCGGTGGTGTTAGCTCAAGATTTGTCGACATCTTCATGTCAGATGGTGTTAGCTCAAGATTTCTCGACATCTTCATGTCCGGTGGTGTTAGCTCAAGATTTGTCGACACCTTCATGTCCGGTGGTGTTAGCTCAAGATTTGTCCGCATCTTCATGTCCGATGGTGTTAGCTCAAGATTTGTCGACATCTTCATGTCCGGTGGTGTTAACTCAAGATTTGTCGACATCTTCATGTCCGGTGGTGTTAGCTCAAGATTTATCGACATCTTCATGTCCCGTGGTGTTAGCTCAAGATTTGTCCACATCTTCATGTCCGGTGGTGTTAGCTCAAGATTTGTCGACATCTTCATGTCCGGTGGTGTTAGCTCAAGATTTGTCGACATCTTCATGTCCGGTGGTGTTAGCTCAAGATTTGTCGACATCTTCATGTCCGGTGGTGTTAGCTCAAGATTTGTCGACATCTTCATGTCCGGTGGTGTTAGCTCAAGATTTGTCCACATCTTCATATCCGATGATGTTAGCTCAAGTTGTCGACATCTTCATGTCCGGTGGTGTTAACTCAAGATTTGTCCACATCTTCATGTCCGGTTATGTTAGCTTAAGATTTGTCGACATCTTCATGTCCGGTGGTGTTAGCTCAAGATTTGTCAATGTCTTCCTCATTCTTGTCATGTCTGTCTTCAGTTCTCGTCTTCAGTCTCCCTCTACCTGACTTACCTTCCAAAACACGAACTGTCTTGTGCTACTATCAACAGGTTTCCTCATTACGTGTTCTATCCATAACCAGCGTTTTCGTCTCATCTCTTGTTCCACTGGCACTTGTCTGAACAGTGGCATCAGTTGAATGTTAGTAATGTTGTCATATCATTTCAATTAATATTTCTAATAACTTCGTTAAATATATATATATATATATATATATATATATATATATATATATATATATATATATATATATATATATATATATATATATATATATATATATATATATATATATATATATATATATATATATATATATATATATATCTACTACTGGACAAAAGTTAAGGGCCACCATTCAGTTTAGACAAGGTTTATATTATTGATTGGCAAACGGTAAAGACAAGTGAAAATGTCATTAAAACTGAGCACAGAGAAATGTGTATACATTTCTGTGTGCACTAGGTTAATTTTTTTTGAATGTCCAAAAACTGGGTCACTTTAACCCGCACGTGAAAATTGCCATTGTTGCTGCAAAAACGCATGGTTTTTGCAACACGCCCCAGTTCAAAAGGGGAAAAAGTGAGTTGAATTTGAATGCACGTGGAAAATGATCATCGGTAAAGAGTGTTCACCGTTGGTATGCAATAAATCATTATGACAAGTGGTCGAAATGATCACTGCATTAGCCATGCCACCAAGGAGAAGTCTCAGCACTGTAGACCGTGGTCGAGCCATGGCATGGATTCGGGATGGTCAATCTGTTCGTCATGTTGCAAGACGTTTAGCAGTGTCCCACTCTACCATTCAGAGACTTCTTGAGAGATTTCAAGCTACCGGACATTTGGAAAATCGATCCTGCTCACGAAGAATTATATAAACCTTGTCTAAACTGAATGGCGGCCCTTAACTTTTGTCCAGTAGTATATATATAAAGGCCGGAGTTGATTTGGAAGAATTGGCTTTCATGCTGCCTCAATGGCGCTACCAGGCGTGGTCAGCTGGAGTCTGCCGAGACCAAAAAAAAAAAAAAAAAAAAAAAACACTAAAAAAAAAAACTGTTCCTCTTATAACCAAGTCTAAGAAACTATTAACGTGAGCTTGTGCTTGGGACTGGCAAACTTATCGTGTAAAATAATTTACACAAAACACTCCACTTCAATATATATATATATATATATACAACTCGTCAAAAGTCAAGGGCCACTTAGAAAAACCTTGGTTGAAACCATAAAACAAATCTGATATAAACGTAATTGGTATCAGTCAAAACGGCATTTATTGAATACCAAATTGACATGTCACGTCAAGAAATGGAAACACACATTCAAACGCAATGAAGCTGTGAAGTGTGTCACCCACCTTTTCAAAAGTCACACAATAGATATTGGACAAAGACATTTCAAAATCGGGTATGACCACCGTTTGCAGCAAGGCATTCAAGTCAGCGTAGACGCATCGAGTCCACAAGGGTCCGAAGAGTATCCTGAGGAACAGCTTGCCATTCCTGAAGCAGAAATGCAGTCAGCTGTGCAACATCCATTGGCAGGGGGTGATTTGTTGACAATCTTCGACCAAAGACATCCCAGAGGTGCTCAATCGGAGAAAGGTCAGGTGAATGAGATGGCCACGCCATCCTGATGATCCCATGTTGCTGAATAAAATCATTCACCACACGAGCTCGATGGGGTCGAGCGTTATCTTCTTGGAGGATGGCATTACCACCTATGGCCTCCAGAGCAGGCTGAACATTTGGTCTCAAGATTTCGTTCTGGTATCTTGGGCCGGTCAAGTTGCCTTGAATGATGTAGAGTGGGGTCCTGCCGTGTCTGTAGAAGCCTCCCCAGGCCATGACAGAACCCCTACCATAACGATCCACCTCTCGAATTGTGTCATCAGTAAATCGCTCTCCTGGTCGTCTCCAAACTCGAATCCTGCCATCATTGAATGACACATTGAAGCGAGATTCATCAGTGAAGAGAACTTGACTCCATTGATGCCTTGTCCATCGGATGTGCTCGCGACACCAAGCAACACAGGCTCTGCGATGAGCAGGAGTAAGAGGGATTCTGACTGCAGGACGTCGAGCAGCCAGTCCAAATTCATGTAAACGTCTGCGAATGGTGCTTTGACTGACATTAACGTTTACAGTTTGTCTCAGCTGACATCTTAGAGTGGAACAAGTCACTGTTCGATGGCGCAGGGCTGACAACAAGAGGTACCGGTCATCATGTCTATTGGTGAATCTAGGGCGACCTGGCCGGTGGCGATCCTCCACACTTCCTGTGGCCTGAAATCTCTCCAAAATTCTTTGGATAGTAGAGTGTGACACTGCAAGCCGTCTAGCAACCTCACGGACAGATAAACCACTTTCAACCCACGCTATAATCCTCATTCTTTGTAAGGTGTCAAGACTTCTTCTCGGTGGCATGGTTTTTGCAAGTGATGAAACTACCCTAAGTCTGCTGATTGTAAAACAAATTAAGAGTGACCTCTGTTCACGAAAAGTCGCCATTGCACGTGGAATGTCAATCAGCACGATTACTTCACCTGTTTGGTTGTACGGAAGTTTGAAAAAACAGATTAAAAAGGTGAATTTATGGTCAGCAAACTAAATTGCACGTGATCACCATGGTTGTCGGTGAGTTGTTTTTATGCTTAACGTGCATAGAGGACTGTCAGAGGAAGATATTGCACCCATTTTTACTAAAAACTTCCTTCATTTAATCATTCTATGCGCTTATATAAAAGTGTATTGAAAATAATAGGGTGGCCCTTGACTTTTGACGAGTAGTATATATATCAACTAGGAATTTGTAAAACGACATATAACAAATTTAGTGATCAATTATTATGTAAAAATAATTTAAAATATTAGAAATAAACAAGGTTTTGTTTCGATAGGGTGCAAAAAAATTATGTTTTCGTCATCGATACTTGATGGAAAGTAAATGTTCATTGCTGTGGCCTGTTTAATAAGCACTTAGCTGAAAATCGGTGTGCACTGCTGCTGTTGTTCGTCAATTCGTCTCTCTGTGATAAGCGGCACGTCCCGAGCGAAGGGCGAGGGGACCTTTCGTGTTGTCAGTGCTGAGTATCTTCACAGGTTCGTCTGATGTAGACGTCTAGTGTCGACAATCAGTTTTCTGAATCACAGACTCGTAGCACGAATGGTCTTGTACCATGAACTTCAGAGGAAATAAAATGAACAAATGCCTCTTCTAAGTATACTGTTGTCGGAAGATTAATCAGATGCCTATCCCGCTGTCCGTCCACCAGTTTTGTCTCTCTGAAATGTTATTCTCCCTGAACATATACAGCATAACTCAAGGAATATAATGCCAAATCACCATTATTCTTTTGGATAATTTAATGGTAAAAATGTGTCTAGACAGCGCGAGCGCGAGTGCAATGGCTTGTGCCTGGAGTAACATTAATAAGTTACATATATCTCACCAAATGATAATATACACACTATGCACACGTGATTTGATCATCACTCACTCACTGCTCCATTTGGAGTCTGGGGTTACCTCTGCTTTTGATTGATTCTCTGTAAGAACTAGCATGAAGCAATCATCAGCGCTTGCTGTGGTGGTTTATGAATTTACTCTTTTCATATGCTGAGGTTGCTAGCTTCGTATTGACTTTTACAACCACTAGCAAGTACAAACATGTCAAATTCAAAGTATAAAATATATGTTACAACTTACCCCAAACTAGTTAGGAACTCTAGACTTCTTGCTCAGGTTGAATAGTCTTGGCAACTTGATACAGATGCCTCAAACACACGTTTGTGGTATTATTTCTATTATAGAATCCCACTGTGACTTTGTGAGTAGGTCCAGTAGGAGTCCAGTTTCCGTATAAACAGGTAAATCTTCCTTCATGCTGTGTTCAGAAGGAGTTCCGATACGTGTTTTGCCCGGTCCTATAAGGTCAGAATCCAAACGCTATTCTTTCCTCGCTTCAGTCCGAGCTGTCTCTGATGATTCAGGAATGCAGTATTGTATATCTAAAATGTTCTACGTTAAATAGTAGTTCTCGGCCCACGCTCACATGTGGCGTTTCCGACGAAACTTCCAATCACCGTGAATGTCTATTCGCGCATCAAATGCCAGCCAATACATTCTAAAGTTCGTTCATTCATAACCCTCCACTCCCAAAGGAGCATAGGCCTTCAACAAACACATGCCAAGTCCTCCTGTCACGTGCCATCATCTCAAATCCACGTACTCCTTATCACTGTTCCCTCTGTTTCCAGCTCTCTTCTCCATGTGCTTTTTGGTCTACCTCTGCCTCTCTTGCCCTGGGGGTTCCAGAACAAGGACTGCATTGTAATGCTATCAACAGGTTTCCTCAGTGTGTGTCCTATCCATCGCCATCGTCTTCTTCTCATCTCTTGTTCCACTGGCACTTGTCTAGTTCTTGTCATCAGTTCCACGTTGGTAACCTTGTCATACCATTTTAATCCCTCTATTCTACGCAAGCACCCATTTATGAAAGTCTGTAGCTTTTTGGTTGTTGTCTTTGTTGTTCTCCATGTCTCAGAGGCATACAATAGGACTGACTTCACATTTGAGTTGAAGATTCTTATTTTCATGTTGGATCCGATTTCTCTTGATCTCCATATATTTCCCAATGCAATGAAAGCTCCTCTTGCTTTTTGTATTCTTATTTTGATATCACTGTCTGTGCCTCCAACTTTGTCTATAGTGCTGCCAAGATATGTGTACGATTCTACATCTTGTAGTGGTGTTTCTTCAAGTTCAACCATGTTATCATTACCTACATTTATTCTCATTATCTTTGTCTTTTCCTTGTGTATTTTCAGACCCAATTGCTGTGACCTTTCATTGAGTGTTTTCAATTTGTCCTGCATCTGATTACGGTTATGGGACAGAAGAGCCAAGTCATCAGCAAAATCCAGATCATCCAACTGCTTAGTCAGAGTGCACTGGATTCCATTTATGTTGTGTGTTATCGATGTTTTCATAACCCAATCTATTGCTAGTAAGAAAAGAAATGGAGACAAGAGGCATCCCTGTCGCACTCCTGTTCTTATCCCAAACGGTTCTGTAAGCTGTCCTTCATGAAGAACTCTGCATGCCATGTCTTCATATGTTTTCTTTATTAAATTAATGATCTTCAGGGGAACTCCATAATGCCTCACCAATTTCCAAAGTGATTCTCTGTCTACACTGTCAAATGCCTTTTCGTAGTCCACAAATTCGATGTATAGTGGTGAATTCCATTCCAGACTTTGTTCAACTATTATTCTCAAAGTGGCTATCTGGTCTGTACAGGATCTTTTTTGTCGAAAACCTGCTTGTTCATCTCTCAGTTTCTTGTCTATGGACTCTTTTAATCTCTCACGGATAATCCTGTTTAATATTTTTCCTGGCACTGATAGTAACATTGTTCCTCTATAATTTGTGCACTCTTGTAAATTTCCCTTCTTAGGCAACTTAACCAGATATCCTTCCTTCCATTCTGCTGGTATCTCTTCCTTTTCCCAGACTTTACCAAGTAATTTATATAACATCTCTGTAGCCGTGTCGATATCTGCTTTGATGGCCTCTGCTGAAATGACATCAGCTCCAGACGCTTTTCCATCTCTTAGAAGGTTTATGGCTTTTTTATTTCTTCCTTCGTTGGTCTTTCACCGTTTATTTGTAGCTCTTCTTCTGATGGCTGGATGTCCGGGGGGTTTTGTGGAGCTGGTCTATTGAGACGGTCCTCATAATATTCTGTCCACCTCTTCATTTGCTCTTGTATATTGCTGAGCAGTTTTCCATTCTTGTCTTTTATGAGGCAACTTGTTTGCTTGTATTTCCCTGTTAGCTTCTTTGTGCTGTTATACAGTTCTCTCATATTTCCTTTGGCTGCAGTATCTTCTGCCTCTCTTGCCAACTCCTCAATATACTTCCTCTTGTCTCTTTTGATACTTCTTTTTACTTCTTTGTTTGTTTCTGTATACACTTCTTGAGACTTGGCTTTGGAACTTCTGGTTTTGCTTGTGTTTAAGTCTGCTTACTTGTTTTTTCTGTCTTTTATCTTAATGATTGTTTCTGTTGTTATCCATGCTTTTTGTTGTCGTTCCCTTTTCCCCAGTATTTCTTCACATGTCTCATTCCATACAGTTTTGATTTGCTGCCAATAGTCTTCTGTATTCTCTACATCTTTCATCCGTTGGAGCACTTGGAATTTGTAGGATATTGTGACCGCAAATTTGTCTCTTGTTTCTTGATGTCTTAGATGTCCTACATTAAATTGTTGTCTGTAATTTTACATTGTTGCATATCTTTTGAGTTTCATTTTTACTTTGGCTATTATAAGGTGGTGATCTGATGCCACATCTGCTCCTCTATATACCTTTACATCCTGCAATGATGATCTAAACTTTTTGTTTATGCATATATGATCAATCTGATTTTCTGTTCTATGGTCTGGTGATATCCATGTTGCCTTGTGTATTCTCTTATGTGGAAACATGCTTCCTCCTATAGCCAGTTGATTTGCAGCACTGAAGTTTGAGAATAGTTCCACATTTTCATTCATTACTCCTAGCCCATGTTTTCCCATATCTTCTTCAAAGCCTGTGTTGACTGTACCTATCTTTGCATTCATGTCACCCATCAAACTTGTGATGTCTCTTCTTTTAACTTTTTCCATAATTTCCTGTAGTCTAGTATAAAATGCTTCTTTCACAGACTCTTCTTTGTCATTAGTTGGTGCATAACATTGGATGACATTTACATTTATTTTCTTTTTAGCTGTTTTAAAAGTAGCTGTTATTATTCTGGGTCCAACGGCTTCCCATTCAATGAGTGCTTTCTGTGCTTCTTTAGATAACATAAGAGCTACCCCTTCACTGTGGTGTGAACTTTCATCTTCATGTCCTGAGGACAGCACTAATTCACCTGTGATGAGTTTCTTTTTGTCTACCCACTTCCACTTTGTTTCACACAGTCCCAGAACCTCGATTTTATATTCCCTCATTTCTGCTGCTACTTGTGCCACTTTCCCTTGTTCGTTTAATGTCCGAACATTCCAGGTGCCAAATCTGAAAGTTCTCCTAGAAGAAAGAAGGTTAGTCAGTAACAGACTCCTTTTGGCTTTCTCTGTGTTCTGTGTTGCATCATACCCCTCCTTGCAAGAGGACCTACCCCTGTCTTGGATGGCTGTAATTTATTTTCCTTAATTGACTTGTCCATGTTTGTTGAAGTTTTTTGTGGTTTAAATTTTTTACAGGATGGGGGTAACCAGCCCCTTGCCCAACCCTCCTTAGTCGCTTTCTATGACATGCATATCAGGGAACAGTGTTACTATTCTTTGCTCCCCTTTCGGCCCCGGTAACACACAAAAGTTAGTGTTATAATGATTTTCCTCATGGAATTTTCAGCATGACTCATGCGTTTGTAAAATTCAAAGGTCAATTTTCCATATAAGGAGTTGCTATATTCGTATATTCTCGGTAATGTTTACATTCGCAATCCCTTACATTCATTTTGCTTATAACAAACTTGTCCGGATGTTTATTCATGTGTGTCTCTAATATGCCACCAGATCGATAATTGACCGCCACGCCCTAAGCAAACAAGATGCAATTACTAGATAGGAATTTAATTAATGCTTGATAAACGTCAGGGTAGCGGTACGTGTTAATTATTGCAAATTTAATTTGTTACTCTGACGTTTTTCCAGGTTATTCAGACTCACAAAAGGATGTGAGGTTTATTCTCCAATAGCAAGGAATGAAACTAACTTTCCCTAGTAAGCCACACGAGATGGTGTAAATTCAGGGGGTTTCAACCTGTTTCGGTTTACATATCCTTTTTGCTGTACATAAAAATTCCCTTACCTTTATTGAATATTAGAGGAAATAAATTAAATTCTAGAATTTAGCATGCATATGTACGTATGAAAAAAAAAAAAAGCGTGAATTAATTTTCCGTAACGAAAACTTTATTCGATAAATAACACAATTTGTTAGTGTCGTAAGGTTGTTAATTGTTTATCAGAACACAGTCAGGGGGTCGGAGTGGCTAAGAGGTATGGCGTCCGCCTAGAATTCTAAAGGTATCGGGTTCGATTCCCAGTACAGGAAATATATTTTATGGACATTTTTTTTCAGAACCAGTGGTCCTAATGATGTCATACTCCCCTCTGGTCTCCTGGGTATTGAGATCGGATGCCTGGCCTTTTCGGATAAGGGCGAAAAACATAGGAGGTCCCGTGCGCAAGTTGCGCAGGTTAAAAGTCTCACGGCAGTTGAAAATCGTAAAGAGTAGACAATAAGGCCGCTGCCCTGACAAAATTTACAAATTAGAAGCCTACTCACCATAAAAATATTTACAGAATGTGTGATTCCTATGTATACACACACACTGGGATTCTCGGCGGTGCTACGGAGTTCGTACACTGTGCTGAGATCCTCCTTGTGTGATCTAAGGAAGGAGATCGGAACATTGATGGAGTTGTCCGTGTGCAATGAAGATGGTCCTTAAAACCAAACTAAATAAATTAGTGAGACCTTTGATTTCGTTTCTCAAACAAACAAACATACAAACAAACAAACAAACAAACATTTTTGTTCTTGGTACATTGTTTTTTATTTTAAAAGCTACGCGCATGTCATGCTCAGCCGTCTGTGGTTCCTGGTGGTCTTTCTTTTGAGACAAAGTACAAAGTGGGCGTATTGCCAGCTCAGCAGAAGTGAACAAGTGGTAATCTTCAGACTTCGCACAGGTCATAACAGATTTAGATACCATATATTCAACAAATTAAAATAGGAACTACTGATGAGTGTGACTGTGGCACCGATAAAATGACTGCCGAACATCTGCTTCAAAGGTGCCCAACATATGAGGAACAAAGAAAACGCATATGGCCATCACCAGTACCATTCCTGGAGAAAATCTACGGAGATATCAACAGCCTCAGGCTGACCACTGCTTTCTTTGAACTTATTCAAGTTGACATCTGAGGGTGAACGAAGAAGAAGATGTACACCGTGAGTAATATGATGTGGTGCATCAGGCTGGCGATGTAATCATGTAACACAAATTACACTAGCAACCACCACTGTAAGAGTGTGTAAATGATTGGTGCAGAATTCCTGCAAGGACTAACTACAATTCTGTTTCCATGTTCTGTAAGTTGGACAAAGGAATATGACGATAGTGATGATGATATTGCATTCAGCTTCCAGATTGTTCCTTGCTTTTTACAAAACTAAACCTAAAGGTAATTTGTATTTTGAGATGCGCCCTAATATAACCGACTAGGTTGAACGGGACGGGCCTCGCCAAAACGAGGCAAAACTTTATTTAAGAAATAAAAAAAAAAACATTAAAATAAACGTTCCTTGCTTTGGAGTTGATTGAAAACAGTACTCAGCGTTCTCTTACAAATTCACATTTCTTATTTTTTTTTTAATATTTCAGAAGGGTAATATAAATAAATCAATCTATAAACACCCTTTATCTCACAAATGAGGATAGGTCGTCAACAAACACATCACAAGTATTTCTGTTGCGTGTCATCGACGCAAGTTGTTTCCATGTCTTCTTGATTATTTTCAATTCTGTCAAGTGCTCTCCTCCATGTATGAATGTGTCCCTCTCTGTTTCTGTTAACCTGGATATTTCAGAACAAGAACAACCGTGTAATGCTATCAACAGGTTCCCACAGTCTGTGTTCATTTCGTTAGATATCATATTTGTTTACAAAATAATCCATGTACCCAATCTGCCAAGCTTCTTCTACCACGGGAAAAGGCAGCTGAAATCATTGAGACAATGGAACTACTGACTCTGCGCGCCAGTACTGCCGATAAAACTATCCCACAGAAAAAACAAACAGTAAGCACAATGTGGGGAGATTTTCAATACTCGTGTGTGTGTGTTTATATATATATATATATATATATATATATATATATATATATATATATATATATATATATATATATATATATATATATATATATATATATATATATATATATATATATATATAAGTAGGGCCAAAAAAGGCAAATAAAAAGGACGATTGAATCTCTGTTGGCTCGCGCGAGGGAACACTTAGAAACAGCCGCCCCTGTGTGTTCACATATTTGGGAACCGCCGGTGTTATGTTTTAAAAACCCCAGCAGATATGCGTTAGAACTGATCGTATATTGCAAGGGCATTAGCTTTAGCCGGGAAAATAGCTACAAACGTCCCAGAAATTGATCAATATTGCATTTTAGAGACGCCAAGTCGTGTTTGTAAGATGATCTGTGGAGAACATAAATTGCGAATTCTGAACAGATGTTCTGCGCATCAAACTGCGCAACACACAAGGCCGTAAAATGGCCGATGAGATGAGGATCGTTACAAAGCGTTTATTGCATGCATATAGTTTACTTAACGACACTAGTTGTAATGTTAGCAGTAATGTCGCAGGTTAACTGTCGTTTTCAAGTTTTGGGACCTTGTATTTCAGTTACATAGCAAAATGTTAACTTAAACGCGGTTAAAAATTTACCTCTTAGCTATGCAACTAAATCCCCCTTGTAGTTTGCGGGGATCTCTGAACAGCTGAAGAGACAAAGAAAGAGTCTGGTTACTACACCCTCGAGCACGTCGTAAACAGGTGACTAATGTGAGGTTGTACATGAGACTAGCAAGCTCATCACGTAAAACTAATTATCACAGAAGATACTACTGCAAGATCATGGGAATGCTTAGCGCAAAGTTTTCTACAAGAAGACCAGTTACAATGGTGGCTCTACGCTTCATTAGAAACACAAGAAAATTTATATGCAACAAAAGTTATATACAACAAAAGTTATATACAACAAAAGTAATATACAACAAAAGTTATATACAACAAAAGTTATATACAACAAAAGTTATATAATTCATTCAGTCATTTCCTTATTCGTCCCTTACAAAGCATGGGTTCAATGTGTTATCTGCCCTTCTTGTAGAATTCCTGCGTCAACCACCCCCTCCACTACCCGTGCTCTTGTAACAGTAATTTCTGTTGCAATTTGTCTTACATGATGAGGCTGTCAGCCTCATCATCACTATTATCTATTATTTGCTCTTTCAACCGCATGGAGCCACCGCGGCAGTTAGCCATCTTGTAAGAAGAATCCTACACCAAAATCCTTCATGTTGATAGCATTACTTAGGGACCGAAGACGCAGAGACAGTGATAAATGCAGTCAGCGACCCATAGTTTGACTGCTTGTGTTAGGGTCAGCGAACCAGAGCTGACCAAGACCTTACTCCACCTCCAAGCGGCGGTCCTGGAAACAGGCTGTAGCACTGCAATCTGGCTGAGAGAGTAGGGATTGAAGAGGGAAGGCTAAACCGGTCCCAAAAATAGCCATGCTGAAAACGGATGTGTCGGGCCGAAAGGCGCAAATATCGCAGCATTGATGTAAACGGCGACACAGCGTAACAAACGTTCATTTCAGGACGAACACAGAAGAAGAAAGAAGAAGATAGCATTACCAGGCCACCCTTCTTCTGAAATACCCCGGGTAAAAGCAGTAGAAGTAGACCGAAGAACACTCGGAGAAGAGAACTGGAGAAAGAAATGAAAATGATGAGCACTGGAAAGACACTGAGCAGATGACACGAGACAGGATAACTTGACATAATTATGTTTGTTGAAGGGCTATGCTCCGTGTGGAGCTAAGCTGTATTGACTGAGTGGTTGGTTAATACAAATCTTAAATGCAAAGAGTATGTTATTAGACCGTGCAATGTGCAGAACTGAAGAAATCTGACTAAATTAAAACCAGCGTACAAGCGACCTTTGTGAGGTTAGTGCACTATATCCAAGTAGCTCGTGGGGTAGAAAACATTGAAACTGGGTTGTAGAAAAAGAATAGACAAAAACATTTACGCATTGTTGTTACGTCTCTTCTTCTTCCATCCTTAGCCTTCAACCGGCAAAGCAGTATGTGGCCAGTACGCCTAGTGGCGTCTTAGGGCAACAACAAATTGATCAATCTATCGCTGTTTCCACCACGCCTAGTGGCGTCTTTGTGGAACAAAAACAGACCAAACAATCTATCATTGTTACGTACACTGACGAAAAAAAAAAGTGCTGAATTGAAGAAACACGTTGATGGCGTTACAATGCAGTCCTTGTTCTGGAATCCCTAGGATAAGGGAACTAGACATAGACCCAAAAATATAAAAAAAACATTGAGAGGAGACATGAGATAGAAAAAAAAATGTAAAGGAAAACAAGGAAAGTGACGCTATTCGGGTTTCGAACCCGAAACTCGGCAATTTGGATGTATGAAGCTAGCGATCTAACCACTCAGCAAATCAGATGTTCTTATTTCAACATATAAAAGTATTTTTTTAAATAGTGGAAACGTACCACTAACTAATAAAATCATCATCATCAGATTCCTTTGCGCTCCCTATAGAGCAGGCCACCATTACTACAGCTGGTTTCCTCTCATGAAGCTCGCACCAAACATTCTTGGGCTCTTTCAGCAGTACTCTCTGTGACAACTTATTGTACACACTGCTTTGCCAGCCGCATGTACAGCCTCATAATAGCCACCTTGTACGACGTTCCTGAATGTACAGTATTCTTATTCTTCACTTGTCCCTTCATACATTAACGGGACCTACACGGGACAACTAACAATATGTATAACTAAAACAAATTAAACATTAAAACCACACGTAACAATGAAATAAACAAACACATATTTAAAAAAAACACACACAATAGTATACATACAATGCATCAGCAACAGTAATTTTCTACCTAAGCTGTTTCTGCAACGCTGACTCATAACAATCCCTACCTGTCTTGCAATGATAATAGCGTCATTAGTGCATGAGATTACTATCATTGACTACCTTATCATTCTAAAATAATTGAGACGCCTGACCCAAGTATATTACGGAGTATGATTAGTTAAGTACTGTGATTACGCCTAGTCTCTGAGGGTCTCTTATGCTAGAGAGACATTGAACTAAAGAAAGAACAATTTTGAGAAACTCATTTCACGTTTTGCTAGGTCCGGACTCAAGCGCCACTTTGTCTGGTAGGGATGGGAAATTTGGACAATAGGTTTTGTTTCCCCTAAAATGGTATGACAAGATCACTAATGTGGAACTGATGGAAAGAACTGGTTATGTACCAGTGTAACTTCTTTCTTTCGTTCTTTCTTCTTCTTCTTCTTCTTCTTCTTCTTCTTCTTCTTCTTCTTCTTCTTCTTCTTCTTCTTCTTCTTCTTCTTCTTCTTCTTCTTCTTCTTCTTCTTCTTCTCCTTCTTCTTCTTCTTACGATCTCCAGGGATTTGAGTTTTCACTCTTTACCTGTTCTATTTGTGGATTAGTGCAGTTTTTTTAAAACTCAGAAGGCTTTCCCAACTCAGCAGGCTCAGTACTGATAAACCATCATAGACCTACTAATTGGCCGGTGATGCAATGCCACGGGTCGGATAACCCTCTACCCTGGAGGGGATCGACGTTAGCGTTGGATACGACATGCATTTAGAAAATCAGTTGATAGTTTAACAAGGCAGTGCCTGTTAAGGAATCCCAAGAGGGCAGGATATAGAGGGAGAAAAAAACACACACACATATACATAAACATACAGAAAAGAACTGGAGTAAGGCATGAAAAAGATGAAGAAAAATGGAAAAACAATGAACCGAGGGCATAAATAGACAAGAATGCTGATACGTAATCGCATCCGCCAGTCGCACACAATGAAGGAAGGAGATTAAACGAAATAAAAAGACACACAACTCCGCCTATGCCGGTCCCAAGCCCGGATGAAAAAGGAGGAGGGCGGCCTGCATGGAGGCCGTAAGGAGGCAGCCCCTCCACCATGCAAAGGCACAACAGGCCAATCACCTGTTTGCTTTAAACCACGATTGCGAGTAACACAAGAGAGAAAACCGGACTGATTCTAAAGGCGACGGACTGGAACGGACTACGGACTACGACTTATGGAACATGGAACACAAGAAGTATAAATGGGAAGGAAGAGGAGCTGGTGGAAGAGGTGAGGAAAGCAAGACTGGAAATCCTGGCTATAACGGAAACAAAGAAAAAAGGACAAGGAGTGATGGATCTCAATGGCAACACGCTGCTCTGCAATGGTGTGCCCATATCCGAAAGAGCTAAAGGGGGTGTGGGTTGCATTGTGGCCCAAAATCAAAAAGATAGTATCAAGGGGTGGAACTTTGTCTCAGAGCGCATTATGGTTGTGAAACTAAAAGAAGGAGAAACCATAGTCAACCTGGTCATAGTGTATGGGCCAAATGAGGATGAGAGAGCAGAGGTCAAGGAGGAATTCTTCGAGCTGCTTCAAAGGACAGTGGATGACTGCCTAGATGAAGTTATCATGCTCGGAGATTTTAATGCCAGGGTTGGAGGTGACCATGCTGGATGGGGTGGAGTTATCGGAAGATATGGAGGGGATACTCTCAATGACAATGGAAAGCGACTCCTTAGATTCTGCAGTGAGCAGAATCTGATCATTACAAACACAAAGTTCCCCCATAAGCGCATACATGCATACACTAGATGTGAACCAACAAAGAATGAGAAGTCAGTGATCGACTATGCCATTGTTCGGAGAAGCTCATTCGGATATGTCCGGGATGCAAGAGTCTGGAGGGGGCCAGAGATTGGAAGTGATCACTACCTGCTAACAATCAAACAAACAACTGAAAGAGTTGCTCAGCCTAGGAACTGCTCAACATCACGCAAGAAACCAAGTAAACGAGCAGGAGAAATGAGCATTAGGACCTACAAGCTGAGAGAGCCAGAAATTAAGACCAGATATCAGGGGCTAATTGCTGCAGCGGTGAGCAACACAGAACAACAACCTGATAACTTGGAAACCCTCTGGATTAGATTCAAGGATATCATAAAGACAGCTGCTGCAGAGGCATGTGGTGAGGTCCGACTTGGGAACCAGAGAGAGAGGACACCTTGGTGGACAGAGGAAGTCAAAGAGAAGGTGGGAGAGAGGAGAATGGCATGGAAACAATACTTAGGAGCTAAAAACACAACAGGACAAATGGAAAAATATAGAGAGTGTGTGACACTCGGGGCAGGGATGGAGAACAGGGTGCTAGCAGCAGGGCAGAGGTCCTGGGAAGAGTTTGGAGAAAGGCTAGAGAAAGATGCACAAGAAAACCAGAAATTGTTCTATAAGACCCTAAAGAACATGAGGAAGGAAAAACAATGCCCTCTCAAATTTATAAAGGACAAGCAGGGCAAATTGCTTACTGCCCCGAGGGAAGTGGTGGAGAGATGGAGAGAATATTTCTCAGAACTCCTTGATGGTGAGCAAGGTCAAACATCAGAAATGAAAACCACGAAGGTCAAGATTGGCAAAGCAGCAGGGCATGATGGTATAACACCAGAAATGTTTAAGTACATGGGAGCATCAGGCGACCTGTTACTCTTAAGGGTCCTACAGGCAGCATGGTGCAACAAGACCATACCAAAGGATTGGGAGATCGCCATCATAACACCAATTTTCAAAAAGGGTGACGGTCGACAGTGTGGAAACCATAGGGGCATATCCCTTCTCAGTGTCCCTGGAAAAATCTACTCTAGAATCCTAGAGCAGAGACTCCGACGCCTAGCTGAGCCACAATTGGATGAGGTCCAGTGCGGATTCCGAGCAAACCGAAGTACTCAAGACCTAATCTTCACACTCAGACAGCTGAGTGAAAAGGCCCTTGAGTATAAGAGTGAGATCCATCTTTGTTTCATAGATCTGGAAAAGGCGTTTGACAGGGTCCCTTGGAGCGAACTTTGGGACTGTTTGGCAGGGAAGAATATTCCAGCACCTCTGATTCGTGCTGTACAGGGCTTCTACAGGTCTTGCAGAGGTTGTGTGAGGACAGCGAACCATGGGTCAGAAGAGTTCAGGACCACCGCTGGTGTAAGACAAGGTGATATCCTATCACCTTACCTCTTCATACTCCTTATGGACGATGTCATCAAGGCATGTAAGGAGAGAACAAGAAAGTATTCAGTGGGGTGCTGGAAGATGGGACAGGTCTATATTTCAGAGCTGGCATTTGCTGATGATGTTGCCCTGATTGCTAAATCAGAGGCACATCTCCAATCCAACCTGCAAGTCTGGAAGGAAGAGCTGGAGAAGAGAGGGATGGTCATGGGCAGCTCTGAAACAAAATCCATGGTGATATCACGAGAAGAAAGAAGACATCAGATTAAGCTGGGAGAACAGGTCCTGGAGCAGGTCGACCACTTTAAATACCTCGGAGCTATTATAGACCGAAAGGGGGGCATCAAAGAAGAGTTGGCCACTCGAAAAGCAGCAGCTGGGAGACTTTTTCAGGCCATAAATCGAGGATTCCTCAGCAAGAGAGAGGTTGGTAAGAAAACGAAGATGGCTGTATACCGCTCCACTTATGTCCCAGTCTTGACATATGGATGCGAGTCATGGGCAATGACTACAACCCATAAAAGCCAGATCCAAACCTCAGAAATGAGGTATCTGAGGAAGGTGGTTGAAGTAACAAGAAGAGACATGGTACGCAACCAGACGATACGCCAAGGCCTAAAATGCCACCCCCTACAGACCCAAGTAGAACAGTCCCAACTAAGATGGTTTGGCCATGTCTGCAGAATGGGAGAAGATCGGCTACCACGACAAGCATGGGAAACAAAGAGCCAAGGATCCAGACCCCGAGGACGACCCAGAGTCCGCTGGGAGGACAACATTAGACAATCTTTGAAGGACCGAGGACTAGAATGGAACCAGGCCAGGAGGAAGACAGCCGATAGAATAGTCTGGCGCTCTCTCTTCCAAACCTCTACACCTCACGGTAGAAGGGGAACGACTAAGTAAGTAAGTAAAAGACACACACACACACACATACACACACGCAGACGAGCGTGCGCGGAAAACGCAATACTACTATCGTGTGGTGAGATACGACCACTGATAAGACGAAAGTATACAAGTGATCTGCTAGATGAGTAAGGGAAGAATAGTATCACTAAGTGTGATTCTTAAATGTCTTAAGACAGCTAGGAAAGATAATGCGTGAATATTAACTCTCTTTCTCTCCTAGTCATCCTCAATTTTTGTTCTTAATGGCCACTCACGCTCTCAGTCCTGCATATAATCAGACTGTAAGGAGGAAAAAAATCAGATTTTAGACTGACAGTTATGATTGTGGGACGATTCTGACTGTGTGTGATTTTTTCTTATTTTTATTACACAAATAAAAACATTTATATATAGAAACCAAAATTTACAAAAATCCGCAAATAATCAACATGTAATCACTTATTCGACAAAGAATAATAATTTGCTATTAATGTGGGATAAGATCCTCAATTCATAAGATAAATAAGAATAATAAACATGACAAACAATCCACCAATATTGGTAATGAAATACATAATAATTAGCCTCTTCTTGATGTTTCCCAACTCATGGCACCTAAGGTAATCTGACGAATTAGAGCACTGCACATACACAATCCTTAAATCCAGGGAAGTGAGTTCTCTCTTGACTACTATAGTAATGCTATATCCTTCTCTCGGGATCCGCTACTTCAAAAGACAATTATACTACTCCGACTAACAGTAAAACAAAGGACTGTACCACTGTTGAGTTGAGTAATTATATTATGAGAAATATATGCTAACTGTCTCTAATCCCGGAGATTACGGCTGATTACAGTGCATACAAAATTAAACAATCAGTGGCTGGGAGGTGTCACGAAGTGGATTTAAGTTTAGAGTGTGTCCAGTGTATAGACAAGACACTAGTATGAGAGAGATTGAGAAGATAGATTTAGATGAGAAATGATAGTGAATGTGGCTTCGAGAGATGAGAACCAATATTGACTCTCCCTCGCCACTCGTGACTTCAAGAATAGCTATAGACTCACCCCCTCTGGCTACCTTTATAAAAGGAGATAAGGGTGTACTAAGACCACAGATACACTATACAGACAATTATATATGCATGGCATAGTTAGCTATATATTAGAAAGACTGATCCAGTGAACATTTATATAGTTTTATTAAAACAACTCAAAACAATCAAATCACACAGGAAAATAAATACGTGCAATGTTGCACAGACCTGAAAACAAGAAAACCAATTAAATTCATAAATACAAACAAAATATACGACCACTGTCACTCCTTATTTCACCCTGCTGGGGAACAATAAAATGATTAATGGTTTAACTACAACAAATGTGTGTGGGCATCACTTTAGCCCCAACTCCATACTACAATAATAATTCTACTGTCACTGTTCTGTTGACGCTGCCTATACGACTGGCGACACAGCTTCCAAGCTCTTTAGGCGATATACACGCCACTAAAATATATCACTGGACTGCTACGCTAGTAGACTTTGATTACACCTATGGCTCAGAGGCTATCTTCAAATAATAATATAAGACCCTACTGGTCCCTGCTAGTTTTCTCTCTCCTCCGCTTTGCTTCAGTGTCTCTCTGACACTCTCGACGTCTGCTGATGTGGCGTCTCCGTTACGCCCTGTTATAGTTGGAAAGCTGTTATATACAACAAATGGTGGTGAATTATTATCTCAGGGTCTAATTGATAAGGTTCTGTTGATGTATATTTGGTAAAGTATCTCTCTGTTGAAGTGATTAGACTGTTGTAGGACATGCGCCCACACAGAGCAGATGATAAATAGGTTAGCTCTGTATTGTCCCTGTGTATACAGTCTGTAGTGAGTGGTATGAAGGATACAGTCACTCACCCTGTACTGTCAAGCATAGATCAACGAATCAGACTAGTGTTCATTTCCAATTGACAGCACATCATTTATTTACACAGCAACATCAGTCCGATACGATACACTACACAGGTACAACAGGATACACAAAAATCAATAATAATCAATTGCGCAGAATGTTACAGCTGTTCAGTATGATGTAAACCCTGTTTACATCGCAGTTCTAATGTTACATCAGTAAATTCACCAGAACGACTGCTGACACTGCAGTTACAAAACGCCACCCAGGCTTAGATCTATATATATTCGCAGTTCTAATGTTCCACCAGAACGACTGCTGACACTGCAGTTACAAAACGCCACCCAGGCTTAAATCTATATATACTCAAAAGACTGTCCTCTCTGTAGTCTATAAGTAATCTGGCCTACACAACTCCTGGCCTTATAATCTTTTCGATAACTCTCCCTTCATAAGGAACAATGGCCTAACTATCTCCTAGCGCCGTTCCTGCACAATAGAAATCTATCAGGGAGGTAAATATGATCCCAAAACATCGGCCTGTATACACCAAGGCCTCAGAACATGTCCTTAACATAAAGTACACCTTATTCTTCCCTTATCACATCTTATCTGCAGATTTATCACATCTTATCTGCAGATAAACACACCTAAATAGGCAAGTACTAGTACACCTCGAAAAAATGGGAACACACACAAGATACAGGGCTGACTCCAGTCAACCGCCCAACTTAGACTGCCACGGGATGACACATCTCCCGCACAAACAGACACCGGACTCGGCTGTTCACGGACTCCCCGTGAGCTATTCACAGCCGGCCGAAACCAGTACAGAATAACTACATGACCAGCGCTCACACGCTTTCTGTACACTCTGTTTTCTAACATATAAATGTTTAAACAACTCACAATTAAACCAGCTAACAAGTGCGACAACCCTGAATTCACACTGTATAATCAGTATAGTACGTATCATTCCCCTTTGACCTTAACAGTTACCACCCGGTCCGGAGAAAAAAATGATTTATCATTTTTTTGAAAAAACTACATCACCGACAAATGAGGGGTCGGCTAAGCTCTAATATATGCTTACAACAATAGCCTTATGATAAGGTCAAAATAATACATCGCCAAATAATAAAGCAAGTGTACAATAAACAAATTACCCATAATAATCTGCTAAATACACCAAAATAATCATTTACAAACAAAGTTAGGTATTATTACTGTAGACCAAACATGACACAATAAATAGAAAGTAAAGTCAAGATCAAACAAAAGAAGCATGATCAGCACAGAAAATCAACAAAGAAATCGAAATAGGAAGAAAGATCCTTAATACCTAATAGTAATAATTGAGCTAATCAATTCCTTGCATGAAATACATAGCATTGTCATCAATAGTTACATATACTAATCCATATTACAATACAAACATTACAAAGTATGGAAATATAAGAAGTGTAAGAAGTAAACGTATACAAATAGTATCAAGTAACATCCAGATGAAACATGGAAGCATAACCCAAGTATAGACCGCTTCCAAAGAAATGGAGTGAAACGAAGAATCATCCGAAAAGGCAGAAGGAAATACAAAATAATGAATGCATAGAAAAACGACAACAATACATCCCAACAACAATCCAAGTAACTAACGCATAATAAATAATTTAGTCAAATTACAAAACTTATTCATAACTAAAATGATTTATCACAGGTATCACACAAAAAAGTGCGATATATAAAAATATCACAATCTGAAAAAAAAAAATATTATTATCAACATATATTATTACACCTTATTAAGCGCCTTGGCGCAGAAAAAATATAACAATGTCAAAGAAAAATACATTTCCCTAAAAAATTACAATACAAAAAAGTTTCTTAAAGCTAAGTTAAATAAAAAATAGTATGTTAATTTTTTCTTGATTAAATCTATAACTAATATACCAAAATGAAATCATCTTTAACCAAATGAATGACATCTAACAAAAAAGAATTCCAATACTTAAGTAGACTCATAATAAACACATACTAGTTTAAACAGAACTCAGCAGAAAAAAGCACATGGCAAAAAAAATACCAGAAACCAATGTTTCAAAATATGTTTACAAATACAAATACAAAAACATAAATAACACATACAAGTTTAGTTTCAAAATTACATTTCACAACACAATAGTTACTGCATATAACCTCTGTATATGGTAATATATTAATTAGACATAGCACCAGAATAAAAGAAAAAAAAAAATTAATGAATAACAAGACTCTCTGAAACAACTAACGCATATTCGTTGCTAATGAGTTTGTGCATAGGGCTGGCAATCTCATCAAATCCAAAATTTTCCTAAGAACCAACGCTGCAAAACATATCAATGTTTGATGAATCAACTATCATTGCTTCAACTTCACAACGTAGCACCTATGGTCATACATAATATGGTCTAAGTGGAATAGTCTTCCGACTAGCGTATGAAAATATCATAAATCCACAATCCCATTACAAAAAGATAAGTCACTACAAAGTGATATGTCATAATTTCATTGCAATCATAACACATGCAATGTTTATTAACAAAACAATCATGTAAATAATGACAGAGTCATAACAGTGCATACATATGAACATACACAATACCTAAGACATTATGTAATGTAAGTTACTATACAATACAGTAATTCATTAACCAAAAAATAAATTAAGTGTAAAAAATACTATAGCAATCTTAAACTAACTCCTAAACAAACATACAAAAAAAATAAATAGGTCACAAATCCGCGGTCCTCGATAGCATTCTGTAAAACCGCACGGGGCGATGTCATACAACACCGGGTCAACAGGCTGGCTGGGTTGCGCTTGACTAGACACCTGGTCACAGGTTGACCCACATTCCTCTCACAGTAAAAAATAACTTCGGTGCGAAGATTCTTAACAAGCCGAATACTGTGGGAAAATATAAATGAAAATGTCTATTTCAATCAACTTGTGAGATTTATTGAAGTAAAACAGAAAATTAGTCTTACATTTACCCAAACGTGTGGCAGTGAAAACGTCTGGTTTATATATGATGCCATCATTTCCTCGTCACACAGCAGATAACACAGAAGGATAAGACATCCTGACAGAAATGAAGGTCATCACAACAGTAGGCTGAAATAAAATCCTACTTACACACAACAAGATATTCTCTCGAACTCAAAATGCATAACAAGCAGTAGTATTTGAAACAATACCCTTACTGTTACCTTGTTTATAACCAAGTTTGTTCTTTTGTTGTGCAACATTACTATGATTAGTATTTCTACTTCTATAAAAATATCTAACCGATGGATTTTGTTGTGTTTCTAGAATCATCGTTATACGGCTGATAACCTTTATTGTAGTTATTTCTTTCACCAAAACTGTTTTTATTCTCCTTTGTAACAATATTCTTACTAAATTGATCAGTACCAGTGATAACAAAATTCTTATGGTTATCAACATGTTGAGTTTTATTTTGGGTACAAGTCTTACTAATAGCTTTGTCCCTTATTATCTGTTTATCAGTATTTCCATAATCAGAATAATGGTTGGTCTTTTTAGATCTGCCTTGAAATTTATCTCCATTTTTTTTGCAATCTATAGAACTGACTGTTATAGCAGAATTAACTTTGCTGGCCTGACGCCACGAGTCAGTAATGTTACCAGAAGTAGTACGTGGGAAATTGTATTTGCCACGTAGTGATCTCCGTCCATCATGTTCGACTTTCGTCTCAGCTTGTGTAAAGGGCTGGCTTCTTGCTTGTTTTATTTGGTGATAAACATTCTGTCTACCTTTGTCAACATTGACAGTAGACAAACCCTTAATACCTAAAACCACATCTACCAAACCATAAACTCTATTTCTCAGATCACTAATCTCAGCATTTCTAAGTGAGATGTCTTCAGTTTGTTTCTTAATTAAGTTATTAGATGTTAAAACCTTACTCTTCTCCTCCATGAGTAATTTCTCAATATCAGTCATTTCCTCTTTCTTAAACGACAACTCCTTTACTCTCTTTTCTACATCCTTTTCTTTATTAGTCCTCAACTGCTCCAAGTCCACCTTTAGTTCCTCAGTGTCACTATCATGGCTATTTACTAGCTCATTAACCTTCTCCGGAACTATAACATTCTTCTCCTCAAGTTTATCAAAACAAACATCATGAAGCATCTCTATGTATAATTTTTCTCGCTCATTGGTCTCCACTTTCAACTTGTTGTACATCTGTTTATTTTCTTGGATTTCTTGAGTGAGATTTCTAACTACGCCCTGCTTATTCTTTATCTGAACTTCCAAGTCTTTTACTCTAATACACGCAGAGTCTAATGCTGTTTTTACACTAGCAAGCTCCAAGTTTGATTTCTGTAACTCTCTTGTGAGCCTAGACACTGTTTCTTGAAGTTTATTCTTTTCAGCACTATCCTGTAAAAACTTATCTCTTTCCTGTAGAGAACTCTGTTTGTTTACTCTTGTTTGTTTCTCATTCTTCAATTCCCTTTTTTGCACGTCAGAAACACCGTTGTGGATTATTTTAGATATACCTTGCACAATCTGTCTGTGTTCAACCTTCCTATACTGATACACAAACACACGAAGGTGCTGTATCAACTCCACCAAATCTTTAGCCATTATCAAATTATGATCAAACCGAAAATTATCTTCAGCAAACAACTCTAAGGATCTAGACGCATTCATCAAAAAATCGTCCAACACCCATGCTTCAAGTCGTGAGCCTCTCAATCGTTCATTATCCCTACCATCTACTAATGCAAACCTCAACATAGGCCTCATATCGCCTGGATTAATGTCACAATCCATGGTGATTCAATCGTTGAATGTACTATATTTTTAGATCACTTATAATTCTAATAAGTTTATGTTACATAGCAATCAATCAATTATGCACTAAATCCTATATTAACCAGTTACTATAATTCATAATGAGCAATATGAGAAGACTTGATAGCATACATACATAAACACAGTTTCCACAACAACGAACACCACTTATCTTGCAAATAGCAAAAACGTCCTTCTTTTCTTGTTACAATCGATGGGCATCAGATGACACACCACAAGCAGACTCCCATGTCAACTCTCACTCCACCTTGACACAGCATGCTATGTTGTCGTAGACAGCACAGGAAACTGGAAATAGTATGCCATGTGATCGTACACAGCACAGGAAACTGGAAACAGTATGCTATGTGATCGTACACAGCACAGGAAACTGAAAACAGTGCAAGTTACCCACTTGTTCCCTCTGTCGTCGCGAAGGTACACTGTCTGTCACTCTTGTTGGAAAGAGTTACGTGATATTTCGAACTTGCATATAAAACTGGAACATACTGCAATTCTCATAATGCAGATATCGCTGATGATGACGAATCAGGACAGGTCGCCATAACCATGTCAAAGTTTACTTGAAAATTTCCCTCCGAAACGTAGAACTGGAAACGTTGCGGAAATGTCATATGGAGGCATGTAAACACAAGACGCATCATCGTGTCACCGATTACAGGTCATGAGTGACACACCACTGTCTGTGTATAGTAGAGGCGTTGCCGATTACAGGTCACGATCGACACAAAAACTGTAGAAGATTCGCCTTTGTTTCTTAACAATGTAGAAGTAAGAAAAGGTGTTCTAAATCCAAGCCACGCCCACAGCTACCGTGGCCAATGCGAGAACTTCTTAGTAGTTTACGCCACACACAGGGCACACTCTTAAACAGGTCAAAGTTCCGTAGAAACAATCTTACAACGCGAAGTCATGGGTCTAACGCCCGTAAGGTTGGCCACCAAATGTTATATACTGAAGCACATTAAAAACGCACCACCTGTATAATCCAGGAACAGAGTGTGAAATATAAATATAAGTGTTTACAAGTTTACATATTTGGAATCTTTATTCATTTTCCTATGAATCCATGCTGGTCATTAATTTGTACATTTGATTGTTATGAAATGCATTGCATTCTGTGCAGGCAAGGGAAAAAACCAAAAATGCAAAAAAATGCACGTGCGTTATCCTGCTGGAGAAGCTGCAAGTCTGGAAAAATTGTGAACGCAGGAGCAACCAGTGCATCCAGAACCTCATCTCGATATGTCACAGCATTAACATTTCCACGGAAGACGTGACGAGGTAGGCGATGGGGAAAACTGAATCCTCCCCAAATGTGAATACTGCCACCTCGAAATCGGTTGACACAGCAATCTGCAAAGCGCTCTCCACACCGTTGCCAAATCCGCATACGTCCATCAGCAAAGGATATGTTGAATCTGCTCTCGTCTGTGAATAGACAGCATTCCACTGCAGTCTAGTCCATCTGACATGTTGCTCTGTCCATTGCAGGCGCTGCTGACGATGTCTGTGAGTCAAGTTTGGCCCAACATAAGGTCGTCTTGCAGAAAGGCCTGTATCTCTGAGTCGTCGTATGACTGTCATTCGAGAGACTTGCCCATGTCTATCCACTATTGCTCTTGCTGTTTGACTTGCCGGGAGAGTACGATTCCTTAGGTGACTCAGCACAATATGACGATCTTGCGCAGGGGTAGTAACTCGTGGTTGGCCACTCCGAAGTCTATCCCGGGCACTGCCAGTGGTTCCGTAACGTTCATTGAGATGTACGATAGTGCTGTGGTGGCAATTCATCCTTCTGGCAATGGCCCGCGAGCTCATTCCGGTCTCCAACATACCAATGGCTCGTTGGCGGTCGTTTTCAGATAGTCGTGGCATTTCAAGCACATGTACTGGGTGTTTTGTCTCAACGGCCTTTTTATACCGAGTATACTGCCACAACGCGTACACATTTTCAGGGTCATAGCTGTTGGGAATCGTGTTGCACGTGTAACTTTCATTGTTTTCATGTAATCTGTACACAAACCCGTGGGTTGAATCATGCACTTTCCATTCCAGCAGCCATTCGCTCTCCACCTCATGGCAAACACGGGGAAAATCCATCCCCACACTTTTTTTTTCCTGCTTCTCGGCATCAGTATATATAATAGTGGTGCGTTTTTAATGTGCTTCAGTATAGTTGGAAAGCTGTTATATACAACAAATGGTGGTGAATTATTATCTCAGGGTCTAATTGATAAAGTTCTGTTGATGTATATTTGGTAAAGTATCTCTCTGTTGAAGTGATTAGACTGTTGTAGGACATGCGCCCACACAGAGCAGATGATAAATAGGTTAGCTCTGTATTGTCCCTGTGTATACAGTCTGTAGTGAGTGGTATGAAGGATACAGTCACTCACCCTGTACTGTCAAGCATAGATCAACGAATCAGACTAGTGTTCATTTCCAATTGACAGCACATCATTTATTTACACAGCAACATCAATCCGATACGATACACTACACAGGTACAACAGGATACACAAAAATCAATAATAATCAATTGCGCAGAATGTTACAGCTGTTCAGTATGATGTAAACCCTGTTTACATCGCAGTTCTAATGTTACATCAGTAAATTCACCAGAACGACTGCTGACACTGCAGTTACAAAACGCCACCCAGGCTTAGATCTATATATATTCGCAGTTCTAATGTTCCACCAGAACGACTGCTGACACTGCAGTTACAAAACGCCACCCAGGCTTAAATCTATATATACTCAAAAGACTGTCCTCTCTGTAGTCTATAAGTAATCTGGCCTACACAACTCCTGGCCTTATAATCTTTTCGATAACTCTCCCTTCATAAGGAACAATGGCCTAACTATCTCCTAGCACCGTTCCTGCACAATAGAAATCTATCAGGGAGGTAAATATGATCCCAAAACATCGGCCTGTATACACCAAGGCCTCAGAACATGTCCTTAACATAAAGTACACCTTATTCTTCCCTTATCACATCTTATCTGCAGATTTATCACATCTTATCTGCAGATAAACACACCTAAATAGGCAAGTACTAGTACACCTCGAAAAAATGGGAACACACACAAGATACAGGGCTGACTCCAGTCAACCGCCCAACTTAGACTGCCACGGGATGACACATCTCCCGCACAAACAGACACCGGACTCGGCTGTTCACGGACTCCCCGTGAGCTATTCACAGCCGGCCGAAACCAGTACAGAATAACTACATGACCAGCGCTCACACGCTTTCTGTACACTCTGTTTTCTAACATATAAATGTTTAAACAACTCACAATTAAACCAGCTAACAAGTGCGACAACCCTGAATTCACACTGTATAATCAGTATAGTACGTATCATTCCCCTTTGACCTTAACACGCCCCTTCTCGTTTTGTTTTTCAGAACCCAAGAATGTTTACTCTGTCTCCTGTTTCTGACTACTGCACTGATGACTTGGGTATCAAGCACGAGGTACTTGAATCAATTGTAGAAGCTTCCCTGCTGCTGAACAACTTCTTACTTGCCCCGTTAACCCGCTCAAGGTTTAGGGGAAAACAGCTTTATTATGGCTGTATAGAATTTAAACCAATCTCCCGGCCACGCGCCGTTGTTGGAGTGGTATAATGAGCTAAGAGCTCTGGATTTTTAAGGAAAATCCTGTTCCCAGCTGAAGATTGTCTTTGCTACTTGGGACCGTATGTTATTTCGTTCGCCTCTGGCAATATCTCAAGTTCTCTGCTCCTGAGATGACAACTTGCTGTTGTAAAGAACAGAGGCAGGTTACTCCTCCTACTTGCCGTGAAAACTCGCTGTGGAACAAACAACAACAACAGCTATATAACACGTAAAAAGTTACACATCTCTAATACCTAACTCCCTTCTCCCTTTAAATCAATGCAGCTCCCCTGCTCCATTATAAACGCAATTTATTTACCTACAGAAAAAGACTATACTCACTAATATTACAAGGAGAAGAACATGGGGCCTGTTGAAAAATAAATCACAGTAACTCTATCACATTACTCCCCCCTTTGAAGTGCGGGACTCCGTGCTAAATTACTGAAATCGTTATATTTTCAGACTGGCCCCTATCTCTGTCTAAAGAGCTGTCTGTCGGTACTGAAGTCTCAGGGTCACAACTGGTGATTTCCCATTGGTTTGAATCAGGCTGGCTGACTTGACCAGAAATCACCGTAACATGGCGTAACTGTTTACCGTTGGCCGCCGAAAACTGGACCTGTTTCCTTTTCTTTCTCTCCTTCTTCTTCTTTTTCTTCCTTGTACAAACTCCCATGCTCCGGTGGAAGAGTTGATCTTTCTTCAGACCTGTGCTGTCTAATGGTGGGTCTGAAACGTCCCTTGCTATGTCCGTCAAATGGCTGTCTTGGTCAGCTGACATGACCGACTGGCTCTGTGGCGGCCTAGCGATGGCGACTACATTGCTGCGCGTCAGCGGGTTTGAGACCACTGGTACATGGCGATGAAGATACGAACTGTCTTGTGCTTCCAGCATAGATTCTCTGATCGCTTGCTAGATTCATATTG
This sequence comes from Oreohelix idahoensis, assembly GCA_024509875.1. Classification (NCBI taxonomy): domain Eukaryota; kingdom Metazoa; phylum Mollusca; class Gastropoda; order Stylommatophora; family Oreohelicidae; genus Oreohelix; species Oreohelix idahoensis. The sequence continues at coordinate 123,771 of JAMPIV010020829.1, read as the reverse complement.
AAGTGATCTCAATAGCTTCTACCTTTGGAAAAAGATAGGTAATATCTGCCCCGGGCAGTGTTTCGGCGCTGTCTCTTTCCTGACATCTCCCCAATTTGATTGAGGTAATAGGAGCGTTCAAACTCCTGTCGCTCATTTTGCTGGGAGCCAGCAATTCACTCCCCTCTGGTTGGCTCAGAGGATGAGTAGAGAGTGCTCCTTTCTCTACCATCTCTGCAGGGGTTCTCACTGGATTGCGCCTGACCTCAGCAACATCCACTTCCAATACTAGGCAGGATGCATATGGCTGTACTGTCTCGCTTATTGCCTCTTCGCAAGAGTCCCTTCCTGTAAGCGAGCTTGTAGCGCGGTGGGGCCCATCTCCGTTGTTAGGCAAACGGTCGCTCAGACAACTGTCCTCTTCCTTAAGAGTAACGTGCTGGTCGTATGGGGCTCCAGGGCTGGTTGGCAACATATGATCGATCAGACCGCTGTCTTCTGCCCTATGAAGTGTGCGCTGGTTGTGTGCATATGTTATACCACTCTTGTCAGTACGTTCCCCACTTGAGGGAGCTAATACTATCGGGGGCCTAATTCCCGACAACAAAGAAGGTATTTCCCAAATCAGAGGCGTCACCACTGTTTGGTCATTAGGCTGAACAGGGCTGTCAGGCGAATACGCCTCTGCAAATAACATTCCACTGTCTTTAGAGGTTTCCATCGCAAGACAGTGATGTTTGAGCTCTCGCGGGGCTCCATGAATTAGGGGTTCTCCCTATTTACTTATCTGGCCTGCAGTAGGCCCCCTTGCGTTAGCAAGGATCGGTGCGGGTGGGGTTCCCAAAACTAAATATGGGGCCCCGAGAATGAAGTCATAGGCTGGCTGTGCCATTACAGCAGCTTTGCTTGTGCCACTCACAAATTTGCACTTCACCTCAATATTGGCTGTCGGAAGACGCTGTGAGGTCCCTCTCTTCAAAACGCCTCCAATATCCACTTTTCCTCTAGTCATCTGCCCTGGCTTTACCAAATGGCGAGCGACTGTACAGAGGTACGTAAACCCGCTGTTAAACAAACACGTAGTGTGAGTTCCATTCACTACGGCTGGTCCGCTGTTTGAGAACAACTTCTTTGATTTGAAGGGTTCCCAATTGTTCCCTTTTGTCACTCTCACCGGCCTTAAACAAGCTGCGTGAAGAGACGGTGGTTTGTTTATACACCTTGACGTCCAATGGGAAGTGGTGCGACAAACCCGACCATACCGGTCATTATCTCTCCTGTTCCTAACGGGTTCATGAGAGGTCGCTCCATGTGATCGGTTATGAGGCTGGGGGCGCAGGTTATGACCAGAATGGGGCTCCTTGCGAGAATGCGCTTGCTGCTGGTGAGCAGGAGAAGAAGACGAATGCCATGATGAAGCTCCTTTGTCCGGGACTGGCAGGTCTGGGTGTTTTCGTTTCTGGCCCAGTGCTTTGGCCTGTGCCGTCTGGAACCTTTCAGCAAACACTATAATCTGATCGAGTTGCTGGGCGCCCTTTTCTGCCAGATATTTCCTCAAGTCGGGAGACATAGTTGCTTTCACTTGTTTGCACATTACGAGTTTCTCTAGTCCTTCAAAGGATTTAGCCAGTCATGACAATTCTCTCCACCGAGTGAGGTAATTCCTCAACCTTTCCCCAAACTGTGCGAAACTTTCTCTCTTCTTCTTTCTCTGCGTCCATCTTCCGAAGTTCCATCTCGGCCAGTCGGGCCCTCTCCTCTGCCTCTGCTGCGGCTACCCTTTACTTTCCTCAACCTGCGGCGGCTACCCTTTCCTCTTTCCGATTATATCTATCATTATCTCTTATCATATAGGCCTTAGTCTCCTCCTTATCCATACCCATGTCCTGAGCGGCCTCACGCCAGGCACTTCGTAACTTGGCAATATCTGCCATCTTACCTGTAAACTGGCTGTAAGTTCACGACTACAGAAAAATGACAGAAAGAAAGAAAAAGAAGGAACTACCGGTTACCTACTCGGCAATACTCCCTCTATAACCGCTGTCCCGAAAACCCGATCTCAGACTCGCGCCTAATATGAGTAATAACTGCTACCTGGAAAAATTGATTATGCAGCTATCCTAAGACTGAACTTATCTTCATATTAGAGAAAAAAGTTTTAGTTAGCCATCAATTACCTCTAAGTCATCTATAACCTTACTACAACAACAAATCTAACTTGACTGTCCTGTGGAAAAACTTTCTGTGGAGAAAAACCCTATAACTGGATCAGTTCTAATAGCTCGAAGTCTAGGGGATATTTAAAGAAATCTATTCTCAGAACTTTCTACAGAAACAATCTACGAATCTAGATAAGATCCCAGAATGATCCCAACAAAGATGATCCTGGACGAGCCCCCACTTTGTCACAAAGTGGATTTAAGTTTAGAGTGTGTCCAGTGTATAGACTTCTTCTTCTTGTGATCGCATCTTTGATGTTTACACCGTCAGACGAGTTCTCATGATGAATTCGACTGTTGTTTGAAGTTCCTCTTTAGCTCCATATAGCTTTGAGTTTAGTGTTGAGTCATTGGGCAATTATATCTTTCTTAACTGGTCATACAGAGGACAATCCTGTAGAACATGCTCAGCAGTTTGTTCGTTTAATCCACATGTGCACAGTGGTGAAGCAGACAATCGTAGCTTGTGCATGTGTTTATTCAGTTTGTTATGCCCTGTCCTGAGGCGAAAAATAGTTATCTGTCCCTGCCGGTCGAGAGTGTGATAATCGTCTTTGGGTTGGTTCTGTTCTCTTCTGATAGTCTGGATAGCTCTCTTTTTCTCAAAGTATGTGACTTCATTATCTTCTTGTTCACATTCTCCTCCCTTTTTTGCAAGTTTATCTGCCTTTTCATTTCCGGGTACACCACAATGAGATGGTACCCACTGAAGTATGGTTCTCTTTTTGGCAGCCACCTTGTTTAGTTCATTTCTCAAATGCGGGAGTTTACCACCCTTGAGAGCTTGCAGGACAGACAGTGCATCTGTGAGGATGACTACCTGGTGGCAGTCAGAGTTGGTGTTATAAATCATATTTGCAGCTTGCTCTAGAGCTTGAACCTCAGCTGTATAGTTGGAACAGAATTTACCAGTGGGAATGTGCCTAGTCTCATAGTGGTTGTCAGGATATGAGATAAAGATACCGGCACCTCCATTCCTAACAGCATTAGTTGCTGATCCATCTGTATAGGCATGTATCCATGATTGATCGGGATAGCTTTCTTGGATCATACTCAATGTAGCAGTTCGTTTTTGCCGATCATTATACTCACATCCACTTGTGAGACCACTGACTGATGTATTAATTTGGAGGGCATTGCTGGCCTGCTCCCATGGTACAGGGTATAGGGTGGGCTTCAGTGGTGTTGTCTTCATGGATAGGTCTTCTTGATGCTGTCTTTTAAGTCTTTTTCCCCGATGCACAAAGCTGCTACGCTTTAGATGTCCCAATGCCAGATCATCTAGTCTTGCCTTCATTGGGTGCGTTGGCATACTGTTGTACTTTTCCATCTGGATCATGGTTTTTGTGTCTCTTCTATGGGACAATGTCTGTAATCCAGCAACCTTCTGCATCTCTGATATTGGTGTAGTTTTCATGGCTCCTGTAATGAGCCTGAGAGCTTGATTTTGCACCTTGTCCAAAGACTGCAGATGTGAGTTAGCAGCTGATGACCACGCTGCTGAGCTAAACTCTAAGTGTGGTCTTATTACTCCATTATAAATCTTCTTTAGATTTCGTTCATTTGTTCCCCAGTTGGTACCTGCTAATTTTCTGAGTATGCCTAGTCGTCTTCGGGCCTTTCCTTCTGCATTTTCAATATGCTTATTCCATGTAAGCCTTTGGTCAAATGTCACCCCAAGATAGGTGGGGTAGCTTTCTTCCTTGATCACGGTTGTCCCTAGGTGTATGTTAGCTGCTTTGTCCTTGGGGGCGAGGGAGAACAGTGTTGTGGAGGTTTTGTCTGTGTTTATTGTGATAAGCCATTTCTCTGCCCATGACACTAGCATGTCTGCTGCCCGCTGCATTCTATAATTTGCTGTGGTGACGTTTTCATCAGCGCACCAGAGTACTAGGTCATCTGCATATAAGGCAGCTTTCACTCCAGCGGGGAGATCTTTCACCAGGTCATTGATGTAAACAAGGAAGAGTGTTGGGGAAATTACTCCTCCTTGAGGTACCCCCTGATGGAGCAACACTTTTCTGCTCTGCAGACCGTCAAGAGTGACTCTAGTTCTCCTGTTATGCAAGTATGACTGGATCCATTTCATCATGTTGCCTTGGATTCCACTTCTCCTAAGTTTTGCAATAAGGTCATCTTTCCACACCTTGTCAAAGGCCTGCTTGAAGTCGACCCAGATCGTTAGGACCTTTTTCTTCTCCTGGAAGGCATCTTCTATTGCTTGAGACAAGTAAGTAACTTGGTCTTCTATACTGTAGCATTCTCTAAATCCAGCTTGTTCCGGCACCAGGATCTGCTCAGACTCTAAATATCATTTCAATCTGTGGTTGACTATTCGCTCCATAGTCTTCCCAACACAGCTAGTGAGACTGATTGGTCGGTAACTTGCAGCCTCGGTCTTACATTTCTCTTTCTTTAGTATGGGTATTGTGATGGCTTCTCTCCATACTTGGGGTACCGTTCCTTTCAACCAGCTGTGGTTGAATATCTCAAGCAGTTTTGTCATTGCTGCTGAGCTCAGATTTATTAGCATTTCGTTGCTGATTTTGTCTGGGCCGGGTGACTTTTGAAACTTAAGCTTGGAAATAGCGTTCTGTAGTTCTCCTAGTGTGATGGATTCCCTCATTGGGGCAGGAGTATCTGTCTGTCCCATGGTTGCCAGTATTTCTTTTCTTATCTCTCTCCGATGGTCTATGTTAATGGGTAAGTTGCTTTCTGAACTGTATCTTCTAGCAAACAGGTCTGCAGCTTGTTTTCCTCTGAAAAGTTTGCCACCTTCATCCAATGTGATAGTCTGCCTAGGTGAGGAACGCTCTTCATTTAGAGACTTGACTAATCTCCAAAGTTTCCTGCCTTCTTTCCAAAGGTTCAGCGATGCCGTTTTAGTTCTCCAGCTTTTCCGTTTTTCTTCTAGCTTTGTTCTCTGAAACTCTGCTACAGCCTTTTTCCATTTGTTGTGAGTTTCAAGTGAAGGCTGAGACTCTGCATTCTTTCTAGCCCTGTCCATAGCTTCCTGACGTTCTTGGAGTGTGCTGGACCAGTATGGTATGTAGTTACGCTGGCATCCTTTGGGAATGGTTTCTTTTGCAGCTTGTAGTATGCATCTGTTGAAGTCTTTTACCACTTCATTAATGTCTCTGTTCTGTACCTTGAGGGTAGACAGCAGCGTGTTCACCTGATGCCTGAATAAACCCCAGTTGGCGTTTTTGTAGTTCCATCTTGTAATGGCTGGGCCTGTACTGAGAGTTGCACTCTGGACAGTAAGAAAGATTGGGCGATGGTCGCTTCCCCCTAGTTGGTCTCCTACTTCTCTACTAATAGATCCAGCTATATCTGGGGTGGCGAAGGCAAGATCTGGTGTTGAAGTTGTGTGCCATCCTCTGGAGTAGAAGGTAGGAGTATCTGTGGCATTATTGACTAGGATTAGGGAATGATCATCTTGCCATGTTTCAACCTCTTCACCTCTGTGATCTAGATGGTTATAGCCTCAGCTCTGGGAGTGGCTATTAAAGTCTCCAACTGCTATAAAGTTGGTGGCTGGTACCTGTATAGAGCTGAGACTCAGGGGTTTGTTGTTTGGACAGTAATAGTTCAGGAGTTCAATTTCCATCTTGTTTACCTTTATCTGCAACAGCTGATATTCTGCTCCATCCATGTAAGTTTTCCTTTCGTGTGCATGAATGTTATTCCTTACAAGAGTAAGTACTCCTCCTTTTCGTCTATCTTGTCTGTCGGATCTGAAGCATTGATATCCCCTTATTTTAAAGGTTTGATCTGCTTTCAAGTGAGTCTCTTGGATACAGCAAACACTGACTTGCTTCTCATACAAGATGTTTTCCAGCTCTGTCTTTTTGCTGTATCCAGCCTGCTTGCTGTTTACTCCCTCTGCATTCCAGTGCATCATGACAAGTGGCACTCTGGGTTTCTCTTTTTCTGTTTTGTTTTGGTCAGTAGTTCTCCTCCGCCGTCTGCTGACTCCACAAGACGATCTAGAGGGTCCTCCAGTAGCTGAGGGTGGGCTCTGTCGAGGCTCAGAGCCCGGCACTGCACCTGCCTGGTGGAGCTCCACAGAGCGAGCACCAGTACGAGATTTATTTGACGGTGTACTCATCCATAAAAAAAGCGAGTTGCGTGATACTGTGGTTTCCGGTGCGCCTTCTGGCCCAGTATCTACGACTTTAGCACCTCTTCAACGGTAGAGTGGGCTCATCCCTAATCTGTTTATGTTCCCAGTAGTAGACTATTCGCAAGCAGCCTGGGGGTGTCACTGCTCTGCGCGGACCTTGTTTACCGAGGCGGCGTCCGAGCTCGTATGGTGAAAATATGGTTGCGTTATCTTCAAAATAGACCTGTCTTTCCCGTGGCTTTTCTGCCATCCTTCAACTTTGAGTTAGGGAGTTCTGAGCTCCAGTCTCTTTCCCAGGCATTTTATCCTGGCCTGGCATGCATACAGAGGACCCCACTTCTGGTTCTAAGTTAGCAGTTGGGGATAGGTGGGGTGGCACACTGTGCATTCCCCGTCATCCAGGGGGGCTCTCCAACTATGCAGAGCTTGCACAATGCTGTGCTCTGGTTCTGGGGTCTCCCAAGGAATCCTCACGTCCTGCACAGAGCCACTTCCAGATACCCACCACCTGCCATCTCTCCATTGTAGAAATCTCCTGCATGCGGAAATCCAGTCAAGAGCCAGTATTAAGTCTGGTGCCCAAGTGATCCCCCCAAGCTCAGTGTGCAATGCTGGGTTCTCATCATGCTGCAACACAGGGGGGATTGTGATGCTCAGCCATCTCTCTCAACTCTGCACCGATAAGTGACATCGGGGACTTAACTGTGCCTCAGTACTGGGAGGCCCCGTTTCCGGGTACACCACGCACAGCCAATTGAGGCAACGGTCGTCGTGGGCGAGTGTATAGACAAGACCCTAATATGAGAGAAACTGGTGGTGGGGGGGTGGGGGGGGGGGGGTTACTAGAACTGCAGACACGAAAAGAGCGGGGAAAATTGACAGAATAATTCTAAGCCAGTTCGTCACAATTACAAAGTGTGGAATCTCCAGTTTTTATAACCCCAACTTTGTGCTATATGCCTAGTATATTCTTCATCTGTGACGGTATTGCCTCCCCTGCTTTGCAGTAGTGGTCCAACAGTGGCCAAAACTCAAGAGTATTTCATATGGGCTTCAAAGGTGTCTACCTTCGCACAAGATTACTCTTGGCAGAGATGTAGATAGAAGGGTAATGACACTTCTATCACAAAGGGAGTCTTCACAAGATATTCAGGTAAGCGAAAACAATGCTGCTTTGGCTAAGCACGTCAATTCTAGAATCTGCCGACCACTTTTTTGAAGAATTAAGCAATGATTTATGTTAGCTCGTTTAAGTCCCACCTCTGATTTACTCAGTGGAATTCTTATTATTATGTTATAGCTCTGTTTAGAGTGTGTTTATTAAATTGACTGAGACAAACATGCAGTACATTTAAAATGATTAAATCAAAGTTAAATTTGTAAAATTACAAATAACAAAATTGAATAATCACTTACGTTTTAACAGTTTGAAAATAACTGAACAGTTTAAAAGAAAAGGTTCATCATTGATTGATAGATGGTTCTATGAAAAAAAATTCACTTTGGCAGCTTATATATTGCACTTAGCTGCCAATGGTTGATTCTGCTCCCGCTGGGTTGGTTCTTAATGGACTGATCACTGATAACGCTCGTCGCTGTTCAAGGATGTAGTGTGCAGCTCGTTCCTAGGAGTGTCAGGGAGAGCCTACAAAGTTGGTCCCTCGTCTTAAAGCTCAGGCCACTGTTTGCTTCTTCTTCCAGAGATAGTACCCTTCAACTGGTACCACCACCAACAACTATGGTAAAATAACCGAAACGAAATGCTATTCTGAGCATTGCATTATTACCCGACACATACTTATGTGTCCCCTTTCTTATTCCACCATCCCATTTACTCAGAATTTACCCTCGATGAGACTTAACTTTAATCCCTCGAGAGAAAACTTGATTTACATTTAAATTGAATAGCTTTTAACTTTACTTTATATTTAAATGAAAAGGTTAATAGTATAGATAGAATATGTTTACATTTACCTTTTCAGTGATTGAAAGGTGTTCACAGTATAAATTGAATATGTTTTCATTTATGTTTACACTGATTTGAAAAGTTTGAAACTTCCATTAATTTTAAAGTGACTATGTTAACATCGACATTTACACTGGCTTGAAACTGTAAATATTATAATTAAAATGTACATCATTTCTTTCATCTTTTCCTCCCTGCTCCCTATGGAACTTGGGACTGCTGATACGTTTAGTTCTCCTTACGAAACTAGCAAGAAAGCAGTCGCCAGCCCGTGCAGTGCTGGTTCATGAAATCATCATTCTATGCGCTGATGTTGCCAGCCTCAAATGACTGGGACATCCACTAGCTATTTTCTATGGCTTCCCATTCAATGAGTGCTTTCTGTGCTTCTTTAGATAACATAAGAGCTACCCCTTCACTGTGGTGTGAACTTTCGTCTTCATGTCCTGAGGACAGCACCAATTCACCTGTGATGAGTTTCTTCCTGTCTACCCCCTTCCACTTTGTTTCACAGTCCCAGAACCTCGATTTTATGTTCCATAATTTCTGCTGCTACTTGTGCCACTTTCCCTTGTTCGTTTAATGTCCGAACATTCCAGATGCCAAATCTGGAAGTTCTCCTAGAAGAAAGAAGGTTAGTCAGTAACACAGACTCCTTTCGGCTTTCTCTGTGTTGCATCATACGCCTCCCTGCTAGAGGACCTTCCCCTGTCTTGGATGGCTGTGTTTTATTTTCTTTAATTGACTTGTCCATGTTTGTTGAAGTTTTTTGTGGTTTAAATTTTTTACAGGATGGGGTAACCGGCCCCATGCCCAACCCTCCTTAGTCGCTTTCTACGACATGCTTGGCAGGGAACAGTGTTACTAATCTTTGCTCCCCTTTCGGGTAACACACGGGTGATGAAGCAACTTGTTTGCTTGTATTTCCCTGTGTATTTTCAGGCCCACTTGTTGTGACCTCTCATCGAGAATTTTCATTTTAACTTGCATCTGATTATGGTCATGGGACAGAAGAGCAAAGTTTTCTGCAAAATCCAGATCATCAAGCTGTTGTGGCAGCGCTCGTTAACAAGTGGCTGCTGCACACAGCCTTTGCTTACCCAGGATTTATTTGCCTTAGAAGGTAGCGATCAACTTTATGATTAATGAATGGTTACAACACACACACACACACACACACACACACACACACACACACACACACACACACACACACACACACACACACACACACACACACACACACACACACACACACACACACACACACACACACACACACACACACACACACACACGCACGCACGCACGCACGCACGCACGCACGCACGCACGCACGCACGCACACCACACGCACACACACGCACACACACACACGCACACACACGCACAGAGCGAGCGATGACATAACGCTAAGCAGTTCTTCTATACAAGTAGGGAACGCCACGGTCAACTGGAATACTGTTTATTTACAATGTGGACCCCTGCTGTTACCCGGACCTCCAACATTCTTGGTCCGTCACACTTCCTCTTTAACACTCGCTCACCATTGAGAATTATATTCAATATTGTAATGTCTTTTGTCTCTATTATTCAGATGTTACTAGTATCTACATCCTTTTCTGTGTCTTAGCAAATCCTTGACTATTGATACTATCAATTTAAGTTCAGGTTATTGAAGTGATACCGGACTTCTCCGGGGTTGTTCCTTTCCCTAGTTCTAGATAGCCACTATCTTAGACGAGTAACAGGACAACGATATGGACGTAACTAATTCACTCTACGCACCCTTTTTCTGAGTGGAGCCTAACTCGCTCCTTCGTTCTTCAGTCTTATACAACATATTATCTACTTGACTATCGCCTTCAACATGGCTACCCTCGTATATCTGGGGTATGTGCGACCTGCACTGCTTCACTCACGCTTCTGACTCTTGCTGAAAAGCGTGCCTAACCGGATTCTCTGTCAATTGCACATTCTTTTTTGCGCATCCCCTTTTTCTACTCTTTCTAGACTTTCCTATGTTTGATTCTCACTTTTCGTTCCCTTTATCTACCACACTGTTTAGTCAGATTCCACTGGATTCCACTTCTGTTGTGTGATGTCGATGTTTTCATAACCCAATCTATTGCTAGTAAGAAAATAAATGGAGATAAGAGCCTTGCCATAACAAGCAAATTTTTTTGTGTTTTGAAGTGGTTTCAAACAACGCATTTTTATTGGTTTTGTTATTGTGTTTTTATACGCCTTACTTAGGAGACTGTCCAGGTTTTGAGTGATCTGTCCTTGTCCTATATTTCCCATATGGGGGCGTTCACATATAACATCACGTATTTTTTTTGCCATTTTAACCCCCCGTCACATTTCGTCACAGAAACCCAGTTCCCCCCCCCCCACCCTTACGTCACATCACAAATTCTTACCCCCCCCCCTATAAATATATTTGTATGTAATACTGAAAAGCACATACGTAATCGAATGTTAATTAGTTAACTAGTCATCATCACGTGTCAACTCCTTAAGGAGCTTATGCGTTATGCCAGGTCTTCCTGTCACGTGCCATCAGCTCCAGGTCTTTCATGCCTTCTTCATCCCCTTCATGTCTGTCTGCAGTTCCCTTCTCCGTGCATTACCTGGCCTTCCTCTGCCTCTCTTACCCTGGGGGTTCCAGATCAAAGACTGCCTATTAAAGCTATCAGCAGGCTAGATCAATGTGTGTCCTATCCATCTCCAGCGTCTTCTTCTCATGTCTGGTTCTTCTGGCACTTGTCTGGTTCTTCTGGCACTTGTCTGGTTCTTCTGGCACTTGTCTGGTTCTTCTGGCACTTGTCTGGTTCTTCTGGCACTTGTCTGGTTCTTCTGGCACTTGTCTGGTTCGTGTCATCAGTTCCACATTAAAGATCTTGACATATCGCTACAATCCTTCTATTTTAGGCAAGCACCCATTTATGGGAACGTCCGTGGTTGGAGCGCACGCCTCTCGAGGCAAAAATAACGGGTCGGAAACAGTCAACCTGCTGTAAATGGATACCTGACTCTGCTCTTGGGTCAGGAAAGGCAAAGGAAACGAGGAAAAGAATTGGTTTCCCCACCTCCCGAAGCTTGATCTAACATTGTGACGTCTCTAATCCTTCACTCCTCTATGGTAATATTTTCTATGAGACTACTTTTTTTTGTGTTTTTTTTTTACCCATTTGTGAAAGTCTGAAGCTTTTTGATATTTTTTTTTTAAAGTTCTCAGTGATCACAGTCATACAATAGGACTGACTTGACATATGAATTAATTCTGATTTTTCTGTTGGCCGTGACTTCTTATCTCGATACATTTCTTTGATCTCATCAGACTGTTGTCGCGATGTTGATAACCTGCTACTGTTGTTAATTTTTTTTTAAAATCTAATTTTAAACAGCACACTCTGTTTACCCTGCATTTTGTTTTCTAAGGTGTGTATTACTTTATTTAAAAAAGAAATATATAATTAAAAACAATGTAAACCAGTTAACGAAGCCGTGGTGGCGCAGTGGTTAGTGCACTGGCTTCCTAGCTCGATGGTCCATGGTTCAATTCCCACTTGAGGCGGGATTTTTAGACTGCAAACGGCTCTGGGGCCCCTAATGTGCCGATGGTCAAGAAAATATGGGCCTAGCACCATATTCCCAATATTCCTCAATGGGCAAGCAATAGGGTCCTTTTTTTTAAAGGTGATACCAACTATCCGATATTTCCGCTGAGATTATAATGTGAATATAAGTAATCCACGGGGATGTTGTTATATACGTGACATCATGTGTGGACGATCCCTACGCCCTGTTATTTTTATTGCGCGTGATTTTAAAAAACACATATTCAGCAGTTATAGGAGAAACAACTGTATACATTACGCATATTAATTTTTGGTCCTGAGCTGACGAAATATACTGGGAGGTAATTCTAATAAAACCTAGGGGAGACAATGTGCATAAAATATATTTTTAAATTTATAATACAAAGTTTTCTCCAGAAGTTTGAAGATATAATAAACTTTCTTTGTTTTTAAATACATATATAGCATCATTTTTCTATCCTTTTAAAAGAATGTATTCTTTGAATTTAAGAGATACGGCTTTCAGGAAAATCATTTGTATACACATTTAGCAGCTAAAGTATATTAGTCCAGGAGCGCTATATATGTTGTCTTGACTCCCATATTCAAATTTTTCAAATACATTGTGCTATTTGGCGATCTGGAAAAAACTCAGCATGAACAATGCTGTAAAAACCCCACGGCCTAATATCTGGCCTTTGGTTAGGATCATGTGTCTAGACACAGGGACCGGTACAATGACATTCATGTGTCATTAGGTCCCTTGTGTGAGAACACAGAGGATCACTACAGTGACACAGTTTGTCATTGGGTCTTCTAGTGTTGGGACATGTGGTCTTGACCAGAGCCGGGTTTGGGCGGGGATAATGCGACCTCATGCGAGGAAAAAATATGCGACCTCAAGCGAGGGAAAAAAAAAAAAAAATTTAAAAACCCCACGGCCTAATATTTGGCCTTTGGCTAGGATCATGTGTCTAGACACAGGGACCGGTACAATGACATTCATGTGTCATTAGGTCCCTTGTGTGAGAACACAGAGGATCACTACAGTGACACAGTTTGTCATTGGGTCTTCTTGTGTTAGGACATGTGGTCTTGACCAGAGCCGGGTTTGGGGCGGGGACAATGCGACCTCATGCGAGGAAAAAATATGCGACCTCAAGCGAGGGAAAAAAAAAAAAAAATCTGGAAAAAACTCAGCATGAACAATGCTGTAAAAACCCCACGGCCTAATATCTGGCCTTTGGCTAGGATCATGTGTCTAGACACAGGGACCGGTACAATGACATTCATGTGTCATTAGGTCCCTTGTGTGAGAACACAGAGGATCACTACAGTGACACAATTTGTCATTGGGTCTTCTTGTGTTGGGACATGTGGTCTTGACTAGGGCGGGGTTTGGGCGGGGACAATGCGACCTCATGCGAGGAAAAAATATGCGACCTCATGCGAGGAAAAAAAAAAAAAAAAAAAGTCATGTGGTCCTTTGTGTAAGAACATAGAAGACCACTACAATGACACCAAAAACTTCAAAATCAAATAGACAAAGTTTCAGAGTGGATGAAAAGTTGAGGCTTCCAAATTAATGTAAACATAACAGTAGGTATGATATTCAGCAAAGGAAATAAAAAAACAAAACAAAATCAATATAACAATTAAAGGACAGAAAATATGTACCTCCTTAACAACAAGATTTCTGGGCATAACTTTAGATAAACAACTAAATTGGAATAAACATATAGACAATTTAGTAGAAAGCTGTAGGGGACCCCTAAATATACTAAGGATAGTAAAAGGTAATGGATGGGGGGGGGGAGGGGAGGGGGAGGAAGGGGGGGGAGCAATAAAATAATGCTTATGTTCTACAAGTCTTTCATCAGGGGGAAACTGGATTATGCCAGCATAGTCTATGACCCAGCTGCAGCTTCTAACAAAGCAAAACTAGACAGGATTCAAAATGCAGCCATAAGAACCAATACATGTGCATTTATATCAACACCAGTTGAAGCGCTAGAAGTAGCTCTTGGCATACCACCCCTTGGTCTAAGACGGAAAGAACTAAGATTAAATTATTGGAGTAAAGTAGCACAAGAAGTGACCCACCCAGCACATAAAGCATTTGTCAAAAACCAACCTAGTGTATGTGCCGTCCCCTTAAATAAAGATAGATATCCAACAGGGTGGAGAACTATAGAAGATCTAACGCAGTTCAAGGAACTATCAAACACAATTAAAAATAGTGATAAATATAGAAGCAAAATACCACCCTGGGAACTAAAAACACCAATCATAGACTACTCACTTACTGAAAAGATCAAACAAAACATAGAAGATAAGGAAGCCAAAATGATAAGTAGAAAGTTCATAGATCAACTAACAAAACAAAGTCTGGCCGTCTACACTGACGGATCCAAGGGTGATAGTGGGCAACTAGGTGCAGGAGTTGTAATACCACAATGGGAAATTAAATAGAGCAACAGTGTAACTGAAGGGGCTTTGATTTTTACAGCAGAGATGATAGCAATTCTAAAACGTTTAGAAATAATCGAAGATAACCCACCAGAAGCTAATACGATATTTACAGACTCACTATCATCACTACAAGCACTAGAACACCCAGGTAAATGTAGCCGGCCAGACATAAAGGAAGAAATTCTAGCAATTAATACATCACTAGGGAACAGAGGATGTAGTGTGAGGCTAGTGTGGATTCCAGCACACATAGGTATAGCTGGTAACGAGTTGGCAGACCAGAACGTCAAGAATGGAAGAATAAGTAAAAACAATATAAGAGCAGGACTGGGAAGGTCGGAGATCAAGAGCCAAGTGAAGGTAACTATAAAAGAGGAACGGAAGACAACATGGAAGAACTGTAGAAAAGGCAGACACGCTTTCAAACTGCTGCAAGAACCAACAATGACGTGCCAGGTCAGAGAAGAATTAAAGATACCATCGAACAAAAAACTGGCGTCTCCTTCTCGGTGCAGCATACTTTATGTTAGAGGAACCACACTGCCAAGAATGTCAGGAAGAGAATGACATAGACCACTACCTGATCCACTGTAAAAAGTACGAACAACAAAGGCTTGAATTAAAAACTTACTATAGAAATCACAATATAGGCATGACATGTGATAAGGTTTTAAGTATAGATGCCCCAAGAGATGCCCAATCAATAGTTAAAAGATGTATACATACAACAAAGGAAAACATATAAGGTTAGGACTTCAGAAAAGACATCCAACTAAATAGAAATTAAGCAACAAGAACTAACAAATCAATCAATAAAAATAAAAAACACATACACACACAAAACTTACTAACTACACATTAAAAAAAAAAAAACTCAAAAATGAACAAATACTAATACAAATTAAAACCAAGTGTGAAGGACAATAGTTATCAATAAACAATACAAAAGAGAAAATAAAATGAACAAATACTAATACAAATTAAAATAAGCAACTGCAAAAGACAATTGTTATTTAAATTGAATACAAAATTAGCAAATAAAATGACACTAAATACCTCAATTATAACCAATTTTCAGGTTGAACAGGGTAGACCAAGATGGAACGAGAAGAGGCAATAACGGTCAGCTGCTAAGTGCCGGCTCTCCACCCATCACCTCTTCAAAACAACAACTCCCATATTCCGTAAGATCTAGTTATGATTTCTAACTACCGCTTCTCGGCTGTTTTGCTAAGATCGTTCACTGCGACTCATGCGAGTTAAAACAAAATGCGCCTCATTAAAAAAAAAAAAAAAAAGCTTCAAGGCGTTTTTGCTAAGATCAAAGTCTACGCCAGGACCGAGATCAAACATATACTGAAGCACATTAAAAACGCACCACTATTATATATACTGATGCCGAGAAGCTGGAAAACAAAAAGTGTTGGAATGGATTTTCCCCGTGTTTGCCATGAGGTAGAGAGCGAATGGCAGCTGGAATGGAAAGTGCATGACTCAACCCACGAGTTTGTGTACAGACTACATGAAAACAATGAAAGTTACAAGTGCAACACGATTCCCTACAGCTATGACCCTGAACATGTGTACGCGTTGTGGCAGTATACAAAAAGGCCGTTGAGACAAAACACCCAGTACATGTGCTTAAAATGCCACATCTATTTGAAAACCACCGCCAACGAGCCATTGGTATGTTGGAGACCGGAAGGAGCTCGCGGGCCATTGCCAGAAGGATAAATTGCCACCACAGCCCTAGTGTACGTCTCAGTGAACGTTACGGAACCACTGGCAGTGCCCGGGATAGACTTCGGAGTGGCCAACCACGAGTTACTACCCCTGCGCAAGATCGTCATATTGTGCTGAGTCACCTAAGGAATCGTTCTCTCCCGGCAAGTCAAACAGCAAGAGCAATAGTGGGTAGACGTGGGCAAGTCTCTCGAACGACAGTCATACGACGACTCAGAGATACAGGCCTTACTGCAAGACGACCTTATGTTGGGCCAAACTTGACTCACAGACATCGTCAGCAGCGCCTGCAATGGGCAGAGCAACATGTCAGATGGACTAGACTGCAGTGGAATGCTGTCCTATTCACAGACGAGAGCAGATTCAACATATCCTTTGCTGATGGACGTATGTGGATTTGGCGACGGTGTGTAGAGCGCTTTGCAGATTGCTGTTTTCGTCAGCACAACCGATTTGGAGGTGGCAGTATTCACATTTGGGGAGGATTCAGTTTTCACCATCGCTTGCCTATTCACGTCTTCCGTGGAAATGTTAATGCTGTGACATATCGAGATGAGGTTCTGGATGCATTGGTTGCTCCTGCGTTCACAAATTATCCAGACTTGCAGCTTCTCCAGCAGGATAACGCACGTGCGCACACCGCATGCATTACGCAGCAATATCTACAGCAGCAGAACATTGCGACGATTGATTGGCCTGCCCTATCACCAGACATGTCCCCTATAGAACATATGTGGGACGAGCTTGGACGCAGAGTCTATAGGCAAGGTTCTCCAGCTAATCTGCAACAGCTCGAAGCTGCTCTTACACGTGAATGGGACTTGATTCCCCGGAATTTCCTTCAGAGACTTGTGCGTTTCATGCGGAGCCGCTGCCAAGCTTTTTTGCAAGCACACGGTGGACATACCAGATACTGAGGATAGTGTGAATGAATTTTTTTTATTGGTTGCATTTTTGGTTTTCTCCCTTGCCTGCACAGAATGCAATGAATTTCATAACAATCAAATGTACAAATTAATGACCAGCATGGATTCATAGGAAAATGAATAAAGATTCCAAATATGTAAACTTGTAAACACTTATATTTACATTTCACGCTCTGTTCCTGGATTATACAGGTGGTGCGTTTTTAATGTGCTTCAGTATATACTGAAGCACATTAAGAACGCACAACTATTATATATACTGATGCCGAGAAGCTGGGAAAAAAAGTGTGGGAATGGATTTTCCCCGTGTTTGTCATGAGGTAGAGAGCGAATGGGTGCGGGAAT
The DNA here is from genome assembly GCA_024509875.1 of Oreohelix idahoensis. Classification (NCBI taxonomy): domain Eukaryota; kingdom Metazoa; phylum Mollusca; class Gastropoda; order Stylommatophora; family Oreohelicidae; genus Oreohelix; species Oreohelix idahoensis. The sequence goes on along the minus strand of JAMPIV010020829.1, from coordinate 106,411 downwards.
GGAATGTGCATGATTCAACCCACGGGTTTGTGTACAGACTAAAAAAAAAACAATGAAAGTTACGCGTGCAACACGATTCCTAACAGCTATGACCCTGAAAATGTGTACGCGTTGTGGCAGTATACTCGGTATAAAAAGACCGTTGAGACAAAACACACAGTACATGTGCTTGAAATGCCACGACTATCTGAAAACGACCGCCAACGAGCCATTGGTATGTTGGAAACCGGAATGAGCTCGCGGGCCATTTCCAGAAGGATGAATTGCCACCACAGCACTATTGTACGTCTCAATGAACGTTACGGAACCACTGGCAGTGCCCGGGATAGACTTCGGAGTGGCCAACCACGAGTTACTACCCCTGAACAAGATCGTCATATTGTGCTGAGTCACCTAAGGAATCGTTTTCTCCCGGCAAGTCAAACAGCAAGAGCAATAGTGGGTAGACGTGGGCAAGTCTCTCGAATGACAGTCATACGACGACTCAGAGATACAGGCCTTACTGCAAGACGACCTTATGTTGGGCCAAACTTGACTCACAGACATCGTCAGCAGCGCCTGCAATGGGCAGAGCAACATGTCAGATGGACTTGACTGCAGTGGAATGCTGTCCTATTTACAGACGAAAGCAGATTCAACATATCTTTTGCTGATGGACGTATGCGGATTTGGCGACGGTGTGGAGAGCGCTTTGCAGATTGCTGTGTTTGTCAGCACAACCGATTTGGAGGTGGCAGTATTCACATTTGGGGAGGATTCAGTTTTCACCATCGCTTGCCTCTTCACGTCTTCCGTGGAAATGTTAATGCTGTGACATATCGAGATGAGGTTCTGGATGCATTGGTTGCTCCTGCGTTCACAAATTATCCAGACTTGCAGCTTCTCCTGCAGGATAACGCACGTGCGCACACCGCATGCATTACGCAGCAATATCTACAGCAGCAGAACATTGTGACGATTGATTGGCCTGCCGTATCACCAGACATGTCCCCTATAGAACATCTGTGGGACGAGCTTGGACGCAGAGTCTACAGGCAAGGTTCTCCAGCTAATCTGCAACAGCTCGAAGCTGCTCTTACACGTGAATGGGACTTGATTCCCCGGAATTTCCTTCAGAGACATGTGCGTTCCATGCGGAGCCGCTGCCAAGCTTGTTTGCAAGCACACGGTGGACATACCAGATACTGAGGATAGTGTGAATGAATTTTTTTATTGGTTGCATTTTTGGTTTTCTCCCTTGCCTGCACAGAATGCAATGAATTTCATAACAATCAAATGTACAAATTAATGACCAGCATGGATTCATAGGAAAATGAATAAAGATTCCAAATATGTAAACTTGTAAACACTTATATTTACATTTCACGCTCTGTTCCTGGATTATACAGGTGGTGCGTTTTTAATGTGCTTCAGTATATACTGAAGCACATTAAGAACGCACCACTATTATATATACTGATGCCGAGAAGCTGGGGAAAAAAGTGTGGGAATGGATTTTCCCCGTGTTTGTCATGAGGTAGAGAGCGAATGGGTGCGGGAATGGAAAGTGCATGATTCAACCCACGGGTTTGTGTACAGACTAAAAAAAAACAATGAAAGTTACACGTGCAACACGATTCCTAACAGCTACGACCCTGAAAATGTGTACGCGTTGTGGCAGTATACTCGGTATAAAAAGGCCGTTGAGACAAAACACACAGTACATGTGCTTGAAATGCCACGACTATCTGAAAACGACCGCCAACGAGCCATTGGTATGTTGGAAACCGGAATGAGCTCGCGGGCCATTTCCAGAAGGATGAATTGCCACCACAGCACTATTGTACGTCTCAATGAACGTTACGGAACCACTGGCAGTGCCCGGGATAGACTTCGGAGTGGCCAACCACGAGTTACTACCCCTGAACAAGATCGTCATATTGTGCTGAGTCACCTAAGGAATCGTTTTCTCCCGGCAAGTCAAACAGCAAGAGCAATAGTGGGTAGACGTGGGCAAGTCTCTCGAATGACAGTCATACGACGACTCAGAGATACAGGCCTTACTGCAAGACGACCTTATGTTGGGCCAAACTTGACTCACAGACATCGTCAGCAGCGCCTGCAATGGGCAGAGCAACATGTCAGATGGACTAGACTGCAGTGGAATGCTGTCCTATTTACAGACGAAAGCAGATTCAACATATCTTTTGCTGATGGACGTATGCGGATTTGGCGACGGTGTGGAGAGCGCTTTGCAGATTGCTGTGTTTGTCAGCACAACCGATTTGGAGGTGGCAGTATTCACATTTGGGGAGGATTCAGTTTTCACCATCGCTTGCCTCTTCACGTCTTCCGTGGAAATGTTAATGCTGTGACATATCGAGATGAGGTTCTGGATGCATTGGTTGCTCCTGCGTTCACAAATTATCCAGACTTGCAGCTTCTCCTGCAGGATAACGCACGTGCGCACACCGCATGCATTACGCAGCAATATCTACAGCAGCAGAACATTGTGACGATTGATTGGCCTGCCGTATCACCAGACATGTCCCCCATAGAACATCTGTGGGACGAGCTTGGACGCAGAGTCTACAGGCAAGGTTCTCCAGCTAATCTGCAACAGCTCGAAGCTGCTCTTACACGTGAACGGGACTTGATTCCCCGGAATTTCCTTCAGAGACTTGTGCGTTCCATGCGGAGCCGCTGCCAAGCTTGTTTGCAAGCACACGGTGGACATACCAGATACTGAGGATAGTGTGAATGAATTTTTTTATTGGTTGCATTTTTGGTTTTCTCCCTTGCCTGCACAGAATGCAATGAATTTCATAACAATCAAATGTACAAATTAATGACCAGCATGGATTCATAGGAAAATGAATAAAGATTCCAAATATGTAAACTTGTAAACACTTATATTTACATTTCACACTCTGTTCCTGGATTATACAGGTGGTGCGTTTTTAATGTGCTTCACTATACTTTGCACAATAAAGTCAATAGACCTCACTTTACGCCGAAAAGGTTTTTTTTTTTTTTAAATCGACAACGCTGAAATAAATCATAATAGTAAAATAGTCCAGCGATACACTTTTGATTGACCTCTAGCCTCTTACCGTGGTAATTCCAGAATATGTACTACTGCTATAAATCAGTTGAAAGGTCAGAGGCTGGAGAAATATTAAATTAAGTTAAGAAAACAGAGGGTCAACTACTTTTACTAAACGTTATGGAAAAGAAGGTTTTCGTATCTCACACGCTTATACAGAGAGACGGAAAAAATACTGATACATATAGAAACCACCTTCAAATGCAAGAAATTGTTCTGGTACCAGCTGCATTTGTTCCTTATGTTTGACGTAAATAAACTATTTTATTTGACGGCTGAATAATGCATATTTTGTCAAGTTGAATTCAAAGTTACAATTCTACTAATTAGTACACCACTATAGCACACAATAACAACTATCGAGAGACGAACGAACCTGTTATACATCTACAAGAATAAACATCTCTAGCGGACGGCTAGTAAACTAACTTGTTAGATAGTAAGAAAAATACTGTATCTGCAAACTGTCACACAGTATTTACACAGAAGTGACCCGATCATTAACGACTTACCCGCGGACACATAATCAGTTAAATAGCGAGGTTACACGGGCACATCCAGGAAAGCCGCAGCACAGACTGGACTTCAGAAGGTAGTGTTGGAAAGGCCCTTCCCTGTTAATGTCCTCTAAGCTTGTGTTAAACGTCACAGCGTGTCCCATGTTCTAGATACAAAAATGCAAATGATAAAGTAGACATGGGCGGCTCTTGAACGAATGAGATAGGGCACAAGGTCCTGGTGCTGAGGGGTCGTGCACATTTGACGTTACGCAATTTTAGCCATTTAAACCCCTCCCCCCCCCACCCCCCCCCCCCCCCCCCGGTCACACTTCGTCACAAAAACCCTGACTCCTGTTTGTGTGGCGTCACGAATCTCTTCATTTCCCCCAGCTTTATTTAAACAGAAATGGTATGTTTTTTTTAAAATCCGGCTTTTACAAATATCTTTCCTTTCAGCTTTGTCTCCCAGCACGAGACAGGGCCTAAGCCTTGTCCTACACAAGGTAAATGCGTTTGCATTATGTACGAAAAAATAGCATAAATGAACAAATGAGTGTAATGTTCACGCCGCCCCTAACACTTTCAACTTACTCAACTTCTGTGTCTTTAATCTCATCGGACTGTTGTCGGGATGGTGTTAACTTGCTGTTGTTTTGTTTAGTTTAAAAAAACAATCTAATTTCAATCAACAGTATAGTTTATTTAATCGGCATTGTTGCGGGACGGACATCCGGAGTCTCAGGCTCGTATGACTGACAGTGGTGAAAGCCGAAAGGAAGCCACTGGCATGAAAACGGATGCCCCGACCGCAAAACACGAAACCAGAATTGGTTTTTGGAACGTCAGAACTATGAATGAGGCAGGAAAGCTGAGACAAATCACAGCAGAGATGAGGAACTACAAGATACATATCCTGGGAATAAGCGAGAGCAGATGGACAGGTAGGGGGAGAATAAAAACAGCTACAGGGGAAAAAGTACTTTATTCTGGCAGAGAGGATGGTCAGCACAACGAAGATGTAGCCATTATCCTGAAGAAAGGAATGGAAAGGTCTTTACTGGAATGGAAACCCATCAACAACAGACTGATAAGAGCAAGACTAAGAGGGAGGTTCACCAACACCACAATTATACAATGCTATGCACCAACAAACGACAGCGATGAAGAGATCAAGGACGAGTTCTATCAACAGGTACAAAAAGAAATGCGAAAGTCGGACCACACAATAATTATAACGAAAGAGTAATGGGGAAATGCGGCAGTGGAACAGCAAATGAGAATGGGGACAAATTAATAAGCTTCTGCAGTATTAACAACCTGGTCATTGGAGGAACACTTTTTCCACACCAAGAAAAGCACAAGTTAACATGGGAATCACCAAACGGACGAGACAAAAACCAGATAGACCACATAATGATCAATGGCAGATGGAGACATGCACTACAAGACGTGAAAGTAAGAAGAGGCGCAGATGTGGGAAGTGATCATCACCTAGTAGTAGCAAGACTGAAAGTGAAACTCAGAGCTGCTGGACCAGTTGCAGTCAAACAGAAAAGATACAACATCACGAAACTGAAGGATCCCCTCACCAGAAAAGCTTTCGTGGTCGACGTAAAGAGAAGATATGAGATTATCAAAAGCCAGGAAAGAACAGAGACCGATGATGTTGACCAGAGATTCAACACCATCTCAACGATATACAAGGAAAGCAGCAAGTCAGGCGCTTGGGATTCCAGGAAAGAAAGAGCCAAGACTGGATAACACCAGATACGCTAAACACCATAGCGAAGAGAAAGGAAATGAGAAGAAAGAAAACAGAAACTAAGTCTCCCAGATTAAAGGCAATATATAGTGAACAGTACAGACAGCTGGACAAGGAAGTTAAACGTCAAACCCGTGCTAACAAAAGGACATTTCTGGACGACCTTGCAAGACAGGCAGAAGAGGCAGCACTGAGAAATGAACAAAGTGTCCCAGTGGTCCCTTTATATGTCTTGGGACTGGTCACGATACCAATTAAACTAAATGTCACCGCTGGACTGGGTGTTTTAAAGACTGGTCCAAGAAGGCACCAATTAAACTAAATGTGACAGTGCTATCTCTTCTTATTATAGTAAACTAGGTGACTGGGGCAGGCCTAGTTGTCTACCTTCTATTTGTCAATTTGATCCATTGACCTATCTTCCAAGTAAGAGTATATCTTAATACTGGCCCTCACCGCCAGAGTTATTGATTCCTGGATGATATTCTCTCAAAACTTCCAACCTAAACTCGTTCCATCCCTTCTTATGATGTTACTTAAGTGACAGCTTCGTATAGTAGTTAGTTTCTTTATGTCCAGTATCTTGTTTACTCTAGCACTCAACAACCTTTTAGAGACTGAACCTAACTTGAGCAACTTTCCATCAAAACAAACAGTTTATTTACATCATATAAGTTCATCATAACAGAGGCATGTGGTACTAATTCCAGGTACAAACATTTCCTAACTATCTCTTGTAGATCCCATTCCTCCTGGGTATATATCCATGTACCTGTATATATATATATATATATATATATATATATATATATATATATATATATATATATATATATATATATATATATATATATATATATATATATATATATATATATATATATATATATATATATATATATATATATATATATATACCTGAGAACACCAACAGATATGGTTTATACCTATTTTCTTCCCTTAAGGTTTTTATATTTATTCTGGCTTTTCCCAAGCCTTTCATCAACTCTTTCCTGAGTTGGTTTCCTTCATCTACTAATCCTGTCAGATTTGACTCAATTTACTCAAATACCATCATCTTAAAACTCATATATGCAAATTAATACATTGGGTACACCTGTTGCGGTATTCTCATACTTATACCTGCTAGAGAGCTCATGTTTCATCCTGTAAATACAATCAAACTTCAATTGCTTACTCATCTTACTTGTAGCAGTTGATGTTGCAAAATTCATTATACAATAGCCCAACACGGCTATTAAATCCATGTTCTTCTGTAAAACGTCTCAGCTGCTGACTTAGTCTCAGTTTATTTACATCATAGTCAATTTTGTAGCTTCAGCTTCGTTTCTCCTTATTCTGCGCTCACTTAGTTGTAAGCGTCGTTAACCTTGTAATACCTTATTTCAACTTCTGAAATAATTCTATTCAATGTCTATCAAAAGTTATGAGTCAAAGGACCTACTTACTTTGGTTGCACCGAATCCTCACAACACTCATTTTTCTTACTATCACCCCTTATCACTAAACTTATATTTTAAACACAGTTCTGTCTTTCATAAGTGAATAGATTCTACTAATCTAACTAGGTCTATAGGATTCTTCAGAAGTATTCATTCTGTTTCTCACAGAAATGTAACTTGAGCCTGGCAGAAAACACATTTCTGCCACTCTACGTCCTTAACCAGGACTGCTTCCTCCGAAAAAATGCGACCGCTCCACAGCGCGTCTAAATGAGTTCTCCTCTATAAAATCATTACTAGCTCATCTGTCCTTGTTTACGGTAAATTCATTGGTTCCTCCTATTCTTCGCTCAGCTGAAAAATGTTCACGCTTATCCGCTGTGTAAACAACTCAGTGAAGTGTCATCCGTTGTCCTGGTAAAGTTTTCACGTGCATATTTTTTTTTCTCAACTCACTTAATCATATAAGGGAGGTAATTAACCATTGTCTCCCTTTGCATATTTGACTTAACCTTATATTATCTTCTCTAAAGCTTGCTATACAATTCTTATATGTACATTTTCTAAACCATAATTACCAACTCACCAAATCTACTTAAGTGTAATTAAGCACTTTCCTCCCCTGACTTTAATAATTAGAGTCTTCTCCCTTTGATCAAAGCATGATTTCACTCATCTTATTTCCCTTTTAGCAAGACAAATAGTCTTTATTCAAATCTATTCTTATTTCTTAAACCATTTTTCCATACCTTCCCTCTTAACCAAAACCAAATCACCGCTTATAATTCCTGCTTGAGCATTTTATAATGCTCCTAGCAAAGTGAACGGTGACATACAACCCGGGGCCATACAAATGTATCCCATAGGGAGACATTTGTGTTCCATCATCTAGCAATCCCATTCTATTCTTTAACATACCATTATCACCGCGCCTGTATACATATTCAAAGTCTACATGTTAAAAAATTTCCCCAAAAAAAATATTTTGAAGCAAAATGTAACGCTACCTCATTGCTGAACCTTAGCTTGAGGCATACCATCAATACTCAACAAAAAAATAATTCATGGCTCTGCACTTATTATCTATATATATATACATGTTCCTATTTTTCGACATGGTCACTGCCTCTGGACACAGAGGTTTGTCAGTACCTTTATATGTCTTGAAATATCTGCTGTTAATGTAATTTATCCATTATACGAGACAGATAAGCAGAAATAACTAATTAGTGGTGCATCAGTAAATATCCTAATGTGATAGTGAAAGATGTCACTATGTCAGAGTTGATGTGCCCGACTGATTCTAGTCTTGGATGCATCAGTCAAATCCTTCACTCTGTCTAAACCTATATATACATGCACTAGTATCTTCATATGTATTGGGGCGATAGTGAAAGATACATGTCACTATGTCAGAGTTGATGTGCCCGACTGATTCTAGTCTTGGATGCATCAGTCAAATCCTTAACTCTGTCTAAACCTATATATATACATGCAGTAGTACGTCAGGGTTAACAAAATATCTAACCTTAGGATGTAAAAGTAATATAGTCATGACCCTATAACTGTCATTACCATCATCTCTTAAGTAAGCAGTACCCATAATACCAATACTGCAACCAAGTTGTTTTTTTTTTTCTTTTTTTTTCTGTTATCTCTGTACAACCAGTGCAGTAAAAAGTGGGGACGTTCATCCTGAGTGCAATATTTGCCTATGTCCATGAGTAAGACTCCACTTGACTGAGTCTGGATCACTTCCCTTCTTCTTTTCTTTTCTCTTTTCTCTTTTTTTTTCTTCTGGTCCTGAATACTTTTATGCCTGAAATAGGTACATTATAATAATTAACATGCATTTAATGTACTATACATATTTTAACCAATGTCAGTCTTGATCATCAAGTATGCTGCATCTTGTACCTTGGGAAGAACACTGTTAAGTTTCCTAAAACTATATGTAGTTATTCTAGTTTGTCACATTCATAAGATTATATGTGTGTACTCTACTGTGTCACAATGATGAACTTCTATGTATTCACTCTACTTTGTCACATTCTTAAGACTATGTTTTTAATTCACTTTGTCACATTCTTAAGGCTATGTGTTTGATCTACTTTGTCACACTCTTAAGACTATGTGTAATCTAGTTTGTCAACTCGACTCTCTTTAAAGAAGTTAGTGAGTACTGTAAGTGTCTAAGCGTGCTCCAGTATATGAATATCAACTTAAGCTAAACACAGTGTGACTCAATTAATTAACTTAACTTTAGGTACTATGTTGGTTAGAGTACCGAATTAAACACTATAGCTGGGTTAGTGCTTTATGACGACTACACTAAGTTGGAGATTTGTTTTGCGAGTTCCAACAGTGTAATCTCTCTGCTGGAGAGGCGACTGTCATACTGTGACGAAGCTGATATGCATTGCGATGTCGTGTTTATAGTCGCTCTGCAGGAGGTGGGGGGCGAACGAATATTTATATTTTGTTGGAAACCTAGTGAAGGTTTATGTACTTGGCGATGATTTCTTTTGAATCTTGTTCGTAGATGTTCTTGCGGTAATCGTAGCAATTTCGCTCTTGGTGGTGAGTCTAGTGACGAAGGTTGGTAAGGGCGTTTGGTAGCTATGCGTATTTCGGTGCTGGTTGTATCATCCATACACTCTATGTCGCTGTCTTCTCGTTCTGTTACGTCAAGTTCAGATTCCACCTGTGCCGAAGGCGTATTAATGACATTCTTGTTACTATTTATGTGCTTCGCTGTAGGACTCTGGGTATGGTGAGTAATGTTACTTTTCGTCACTTGTAAAGACTGTTCGTCATCGCTATCCGAGCTAGAGTATGTAAGCCGGTGTCGACTGGAGGTTGACGGTTGTAGTCCCTGACTACCATGTTCTTCTGTAAAGTTGCTACCGTGGGGGGCTATGTTTCTCGTTGCTGATTTCAAAGGTCTGTCATCTTCGCTATCCCAAGTAGAATGTGTAGACTGGTGTTGACTGGGAGTTGACGGTTGTAGTCCCTGACTACCATGTTCTTCTGTAAAGTTGCTACCGTGGGGGGCTATGTTTCTCGTTGCTGATTTCAAAGGTCTGTCATCTTCGCTATCCCAAGTAGAATGTGTAGACTGGTGTTGACTGGGAGTTGACGGTTGTAGTCCCTGACTACCATGTTCTTCTGTAAAGTTGCTACCGTGGGGGGCTATGTTTCTCGTTGCTGATTTCAAAGGTCTGTCATCTTCGCTATCCCAAGTAGAATGTGTAGACTGGTGTTGACTGGGAGTTGACGGTTGTAGTCCCTGACTACCATGTTCTTCTGTAAAGTTTGCTACCGTGGGGGGCTATGTTTCTCGTTGCTGATTTCAAAGGTCTGTCATCTTCGCTATCCCAAGTAGAATGTGTAGACTGGTGTTGACTGGGAGTTGACGGTTGTAGTCCCTGACTACCATGTTCTTCTGTAAAGTTGCTACCGTGGGGGGCTATGTTTCTCGTTGCTGATTTCAAAGGTCTGTCATCTTCGCTATCCCAAGTAGAATGTGTAGACTGGTGTTGACTGGGAGTTGACGGTTGTAGTCCCTGACTACCATGTTCTTCTGTAAAGTTGCTACCGTGGGGGGCTATGTTTCTCGTTGCTGATTTCAAAGGTCTGTCATCTTCGCTATCCCAAGTAGAATGTGTAGACTGGTGTTGACTGGGAGTTGACGGTTGTAGTCCCTGACTACTATAGTATGTTTGACTTGATATGGACGCATGAGGTTCTTCGTCTTGTGTCGATAGTGGCGTATTACTATCTCTCCCGTGTAGACGATTGTCTCTGTATATTAATCTTTCTCTCAATTCTGCTGGTGGAATGTCATCTTCATCTTCTGAGTCTTCTCTGCAGCGGACTAAACGATGTACAGCATCTTGGAGTTGACCGGAAGTGTTACGTTGTTGTAGGCTAATGTTTTGCTCAACATCCATGTCGTTTTCTTCACGTGAAGTACTTAATGTCTCTGTGGAATCATAATAACTCAACGTGACTTTTCGTATTGGTCTGCTACTGCATAAGGCTGGCGGAGCTGTAGGGCGATGATCGTCTTTTTTCATCTGTGATGCGTGTGCTTTGACGGTTATGTTCTTTTCCTCATGCCATAGTCTGTAATTAACGGGTGTTGTCTGTTCTACTATTTTATATCCATCAAGCCATCGTGCATCCAACTTATTATCTCTAACGTTCTTCTTGTAATATACTTTATCTCCGACTTTGAACTTCTCTAACTTCGCTCTTTTGTCATGCTGCTTCTGCCATTTCTTGAAGGCTTTCTGTGCATTACTGTTTGCTATCTGATGTGCTCTGTGTTTTTCTTGTAGTATAACTTCTATAGGATCTTCACCTTGATATTTCTTTTGGGGTTGTAAAAGATTATCTAGTGGGAACATAGGCTCACGTCCATATAGCATGTAGAACGGAGATAGTCCTGTCGTCTCGTTTATGTTTACTCTTATCGCTTCAAGAGCTTGATTGATATATACATCCCAATATTGAGCATTGCCTTGTATATATTTAGCAAGGATATCGTGCAATGTAGCATGCATTCTCTCATTTCGTCCGTTTGCCTGCGGTCTATAAAAAGTGCTAGTCGTATGCTGAATATTCAAAGTCCGAAGTGTCTTCTTAAAAGGGTTGCCTACAAATTGCTTTCCATTGTCCGTGATGATTCTTTTAGGACAACCATGTCTTGGTACAAATTCTTGTAGAAAAAACTCTGTCACTGTCGCTGACGTTATATTCTTAAGAGGATAAGTTTCAGGCCATACTGAATATTGATCAACAATATGTAAAAGGTATGCATTTCCAGATTGCGTAACAGGATATGGACCAGAAATGTCCATACTTATAACTTCCATAGGAAAATGAGATGATTTCATTTCCTGTAAAGGAACTTTAGTTGGTCTCATATTTCTGATTCTGCATACCCTACAAGTACCAACATATTCCATTATATCTTTGTACATAGACTTCCAATAGTACCTTTTCTTGATTATATCAATGGTTTTATCTCTCCCTACATGTCCATTATTATCATGAAACTGCTCTAGTAGTTGGGGTATTACTGATTGTGGAATTACTTTCTGTAATCTCCCCTCTTGTTTCTCATCAATATGATATAGTAGTTGATCATTGGGCAAGATTATAAACCGTTACATCAAGTGTATCTACATCTGTTGTTTGCTGCGTGCCATTATCTGTTATGGTAGTGGTGTTTCCATCATCCACTCTGTTGGAATTTATAATGTTAATTTCCTTTGCGTTGTCGTTGATATCTGTAGACGCCATTAGATCATCTTCCAGTATAGTACTAGGTTGTGGCGTTCGCGAAAGGAGGTCTGCACACGTATTTTGAATACCGGGAATGTATTCAATTTTTGTATCATATGATTGTAGGTTCATAGACCATGTTTGTAACTTTTTTGGCTGCTCCTGCGTCTTAGTAAGCCAATTCACTAATGGTTGATGGTCTGTTCTGATAGTGAGTTTAGTACCTCTGATATAAAAATCAAGTTTTTGTATCGCGTAATGTATAGCAAACGCTTCCTTCTCCGTTGTCGACCATCGTTTCTGAGTTTTAGAGAGAGCGTGTGACACGAATGCTATAGGCATTTCATTAGGGATTTCTGGTATAATGGGTGTCTCATTCTCTTCTCTGATTTGGACTAAGCAAGCACCTATTGCTGTATCTGAAGCATCTGTATACAAGATCATTGGACGGGATATATCCGGATGTGCAAGCACTGCAGCCCAAGGCGGCTAGACAGTCATCTGCAGGCGTGCAGAAAATCACAGCCCACTCTACGAACGTAGTCGAGCAGGGGTGACAACTCTTGGCCCCGGCCACGATATGGAAAAAGGAAATGGAGCGGCTATTTATAGCTGATACAGGAGAAGCAACTGAGGAAGATTGCGAGGATAATGATTTGGACGAGGAGAAGGATGGTGGAAACGAGGAAGATGAGGAGGATAGTGATAGGGAGAAGATAACCACAGCCGACAATAGGGAATGTAAATTGCATCCTGACTCGCAGGAGTCTTCGCAAGCTAAGACTTGGTGCGGGGGACATCTGTCGCGAGAGACGAGTAAGTCTGCAATTAAATTCCTAAAAACTAATGGTAATATTTTGTCGATAAATTTCTCACTGAATGAGAAGGCAGTCGGTTGTCTATACTCATTGTTGGCACAGACAATCGTTTGTCAACAGTCATGGGACATCCACCAATTTTACAAGGAATGTTGACATAACAATAGACAACGCTCGGCGTGAGCCCTTTAAACGCAACAACATTCACCTGAAATGTTTTCACAACTAGTAGACAGTGAGTCAACAGATTATCGAGGTAATCGCCCCAACGTCTCGGTTGTGTTTTCACAAAGGCAGGAAGGTACAAGCAAGATTATTGTGGCTAGCCGTAGAATATATGGACAGAGCGCGAGGCAGTTTTACAATGAGTAATTTAATAAGCAGGTTCTCATCGAACCGACCCAATAACATTTGAGTAACGGCGACGCAGTGTCTGAGCCAGGGACAACATGAAAAGAGTGAGAATATGTCATTATGTAAAGACTATTGATGCGTGATGCCATATGATGATGGATGGTATCCGCATGTCTGGTTTTGTGTGGTGTGCAGATGTGTTCAGTCAAAACAATGTTCATACAAAAATAACAGGGCAATCCACATAGGACGTCAGTAAACTCACGACGTATAAAGTCAATGATTCTTGTAACAGCCGTTGACGTTTTTCTTCCTTATTTATTGTGGACGCCACAGTGACAAAATGGTTACGCGAATATGTAGGCACATCAAACAGTCATTATCACAGCAACATTCAATACAGCAATAGACGGTAGACAGCATTACAATGATGAGTCAGATGCATGTTATAATTCAAAGTGCTGTAAATGTAGTCAGGTGAAAAACTCCATCCCTTTCTATAACAGCCAGGAGATAACCAGATGTATGAGATCAGTTCACTCTCCTTAGTTTGACTTCAGCAAGACAGACACGTCTGCCGAAGTATAAATAATGTCCTCAAAAATATCCTCTAGATAATAAAGGTTTTCCAAACCTAGTTCATTTAACAAAGTAGCAAGTAATGGTCCTTGGAACCTGCATCAACCGATGCAGCACAATACAGCGACATGTGAGCTAGGAAAACATCTCGTGACGACGACTTTCGAAGACAGGCTATGAACCAGAAATCGTTCACGACCAAAAATCGATAGAGTTAATGAAAATGTTAATTTACCTTGCCTTCCGGAAATACAGAAATATCACGCCTCCCGGCATGTGCAAATACACTAGAGGTATTATCCCGAATAAACGAAATATCCATAAGAGGACTACACATCCCTGACAGAACAAAAAAAAGCGGAGATCCCCTCTTCAACGAGGCATCTCTTTCGCCATTCCAAATCGCTCACTCCACTAGTGGTGGGCGGAAACCGATCGACCAAGAAGCAAGACAAGTCATGCGCAGTCCAGCGCAAAATGACCACAGCTCAAACTTAACTGCATTCGATACCAACGCGAGAAGACAAATGCTTACCGAGAAAAGTGACTATAAATTTCAAGCAGTTGTTGCCCTTGCGTTATAAAATAGATATTGAAATAAAACGATGTTGCGAGAATTTATCACGCAACATATCACCACCTCCTCCCGATAAAAAAAAAAAAAATGTGGAACATATTTTTTTTTTTCAATATCAAAGAGCATGCGATAAGCGGCTCAAAACGCACGAATTATGCGCTGATAATTAACTAAATTGCCAAACAATAGGCTAATTATAGAGTGTCTGGTGAGGATATACCTCAACAGAAAAATAAATATGTCTCAAAAAATATTCACATCGGGGAGGTGTCACCAACACACATCACGTTAGCATGTAAACACAATATACGTATGCAAGTTACTATAATCATCATTAAACAGCATACTCTAATATTGTCTTTAAAAATGGATGTACAAATCTGATAGGAAAATTTAAATAGTACATTCTTTGACATGTAATGACATAAGTACATAGTAAAGTTAAACTACATGACGATCCAGGACATATGCTCTGGTATTCCGAGGGTAAGTACACAATCTAGAACTCGTCATGCTTGATACTAGTAAGGTAAGTCCTCAGCTCAACAATGACATTCTGAGAAAGTACAAGCAATATAATGCTAATTAATAACTAATATGCTTCATAAGGTACAATACATTATTAATAATTGTGGCTGTTTAGTAAACTAACGGCCCTTATATTAACTACTCAGTCCTCCTCTATCATCTTAAAAAACGAACAGAAGAAGATGATAACAAAGCACGATGGTGTGTACATATAAAGTGAGTACAGATGTGCTAATCTATTGTAGAAATATAGGTGTGTTATGACTCTGTAATATATGGAAATATAGGACAGAAGTATTAGTTGGAGTCATGTGGGCATCTAGACAAAATGTCAGCCATCACATTATCCGCACCACGGATAGCTCGTACCGTGAAGTGAAAAGGTTGAAGAGCTATAGCATATCGAGTGGATCTCGAACTCTTCAAATTCTTAGTCTGAATAGCTGTAAGAGCTTTCTGATCAGTCTCTAGAATGAAATGTGCGCCCAGGAGGAATCTTTGTAGTTTTAGAATTGACCAAACCATCGCTAACAACTCACGGTCTAAAACCGAGTAGTTCCTCTCTGCCGCATTTAGTTTTCTAGAAATGTACATAACAGGATGCAGAGTATTTGCATATTCTTGCATCAGTGCTGCTCCAATCCCAGTGGATGAAGCATCACTCCGAAGAACAAAAGTCCTATCAAGAGTAGGTAATCTTAAGATGGGAGGAGAAGAAAATATATTCTTGATTTGGTCTAGTGAAGATTGGCATTCTTCAGACCAACGGACCAGATTAGGCGAACCTTTCTTCAACAATGTTGATAGAGGTGCCATGATCGAAGATAAATTTGGAATAAATCTCCCATAAAATTGAATTAAACCTAAGAGACTCCTAACTTGTTTCTTCGTTTTAGGAACAGAGATGTTCAGTATTTTGGAAGTATTGTGGTCTTCTGTCTTCAAGAGACCATGACCAACACGATGACCCAGGAAAGAGATTTCACCAAAACCAACAAAAGCTTTAGAAGGTTTTGCTGTCAAATTATTCTCACGTAGAGTGGACAGTAAGTCATATAACCCTAAATAGTGATCTTCCCAGGTATCACTGAAGAGACAGATGTCATCTAAGTATGCGATGACATCCGAACGATGTGACAGAATTCGACGCATCATGCGAACGAAAGTGGCAGGGGCGTTCATGAGACCAAAAGGCATAACATTCCATTGAAATAGACCCCTAGGTGTAGAAAAAGCAGTAAGAGGTTTGGCATGCTCTGCTAAAGGCACTTGCCAATAACCTTTAGACAAGTCAAGTTTAGTGAAGAATCTAGAATTAGAAAGTCTAATCAGTAGATCTTCTAACAAAGGCATCGGTTCAGCGTCGAACTTTGTGACCTGATTCAATTTGCGATAATCAACACAAATTCGTATGTTCTTATCCTTCTTCCGGACAATAACCATGGAAGAAGAATATGGTGAAGTCGATGGTTCAATTATATTTAATTGAATCATTTCATCCAATTCCTTTTCCACTTGCGACTGAAAGTGTATAGGAATAGGATACGGCCTAACCCTAATTGGATTATTGTCGGTAAGAATTATGTCATGTTCTATGACATCTGTGTGTCCAGGAATGTCAGTGAGAACATCCTGAAATGTTTGTAACATCGACGAGACTTGTCGATGTTCGTCACCAGAAAGATTAGGAGAAACAGAAACGTTTTTCCAAGATTCCGTGGAATGTAATGAAACCACTGGAAGGGGAAGGTTGACATCAGAGAAGGTAGCTTCCTCATCCTGTATGACAGACAGGGATGAATAATGACCGTGAGGTGCAGGAGCATCATCCGTTGCCTGGAAAATAGGCAGCAAATAGTCCGGACGTTCGTGAAATTCCGAAAGCATGTTTATGTGGAAAGTTTTATGCTTTCCATCAATATCGACCACATAGTCAACATCGGAAATCCGAGAGACTATTGCATACGGACCTTTCCATGCAATAAGAAGTCTATTTTCCCTACTGGGGAGTAGGACGAATGCTTTGTCACCTGGACAAAGTTGTCGTAGACATCTATTCTTGTTAGCAAACTGTCTTGCCTTCTCTTTAGCAATTTCTGATGAAGCAGTTGCTAGCTTACATGCCTCAATGATCTTTTGTCTAAGAGCAATGACATACTCATATGAGGATTGAGTTTCATCGCTAATATCATCGGCAGTGATGAGATCGTGTAATAAAGACATAGGGCCGCGTGGACGCGCGCCAAAGACAAGTTCGAAGGGAGAAAATCCTGTGTGTTCATTAGGGACTTCTCTATAGGCAAAGAGAGCCGCGGGTAAAACCCTGTCCCAATCTTGAGGATGATCTTCAGTTATCTTACCAAGCAAAGTCTTGAGCGTTCTATTCAGACGCTCAACTAACCCATTAGACATAGGATGGTAGATACTACTGAGAGATCGTTCAATATGTAAGGTAGACATTACCTGTGACATAGTGTCAGATATGAGTTGAGTGCCATGGTCTGACAATATTTCTCTGGGGAACCCCAAGCGAGAAAATATCAACCAAAGAGCATCTGCGATATCTGTAGTAGATATGCTCTTAAGAGGAATAGCCTCTGGCCAACGTGTGCACATATCGACACATGTAAGGATAAACTGATGTCCTCTGGCCGACTTGACCTTAAAAGGGCCAATAATATCTATGGCCATTTTCTGAAACGGCCGAATAGGAATGTCAGCAGCCTGGATAGGCGCAGCATGTCGTGGTCCTCTAGATTTGACCTCCTGACATACCTTGCATGATCGGCAGTAAATACGAATGTCCTTATTGACAAAAGGCCAAAAGAAAGCCGCAAGGACTCTCGACTTCGTACGGGCAAAACCCATATGTCCAGCACATTGCGAGTCATGAGCATGTTGTAATATTTGGACTCTCATGCTCTTGGGAACAAGAATTTGCGAATGTGCCGACGTAGTCGAATCTTGTACCATACGTACAAGTACGCCGTTTCTCATTGCAATCCAAGATTTTCTATTTGTATCCTGATTCGGATCACCTTTCTTCGCAAGAACGAAGAATTTTTTTAAAGAAGGATCTTCTTCTTGCAATTTTATGAAAGAGTCACGAGTGATTACTAAGTGACTATCTTGGCTATCAACTTCATTATCACTATTCAGTGAAGTTTTCGGGTGTTTTGTAGAGCTTGTGCTCTTGTAACTACTGCATTTGTAGCTTGCATGTTATTATCTTCCCAAGCAGCAATCTGCTGTGGGGTACACTCCCTAACTCCGTGAATACGACCAATAATAAGGTCCGCAATAGGATTAGGTAAGAGACAAGCATGCACATCTCCAGTAAAGAAAGGAGTGGCAATGCGAATTACAGCAGTAGGATATTTTTCTAGAGTGCCGCCAAATGTGACACATTTAATAACCCTTCCTGTAGCACAAGATGGATCTACAAGCGATTGTCTAACACCAATAGTGGTGCATCCGGAATCGAAAAGTAGTGAGACCGGAGTATCATTAACAAGACCCTTATGTAGAATTAAAGAACCCCTCCCGTCATGCGCAACAGCAGCAGGAAGAGCGGGAAGTGGGTGACCACAACTCAAAGTAGTTATGGTACCCGGTTCGAATAAAGTACTGCATTGGGGGCATTTGTTTGCTCTCTCAAAGTCAAAAGCAGAACCAGTGACAGCGTCAAAGTTTTTACTATCAACAACATGATTACAGGCTCCCTCAGTTTCCTGTTGTACAGCATTAGCCTGCTGATATTTCTTTTTTTTGTGTTGAGATCTACCCCGACTATTATTACCTCTGAAGTTATCAAAGTTATTATTATCTCTGCAGTTATTATTGTCTCTATTGTAATTGTTATCCTGGTTCGAATTCCAGTTTCCACGATTACTATCATGTTCACATTGATGCGAACATCTATTTGTTTGGTTCTGAGGTCTTCGGCAGGAATAACCTCTATTACCATATCCTCTTTTGAAATGCTTATAATTATTAGGGTGATAGTAACGAGTACTATCAGGTTGTCTCCAATTCTTCGAAGAAGAATCACCATGAAATTGATTTCCATGATTTTGACAGAAATTACCGCTACTCTTTCTATCAAAATTTTGTTGGAATCTACGAGCAAAGTTTTGGCCATACGGAGCTGCCGAAGCAACTGGTAAACCTTCTTTCACCTTAGAGTTACCCATGGTTATGTGTGGGTGCGCAGTTACGTATTGGCAACAGAAATCTTCCATTTCTTTTATTTTTTTAGGTTTACGTTCATGAAGGAAAGCAAGGAAAGACTCATTGACAGACGACATGACTTTGTCTCTAAGTATTAAGTCCATAAGTCCTTCATAAGTTTTTTTCCGTCTTAGATAGTTCAACCCATCGTGAGAAAGTAATGCGTATTCTTGCAATAAACTCGGAGAATTCAACTCCATTTTCAGGTAACATGTTTTTAAATTGTAGACGATAGCCGTCTTCGTTAAGCTGATATTTCTTTAACAAAGCGGCCCTGACAACCTCATAATTGTTCTTGTCAGGTTCATCCACCATATTTAATATACTTAGAGCTTTACTTGTCAGTATCCCTGATAACTGATAAACATATTTTGCTTTGTCTATGTTATGAGCTGTACATGCTTGTTCAAATCTGTCCAGATAGAACATTATGTCATCACTGGAAGGACTAAATGTTGGTAACTTAATCTTAAAAGTATCATTATTAGCCTTACCAGAAGATGAACCCTTGTTTGAATCATTACCATTACTCATGCTCGTCAATTTCAATTTTTCCAACTCTAAAGCTAAGACCTTTTCTTCATGTTCCATTTTTGCTTTCTCTTTCCTCTCATCAGACTCTCTCTGTAATCTTCTTTCCTCAGCCTGAGCCTCTTTTTGAAGTCTTTCATTTTCAGCTTCTTTTTCAAGTCTTTTATTTTCAGCCTCTTTTTCAAGTCTTTTATTCTCAGCCTCTTTTTGAAGTCTTTCAGCTTCTAGCTGTAGCTGGAGTTTCTTTCCTCAGCTTCTGATTCCCTTTTTTGTTTTTCCATTTCCATTTGGAATCTCTTTTCATCCACCTGCATCTGCAGTTTCTTTTGTTCAGCTTCCATCTGCAGTTTCTTTTGTTCAGCTTCCATTGCTTTATCATATCGAGCAGTTGCAAATTCTTCTAACTTATCACCAGTCTTCCCAAGCAATTTACCCTGCTCAATAAAGTGCTCAAATGTAGACATGATGAGTAATATATAAGTCCAAAACCTGAAATAATTAACTAATTTATTTCAAACCTAAGTGTAACAAGTCTTAATTAAGCACTTGTATATTCACATCACCTTATATTATCCCAGTCTCTGTGGGAAACAAGTCTCCAATCAAAGAACTTGTATATGAAATATCAACAATCAATTCTTGATCATAAGTGCACTTCTCATTCAATAGTGCACGACACTATTCATCATTCATTTATCATCAGTGTAGTAGTAACAGTGCATTAGCATAGCCCATTAACTAATTACTATAACTGTAAACAATGACTATGTAAACACATGCAGAATGTAAACATTGAAAATGTAAACAATACAAACAATGTAAACAATAACAATGTAAACAATAACAAAGATCAGCAACAATACAAAAACGTTCGCAGAAATCAACTAAAAATAAAGCAGAAATTAATGAAATATCACAAAAAATGTGACGATATCTGCGATAGAATTAAACAAAATACATGACACCACAGTGTATAAACAAAAATGTTGTATGAAACTAAATTATAGACAAGAGTAGGCTAACAAATACAAACAAATCAAAACAAAACTAAAGAATGCGAAATAATAACGAAAACAATATTAAAACATGTCATCACAGCTAACATAAATAGCAACAGAAGTCGCTTAGCAAATTCCAGTATCGGAAATTTGCAAACCTTACAGAAAACGCTCACAATAGACGACCTCTATGACGTGGCATAATCTAACGGAGACACCACCCAACCGAGAACCCGCTGAAATATAAACATATAAATATACGAATAACATATAAACATATAACATATAGAATGAGATGATACACAGAAGACTCAGCAGAAGTATAAGGGCACAGTTTACATACAAACAGGCCACTTAACTTATAGGCTTCCAATCGTAGAACAGCAGAAAAAACGGATGTCAATCAACGTCCTAAAGAGCGAAGCTCCAACGATGATGGCACATCTGAACTGCTTCCACTGCTAACACGATGGTACAAGAGCTTCTGAAATACTGTGTGTTGAGTTGTTTCGGCACTTGACCTTCTAATCCAAAAGTAAGTTGATGGAAATCGGTACTTGGCCTTCTTCAGAAAACAACCCGTTTCAACCGGCACTTGACCTTCACAAAAACGACAGCACTGGAACCTTGACAGCAGCAACTTGCTTGACTTGCGTAAAAGATAACAGCAGTCCGAGTTATCCGGCAACATGTAACAACGCCGGGTACTGTCAAATTCTTGTTTCCGTCAAAAAGTTGAAATTTTGACTTTTACCGGGCAACGCCGAGTACTTTGAAAATTTTGAAGATGTTGACTGTATTGAAGAATGTTAATTTCTTGAAGGATGCTGATGAATTCTTGTTGAAAATGAAGTGGGTAAGGGACCCCGTGTTTGCTGGTACCAGAATCAAACCAGCTTATGGCCACCAAATGATGCGTGATGCCATATGATGATGGATGGTATCCGCATGTCTGGTTTTGTGTGGTGTGCAGATGTGTTCAGTCAAAACAATGTTCATACAAAAAATAACAGGGCAATCCACATAGGACGTCAGTAAACTCACGACGTATAAAGTCAATGATTCTTGTAACAGCCGTTGACGTTTTTCTTCATTATTTATTGTGGACGCCACAGTGACAAAATGGTTACGCGAATATGTAGGCACATCAAACAGTCATTATCACAGCAACATTCAATACAGCAATAGACGGTAGACAGCATTACAATGATGAGTCAGATGCATGTTATATTTCAAAGTGCTGTAAATGTAGTCAGGTGAAAAAACTCCATCCCTTTCTATAACAGCCAGGAGATAACCAGATGTATGAGATCAGTTCACTCTCCTTAGTTTGACTTCAGCAAGACAGACACGTCTGCCGAAGTATAAATAATGTCCTCAAAAATATCCTCTAGATAATAAAGGTTTTCCAAACCTAGTTCATTTAACAAAGTAGCAAGTAATGGTCCTTGGAACCTGCATCAACCGATGCAGCACAATACAGCGACATGTGAGCTAGGAAAACATCTCGTGACGACGACTTTCGAAGACAGGCTATGAACCAGAAATCGTTCACGACCAAAAATCGATAGAGTTAATGAAAATGTTAATTTACCTTGCCTTCCGGAAATACACAGAAATATTATGCCTCCCGACATGTGGGAAACACTAGAGGTATTATCTCGAATAAACGAAATATCCATTAAGAGGACTCTCACATTCCTGACAGAACAAAAACTAGCGGAGATCCCCTCTTCAACGAGGCATCTCTTTCGCCATTCCAAATCGCTCACTCCACTAGTGGTGGGCGGAAACCGATCGACCAAGAAGCAAGACAAGTCATGCGCAGTCCAGCGCAAAATGACCACAGCTCAAACTTAACTGCATTCAAAAGACGAACGCAGACAAGTTGTCTCGGATAAGCAAAATAGGAAAGTGACCATAGCAAAACATTACAAGAACTTTACACAAGTGATGAGGACTTGATGTCTGACTAAAGGAAAACAAATGAAAATTCACATGACATCAGAAACGACCCGGAAAATTGCCAACGGCGATTCGGATGAATGAGAAGTCAGTGATCGACTATGCCATTGTTCGGAGAAGCTCATTCAAATATGTCCGAGATGCAAGAGTCTGGAGGGGGCCAGAGATTGGAAGTGATCACTACATGCTAACAATCAAACGAACAACTGAAAGAGTTGCTCAGCCTAGGAACTGCTCAACATCACGCAAGAAACCAAATAAACGAGCAGGAGAAATGAGCATTAGGACCTACAAGCTGAGAGAGCCAGAAATTAAGACCAGATATCAGGGGCTTATTGCTGCATTGGTGAGCAGCACAGAAGAACAACCTGATGACTTGGAAACCCTCTGGATTAAATTCAAGGATATCATAAAGACAGCTGCTGCAGAAGCATGTGGAGAAGTCCGACTTGGGAACCAGAGAAAGAGGACACCTTGGTGGACAGAGGAAGTCAAAGAGAAAATAAGAGAGAAGAAAATGGCATGGAAACATTACTTAGGAGCTAAAAACACAACAGGACAAATGGAAAAATATAGAGAATATGTGACACTCAGAACAGAAGTAAAGAACAAAGTGCAAGCAGCAAAACAGAAGTCCTGGGAAGAATTTGGAGAAAAGCTAGAAAAAGATGCACAAGAAAACCAGAAATTGTTCTATAAGACCCTAAAGAACATGAGGAAGGAAAAAACAATGCCCTCTCAAATTTATAAAGGACAAGCAAGGCAAATTGCTTACTGCCCCGAAGGAAGTAATGGAAAGATGGAAAGAATATTTCTCAGAACTCCTTGATGGTGAGCAAGGTAAAACATCAGAAATGATAACCACTAGCACAGAAGAGGAAACCAATGGTGATGAAGATGACATAAAGATGGAAGAACTAAAGGCAGCACTGGAGAAAATCAAGATGGGCAAAGCAGCAGGGCATGATGGTATAACACCAGAAATGGTTAAGTACATGGGAGCATCAGGCAACCTGTTACTCTTAAGGGTCCTACAGGCAGCATGGTGCAACAAGACCATACCAAAGGATTGGGAGATCGCCATCATAACACCAATTTTCAAAAAAGGGTGACAATCGACAGTGTGGAAACCATAGAGGCATATCCCTTCTCAGTGTCCCTGGAAAAATCTACTCTAGAATCCTAGAGCAGAGACTCCGACGCCTAGCTGAGCCACAATTGGATGAGGTCCAGTGCGGATTCCGAGCAAACCGAAGTACTCAAGACCTAATCTTCACACTCAGACAGCTGAGTGAAAAGGCCCTTGAGTATAAGAGTGAGATCCATCTTTGTTTCATAGATCTGGAAAAGGCGTTTGACAGGGTCCCTTGGAGCAAACTTTGGGACTGTTTGGCAAGGAAGAATATTCCAGCACCTCTGATTCAAGCTATACAGAGCTTCTACAAGTTTTGCAGAAATTATGTGAGGACAGCAAACCATAAGTCAGAAGAGTTCAGGACCACCACTGGTGTAAGACAAGGTGATATCCTATCACCTTACCTCTTCATACTCCTTATGGACGATGTCATCAAGGCATGTAAGGAGAGAACAAGAAAGTATTCAGTGGGGTACTGGAAGATGAGACAGGTCTATATTTCAGAGCTGGCATTTGCTGATGATGTTGCCCTGATTGCTAAATCAGAGGCACATCTCCAATCCAACCTGCAAGTCTGGAAGGAAGAGCTGGAGAAGAGAGGGATGGTCATAAGCAGCTCTAAAACAAAATCCATGGTGATATCACGAGAAGAAAGAAGACATCAGATTAAGCTGGGAGAACAGGTCCTGGAGCAGGTCGACCACTTTAAATACCTCGGAGCTATTATAGACCGAAAGGGAGGCATCAAAGAAGAGTTGGCCACTCGAAAAGCAGCAGCTGGGAGACTTTTTCAGGCCATAAATCGAGGATTCCTCAGCAAGAGAGAGGTTGGTAAGAAAACAAAGATGGCTGTATACCGCTCCACCTATGTCCCAGTCTTAACATATGGATGCGAGTCATGGGCAATGACTACAACCCATAAAAGCCAGATCCAAACCTCAGAAATGAGGTATCTGAGGAAGGTGGTTGAAGTAACAAGAAGAGACATGGTACGCAACCAGACGATACGTTAAGGCCTAAAATGCCACCCCATACAGACCCAAGTAGAAACAGTCCCAACTAAGATGGTTTGGCCATGTCTGCAGAATGGGAGAAGATCGGCTACCACGACAAGCATGGGAAACAAAGAGCCAAGGATGCAGAACCCGAGGACGACCCAGAGTCCGCTGGGAGGACAACATTAGACAATCTTTGAAGGACGGAGGACTAGAATGGAACCAGGCCAGGAGGAAGACAGCCGATAGAATAGTCTGGCGCTCTCTCTTCCAAACCTCTAAACCTCACGGTAGAAGGGGAACGACTAAGTAAGTAAGTAAGATTCGGATGATATAAAATCAAACGCAATGTATAGCTCGGCATTGGTAAGAGAAACCATTCCGCCAACCGACTTGGGGTTCTAGATTTCACGAGGAAGAATCAGGACATTGTGTCAGTGAAATTCGTATATGGACACCAAGGTTAGTGTAATATATTTTGTACTTTATCATTATTATGTCTTAACTTCATTCAGATAATATATACATATTTTCCATAAATATAACACTGCAAATACCAGTCACGTTTATTATAATATTATATTTCACACTAATAAGTACAGGTTGCAATAAACACCATGCAGAGAATTATTATATTTATAACATTGCACAGTTTCCAGTAACTATAACGAAGTAAATCCAAGACACTTTTATTTTGCCTCTTACATTACATGTTAAACATGCAGTAAACACCGCGCAGCCATTCATTATAGTGATAAGATTTCACATACAAGAACACACTACAGGCGTAGCATAGTTTACGGGATACTTACAAAGGGTTCATTATTTTATCCGTCACAGTGGTAGAGACAGGGACCATTTGAGATACTCATCCTTCGTCTACTACGTGGTTGGCGTTAAATTACGGGACAAGCTACATGAGTAGGGCCAAACAGAAATACTGCGACGACACGCATCTCACAGATATTTTAACGGCAACAAACCTACCAACAAAGACGGGGATTTTAGAAAAGAACTTGCCAGGCGGCGGAGGGACTTTCTACTAAACAATCACCCACACAGAAAAGTAATCCGCAATTACCTAGAATAAGGGATGCATTACTAAAGAGCTGTCTACGTGAATTAATGATCTGAAGTGGCAGTAGCCAACGTACGATTTTTACAACAAGTGCCTTTGAGAAATTTAATGATCAGAAGTTGCAGTAGCAAACGGACGATTGTACAACAAGTGGCTTTGAGAAATCTTGATCAGAAGTGGCAGTAGCCAACGGATGATTTTTACAACAAGTGCTTTGAGAAATCTTGATCAGAAGTGGCAGTAGCCAACGGACGATTTTTACAACAGGTGCTTTGAGAAACCATGATCAAAAGCTGCAAAAGCAGACGGGAGATCTTGTAAACCCAGTGCCTACAAAAATTATTGAGATCCTGAATTACCAGCAGTAATGGACAGATTCTCCCAGTAAAAATTGATGCGCCAACAAATACGAATATACAACTTATTTCCATCATCATCACCACATGAGCAGACTATCAGCACAACGAAAGGACATCTGCATATCAGACGAAGTCTCACCCGCCTAACATTGCGTTCAACATCACCCATGAATAAGACACCTCGGACGCTCGGGACAATGTCAACACATGCATTGTGAAAGACAAAAGGTACAAACCGTGGACGCCTGACGAAATCAAGTGGACCGTCCAGTGCTATTGTAGGCAGACAAAGACTTGTCCATTGTGTACAAACACCCAGAGTTTAGTGACAGTCAGCAAGAGACCAAGAAAAACAAGATATCCTTTTTTTGTTAGTATTTAGGAGTTACTTACATTCATCATCATCACATACATAGTATAGATTTAAGATTCATTTGTGTATTTTGCACTAATTATTATCTTTCTTCACAGGTGTAGTTAATGTCCTTCCTAGTTGCATTTGTATTAGTGTACTTGAATGTTGTTATATTTCAATAAGTTAATAAATGTTGTAGTTGTATTTACCAACACACGTTATTACATATATAGAGAAGGAAAGAAAGTGTGCGAAAGAGACATGCTGTTCTTCCTTTCTTCCTCTTCTGTTCACTCAGTGTAATAGGGGAGTGGGGGCTCGTTAGCATTATAATATAGAGAGGGGGATAGAGTGGTAGGAGTTATAGTGTCACGAGATATAGAATCACTGGGAGTGTCTGCGGGGAATTTATCCCAGAGTCTTACATTCGCCTTCTTCACTCCTGCTGCCTATTTCCAACCGGTTGCCAGGCAAATCTGAGCCATTGACAAGGCCGGCTTCACACCGATAACTCTCTTTGGTTACCCTTCGGGATAACCCTGTGACAATATATCAAGTGCCCGGAGACGATTTCTTAACTTAGTGTTTTCTGGTATACAGGATGAATTATGTTCACATCACCAGCTTCCACTGCCAAGTCAGGATTCTGCTCTTGAAATATAACAAGGAGGCACACAGTCGATACTGCCTCAATTCTTTAGATGCAGAAGTATATACAGGTATAGGTTTACCTGGGCTCACTTTGAGTCATAGATGAAACCCGCATCAGAGAAATATTAACACTAATAAGTTTGATTTGCGATAAATATGGTCAAATCCAGATCGCTTGCTGGTGCAGATCAGCAAAACAAGATCGTACTAATATCTTGTCTTCACACAACTTTAGTGTAAAACAATTTTTTTCAAGTGGCGATTACCACTACCTTCAAACCAGTTTTATTCCTCTATTAGTATATTCGACTCCAGCCAATTAGGGACTGTTAGGCTTCTAGCGTCCTTTTTTTTCAAAACTGAACTCAATTTTCAAATCTTGGACTACCCTACCCTTTCCCAATATCTGGCAAGCTGAGAAAGATGTAGTCTGTTAGTCCATCTGTTTTCTGTCAATATCTCCTTTATTTATTGAGTGGTTCAAATTCTGATAAATAATTATTGATCCCGTTGCTGTCTGTCACACAGTGCTTATATTTTATACGTTTATTTATTATATTTACTATTATCGTTTTTCTTCTTCAGTTCTTCAAATAACATATTTTCCTATCTACGGTAAGATACATTAACACTTTACTCTTCTATTACCCAATTAATGTCATTGTATTCGTCCCTGTCTTTTATTTTAGCATAAAAGAAAATTATCTAAGTTTTTCTTCTATCTAACCTTCTATGCCCCACTTGGGTGCAAATTTCAAATTATGTAAACAACAAAATTGAGACACTACCAATTATGCTCCTTTTATTCCCCTCTCGTACTATATTTTCAAAACATTTCCACGTTAAATCGTATTTTTTTTTTCTTTAACTGTCGTTCTCATTCAGAACGAAACAGCGCTTTTGTAGTACGTCACACAATTCGACCACGCGTTTGCCGTATGTTACCTTATAGTTACTTTTTAACCCGAAATACATGGTGTGTGTGTGTGTGTGTTTATATATTCTGGCGTGTCCAACAGCGTGGATATAGGCATAGAACTGCGTATCGAGCGAAGAGGGGTTTTGCAAGGCGGCTTTAATATTTGCGTTAATTCTTACTGCAGTTTCGTTCTACACTTCTGGAAAATTTCCGAATTGCTACTATTAGTGTCGTTAAAGTTAAAATCTTACGTTAATTCAGAACGGCAGTTTGGTGTCGCAGTTCTGGTACATGTTAATTGTAAGTCTCAAGGACGAAACTAGGAAAGCGTGTACGATTTGACAGCGGGATCATTGTCTAAGCATTACTACTGTATAAAATTCAGCGCTCTACTGGCGTAGAAGACGACGATAGGCAAACACACACGGGCGGGTGATAAAGTCTCTCTTTTTTTGATAACTCTATTTTCTTTGCTCATCATCAGTTGATAAATATAAGCTCACTTGAACATCACCAGAGCTACATGCTGTGTTGTTGTGTTGCTTGTGGTTTGAGTATGGAATGTCAACTCGACCTACGCAGTGGTGTGTAGACATAGATTGTGAGTATAATATGCAAATGATAAGAAGAGTTCGTGGTGTTGACAAATGGTTTTTTTCTCACACTCATGTATGGCTGGAAGTCATCGACACCAACGACTGTGTACCTTTGCTACAGTTTAATTGGACGTACACACTCGACAGCACAGATAGTGTCAAATCACAGGTTGGCATAATACATCATGGTACAGTGGATAAATGGTCTTGCAATGATACATGGGCACTCATGTAGAATAATAGCATAATGGACTGTCAGTAGACAAGCACTCAGTATTGCCCATATATATATATCATCTGAGTTTACTGACAAAGCACGTCAGATTATAAACAACATTCAAGATGGCTTCTAGACCTAACCTCGTCTAGCGAAGATTCCTTGAAATAATATTCAGCACATATTTTTCATATAATCATATTGAACCGCTAGTACTGGGTTCTCATGTGTAGCAGTGATCTCTGGACTCATCAAGCGATAATACGGGGTATCCCTTTCTCTTCTTGAAAGTCACAAAATATTTGGATACAAGATGGCTTCTCTCGTGAGCTGTCACTCACGTTTGGATACAGATAATGAATCTGTATTAAAGTTAGTCATTCATTAAATGTTCTCATAGCTCTGTAGATTCTATCATGATACAATTGATTTCATCATACAAGATATAGTGCTGCTAGGAATGAATGTCATCTTCATCTAGTTAAATATATTCTCTCAGACGTACAAATCGTGCCTATCGAAAAACGGTGGCTTCGTAAGAGAGTTCATAAGGAGAATCTTTTGTTACCTTGGTATCAGAAATATGATTCTGCCATTCCTTGGCAATAAGAATAAACACTGGGGTAAAGCATACACGATAGGTCTAGACGACTATCACTTTCCCCATAAATACTGAGATCACTTTTTCCGGCGACAAGCCGCTACACAAAAAATCACAGCCCCCATCAGGGCGAAGCCAAATCACACCTCTCTAGCGACACATCCGCCGAACAGCCCTTTGACCTTTCTAACGACAAAAGACCATATAGTTCGACTTAGATATGTAAAGATATACAGATATAAGACAGACTCGTCCTACCCAGACAAACAATACACATAAATTCAGGCCATAGATACACTGAAGCAAGAACAACTTATTTCTACCCAAACAAAGAATAAATCGCAGTAAAACTGGATTCATCCGCGGAGTTCGATCGAAGTGACGACACTCCTTTCAAGGGAAGTAACTCAATAATGACTTTTCCTTAAGCACTAAAAAGTATCTATTTTGTTTACAAAATATTTGCGAACATAACAAGCATACAAATGTATTATATTGTAAGATATCAAAGACTGCACGTAACAGCGGGTTTATTTATTTTCATTGGAGTAAAATCTTACTGAATTTCGCGATTGTTTCACAGATTTCGCTACATTTCCGTTCCCGGATGAGCAGATAGAAGTACATTCTTATAGTGTTTTTGGTTTCTTTCCATTATACAGTGTAATCAAACTGTTCATGAACACCGTCATTTGAACGCTTTTCTTTGTTGATTGTAACTATTTTCGGGAGATTATATATAATGGAAACAATACAATTTTTCAACACAGTTGCATTCCTCAGCTGTGACCAACGTACACACGGCGAGAATTATATTATTTTAGATTCAATTTAAAAGTTCTTTGATGGCAACATTTCGTTTGAAAATGCGTGGATTGTTTTCAAAGAGTGTTCCCTGAAAATAAGCGGTTTTAACAAAAACTTTCAAGTTTTCATGATTTGTTCATCGGGTGAAGGCTCATTTACACCAGTTTTTACGTACTTTTTATTTGTCGAGCGCTACTAATTTCGTGAAAGAATAAAAAAAGTAATAAAAATAAAACCAAAGTATTTGTTTTATAACACATAAGGAAGAGGAACCCGAGGCCTGTAAACAGTAAGTTAATATGAGACAAAAATAACCTGACAGCATCATTTATTTGGTGATGCGTAGATGGCAGGGAGGATAGTGTGATTCGCTTGCATAGCTAGGCGGGGTTGTCGCACGGAAGGTCCAGGGTTCGAATCCTGAGTAAGCCACTCATGTCTGTTGTTTTTCTGTTGTCTACTGTGCTACTTCTTTATGTCCTACGAGTGCCTGATAACATACCTTTATGTTTGTCTCATATTAATTTATTTGTTTTATATAACACTGTCGTGTGGTGAGTACTGGGGCAACTACAACAGTAGTTTTTGCCAGGAATAGTCTATGAGATATTAGATATAAGGTCTCTAGAAATTGGCTCGTTAAGAAATAATAAAGACCTATTCGAGATAGGGACAAGAAGACAGGAATGCGAATGCTTTCCACTAGACAGTGTTTTCTAATTAATTATGGAAAGAGTTCTGTTTCCCCACGACCTTAGCTTCTGCCCTTAGATCCCGTAAAGAAAAAAGCCCCCAACCTCATCTGAGTAGAGAAAGGTTCCTATAGGTGAATATGTAACACCGACAGCACGAGTGATACATTAACAAACTCTTGATAATGATCAACCGATCGTTGGGTTTATTAATGAAATATCCACACATATAGGGTTAGTAATGGTTAGAACGTGATGATGGTGAAAGACGATTCACACAAAACACACAGATGAGATAATAAAATTACAGTTAATTAAGTAATAGTTAATTAAGAATGAACTGGTGTAAAGTGAAATGATGATGTGATATGATACGTGTTACCAAAATGGTGAGTACTCTACACAGTCCATGTGTCTCTAAATGCTTCTCCTAGATATGAGGATTCACATGTATGCATAAAATGTCCCAAGTTGTTATACGTTATGTCGAGTGGGGTATCTCTAAGCTGAGGACGTTCTGATGAATACTGTTGTCGTACGGAGAACGCTGACGAGATATCTATGTATATTCCTTCACTGTTTGAGTATATCTCTGTAGTGTGGATCAACGGTTAATAGTTGTCATATGAACAAAAAGTCTGTTGTCTAATCTCCCGACGGTACTGGTCAGACTGGATATCTTCACGAAATGTTAGTGATATGTAGACTCATAATCTTGCGTATGTAGTCGTGATTCATATACTTTCGAGTCTGCTTCATAAAATGCGCTTAAGAGTGTGTTGCACGTGGTATAAATATGCGATTCCTCTTTTGAGCTCTTTTGCTTGACTTCAGATAATAATGATCTTTCGAGTAATTTGAATTTATGATGACTCTGTATTGAACTTGTGATAACGATGTATTGAACTTGTGAGCAAGCAGTATATGGTGACTAAAAATGCTGCGTCCACCTTCTGACTTGTGGGTGAGACAATATTCCTTTTAATTGAGGAATGAAAGATGTCCTATGGCGAATTCTGCTAGCCAAATGTCCGTTTTTAATAACTTATTTCTGGTTAGACGTCAGACACGTTGCGTGTAGACTCAGACTTCTGATGAACTTCTTTTCCCTTCGCAAAATCCTTTAAGAACACAATTAATCACAGAACTGAATTATCATCCACTCTGAATAAACACGTGTATTAGGCTATGCGTTTTTGGGTTTAATCTCTTCCTCACAAGGTAAAAAACTGGACTGCTTCACTCTAGTAGATTATGCGGTATTATATATTTCTGGAAGTCACCTGGCCAAGCTGGGCGTCCAATGTGGTAAACCAACGCTTGTCTGAACCGCGGTGAGACGTTTTCCCCTGGCCAATCTGGGCGTCCAATGTGGTGTCACAGAAATTACCGCATGCCCAGATGTTTGATTCGGATAACCAGATGTGTCTCCACCAGATTTATCACGATGCAATGTGGGCTTCAAACGATAATGTCGGGCATGGCGACTCAATCAAAGGACTTTTATTTCCCCCGATGAAAGAACAAATGTGGTTCTCTAGATACCGGTCGCGAGTAATCACAACGATGAAATAGCAAATGTGGATCGCAAATATGAGATGAAAGAGCAAATGTCGGAGAAAATACAATACGAAAGATGTAGGAAAAGATAGAGCAATAAGGCCTTTGTGCTCGTTTATCACAATAGCCCCTCCTCAAGTGTGGTGTCAATCGTACTCAGGAGAGCTTAGCCTTCTTGCTCGGGATTCTTTAATCCTTTTCCTCATCTTCGTTTTTCTCTTCGGTTTCCACCCTTTCCTCTACTTGTCTGTGCTCTCCGTCCTGCCTCATAGGATGACGGCTTAAAAAATCCGCTCCTACGTTATGTTTTCCTTGGATATAGTCCATTTGGAACGTGTAAGGTTGTAGAACAAGCGACCACCTCATCAGTCTAGCATTCAAATTCTTTGAATTGGCGAGGAAGGTCAGAGGTTGGTGATCACTCTGGATTGTAAGTTTCCTTCCGTACAGGTATGCTTGAAATTTTTGTATTCCCCAGACGAGGGACAAGCATTCCTTTTCGATTTTGGAATAGTTTTGTTCTGCTCGGGTTAACTTCCGACTCGCATATGCGACCGGAAATAGATTTGGTGGGCTTCTGTCATCTGGCTGTAGTAATGTAGCCCCGATTCCAATGTTACTGGCATCTGTGCGCAAGATGAATTTTCTAGCTAAATCCGGAAGCCGTAAAATAGGTCTTGTGGTGCGCTGGTTCGGCAGGGGCTCGCTCGTAAAACTTCTTAAGCAGATTTAAGTGGTAAATTTTCTGCTTTCCGTTCACGGCGATTTTATAATTGGTGCGAGAAATCTTTTCCACCCCTTTGTAGGGTCCCCGCCAGCAAATCTGCAATTTATTACTGCTATTTGGCAGAAGAAGTAGCACCTTCTCTCCTACTGCTAGTTCTCGGTCCTTCGCATTGCGATTGTAATATTTGGCATGTTTCCGCCTAGCCTCCCGTACTTTCGCTGTGGCTAATTCCCAGCCAGTCTTCAGGCGTTGTTTCAAGTCTGTGACGTACTGGAAGGCTGATGTGACAGTGTCGTCTGCCTTGGCATCTGTCCATGTTCTTAGTAATGCTTCTAATGGACCTTTAATAGGTCTTCCGAAGAGTAATGTGGCCGGAGGAACTCCAGTTGACGCCTGCGGTACTTACATATAAGCAAATAATGCGGCAGGAAGATACTGATCCCAAGTTTCTGGCTTCTCCTGTGCCAACTTCCGAAGAATAGAGGTGAGCGTCCCGTTAAACCGCTCTACTTGCCCGTTACTTTGGGGGTGATAGGGCGAAGTATGGATATGCCTAGTCTTGAATATTCTAAGCACCTCCTCTGTCAACTTGCCTCTAAATTGTGACCCGTTGTCTGTGAGAATTTCATGCGGGAAGCCCAATCTAGTAAAGATATTCAGTAAAGCGTCAGCTACATGCACTGAGTCGCATGCTGGCATGGCTATGGCTTCGCCCCACATGGAACAGGTGTCCACTAAGGTAAGGATATGGGAGTTCCTCTTCTTAGTTCTCAGCAGAGGTCCAATTATATCCACGGCCACTCTTTCAAATGGGGTGCCCAAGATTGGCATCTCCCCAAGGGTCGCGGGTGCCGTCCAGTGTTTTGGTGCAACTTTCTGGCACTGATGACAAGACTTGACGAAACGTTCAATGTCGCCAGTGATCCCTGGCCAATAATAGTGGCAGGCGATCCTTTGAGTCGTGGCGCTCATTCTCATGTGTCCTCTAAATGGGATAGAGTGGCCCATCTCAAGCACCTTGTCGTGAGAAATTCTAATCCACATATATAAATTATCAGGTAAATGTAAAGCCTAACACATAAATTCAATAAAAGGAAAGAAGAATGGTAAAGAACAGTGCTGTCACAATGACTGTACTCGAAATCCTCCTTGTTTTCTCCTGCGTCTGCAAACTGTAGCGTTTCACGTTGATAGTAAAAGCCTTCTGCAGCATACACGCGTTTCCCCAACACAATAAAATGTGTACTCCATTTCTAAGAAAAACCTTGAGATACGCAGCTGACCTAGATTTAAAATTCCATTCATGTCATTTTATACACTACGTTACCAAAAACGAAAGACAGATGGACTAAAGATAGAAAGAAAGGGAGAGGCTGAAAGCCGGAATGCAGGCAATACTAACACAGTTTCGCGATACACAATTACTACCATCACGCGTGTAAGGCCACAAGCACTAGCTTTTTTTCAAATCGACAGTGATAAAAAACACTACACATACGAGAGTTAGTTTTTAAAAAACCTGAAAATTCTTATTAGGAAATATGACATTATACTGGTTTACGTTTGAAAACATTACAGTACCCAGACACCACATCGTATTCGAAGTAAACAGGAGGTAGAAGAAAGTGCATATTTTGAACGCAGCCACTTAGCTCCTTTAAATTTGTATATTTGGGTTCCTTAGGACTTGCTGACAAAGAATATGTTAAACGTTATGCAAATAGTCTAGGAATTACCAAATTATAGCCAAAATAAATAGTGAGGGATGTCAGACAACACCCAAATCAGAATCGCTCAGTGGCAGATTTTCACACCACCATTGTACGGGAAATGGGTCTCCATGTTAAATCCGATTTGATTGGAGCGCAATAACTGTAAGGCTAAACACGATTAGTCGGGCTATAAATACTATCTTTTGTTGTAAGGGGAAACGGGAGTAGGAGTACTTTTTTTCAAACGATTGGGTAAACATGGCACGATTGGTTAGAACCACGAATATAGTCAATCAGAGGCGTCAGGTCACCACCACATGTTCAAATAAACTTACTACAGAACCAGTGCGTTGAGCACCAGTGCATATTTTTCTAAATAAAAGCCTGGGACATCGGCAGATCGAAATTGTGCTATATTCATTGCCAGTCAACGTAATTCTGTATTATTTCCATGAATTGTGGTAAGCTTGAAATATTTGATATCTTTTTAATGAAAATTGAATGTAAATTGATAATTTATGTCTGTATATATGTGTGGTTCAGTAGCGAACATGAGGTAAAGCCTATATAGTGCTCCACCCTGAACAGAAGGTGTCGGAGGAAAGTAAAACTGCATGGAATTGCCAAACAGTACACTGACACCTATCTTATCGACTAGAAAGAAATAATGCTGGAATTGCAGAGGCGTGGTAATCATTAGGGAGGAATATACTGGTGCAAATTATTTCAGATGAAGCTGACAGTTGGCCTACCGCTCTGAACTCAGTGTTTGTTATGTAATGTGTTCAGTCTGTAAATAGATTATAAACTAGTTATGAAGTAGGAGGTACAACCTTCTTGTTTCAGGGACCGTGGTCCTAAAGCTATTGAGCAGCACCTGGTCGGAGCTTTGCTGAACCTAGAGGCTGACAGCATACTCCTGGATCCAGATAGTGACCAGTGAGGTGTCTCCAGAACACAGGGAGGCTATCGAGCAGAGGAGTCTTTTCCTGCCGCCATCACGAAAGATAAGCCTATGTGGCCAGTGGAGCTCAACATTATGCCCCCCTCAAAATCTGACTTTATAATAAACCAGAGGGAAAATACAGTGTTTAAATTTATAGGGACTGTGAACTTTTCCCCATACTACTTACAAGATAAACAAACACTTGAAGTCATGATGACAAATAACAACATAGCTTGAAAAAAACAAAACCAGTATTACCTCATATTACTACTACACAACTGACACACATAAGATAATATTAATAAAATATGTCACTACAAGATTCATATTGATAAATCCTGTACATATAAATTGTGATTACATTTTATTATGATTCCTGGTTCACTGTGTATTTGAATCAGGATCTTTATTAGTGAAAGAAATTAATACATATATATTTGAAAATTTACCAGTGACTCATTTAAGATAGTCTCATAGAGTGTTATATGTATGTGAGTGTCACAGTGTTGTCAAGTGTGGTGGAATAAATTAAATTGTTTATCTGTCTGTTGTTGTTCTGACTTACACTTCATCATATACATACGCTAGACATTCAACGTAGTCATCACAATATTCCAGAATAATTCTGACTGAGGTATAAATATGTGGTACCAAGTAAGGTCATCTGTAATACACTACCCTTATTAGATACAGATACCTTCACAGCTGATCTCAGTCAGTACACTAAGTCCCCTATAAATATTTATAACATCCCACTTTACCACACACCTGGTTCCTATAGGTTGCAGGAACTACTAATTGGTTGTGTTCCTGTCCTTCATTTCCAGCTCGGCGATACATCAATCCATTTTTCATAAAGAAGTCTCCCTTGGTAGGTGGGTTGTGTGTCCTAGGTAATTTTTTAAAACAGGGCGCCAGTGTGGAATCTTCCATTTGGGCCCTCTTCAATTCCTCGGGGAGGATATTGGTAGGAGTTTCCTGCTCTGCGTCTTTTTTTTGACTGTCCTCTAGTCTGTACGGCCGCCATGACTAGTGGTTGAGTAGGTTCTCCAAGGAACACATATCTACATCCCAAGATTAAAGAGTAGATTGGTTCTTCCATTATAGCTGCACGAATCTCTCCTGTCACATAACGAGATTCCACTCTGATAAGTGCAATTGGCAGTGTCATGGGTGCAACATCCTTCGTCGGACCTTGGATGTCGACACTCTCTTCTGTTATCTGGTCAGGGGTGACAAGAGATGCCCTGACCACCGCATCGAAAGCAAGTCCTGTGTCATAAAGGCACTCCACAGATTGTCCGTTTACGAGGACTGATTCGATGACAGGAGGATGAGAAACGTTTCCGGTCCTCTGCTCCTTCCGGGGTGACGATTTTATCTGCAGACAGGCAGCATGTTGGGGAGGAGGTCTGCACTTGCACTCATTAGTGTTGTGATTGTTCAAGCGACAGTACTTGCACCATTTATCTCCCTGTCTCTGGTGTGGCGCAGCATTTTTCTTGTTTTGCTCTTTGTAGTTATCTTGTTTTGCGTGCTGTTTATGCGAGATGTGTGGTCCTTTGCTTTGTTGGTCTGGTTGGGAGCGAGCAGGTTGCTTTGGCGCCTGATCCGAAAACTTCTTTCTGGCTCCTTGAGACTCCATGAGAGCATTTTGGAATCGCTCTGCCAGTGTAAGAATATTTTCTAACCGGTCAGCGCCGTTTTCAGTGAGAAATCTACGCATTTCCACCGACATAGATTCTTTTAGTTGCTCTATCACAATCAGCTCTTTCAACCCGTCATAGTTCTCGGTAAAGTTTCCCAGTGTACACCACTTCACTAAGTAGTCTTCAATACGGGCTGCGAACTGTGAGAAAGTCTCTCCGGCATCCTTCCTAGAACCTCGAAATTTTTTTCGGTAAGCCTCTGAATGAAGCTCGTACCTCACCAAGAGAGCTTTTTTCAATGCCTGATAGTCATCTTGCTCTCCGGCCAGAAGTTTATTAAAAACTTCGTAGGCGGCTCCTCTTAGGCCCTGGGCAAGTTTCAAGTTCCCCTTCCGTTCTTCAAGTCCAAACCCTGTTGCAAAGCGTTCGAAGCGGTCTAAAAAGGCGTCCATGGTATCGTTCCTTTCTGAAAAAGGTTCCAGCGGAAAGTTCATGGCATTGGGTGGTGCAGGTTGCGAAGTAGGCACACCATCTGAGCGGGGTGAGTGCCCTCCATCAAAGTTGGAAGCCGCTGCACTTTTTGCCAGCTCTATCTGATTGGTCTGTCCCTGGATTTCCAGTTGCTTCATGTTAAGTGCATGCTCTGCTGCGGCTTTCTCTTTACGCTCCGCTGCTTCTGCTGCTTCTTTCCGCTCCGCTGCTTCTGCTGCGGCTTTCCGCTCCGCTGCTTCTGCTGCGGCTTTCCGCTCCGCTGCTTCTGCTACGGCTTTCCGCTCCGCTGCTTCTGCTGCAGCTTTCTCCTTCTCCATTGCAAGTTTCTGCACTTCCATCTCTCTTGCATGGAGTTTATCAGTCTCCTCACTCACAAATTTCATCAGATCTTTTCCACTTAACCCGTATTCACGCCCTGCCTCCATTAAACTAGTCCTAATTTTTGCAGCATCTGCCATGATATGCAGTACGGGTTCGCGAAGGGAAAAATTTGGCAGTGACCTCCAAACAAATTGTTTAGACTCGCACAAGTACTTATCTCTTTAAAACAAGCTAGGTTTAAATTAGTAATCAAGTTCAAATAGTTCTTAAAAATCACTCACTCAGCATATTCTGAAAAATTATTTAACAGATTATCTCGAAGTTTCTATGAAAAATTTACTAAATATTTATGATAACAATTTCTCCAGCAGTTACTGAAAAAAAAATTGTCAGTTCCCTACAGTATCCTCTGTTCTCAAAAAGTGCTTACTCTGTCCGTTGGATACTCAACTTAAAAAAGTATCACTCGTGCTTTAGAGATATAAATTATCCCCCCTATGAAATAGACAAATTATAGTAAGAGTCAGTCTAGAAGGTAATCCCTCAAAATGCCAACAAATTTTGCAATTATCGCAACTGTATAGCCGGGATGAAAATGTAATTTATCACACTTCTAAGTCCGGGTTCACTAATCCCGGACGAGCCCCCAGTTGTCGTGTGGTGAGTACTGGGGCAACTACAACAGTAGTTTTTGCCAGGAATAGTCTATGAGATATTAGATATAAGGTCTCTAGAAATTGGCTCGTTAAGAAATAATAAAGACCTATTCGAGATAGGGACAAGAAGACAGGAATGCGAATGCTTTCCACTAGACAGTGTTTTCTAATTAATTATGGAAAGAGTTCTGTTTCCCCCACGACCTTAGCTTCTGCCCTTAGATCCCGTAAAGAAAAAGCCCCCAACCTCATCTGAGTAGAGAAAGGTTCCTATAGGTGAATATGTAACACCGACAGCACGAGTGATACATTAACAAACTCTTGATAATGATCAACCGATCGTTGGGTTTATTAATGAAATATCCACACATATAGGGTTAGTAATGATTAGAACGTGATGATGGTGAAAGACGATTCACACAAAACACACAGATGAGATAATAAAATTACAGTTAATTAAGTAATAGTTAATTAAGAATGAACTGGTGTAAAGTGAAATGATGATGTGATATGATACGTGTTACCAAAATGGTGAGTACTCTACACAGTCCATGTGTCTCTAAATGCTTCTCCTAGATATGAGGATTCACATGTATGCATAAAATGTCCCAAGTTGTTATACGTTATGTCGAGTGGGGTATCTCTAAGCTGAGGACGTTCTGATGAATACTGTTGTCGTACGGAGAACGCTGACGAGATATCTATGTATATTCCTTCACTGTTTGAGTATATCTCTGTAGTGTGGATCAACGGTTAATAGTTGTCATATGAACAAAAAGTCTGTTGTCTAATCTCCCGACGGTACTGGTCAGACTGGATATCTTCACGAAATGTTAGTGATATGTAGACTCATAATCTTGCGTATGTAGTCGTGATTCATATACTTTCGAGTCTGCTTCATAAAATGCGCTTAAGAGTGTGTTGCACGTGGTATAAATATGCGATTCCTCTTTTGAGCTCTTTTGCTTGACTTCAAATAATAATGATCTTTCGAGTAATTTGAATTTATGATGACTCTGTATTGAACTTGTGATAACGATGTATTGAACTTGTGAGCAAGCAGTATATGGTGACTAAAAATGCTGCGTCCACCTTCTGACTTGTGGGTGAGACAATATTCCTTTTAATTGAGGAATGAAAGATGTCCTATGGCGAATTCTGCTAGCCAAATGTCCGTTTTTAATAACTTATTTCTGGTTAGACGTCAGACACGTTGCGTGTAGACTCAGACTTCTGATGAACTTCTTTTCCCTTCGCAAAATCCTTTAAGAACACAATTAATCACAGAACTGAATTATCATCCACTCTGAATAAACACGTGTATTAGGCTATGCGTTTTTGGGTTTAATCTCTTCCTCACAAGGTAAAAAAACTGGACTGCTTCACTCTAGTAGATTATGCGGTATTATATATTTCTGGAAGTCACCTGGCCAAGCTGGGCGTCCAATGTGGTAAACCAACGCTTGTCTGAACCGCGGTGAGACGTTTTCCCCTGGCCAATCTGGGCGTCCAATGTGGTGTCACAGAAATTACCGCATGCCCAGATGTTTGATTCGGATAACCAAATGTGTCTCCACTAGATTTATCACGATGCAATGTGGGCTTCAAACGATAATGTCGGGCATGGCGACTCAATCAAAGGACTTTTATTTCCCCCGATGAAAGAACAAATGTGGTTCTCTAGATACCGGTCGCGAGTAATCACAACGATGAAATAGCAAATGTGGATCGCAAATATGAGATGAAAGAGCAAATGTCGGAGAAAATACAATACGAAAGATGTAGGAAAAGATAGAGCAATAAGGCCTTTGCGCTCGTTTATCACAAACACCCACGCCGCGCAAGTTGCACACCGTGCGTTGCGCTTTTTTTTTCTGGCGCGAGTTACTATTTTGAATGAGACCGACCGACGTAACATACATCGGTAAATATGTTAATTGTGTGGGATTGTCAGCTCAGCAGAAGAGAACAAGTGGTAATATTCAGACTCCGCACGAACCAAAACTGGCTGAGATATTGTCAATTCAACAAGCTAAAGATATGAACTACAGATGAGTGTGACTGTGGGACCGATAAATTATGACTGCAGAACATCTGCTTCAAAGATGCCCGACATATGAGGAACATAGAAAACACATTTGGCCGTCAACAGCACCATCTCTGGAAAAGCTCTATGGAGATAGAAATAGCCTCTAGCTGACTACTGCTGTTTTTGAACATATTCAAGTTGACGTCTGAGAGTGCACGAACTACAGGTCAGGTATCTCAGCGGAGCACAAATTTCAAAAGAAAATGTATAGAATGGAAAGACCGTCAAGCTGTACAGTAGTTAGTGGGGGTTTGTCTCTCAAGACACAATGGTAGGGTCATGTTTCAGTCCACCTAGAAAGAAATAGGTATCTGACTCTGCTCTTCCGTTAGGAAAGGAAAATAAGCGAGGGAAGACGGGAACCGGTCATGCCAACTCATAAAGCTGAGATCTAAAATAGTGAAGTCTCTAACACTTCACGCCACTACAGCATTATCTGCTATGGGACTACCTGTATCTTTTTTTGTCATAGATGGGTGAATTTATAACGAAGAAAATAATGTGTTGAGTAATTTGTTACTTTCTCCGAAATAGCTTTCAATCGTACAAATCTATCTTCGTAAATCCAACTAAAGCTCTGAAAAATATTATTCTATTAATGTAAACCAATTAAGCAGTATGCCCTACTGTTGTGTTAAGAAAGACAAAGAAAACTGGGCAATCCACCTCAGATAGCTGGACCTAGTATATTGAAATCTCTAACACTTCGCTCCACTACAGCAATATCTGCGGTGGGGCCAACCTTATCCATATTTTTTAAGGTAAATACTGCTCTGACAAAGTATATGGCATGATGAGTGGCCATCTACAACGTGGTGAGAATTCAAATACACCGAATGACGTTCTTTCAAACATGATGAGTTGAAATAAAGCGATACAATCATTGGAGGTTCTATAGCCAATCAGTTATATTTTCTTTTCTGTTGTCTAGTGTCATCGTTGCTGTCCAACGAGTACCTGTTAATTACCTTTATTTATTTATGTACTTATTTATTTACTGTTCACAGGACTCAAGGTTTCCTCCATTTTTTATTTCATAGTTCACCCATCCGTGACTTTAACCTACCCGTCTATTCTGTGTCGTTCATCTTCCACTACACATTACTGGACACAAGTATGTCGGCCTTTATTTGGTCTATACTTGCTGATAGGAAAGTTATATTAGTGATTGCGTCTTTAAAACTGTCTGGGTCGTTCACAGGTTCTATGTACCATAGTCGGGTGGGTGTCATGAGAATGACTTTAGATGACTTTAGCCAATAATGCACTTGGGGGGGGGGGGGGGGGCAAAATTAGCTGAGCGTCCTTTCACGATGTACTGTCACAGCAAGGCGATGGCGCCGTTTGGTTGGTCCTAGGTTCGATTCCCGATAAGCCTATCACTTATATTTTCTTTTCTGTTGTCTAGTGTCATCCTTTATGTCCAACGAGTACCTGTTAATTACTTTTATTTATTTATTTACTAATTTATTTACAGGTTTGTGAACAAGAAGATAATGAAGTCACATACTTTGAGAAAAAGAGAGCTATCCAGACTATCAGAAGAGAACAGAACCAACCCAAAGACGACTATCACACTCTCGACCGGCAGGGACAGATAACTATTTTTCGACTCAGGACAGGGCATAAAAAACTGAATAAACACATGCACAAGC
The DNA here is from genome assembly GCA_024509875.1 of Oreohelix idahoensis. Taxonomy (NCBI): domain Eukaryota; kingdom Metazoa; phylum Mollusca; class Gastropoda; order Stylommatophora; family Oreohelicidae; genus Oreohelix; species Oreohelix idahoensis. The sequence continues at coordinate 63,517 of JAMPIV010020829.1, read as the reverse complement.
TACGATTGTCTGCTTCACCACTGTGCACATGTGGATTAAACGAACAAACTGCTGAGCATGTTCTACAGGACTGTCCTCTGTATGACCAGTTAAGAAAGATATACTGGCCCAATGACTCAACACTAAACTCAAAGCTATATGGAGTTAAAGAGGAACTTCAAACAACAGTCGAATTCATCATGAGAACTCGTCTGACGGTGTAATCATCAAAGATGCGATCGCAAGAAGAAGAAGAAGAATTTACAGGTTCTATCTCGAGAGTGAACTGACCTTTGCTCCACTAGAACAAAGAACGTAATAAGGAATGAGAACTAGATCTATTTACCCCTAAATACGTTCGTAGTAGTATAATCTTGCGCCATTTCTACATGACTAAATACGACAATGTACACAGAGGCGAAGGCCTACGTAAAGTAGGCCCGAATCCTACCTTTGGCACTCATCTCCCCAGAAAGAAACACAGTTGCAAGTAGGCCTACTGTGTATTTTAAACAGTAAGCACTATCATCATAAAAGTGTCCTATGGCACCTCCTTCCCGGTTGTCACCCGGGGTGAACCGTCCCCCTTCACCTGGCTAAGTACGCCACTGAATAGACACAGCACCTAGGACATACTGGCATTTAGACAGTAAACAGATAAATATTACACACATTAAGGTATGTTTCAGGCACTTGTGAGAAATAAAAAAAAGTAGAAAACTAGACAACAGAAGAACAACAGAAGTGATAGATGCATATAGACCTGCAATGTGCTGAAAACAGTAGGCCTAATTCGATGGGGAAAATAAAAAAAAAGAAATAACTCTTGAAAAAAAAAATAATATAGGATTACTACCAAAAGATTAAAAGAAAATTCACAAAGAGTAATCGCTATGTAATCTATATTGTTTTAATGTTTATTTAATTCTATAGAACGACTTCTCTTTCTTCACTGAAAAACAGACGCCATTTTAGTCGCCATTAATTTCCACTTGAAAGGGGCATTTCATAGACCTTATCTTAAGCTGGCGGCGATTGGCCGAGAGGGACGACCGTAAACCAATCGAGAACAAAGAGGGCGGGGTCATAGACATGTTTAAAAAATTTTCATTACAGTGTCGAGGTGTGTTACTTCACGGATGGGGCCATAAAACTAGAAGCGAAGACGTGGGGCGAAAGATTAGGCGAGGGGTGAGGAGATAGAGACACAGGTCAGGGCTGTGGAGGCGGAGACTTTCAAATAATGCCCGGAGAATGAATGCCCTGACGTCAGAATCGAAAGCAGAAAATAAGAACAAAGCTATGAAAATATAAAAACCTGTGAACCTTAATATTTAGAGATTAAAATCACATAAATAAAGTGAAAAGTAAAATAGATGAGAACAGAAATTTACAGCAGCCTTGCATTAACGTTGCAGAAAAACGATCGATACAAACCGGGTTCGTAAACAGGACCCGAATGATCTTTATTTTTAAAGAGCTGAGACCTGGGCAGGCAGACCCGTCTAACACTCTGAAGCTATTTTCTATTAACTTTATACTGAATGCCTGTTTACTATAGAAATCAAGTCCCCCCCTTCCAAAAAAAAAAAATATATATATATATATATATATATATATATATATATATATATATATATATATATATATATATATATATATATATATATATATATATATATATATATATATATATATATATAAATTTAAAAAAATAATAATAATAAAATACTAGAAAAGAATCCTTAGCTCAAATGTCGTCAGTTATACGGTCTGGCCATCAAACATGGAGAACAACAAAAACAACAAACAAGAAGCTACGGGCTTTCATACATGATTGTTTGCGTAGACTAGAAGGATTCAAATCGTATCTTCCTTCTTCTTCGTACACTCTCAGACGTCAACTTGAATATGTTCAAAAAACATAAAGCAAATGGTCAGCTTGAGGATGCTGGTATCTCTGTAGTTTTTCTAGAAATGGTGTTGGTAATGGCCAAATGCGCATTCTCTGTTCCTCATATGTTGGGTATCTTTGAAGCAAATGTTCAGCAGTCATTTTATCGGTGCCACAGTAGGTTCCTATATTTAGCTTGTAGAATAGATGGTACCTCAGTCTGTTGTGGCCTGTGCGAAGTCTGAAGATTACCACTTGTTCACCTTTGCTGAGTTGGTAAAATGTATAATCTTTTTTTTTTTTGACCTGTATACGTAGGGTAGGGGAGACGCGGTAGCATAGTGGTTAGTGCACTGGCTTCCTAGCTCAGTGGTCTATGGTTCGATCCCCAGATGATGTGGGATTTTTTAGGCCGCAAACGGGTCCTGGGTCGACCCAGCCCCAATTGGGTACTAGAGCAACTTCTGGGAAGGTTAAGGCGGCCGGCGTGATGCTGACCACATCACCCCTAGTGTGCCGATGGTCAAGAAAATATGGGCCTAACACCATATTCCCAATATGCCTCAATGGGCGTGTAACGGGATCCTTTACCTTTTTATACGTAGGGTTCTTCTTCTTCAAGTATCATGCCTGGTGGTGTAGGAGATCATCTCTTTTCACAACTTCCTGTCTCCTGGACAATTTATCAATTCTATTGTCGACTTCTTTCCATATCACGATGTCAAACTGTCAAGTATTTCCTCTCTTTGTCTTCCCCTATCTCTTTTTCCTCTTCTCATAACATGCCTAAAAAAAGTGAATTGCTTCTTTCTAGCTTGTGAAATAAGTTTTCTTTGCGCATTGGCCTCTTTCAGGACATCCTCATTACTCTTTTAGGCTGTCCATGGTATTTTTAACATTCTTCTGTAAAACCACATCTCTGTGAAATAAGAGATGAGAAGAAAACACTGGCGATAGATAGGACATACTTACTTAGTCGTTCCCGTTCTACCGTGAGGTGTAGAGGTGATACGACATACTTACTTACTTAGTCATTCCCCTTCTACCGTGAGGTGTAGAGGTGATAGGACATACTTACTTACTTACTTAGTCGTTCCCCTTCTACCGTGAGGTGTAGAGGTGATAGGACATACACAGAGGACAATTGCTTACAAGTCAGTCCTTATTCTGGAATCCTCAGGGTATTCGAACTCTCTGTTTTCTTCTCATTTTTACACTTTTATTTTCATGTTTAACTGTTTCCTCTTCTACCTCTTCTTCTTTACCTTATTAAATATCATGATAATTGTTTTTTTTCTTTCTTCCTCTTATTTTCCTCCTCCTCGTTCAATCATCTGCTTTATTATCAATCTCATCTTTTTTCTTCTTTCATTCGCCTTCATTTTAATTTCCTTCTCGCTGTCTTCTTTTCCCTACTTCATCTTCTCATTTCTCAATCTTTATTTCTTCTTCCCCTACTTCTCTTTAATCATTGGGGGCTCTTTCTAATAATGCAGTGCCTTAGGGAAAAGTGGCCTGGATATCTACTAGCTCTTAGTGTACTCAGAGGGTTCTCAACCTGCTAAGAGACAGTTAATTTCCAGTAACCCTATAAATAGATCTGCCAGTAATTCTCACTCTATGTTCTTCCTGCGGAACTTATACTTACATTTTCCGCAGATTTTCCTTGAGCCAAATTTCAGTGAGATTATCTTGGGCAGTCTTCCACATAACCTAAGAAACAACCTCAGTCCCTATTCATGCAATCGTAAACTTTTCGAATACTTTATGAGTTCTGATTACTTGCCCCACTTATAGAATTATCCTTTTTTATAATGTCAACTGTAGGTTCTAATGACGATGTTTGTCCTTTTCAACATATTTTATGTCATGTTTATAAGTAGTTAATGTTAATATGAGTGTGCTATTTTATTTTACTTTACAACGTTGAATTCCTTGAAATTGATATGTAAAATGCATGTGAGAATAAATGAATTCAGTGTGAAAGGTGAGAGAAAGGAAGGACAGAATGTCAGACGGGCCTGTGTGCCCAATTCTCAACCCTTTGAAAATAAAGTTCGTTCGTTCGTTCTCTTCCTCGCTTCCTCCTCTTTCATTTACTCGGAGCCTAAGTCTTTTATGCAATATTTGCTGTCTCCACACGTCTTCTCCATTCCTTTTTTATTCTTGTCTGTCCTAAAATTTACAACTCTCACAATCAAACGTCCTCTCAAATATATTTTTAGTATTATCACTATAATGATACATATTATCATAACGTATCCACTGTTAAAAGCCGTATTAAATCATTGCACTCAAACTGCCATTGGTATAAGGACCACTTTTTTTCCTCTACGCCCCCTTTACCTGTGACAGAAGAGGATCCATTGACCAATAAACACAAGCCCTTGTGAACAATTTACCTTCACAACGCTTTTTTGAAGTAGAGGCGTCGCTATTTCCGCGGCTTCAGAGTTTCTGTCTATCGTTAAAGCAATTATCAGGAAGAGGTCACAAAAGCGCAGCCGTCTGGTTACAGCAAACAACAATATTTCATTGCTGTTTAAAAAAATAAATAAATAAATATGCAAGATTTGCCGCCAGTTCTACAGAACTTCATGTTTAAATGTGTCACAAAATATGGACGAGTTTTCTATTGTAAATATTCACTTTTTTTCAACATAATTCACGAAGCAAATTTTTTTTTTTTTTCTTTACCAGCGGCACTTGGGCTTTCAGCCCTTCGGCCCAATGACATGTCATTGCGAGGCTGGGGAACCTGAGGACTTTTCTTCCAACCCGGTCAGGAGCTTCGCTCCTTCCCATCCACAGAGGGTTTATCACAGGAGCCGTTCAGGTTATTCAATCAAATTTCCGGCCGTAAACATTTCTTCAAACGCTGACGCCCGGGTTTGAACCATGAACACCTGGTCGCCAGTACAACGCCGAAGCCATTACACCAGCGCGGCTCCCGTCGAACGAAGCAAATATAAAATGTCTCTTTATAACTGTGGCTGCTATATCTGATGCGAAAATGAATAAATGGAAAAAGTGAAAGTATGAATAAGTACCAAAACTGCCAAAGATAATCTCACTGAAATTTGGCTCGAGGTAAATCTGCGGAAAATGTAAGTATAAGTTTCGCAGGGAGACAATAGAGTGAGAATCACTGGTAGATCTATTTAATAGGGATACTGGAAATTAACTGTCTCTTAGCAGGTTGAGAACCCTCTTAGTAGACTAAAAGCTAGCAGATATCCAGACCACTTTTCACTAAGGTACTGAATTATTAGAAAGAGCCATCAATGATTAAATACAAATATGACACAATCTTACAGTATTAGACATCACTGTAACACCGAAGAAAAGTCAGTAACCTAATCTTGATTTTAGAAAATTACAATGAAACTTTACTGATGAAAATAACAAATTTGTCATATGTATAGAATATGTATCAATCAAATATGTATAGACTTTACGATAATCAAAAATGCCTAAAGTGCAATAGTGTCTATAAAGGTACTGACTATTTGTCACAGGACTTACTCGTATATATAGAATTTCACTTGAGTTTCAGAAAGAAAAAAAAAACTATTTATATCTCAGCATTAGGATTTTGAAGAAGTTGATTTCAATTGCGTTTACAAAACTATTGATAATTCATCATTAAGGACATTTCTGAAGTTCGATTGAATGTAGTGGTTGCTTCTTGGTAATGTAACTTATACGACTTCGGTAATCCCCCATTTGGGAGAGATTAATCATCAAGTCTTTGTATCGCCCATCCGTCAGAGTTCACAGTACAGACCAATATGTGTCTTTTATACTGTTGGCTCTACAGTTCATACACGTGAGACAACCAATACCTCACGGTAGAAGGGGAACGACTAAGTAAGTAAGAGACAACCAATATGTACATCATAAAGTATTTTACCATAAATCAGATACAGTTGACATTCAAAAATCCGGCAACCTCCGGACCTGAGGAGTGCCGGATTGTTGAAAATGCCGGATTTTTTATGGTTATATATGCTGTATATATTTAACAGAAAATGACTACCTGTACAGTCCTTTAAAGAAAGAAAATTAAAAACTAAATGCGATCGACAACGCACGATGTTTACGTTTTACACCACTTCTTTTATTTGCTGAATCCATAATGGGGCTATACAGCAGCAAATAAATGATAAAATGATAAGGAATGAGCAGGAATGCCTGTTAACACATGCAAGCAAGACCCAACAGTTGCATCAAAACATAAACGGCTCCAGAAAACTGTGGCGCGAGAACGCGGTAAATTTAAAAAATGCGCTCCGAAATCCATGCCGGAAATCTGAAGGAACCGGATATTATCGATGGCCGGATTTTTGAATGTCAACTGTATATCATAAAAACATCTTCTACATCCACAGTTAGCCACCATCATTACTAGTCCTTCATTACACTGTGTGTCTGCTTAATTTTAACCATGTTCACCAAAGTATGGCAATAAATCATATCTCTTGTTACAATCAGTATTTGATGTTTCTGGCTCTACTCATTATTAAGAAATGAAATGTACAATGTTACAAAGCCATTCATACTTCTGTTATATTATTATTATTATTATAAAAATGCACCAGCTGCCTTTGCTTCTTTATCTCAATACACATTGGAAGTGAGTTATTCTTTAAAACATGGATCATTGCAATATTATCTCAGCACACCAAAAAATTAGCAAATATACTCTACCTATATATATGCTTTAAATTCCATTTAATGGCAAAAACACATGGAGATAACTCATCCATAAGATTATAGTCAACAATGAGATCAAATGGAGATAACTCATCCATAAGATTATAGTCAACAATGAGATCAAGGGGAGATAATTCATCCCAATAGATATTAGTCTACTGTGACACTATCTATCAAATGCAAGTAATTTTCAATCTTACTAGTTAGTTATAAAATGGATTTATAACACCAAAAGGATCAGTTATACTCGTAAATAATAACCATCTAAAATGATATTACATACATGTAATAGAATGTAATCAATATAAATATATATATCTCACTCACCCACTCGGTTGTACTTTTGCAAAAAAAAGCTATGCTTTTGTCAAAAGGAAGTCTTAAGCGCTAGGCTGCTATCATTCGAGTTGAGTTCTTTCGTGACCAAAGTTTTTGGATTGCAGTGCCGGAGAATTGTTAATTCTAAGGCTAAATACCAAGAGACAGCGAAATCACATTTTACTAGAGATAGATTTATGGGAGCCCACACACCAATTTTCCTAGACCATTTCCCATCTTAAATTAATTAACTTGTGGGCACTCATGTCATCTGAATTCCGTCCCAGGGAGATACCTTACTTTACCGTGTGAAAACTCTACATTTTCTACTACCGCGAAGATAGTCATCGTATCTATTACAGCCCATTAATGACTGCGAGACACCAGCAACCTGTTCCGGGCAAACGATTTGCACAGGTGAGTGAAAATGGTACTATCATCCAATTTTCTGGTGACAACAACTGGAATGTGTGTTTAGGGAAGTTTTAATGAACACACATTTATACGGTTGAAAAGGTAAATTGAAAAAGAGAAAAGAGAGAACGAGAGAAGAATCTATCGAGAGAACGAAAGAAAAATATCGCTCGTGACAATGACTCCCTGGGAAGGAACGATGGATTAAAATATAAATTTTACTAAGACACAGAAAATTTCCTACGTTCCGGCCACAAGGAATTCGTTACGAGCAACAAAAATAAAAAATAAAAAATAAATAAAACAAACAAACAGAAAGGACAGGAAAGAAATCTAGAGCTAGATGGGAAACATGAACAATAAACTAAACTAATCATCAACATCTACTACCATCTCCACATCGAAGGTAGGATGCAACGAATTTCCAATGTCATCTTTCTCTTGTCTTAATGGTGGCCTTTGATAGGATCTTTCCTGTCCATCTTGTCACATAATTATTTTTGGGTCGATCTTTGCTTCACTACAGCCGTACCCTGTATATTTGTTGTACTGACTATTTACGTGCTTCTCCGTGGTTGGCACTTTTTTCTTTCTCTCCTATGTAGTAGATACAGTATTTTGTATTTTCAACATTCTTACACTCCTCTCACTGATAAGTCGTCATGTTTGTTTGGTTATCCGTTTCTCCCTGCTTTGCAAGGAAAGGCTGAGATAATAATTAATAGACAACTATGTTGGTTAATCTCTGGTGTGGCCGACATCAGACTACAGATTAACACCAAAATCGCCCAGCGCATTTGTTTAATCGCTGATAAGGCCAGGGGGCGTTCGTTGCCAAGATGGTAGACAGACGGATTGATACGAGGTATCTGGGTAATGTTGGCCCACTTTAATTTGGTACGCGTTAACACATTGATGTGCCCCAACGTAAGGAGCTTTGCACTTAAAGCCATCGTATTGACCGCGTTTATAGGGTTGTCAAGGGATAGACATGACGTGGTAGGTTGGTATGCTGGGGCATGACAACGCTCTTCCTAGACCCTTCATATTCTGAATTCCGTCCTAGTCGGACGTGACTTTTCAATGCTCCCGTTAATGATAGTGATTGTGTTTGAATTCTTCTATTATAAGGCAACAGGGTCTGCCGACTTGTTTATGGATATAATATCGTCTCATACTATTGATGAATCATATTCGGTTCAAGAAGATTTGCAGGGAGTATATTATTAATAAGTATCCAAATTATTATATCGCCAAACCTATGGCTGTTCGTTATCGGATTAACGACATACGGAATCGCGAGTAAATAGCCAGACATTTTGACGACTGATGGATTAAATATAGGAGACGATCTTGGACTGCATGAATTGTATGTACGTATATTTGATTGATGCCATGTATTGTGGAACTTGTTCCCGTAAATAAAATGTATCTTTGTGGACTCTTACCACCTATGGAGTTATCAACTTACTATAGTTGAAGTTGGTCAGTTTACCCAACATTCGCATCTTACATATATTAGCACGATTGCTCAAAGGAAATAAAGTCAATAATAAAGAGAAAGAAATGCAGCCAGAAATAATAATATGAAGCCATCTTTTACTTCTACAACAAATCTCGACACACCCCATCATCAACAAAAGAACCTTGTTACAAAAAGCACATGTAACACGGATTGTATGTGCTCAAGCGACAGATAACGAGATTACTCGTCTGTGCGACACATTTTGGACAGACATGCATGACATCATTGTTTCCGGCACACCTTGTTACAAAGATATTACTTTAGATTAAAGTAATAATAAGTTATTTGTAAACATTGCCGATAATGGATAGGATGTTTTCATTCCATATATGGGAGACGTGACATTTTGCATCACGCATATTATATCAGGCAGAAATAATTTTGAAATTACCCTATTAATCACGTATGTTTGAAACGATTGTAGCTTTCTTAGCATCATAACAAAACAAATGCGGGGGAAGACAGGCAATATAACCTGACCCTTTCGCAGTTTTAAGACACTGTGAAGATCGCTTGCCAAGACGAAACCTGACTGCCAGAAGTTAAAATTCAGAATTGCATTTTTCAGACCGGACTTTTGTTGGAGTATTATGAAGGACTTAAACAGCTCCGGAAATTTCTATCATTTAATAAGGAACCGGGATCTGTGGAAACTGAAAATACGGAGTCGAAGAGGGGATCTAGTGTAAAATAACGATCCCCAAGAACACATGTAAGAGGCCTAGTAAGTGCCTTTATTCATCTGAGCAAATAGTCTGTGAGCCAAGATTGGCGTAAGTTGTGCATTTTACATTTTATAAATTTCATTACTAACATGTTAACTGATATATATATATATATATATATATATATATATATATATATATATATATATATATATATATATACACACACATACAGATATATATATATATACATACATATATATATATATATATATATATATATATATATATGTATGTATGTATGTATGTATGTATGTATGTATGTATGTATGTATGTATGTATGTATGTATGTATGTATGTATGTATGTATGTATGTATGTATGTATGTATGTATGTATGTATGTATGTATGTATGTATGTATGTATGTATGTATGTAATGTATGTATGTATGTATGTATGTATGTATGTATGTATGTATGTATGTATGTATGTATGTATGTATGTATGTATGTATGTATGTATGTATGTATGTATGTATGTATGTATGTATGTATGTATGTATGTATGTATGTATGTATGTATGTATGTATGTATGTATGTATGTATGTATGTATGTATGTATGTATGTATGTATGTATGTATGTATGTATGTATGTATGTATGTATGTATGTATGTATGTATGTATGTATGTATGTATGTATGTATGTATGTATGTATGTATGTATGTATGTATGTATGTATGTATGTATGTATGTATGTATGTATGTATGTATGTATGTATGTATGTATGTATGTATGTATGTATGTATGTATGTATGTATGTATGTATGTATGTATGTATTGTATGTATGTATGTATGTATGTATGTATGTATGTATGTATGTATGTATGTATGTATGTATGTATGTATGTATGTATGTATGTATGTATGTATGTATGTATGTATATGTATGTATGTATGTATGTATGTATGTATGTATGTATGTATGTATGTATGTATGTATGTATGTATGTATGTATGTATGTATGTATGTATGTATGTATGTATGTATGTATGTATGTATGTATGTATGTATGTATGTATGTATGTATGTATGTATGTATGTATGTATGTATGTATGTATGTATGTATGTATGTATGTATGTATGTATGTATGTATGTATGTATGTATGTAGGTATGTATGTATGTATGTATGTATGTATGTATGTATGTATGTATGTATGTATGTATGTATGTATGTATGTATGTATGTATGTATGTATGTATGTATGTATGTATGTATGTATGTATGTATGTATGTATGTATGTATGTATGTATGTATGTATGTATGTATGTATGTATGTATGTATGTATGTATGTATGTATGTATGTATGTATGTATGTATGTATGTATGTATGTATGTATGTATGTATGTATGTATGTATGTATGTATGTATGTATGTATGTATGTAGTGTATGTATGTATGTATGTATGTATGTATGTATGTATGTATGTATGTATGTATGTATGTAGTATGTATGTATGTATGTATGTATGTATGTATGTATGTATGTATGTATGTATGTATGTATGTATGTATGTATGTATGTATGTATGTATGTATGTATGTATGTATGTATGTATGTATGTATGTAATGTATGTATGTAATGTATGTATGTATGTATGTATGTATGTATGTATGTAATGTATGTATGTAATGTATGTATGTATGTATGTATGTATGTATGTATGTATGTATGTATGTATGTATGTATGTATGTATGTATGTATGTATGTATGTATGTATGTATGTATGTATGTATGTATGTATGTATGTATGTATGTATGTATGTATGTTATGTATGTATGTATGTATGTATGTATGTATGTATGTATGTATGTATGTATGTATGTATGTATGTATGTATGTATGTATGTATGTATGTATGTATGTATGTATGTATGTATGTATGTATGTATGTATGTATGTATGTATGTATGTATGTATGTATGTATGTATGTATGTATGTATGTATGTATGTATGTATGTATGTATGTATGTATGTATGTATGTATGTATGTATGTATGTATGTATGTATGTATGTATGTATGTATGTATGTATGTATGTATGTATGTATGTAATGTATGTATGTATGTATGTATGTATGTATGTATGTATGTAATGTATGTATGTATGTATGTATGTATGTAAGTATGTATGTATGTATGTCTGTATGTATGTATGTATGTATGTATGTATGTATGTATGTATGTATGTATGTATGTATGTATGTATGTATGTATGTATGTATGTATGTATGTATGTATGTATGTATGTATGTATGTATGTATGTATGTATGTATGTATGTATGTATGTATGTATGTATGTATGTATGTATGTATGTATGTATGTATGTATGTATGTATGTATGTATGTATGTATGTATGTATGTATGTATTTATGTATGTATGTATGTATGTATGTATGTATGTATGTATGTATGTATGTATGTATGTATGTATGTATGTATGTATGTATGTGTATGTATGTATGTATGTATGTATGTATGTATGTATGTATGTATGTATGTATGTATGTATGTATGTATGTATGTATGTATGTATGTATGTATGTATGTATGTATGTATGTATGTATGTATGTATGTATGTATGTATGTGAATTTTGATATGTGAAAATTGCTAAATGGATGTCCAAGTCATTTGAGGCTAGCAATCTAATCATATGAATTCATGAACCATCACTGTAAGCAATGGCGACTGCTTATTGCTAGTTTCTTAAGGAGAACTAAAAAGCATAGGTAGTCCCAAGATCCATATGGAGCTGGGAGGGAACGATGAAAGACATGATGTACATTATTATTATAATATTTCATTTTCAAACCTCCAAATTCACAATGAAGACCAAAGCTGCGGTATATAACGCCTGCGTCACCAGCACACTCCTATATGGCAGCGAGATCTGGACGACCTATGCTAAGCAGGAAGGAACGCTCAATACCTTCCATTTACGGTGTCTACGCCGCATCCTCGGCATCTCGTGGAAAGATAAAGTGACTAATGTCGAGGTGTTGTCACGTGCTGGCCTTCAAAGTATGCATACCATGCTTAGACAGCGCAGACTTCGCTGGCTTGGTCATGTTCGCCGCATGGAAGATGGTCGCATCCCAAAAGATATCTTCTACGGACAACTAGCAGATGGCAGGAGAACAGTTGGGCGACCACAGCTGAGGTTCAAAGATGTGTGCAAGAAAGATATGAGGGCACTGGACATGGATCCAGCAACATGGGAGATAAGGCTGCCGATCGCACTGAGTGGCTATGCTATTTACGGCGCAAACTCAGATTGGGCGAAGAGAGGCTCACACAACAAGCAGAGGAGGGGAGAAAACGTCGAAAGGAGCACCAGGAAAATAAGCAGCTGAGGGCTGTCAGCTCAGGGGCGCATTCCCATAGTCAGTTATGACTGAAGGGGCTATTATTATTATTATTATTTTCAAACCAGTGTAACTGTCTATTTAAACATATGCACTTCAAAATTAATGAAAGTTTCAAAGATTTTCATCAGTGTAGATGAAAATGAAAACATATTCAATCTATATTGTGAATACTTTTCAATCAGTGTAGATGTTAATGTAAACATATTATATTTATACTATTAACCTTTTCATTTGAATGTAAAGTAAATATAAAGCTATTCAATTTAAATGTAAAGAAAGTTTCCTCTCGAGGGATTATATTTATTTCTCATCGAGGGTAAAGTTTGTGATAGATGGGATGGTAGAATAGGAGAAAGGGACCCATAACTATGTGTCAGGAAAAGCAATACTCAGGAGAGCGTTTTTTTTTCTATTATTTTACCATAATTGTTGGTGGTACCAGTTGAGGGTACGGTACTTGTGCGTTAATTCACCGTCAAATTAATATTTTGGCAATTTATTACCCAATTCGAGCACCGTACTATTTCTTACATTTTTTTTTTCTTACAATAATTTTTTTTTTTCGCCTGCTGGCGGGGTTAGTACATTTGGCAGGTAGGGGTTGCGGGTTAGTCTGTTATGCATTTTCGCAGGCAGGGGTAGTAGCATGGGTCATTGTTTATTTATTATTTGTAATGTAAAATTTTTGCCTCGTCTTGGCGAGGCGCATCCCGAAGGACTGTCTGGTAAAGCTATAAGCAAGTTTGCTCAGTGTGTATCCTATCCATCTTCAGCGCCTTCTCATGTCTCGTAGACCGCATAGCTTGAATATACCCCCGCAGGGATTCATAGAGTGCACAAGCTGTATTCAAATCTTGGTCAGAAGATTGCAGAGAAGCACTGGTCATTTGAAAACGGTGTAATACTTGATCCCACAGTATGATCATTATTCCAGTTTCTTGCTTCATCATGGTTGAAAGTAGACAACGAGCCTGTTGACGACACTCTGCCTTCTGATCATTGTTATCTGAAATATCATCCAAGACTTGTTTTATTGCAGAAAAGCTGTGTAAAAGTGCTTTTGTCGCATCTGCCCAAGCGGACCACCTAGTATCTGACAGTCTTTTCACAAAGGGCAAATGGGACTTATTATGACTACCGCAAGCACATAATGCAGTAGAAAGGAGACCCCACCGGTAGGTAGAAGCAGAAAAGAAGGTGTACAGACTTTCAACATATCCAAAGAAAATGACTGCTTTATTCCGCAAACAGTTAAGATAAAAGTAATAAAGAGTCACACTAAGTCACCCTGTTATGCTCTTTCTCTCACAATTTCGTGACATCAAATGAAAAGGCGCTAAAGATGGCATACATCACAAGATCATTGGTTTAACGCTCGTATTAGAAGATGACCAAAAAATGATGTACATATTTATTGGCGCGGGGCCCTAAAAGAAAGGGGCTCGTAGCATATGCTACTTTTGCTACTACGTTAATCCGGCTCTGATTAGGTAAATATTTGACAAGGATCAGTGCATAACGAGGGAGGGGACCAACTCCCCATCAGCTCTCTCCACCCAGCGGTGAAAACAAATCAAGGCTTTCTTGCCAGGGTACAGATTTGTTGGTTTTGTGGGCCCTAAACAGGACCGTGGTGCAGTTTTGTGGGCGCTGAAATGGACCGTGGTAGGTGCAGTTTTGTGGACCCTGAATAGGACCGTGGAAGGTGCAGTTTTGTGGGTTTTGTGGGCCCTGAATAGGACCGTGGTAGGTGCAGTTTTGTGGGTTTTGTGGGCCCTGAATAGGACCGTGGTAGGTGTGACACCTGTTCCCTTCCTCGCTGCCGTTGCCTTCTCTAACTCAAGATCAGAGTCAGGTACCCATTTACAGCTGGTTAGACTGATGCGTGACAGTACCAAGCTTTGAACCCGAAACCCGGTAACTTATTGCGGTAGTGGAGTGTTAGAGACTTCACTATACTAGGTCCAGCATCGAGAGGTGGGGCCTACCTAGCTATAAATGGGTACTTAACTTTGAGTTAATGAAGGAAAAGACAGCGAGGAAGGAAACTGGTCTCCCCACCTCCCGATGCTGGACCTAGTATGGTGCAGTCTCTAACACTCCACTACCGCAATAAGTTACCGGGTTTCGGGTTCAAAGCTTGGTCGTGTCACGCATCAGTCTAACCAGCTGTAAATGGGTACCTGACTGATCTTGAGTTAGAGAAGTCAACGGCAGCGACTTCCCTTGTTTCCTGTGTACCGTTAACTTGTAGAACTGATTCAATACCGTTTTATTGGTTTATAAACTTAAAATACGGCGGGGGGGGGAAGGGGGGGGAAGGGGGTTGAGGGCGGGTCTGTTGTAAGCGTGTCAACTATGAATGCACGAGGAACGTTTTTTTTTTAACTTGCCCTCCCAAGTCACAATGTGAAATCAACCTTTTTCAGTCAAGAAGAAGTACGGCTCTCAGTTTGGGTAATAAATTTCCACAATTTGATTTTAGCGGTGAATTAACGCACAAGAACCGAGGGTACTATCTGATACAAACGTGTTTTGCTGCGCTCCTCACTAAATGTTATTAAGGCCTTTGAAACTACCGCTGATAACGGCGCTAAGTCTAAATGTTATAGTCTTTTTACACCCACTGTTGCGAGTGTAGTGGTTCGGTCTATATCATCGCCACACAGGCTAATTCAATATATGTGTGCTGCTGTCCTGTCACTGTGTCTGGAATGTTGACCTGGGTGTGTGTTGATATGTTCGCACACCACAGTACGTACATAAGAGTACATGCAGGAGTCAAAAAGGGTTGCAAACGACTAGAACAGTTCGATACTGTTTATTCCGTTACAACACAGATACGATGACATAAATGACACACATTCGACAGCAAAACACGAATCATATAATTTCCACACTGCATTAAATATATATAATACGGCATGTCCACATCCTGGCCTTACAATAGCTTCCTCACAGCTTCATAAACCTCCACACTACTCAACAAAGCCTGCTCACACGGCAGCTATAATAATCTTCATAACACAATAAAGCCTGCTCACCCGGCAGCTATAATAATCTTCATATGGCCTACACAAATCTTCATTACACAATAAAGCCTGCTCACCCGGCAGCTATAATAATCTTCATATGGCCTACACAAATCTTCATTACTCAATAAAGCCTGCTCACCCGGCAGCTATAATAATCTTCATACGGCCTACACAAATCTTCATTACTCAATAAAGCCTGCTCACCCGGCAGCTATAATAATCTTCATATGGCCTACACAAATCTTCATTACACAATAAAGCCTGCTCACCCGGCAGCTATAATAATCTTCATATGGCCTACACAAATCTTCATTACACAATAAAGCCTGCTCACCCGGCAGCTATAATAATCTTCATATGGCCTACACAAATCTTCATTACACAATAAAGCCTGCTCACCCGGCAGCTATAATAATCTTCATATGGCCTACACAAATCTTCACTGCAGTTTATCACATAGGCTGTACACACAGCGAAATATATAAGTCGACATTTTCTTAAGTCCTACGTAGGCATACACTATCCAAAAACCACTGGGACTCGACCTACACGGTCCACGCCCAAAACACAACTCCCAAATCACACACACTAGTCCCGCCTAAAAACCCCGTCACGAGACTCGGCTGTCTTGAACACCGCTCTCGATAATACATGCAGACTAGCTGCGAGCTATTCATCATCATCATCATCAGTTGCCATCTCCACAACGAAGGTTGGCTGTAATGGATCTCCAACGTCTTCTGTCTCTTGTCTTGGTGGTACACTCTGATAGACTCTTTCCCGTCCATCTCTTGATGTTATCTTCCCACTTATAGCGCTGTCTTCCCCTTGCAAGTTTGCCTTCAACTCTCCCTTCTGTTATGGTCTTCTGCAAGGTGTTATGCCTTTTTATGTGGCCAAAGTATTTTAGCTGCCGAACTTTGACCTCTCTCATTAGTTCTCTTTTCATACCTAGATTTTCTAGGACCTCCTTATTTGTTTTCATCTCTTTCCATGAGATACGCCCCATTCTTCTATATATCCACATTTCAAGAGCCTCAATTCTTTCTTCCAAATGCTTATTCATCGTCCATGTTTCTGCACCATACAGAAATGCAGAATATATATAACACTTTATGATTCTCAGTTTTAATTTATGAGATAACTGTTTGGATGTCAGTATATGTTTCATGTTGTTGAATGTAGCTTT
This sequence comes from Oreohelix idahoensis, assembly GCA_024509875.1. Taxonomy (NCBI): domain Eukaryota; kingdom Metazoa; phylum Mollusca; class Gastropoda; order Stylommatophora; family Oreohelicidae; genus Oreohelix; species Oreohelix idahoensis. Next base: position 46,332 of record JAMPIV010020829.1, on the reverse strand, counting down.
GGCCATTCCTATTCTCTTCTTGATTTCTGTTTCACATCTGCCATCTTCTGTTATTATATGACCAAGATATACTGTGATAGGAAAGGGAAAGAACTGAGATATGACTAAGTAGGAATAATTTATGAGTAGTAAGACTTAGCTCTGACGTCACCAAAACACGGGAAATCAGTGTCTGAAGTGGGAGAGTTGGGGTCACTCTTAAAATGGTCGTTAGCGTGTGAACAGGTTAGAAAATTAGACTAACCGTATGACCATCTGAAACTTAGTGGACAGCTCAAGTATCACTGTGTTATGATACCGCTGCATTTCGCAGAAAGGGAAGGATGTTCCCATGACAATTAAAGTTCATGTCGAGCTGTATCCAAGTGTATTATCAGCAGTTTTATTCAAGTAACATGGTTTGTAAACTCTCGAATGATTAGTCAAGGGCAAGTGATCGAAGACAGGTGTTCGAAGTAGTGGTCCAGTTCGGACATATGAAGCATACTTTATAAGACAGCAGTGGTATAGAATAAATATCCAGCACTGGTGGTAATCCAGATTATTACTTCAAAACCATACTGCATTTATTGTGAACAGCACATTAAGAAGTAGTGTATAGTAGACAGCATCGAAGTGAAGGGTGTTCAGTATTCAACGTAGATCAAGAGTTAGTCAAGTAGTCCATGAACAGTGAGTTACATGATGTATGAAGAACAATGTAGAAGTCTCATGTATGCTATTACCATTTATAATCAGGCACAGGGATGCCAGCTGTGAATATGTTCTTAGTCAACAATAAAGAGTTTTGTTTATCAGCAACTAGTCGATCAGTTATTTCAGTTGGCCAATGGTTTGAACATTAACTACCACTCATCAATCACATAAACCAGGCAGGCAGAAATTGAGTAGATATTCAAGAACTGACGAGTGCACGTCTAGTCAAGAACACACACAAACAAGGGTCAACGTAACAACAACTACACAAGAACAGAACCTGGGTTGAAACTATCACACGTTTAATTTGTTTTGGTGCCAGTGACCACTTGTGGGAAGATTACGTGTGTAACAAGACAGTGTACTTATCAAAACGCAGGCTACTGAAAAAAAACAACGTCGAGATCAACGAAGCGGGAATTCAAGGTAACGGTGAAGAAAACAAGACAGTTACGTGCCGAGACATATGAAGAGCAGCCGAGCGTGACAAGGTCAACGAAAGAAACCAAGTCAAATGTAACGAAGATACATTCTTTTTGCAACTTAATTCCACAGTCGGGAACGGGTCAAGCATCATCACAACAGAGTGATCCTTCTATGAACAGTGTAGCAAGTATCAACAACAGCCTCTCATAACACAGACGACAACAAGGAAGAAAGAACGAAACAAAAACAGTGTGCACACTCAAGTCAACAGTCCAGTAAAGACACATTCATCAGGAAACAACGTCCGGATACAGTGTAGTTAGTTAGTTATAATTAAGTAGTATTATTGTTTGTATACAACTTTGAACATATTCGTGTATTATAATTTCCTTCATATTTTTTAGTATAGAGATTTGCTATGAATAGCAATTATTTTGTTACAATACCAAGATAATTAACCGGAGAATTTTTTTTCCAGAGCCCCAAGAAGTCCCACTAACATAAATTTTTTTGGTTTTCAGAGCTAAAATGGAACAAGGAACAGAAATTGTAGCAGGCGTCTTACGCCAGCTATCTGAGACATTGAATAAGTTAGATAAAAATAGCAAACTGACCAATGTTAAGGGAAGTGTTGACACGTTTTCAGGTAAATCTACTGAATGTAAGACCTGGCTCTTACAAATAGAGAGATATTCGTTATCAGTTCAGGCCTCAGATAATGAAAAGAGATTGTTAGCTTTTCTTACCAGCACACATTTAGTGGCCGATTTCATTAGAAGAAGGTTAGCCACAGTGCCGGAGGAATCATGGCAAGATTTCAAACATCAATTGGTGAAGAGATATGGAGAATTACAAGATGTACACCTAGGATGGCAGAAACTTAGAAAGATAAAACAAAGCAAAGAAGAAACGATACAGTTGTACACTGATAGAATGTTTAACATCATTGAAGATGTAGTTCCAGCTGAAACGATAGATAGACAAGGAATGGAAGACCAATTGATCGGTATTTTCGTAGACGGATTATATAGCGATGCCATCAAACTCTACTTAATAAGGAAAGATCATAAGACGTTAAAAGACACTATGGCTTCTGCCATTGCAGAAGAAAACATAAGGAGAAGATTTGAGTTGAGAGTAGAACAAGCAAGGTTTGATGAAGAAAAACCTATGGAAGTTGATAATGTTCATCGATCAAATAGTGATAGAAGGAGACAACAAACAGGTAGCAGAGTGTTGCAGGACATTGAATGTTACAATTGCCATCAACGGGGACACAGAGCTAGCGTGTGTACATGGAGACCGCCACGCATGCGTCAAAACAGGGGGTCTGCGCGTTTAGCTAGTTGTCATAGTCAGCGTCAGACTATGTGTAGTCACAGGGACGACACCTGCTGTCAACCCCAATACACCCGCACACAAGGAGAACACTCATGCACGCACCGCACGAGGGCTTTCGATACACCTCGTTACGGTAGATATAGTTGTCAGGGAAAAGGCAGACCTACTCACATGAGAGACAGTGACAGGAATAGGGTGATAAATAGGTCACAGGAGAATAAACAGGTACCTATGGGAAAGAAACCAAGGATATGGAAACAGAATGGAGATATATCAACAGTGCACGAAACGTACCATACAGATCCGAGTTCGTGTTTAATAACAATAGGTGACAGAAAAATCAGAAGTCTCTTGGACTCAGGCGCTAGTGTTAGCTTATTAAGATTTGGGTTGTATAAACAGCTACGTCAGCCACCAAAATTGGAAAAAACAGGCATGCAACTCACGTCAGTGTCAGGTGAAAGGTTAAAGGTGATGGGAATGTCAACGCTACGGTTTAACATTGGAACGAAGTCATTAATGCAAACTTTTGTTATAGTGAAAGGTATGTCACGGAATTGCATATTAGGTAGGGATTTTATGAAGAAATACAGCGTAAGATTGTATTTTGACATACAAAAGTTAAGGATTCAAGGACATTGATATGCATATCGCATCAGTGATAAGATTGCAAAAGCCGAAGACCATAAAATTGGACAAGAGGTCAGGGAAAGATGGAAACATAGAAACAACAATCGCAGAGAATACAGGGAAAAAGACTCCAGATGGAAAAACAATTGTCACAGACCGCACTACACATCCGATCGAGTACACAGGATAGAATTGGTTCAAGGAAGGAGTCGACAACCTTGCTTCAGAGATATAAATACGAATAGGCTGCTATATGAAACTGGAAGCAGTCAACAAAGAGATATAATGCAGGGACGAAATATACAACAGGACAGCATGAAGGATAGGATGAAGGAGATTAAGACACAGATACGGACAGAAAAACAAAACAAAAGAATATTTCAAGACTTTATCACGAAACATCATGATGCATTTACGCTAAATGACATAGAAATACTAATCAGGAAAAAGAACCGAGCACACACCTTAGCACAAACAAACATCAAGAAAGATTTTGAAAGGAGGCAAAGGAATGCGAATAAAAATGCAGTTGCACAGGAATTCAAGCCGGGAGACATAGTGTTCTATAGGAAACACGTTAGGAGTGGAAAATTAGATCAGAACTGGATTCCGAATTGGCAGGTGTTACGACGCCTTTCAGAAACAACATACCAAATATGGAAACAAGATCAAAACAAAACCATCAAGGCGCATGTACAACATCTAAGGTTACAAACACAGAAACCTATAGACATACCACCGCATGAACAGAACAAGAGGAAGACCCATTATGTAGTGGTACCAGAAGACACAGATGAGGCTACATCAGAAGAAAGTTCTCCAGAAGAGTCATATAGACCAAGAGCAGGTGGAAGTCGTATAGTCACTAGAGCGGAGATATATACACAACCTAAAAACCCAAACCAAAGATCTGGAATTTTTAACGATTCACAAAACAAACAGGAGAGAGGAAGAGAGAAAGATGGGGAGGACAAACAGGATACAGAGAGGAATAGACAGATAAAACAGACTGAGGTGGAAATAGAGGAAGAAGAGGAAGATGTACAGCGTGATCAGGCGAGAACGTCGGAGAGAGGAGAAGGTGACAGAACTATACCAGAAGAATTAAGGAGGTTAAGAAATGTAAGAGATAACTCAGAGAGCGAAGAGGACATTCCGCTCATGGAATATGTACAGAGATTGCAAGAGAGAGAAAATAGATTAGCAGAGCAAGAGAAACAATTACGTCAGATGCAGGAAGCGGAGAGACAACAAGAAAATCAGCAGGAAGAAGAGGAGATGGAACACAATACACAAACAGACGATCAGGAGGACAGGACAAGAGACATTAGACGTGGGAAGAAGAGATATTATACGTCATCCGACGATTCGTCAGAATACAATATGCCACTCGCGAAGATAAGAAATACAGCACAAATGCAAGTACGTCCGAAGTGGAGAGGCAGATACAGAGAAATACAAGAGGACGATAGACCGACACGAGGAAAGGGTCGGAAAACGATTAATTATGTACAAAATAGGAGCAGACAGAGAAGGACTCCAGAAGAGGTATCGATGTCAAGTGACTCAGACAGTACGTCGTCTGAGGAGAGTGACGAGCGTCACAGACATAGCAAACGGAGATTCCATAGAAGAGAGATAGTGGAAGGGAGTACACAAAAGACGAAGAGATGTTGGTCGTCTTCAGACAATTCATCAGATTATAGAAGACGCCTCGAAAAGTTGAGACAAGTAGAACAGGTGGATGTGAGATCGAAGAGTAGAGATACTATGGAAGCAAGTAGGGAGACGGGTCGAAGAGAATACCGACCCAAGACTAGAGCCAGCAAGGAAAATAGGAGAGATAATGGTATAGAAAGAAGAGGTAAAACAGATGGAGGGGATTTCCGATCTAAGAGCCGAGATAGGCTGAGACATAGAAGGGATGATAGAAGAAGGAATACGGATCGAAGGGATTACCGATCCAACAGTCGAGAAGCTAAGGAGGAGGAGACAAATAGAAGCAGTAGTAAAAGTAGAGAAACTACTAAGGATCGAAGGAGATACCGATCTAGTAATAGAGAGGAGTCAAAGACGAGAAATAAGGATGGAGAAGGTAAAAGTAGAGGTCGAGGTAGCGACAAATTAAAGAGTAAAGAAACTGAAAGAAACTCAGAGAGCACGAAAAAGGAAGAAATGGAACATAGAGAAAAATCAATGCAAACGATGTAAGGAGTGGAGAGATTGAGAGAAGTTGTGGAAATGCGGGACATAGAGAAGCAGAGAACAAGCAAAGTGTTGAGGAAGTCACAAGAGGGCAGGAGACGCAAGATATAGATAAACAGATAGCGTTAGAAACGCTTAAGGCTAAGGAGGCCATGATTGGATATGGAGAAATAAGTGATGGTGAGAAATATTTGGAGATGAATAGAGTGTATAATTGAGAAATTGGAGAGTACAGTTCCAATGAGGGAACAAGAGGTAGAGGAGATAAATGGGAGAAGGAGAGAAGTAGAAATTGCAGCGGGAGTCTAGTTGTGGGGAAATTAGATGCAATTAGTTTACACTGAACAAATTAAAAAGCTGAGTAGATCTGAATGATAGACTACTGCAGGAAGAGAGAGAATAATTAAGACTCGAGTGTAGAGAGGTCCGAGCAGAGGCCATGGGAGATGGCAGAGACAATGAAGTTTTGCGAAACCATAGAGATATAACAGAGAGATACATGGAAGGTACACATAAGTATGTTGGGAGAAGCCATGTGTAAAAGGGCAGAGATATAGAGAGAAGTTCATCAGAAAGCAAAATGTAACGAACATATAACGGAGGAATTATAAGTGAGACGACAAGAGGTGAATGTGAGTTCAGGACTGAACTAATATAGTAAGAGAATGCTTACGAAAAAGGGCAGAATGTTATGAGGAACAAAAGAGTAGGGAAGAAAGAGATTGAAATACACGAATACGGAAAGCAGGACAGATGAGTGCACAGGCACGTGAAATAAGAGAAATAGAAAGAAGAGTTAGGAATAGATAGACCATACGGAAACGCAAGTAGTTCGTATTAGGGGACCACATAAGGTATTTTTAGGTCCAAAGATAGGTGGAAGTTTAGTCAGGGGGGATGGCAAGAATAAAGAATCAGTGACACCATGATGTTTAAATGGGTCACAAACGACTGTATATATTATAAAGTGTAACAGGCAGTTACAATATATTGTGTGAAAACATGTTAACTACAGAAAAAGTAAATAAGAAAGTGAGTACGGGTAGGATGATGTTCGGTAGGTCATGATGGAATGACTTACAATGGTAGACAAATAGATTTGAGATATGACAGCTTATGTAAAAACAATGCTGAGCTCAGAAACAAAGTAGGGAATGGTGAGGTTCAGAGTGAAAATGGAGTGTGAAAGATATAATAAATTGTGGATGAAAGAAGTGTACAAGGTATAAATAGGTCACAGTAGTAGTGATTACAGATTGTTTTGTGGTCAGCATTATATGATTACAATAGGAGGAGATAGTAAGATGATGATGAGGAATACATAATGGATTACTCCATGTGAGTAGAATGATGATATATATTTGATTTAAGTGTTTATGTATTGTAGTACTGGTCAGGGAAGTAGACATATTAAGATTTAGGGTAGAGGTAGGTGTAATAATTAAGGGGAGAGAAAAATTTGTCCTCAGGGACAAATCTTTTTTTAGGATAGGGGAGGTAATGTGATAGGAAAGGGAAAGAACTGAGATATGACTAAGTAGGAATAATTTATGAGTAGTAAGACTTAGCTCTGACGTCACCAAAACACGGGAAATCAGTGTCTGAAGTGGGAGAGTTGGGGTCACTCTTAAAATGGTCGTTAGCGTGTGAACAGGTTAGAAAATTAGACTAACCGTATGACCATCTGAAACTTAGTGGACAGCTCAAGTATCACTGTGTTATGATACCGCTGCATTTCGCAGAAAGGGAAGGATGTTCCCATGACAATTAAAGTTCATGTCGAGCTGTATCCAAGTGTATTATCAGCAGTTTTATTCAAGTAACATGGTTTGTAAACTCTCGAATGATTAGTCAAGGGCAAGTGATCGAAGACAGGTGTTCGAAGTAGTGGTCCAGTTCGGACATATGAAGCATACTTTATAAGACAGCAGTGGTATAGAATAAATATCCAGCACTGGTGGTAATCCAGATTATTACTTCAAAACCATACTGCATTTATTGTGAACAGCATATTAAGAAGTAGTGTATAGTAGACAGCATCGAAGTGAAGGGTGTTCAGTATTCAACGTAGATCAAGAGTTAGTCAAGTAGTCCATGAACAGTGAGTTACATGATGTATGAAGAACAATGTAGAAGTCTCATGTATGCTATTACCATTTATAATCAGGCACAGGGATGCCAGCTGTGAATATGTTCTTAGTCAACAATAAAGAGTTTTGTTTATCAGCAACTAGTCGATCAGTTATTTCAGTTGGCCAATGGTTTGAACATTAACTACCACTCATCAATCACATAAACCAGGCAGGCAGAAATTGAGTAGATATTCAAGAACTGACGAGTGCACGTCTAGTCAAGAACACACACAAACAAGGGTCAACGTAACAACAACTACACAAGAACAGAACCTGGGTTGAAACTATCACAATACGTAGCTCTTGACTTGTTCCAGGATTTTCCCATTTACGCTTATCTTTAATGTGCGTTTATCGTCTGTTTTGCTAATTTTGCTATTCACATGGCTCAAAACAGTACAGAATAAATACCTCTCAACATTTGAGATTAAACAGCGTTCACACGCTTATCTGTACTCTGTCACTCCAAAAATAGGAAAAGATAATTCTATCCTAAAGTCAAACAAGTATCCGCTTAATCAAGCGTTGCAACTCGAAATTTAATTTGTCCAAAACATTCTAAAGATTACTTCCCCTTCCATAAGATCCACTTGCAACAGTTACCACCCGCTCCGGGAAAAAAAATGATTCTATAATTTTTTTGAAAAAATTAACCTAAAAAACAAAAAATTTAGAAGACAAAGAAGTTCTAACATATGCTTACAAAAATCACCTTATTTTAAATCAAAATTATATCTACAACAAATATCAGCATTAAAGTGTAAAGTGGCAATTAAAGCATACAGCATAATCAGCCAAGTATAAAAAGTAATTAGCTAAATATACAAATATGATCAGTTCCAAAATTAAGTTACGTATATTTAGTACAAACCAAACCGAAAACAACCAATCGAAAGAGAAAACACAAGATCAATCAAAAGAAGAATGATCTGTAAAAAAGGAAAGTAAGAACTCAACAATACCATATACTCATAATTAAGTTGGACAATTACATGTAAAATAAATACAACTATCATAAGTAGATATATTATAACAAAACATATAACCACTCCAACGATACAAATAATGGAAGTATAAATGTTGAAAGAAGACAAAGTATACAAGTAGAATCAAGTAAAACGAAGATGAGGTACGAAAGTATAAACAAGATATGAACACATATCGAAAAGACAACAGAAAAGAAAGAATGAAATGAAGAATAGTTACCAAAGACAGATGGAAAGCAAAGGCACGAACGCAGAGAAAGTCAATAACAGTACATACTAAAAACTGTTTTGATCAGATAACCTATTCAAAAATAAATATATAAACATGATCGAAAGGCACAACACAAAATATCAAAGTATATCTATACTAACACCACCAAAAAATAATTTATAACTAAACAAAACCTAATAAGTAATTTAACCAAGTTACAAGAGTTATACATAACTAAAAATAAATAAATTATAGGCATCGAACAAACAAGTAATAGAATTGCTATAACTAATACGACCAACGCACAATCAAGCGCTAAAAATAAAAAATACATCATAACAAAAAACAACTTTTTACAAGAACTAATCAATCTACATATCAATGATATTACGCAGTCAAATGCTGGGCACACACAACAAAAAATTACAATGCCAAAAAAAAATCATTTTTTTCAAAAGTACCGTACAAACATATTTTTTTACGATAAGTTACATAAAAACAGTATTTAATTTTTAAGTAACTCAAGACCACTAAAACCTAATAATGAAATCAATATTTTAACAAAATGAGTGAAATACAAAACAAAAATCCTATCACGAAGAAACCTTTAAATCAACACATGTAAATTTAATTTATCCTTTAAGTTCTTTCTGCTGACAATTACGTTCAGCTCAGTACAATGCTATTTAGCTATAACTTTATCTCTTACTCAAATCGATAAGATATACATTATAAATAAATCTACACTTTGTTGCTAATATGAAATATGCAAAAGGTTCTATAAAAATATCTACAAAAAAATTAAATTTAAAAAAAAAAAAATAATCTGCTAAGAAAATAATCTGCATGCCTGACTGGCAAGAAAATCAAGTTCTGGAAAAATCGAAGTTTCACAAAAAGTTAACAAATCCAAATACAAGATCATGTATGATACATGCAAGCTATTTTCAAAATTACCTTTCACAACACAACAGACAATTCACATCCTCTCGGCATGTTCTATATAATAATTAACCATGACATCAAAACATGAGAAAAAATTAAATTAAGTGAATAACGAACACTCAGTACTATCTAAAAGTAACCACTACATCAACACAATAAATGAGTTTGTGCTTAGGGCTGGCAATCTCATCATGTACAAAAACTATCCTTAACAACACAGTTGCAAAAATTCTAAGTTTAAACAGAGTAGTATAAAGGACAATAATTACATGCTACACATTATCAATCACAATAATATATAAATAGCATAAAAATGTATTAACATGTCATCAAACTACCGACATAAAAATAACAACAATTAAAAAAAAAATTATGGCAATCAAAAGATGCATAGAAATAATCATTACAACAAAATTATATGTTATGTCAAAACAACAACATGTCATGTACTAATATAGAATACAAAAATATTTACTGTCTTCACATAAAAAAATAATAAATCAGACGCGAAGTCTCCCACTCTCTTGTAAACATGCTTGACCTTCAGTAAGCAACACCTCAGATTTTAGCTAGACGCTGACAGGTTTCGGTTGACCACTCGAGCGGAAAGTTGACCCACATTTCTGACCGTCAATATGTCACAGAAGCCTTGACTCTTATCGCAAAGTCGCTTCTGTCAACAAATACAAATGAAAATTTCCATTTTACTCAATAGTGAAATTTAATGAGAAAAACGTAGAAATCACATTTACAATTACCCAGCACCGGCTTGTGTAAAGCACCGGTCTCTTCACGATGTCACTAGCTCTTCCTATCACATGTAGATATCACAGAATACTTGGGGACAACATGACCGACCTTGAATGTCGCCGCTACCTTACGCTGAAACAAAGTCTCACATTCACAACAACAAGTAGAGCAAGCAATAGTATTCAAGCATCCACTGTTATTTTTACTCTGTTTACCTTGATTATAAATGACTCTGGGCTCATGTTGAACAAAATTAGCACAATTGCGCTTATTATTTGTTCTATGATCAAAATACTTATTATTACCGTTGCCTTGTTTACAAATAATGACTTTAGTCTTTTGTTGAGGAACATTACTCTGGTGATGTAAAGCAACATTTGAAAAGCTATAATCTTTATCACACTTTCCAATACTCTTATAATCGTAACTTTGAGATTTCTTAAATTGTTTACTGCTTCTTGGAGAAGGAAAATTATTATTTACTAATCTCCCTTGGTACTGTTTACTCTTGGGGTTATCTCTCTTACTAGAACTGTTTTCGTTTCCCCTATGGGAATATATTTACTAATTGTTTCAAACTGACTGTGCTGAGTTTGACAACTGCCAGAAACAATAGTATCTCTATTGTTCCGCATATGGGTTTCATCTTTGGAACAAGTAGTAATAGCCTCAACCCCTGTTATTAATTTCTGAGAATTTCCAATAGTCGAGAAATATTTGCTCTTATGAGTCTTGTCCTGAAATATATCCCCTTTCTTTTCCTGACCAACAGAACTGGCTGTTACACAAGAATCTTTGTTGGTCTGACGCCAAGAATTATTACTGGAACTATCAATAATATTAGAACTTCGAAAGTTATATTTACCACGAAAAGATCTGTCTTTACCATGAATGACCTCTCTATGAGCAAAAAGTGTATGGGGCTGACTTTTCGCAACTTTCTGTCTATCATTGTCAACATTGACAGAAGACCACATATTGTTATTCAAAACGATGTCAAGCAGGCCATCTACTCGTTTCCTTGCCTGTGCAATCTCCACATCTCTATGTGAGATCTCTTCACCTAATTTCTTGTTTAAACTCTCAACTCTTAAAACTTTGCAGCTTTGCTCTGCTAGTAAATTTTCAATCTTAGCAACCTTCTCTTTCTCAGCCGTCAACTCTACTAAAGTCTCTTTCTCTAACTGTTCTTTATTTGCTCTCAACTGAGTCAACTCTAGTTGTAGTGACTGAATCTTAATATAATCATTGCTATTATTAAGCTCATTAATCTTTTCTGGAATCATCGCATTCTTTTCTTCCTGTTGGAGACCAAGATTCGCAATATCATCCATCAAATCAAGAAGTGACTCTGTATAATCCCTATCACGTTTATCGGTCTCAACTTTCAATTTCTCATAAATCTGTTTATTTTGTTGGACCTCCTGTGTAATATTTTCTACCTCAATTTGATTATCTTTCATCTGGACTTCCAATTGCTTTATCTGCAACAATGCTAAATCCAAACTTGCCTGCACACTAGCAAGTTCTGAGTTTGACTTTTGCAATTCACCCTAAGTCTAGACACTGTTTCATGTACTTTACTCACTTCAGCTGTACCCTCTAAGAAGTTTTCCCTTTGTTGTTTTTCTCTTCTTAATTCCTCATCTTCTAACCTCTTTTTCTGATCAACAGAAATGTCGTTGCGCATTATCTTACGTATACTCTTCATTATTTGATCGCGTTCAACACCTATACAGTTGCACGAAAACAATCGAAGATCCATAACCAGTAACTGCGCCAAATCTTTAGCCATCCTTAGATGAGGATGAGAGTGAAAATTCTCCTCAGCAAAATACTTAAATTAAGGGCTCTTGACGGATTGACCAAAAATCTGTCTATCACATGTTCCTCAAGCTCTGGGCCTTTTAATTATTGAAAATCTCTACCTTCTTCCATCAAATAAGCCAATACAGGTCTCATATCCTCAGAATCTATATCATCATCATCCATAGTGATTCACTTACTTAATCAAATATATATAGTAATCACTTATAGTTATGACAAATTACTGTCACAAAAGGTTTGACAATTACCCTTCCAGCTCACAAAGTTAACTATTTGTCAAGAAATGAGCTTATTCCTCAATTCTGTATCACCAATTCCTTTTTATAGCACCTTTATCAAGTCACATCATTATCAGGAAAATCGACATATGTCAACAGCCATTAACACCTATGCATAAAATCTTAATCATATGTCAAATTAGACATAAACAACAATAACAACAGAATGAGCAATTAGGGAGGCCCAGTTACATATATGAAGTGACACAATTTACACAAGAAAAAATCACTTATCTGTCAATGATCCCGTTCCTTTCCGCCACGACACTGGATATCACATAGACTGCTAAAACACTCCACTGCGGGAAAGCACTGGAACTTGATTCGTTTCTCTTCAGGTAATTGCGTCAATATGATATGTGCTTAACAATGCACAAGTTGACAGGAACCATAATACAGCACACACTGCAACTCTTGATTCTTCTGTAGTCTGAAATGTACACGGCAATTCCGTGTATCATAACATCTTGAACTTGTGATGGTGATAACTGGCACAGGTAACCCGAATATTGCAGGAATCCGTCACAACCCGTACAAATGCTGGTACCAATACTGTCCAAGTCTAATTGAACTTCCTTGACCACTGCAAACGTTATTGTAGTCTATAGGCATGAAATACGACGTCAATTTCTGCTGGTGTAAAGTTGCATACTACCAAATAAAGCGTGCGTTGTTTCTCAAATGCGCCACCCAGGCAGATAATAACTAGGTCAAAGTTCTGAAGTACAGGAGATTCAAGCCACGCCCACACAGGGCTAATTATAACAAAGTCAAGTGTTCTACACTCTTGTCCCGTGAAAGTCATATGTATTCTTTCCAACTTGTAGTGACTGATCCTCTAGATATGTTATGGTCTGGTGGACAAAATTTGATTCACTTTACCCTCTTGCTTCAAGTACATATCACTGTAGAGGTAACAATTTCTTAATCGTATACGCCACACAGGCACATCTTAAATGATATCCAATGATACGAAAACTACGCCACTTAGGCTATCGACGCGAATAGTCTTAGATGTCAGATCCTGTTAACTGAAAACCACCAAATGATACAAACGTGTTTTGCTGCGCTCCTCACTAAATGATATTAAGGACTTTGAAACCACCGCTGATAACGGCGCTAAGTCTAAATGTAGTCTGTTTACACCCACTGTTGCGAGTGTAGTGGTTCGGTCTATATCATCGCCACACAGGCTAATTCAATATATGTGTGCTGCTGTGCTGTCACTGTGTCTGGAATGTTGACCTGGGTGTGTGTTGATATGTTCGCACACCACAGTACGTACATAAGAGTACAAGCAAGAGTCAAAAAAGGTTGCAAACGACTGGAACAGTTCGATACTGTTTATTCCGTTACAACACAGATACGATGACATAAATGACACACATTCGACAGCAAAACACGAATCATATAATTTCCACACTGCATTAAATATATATAATACGGCCTGTCCACATCCTGGCCTTATTATAGCTTCCTCACAGCTTCATAAACCTCCACACTACTCAACAAAGCCTGCTCACACGGCAGCTATAATAATCTTCATAACACAATAAAGCCTGCTCACCCGGCAGCTATAATAAACTTCATATGGCCTACACAAATCTTCATTACACAATAAAGCCTGCTCACCCGACAGCTATAATAATCTTCATATGGCCTACACAAATCTTCATTACTCAGGACAACAGAAAAACAACAGACGTGAGTGGCTTACCCAGGGTTCGAACCCCGTACCTTCCGTACGACAACTCCGCCTAGCTATCAAGCGAATCACACTGACCCCACGGCCAGCTAGGCATCCCCAAAAAAGGATGCTTTACTGACTATTTATCAGTAAGAAACACAAGATAACACCGGAAGTATACAGTGGGCAACTCAGCCCCTTAATGACGCAATCACTTCTGTTGTTCCCCTATTAACAGTATGTGTCAAAGTGTTCTACTTCTTTATTTCTTACGAGTGCCTGAAAACATACCTTTATGTTTGTCTAATATTAATTTACTGTTTACAGGCCTCGGGTTTCCCTTCCTTATGTGTTATTTATGTTTATACAATCCCAGAAACCTACCCTCTGTTCTATACTACTGTCCTTAAGTCTTCTACTATTTACTGGACCCAGTATCAAGGTCTTTGTCTTGTTTGGACTGACACATACTGTTAATAGGGGAACAACAGAAGTGATTGCGTCATTAAGGGGCTGAGTTGCCCACTGTATACTTCCGGTGTTATCTTGTGTTTCTTACTGATAAATAGTCAGTAAAGCATCCTTTTTTGGGGATGCCTAGCTGGCCGTGGGGTCAGTGTGATTCGCTTGATAGCTAGGCGGAGTTGTCGTACGGAAGGTACGGGGTTCGAACCCTGAGTAAGCCACTCACGTCTGTTGTTTTTCTGTTGTCCAAGTGTTCTACTTCTTTATTTCTTACGAGTGCCTGAAAACATACCTTTATGTTTGTCTAATATTAATTTACAAATCTTCATTACACAATAAAGCCTGCTCACCCGGCAGCTATAATAATCTTCATATGGCCTACACAAATCTTCACTGCAGTTTATCACATAGGCTGTACACACAGCAAAATATATAAGTCGACATTTTCTTAAGTCCTACGTAGGCATACACTATCCAAAAACCACTGGGACTCGACCTACACGGTCAACGCCCAAAACACAACTCCCAAAGTTTTTTAAATTGTTAAAACATGGATGATTATTAACTTTGTCATTTGTATTGCTTTGAATTTTTTGTCTTCATAAAAGGTGGCGGACCGATATAAGTTAACAATTGCCCTGCCAATGCAGCATTGTTCTTGACTTCGGAAATATCTTATGAATATTACCTAGAGCTAGAAGCATCATTATCCTTCTATCTACAACTCTGCCAAGAGTAATCTTGTGCTAAGTTAGACACGTTTGAAGGCCCATATTAGTGTGATAGTGTCAACCCAGGTTCAGTTACGTGAGGGTGTAACGCTTTTTGTACCAACCCTGTTGTGCACACTTAAGTTTCATTAAAGCTGATGATAGTGGCCTGTCTTTTGTTTTGTTATAGCTGGTCTTGTTGCGTAAATATTATTGCTTGTCTGGCTAATGTTTCTGCTACGTAATACGCTGATGAATAGACAAACTACGATGACTGCAATGACTGGGTAACTCATAGATGACAATCAATTACTTTATTGCTGTCAAAATAAAATATTTACATCTGACAGTCTCCGTGCCGGTTTATAAATATGATAGGATACACATGACTTCTACGCTGGTACATTCATACAGCATATAATTTCACTTGGTCATGAAGCTAGTTGGTAAATTTTTGACTACTTCTTCGACTGCAACTCTTTTTATTATTCTAAGATAGTAGATGACTGGTTTCACTATATATTTATTTCTCGTGGAAGTAATAGCTGGATGACTACCAGTGCTGTAAACTTTTTCCTTGGCCACTAGAAATGTTCTGCCTTAATTCTACACTTGTGCCCAAAACTGGACTGCTGCTGCAAAACACGAGTTTCTTGAATATCGTCACTTTTGTTAACTATCAAGGTTTACTTACCAATTGTTCTTGGATGAACTGCTGGGACGATATAACTGGTCACAGCTCGACATCGACACTCTTTTCGTTGTGAATAGATCTAATCTCGTCTGTTCTGCAAACTGCAGTGGTACAACAAATGGCAATTGTACCCGAGCTGTCACTACTTTATATCATACAGATGGCCGCTTCCGTTGGTCTATGCTAACCTTCTTCCAGCAGAGTACCCGAGCAAAGAGCAAAAGGGCAAAAAGAGCTTCTTCCCGTCCGCCCACGGGTTTTTATACCCCCTATGACGCGTGACCAAGTCCTCCTATTCACTAATTACCGCCTCGTTATTCTAATCCCACGGTTTCCATTTCCTATAACATTAGATACTCTAGATTTTGGCCACTGTTGGACCACTACTGCGGAGCAGAGGATGTAAATCCGGACACACCTTTTGATGTCATCTTCCCAGTCATATCGCTGTCTTCATCTTGGACGATTACTTTTAACTCTTCCTTCTAATATTATCTTCAGTAAGGTGTTATATCTTTTGACATGGCTAAAATATTTTAGCTGCCTAATTTTGATCTTCGTTATTAAGTCTCTTTTCATTTCTAGGTTTTTTACGACCTCTTTATTTCATTCATAACCCTCCACTCCCAAAGGAGCATAGGCCTTCAACAAACACATGCCAAGTCCTCCTGTCACGTGCCATCATCTCAAGTTCTTTCCATGTTCTCCTCATCATTTTCACCTCTGTTTCCAACTCTCTTCTCCATGTACTTCTTGGTCTTCCTCTGCCTCTCTTGCCCTGGGGGTTCCAGAACAAGGACTGCCTTGTAATGCTATCAACAGGTTTCCTCAGTGGGTGTCCTATCCATCGCCATCGTCTTCTTCTCATCTCTTGTTCCACTGGCACTTGTCCAGTTCTTGTCATCAGTTCCACATTGGTAACCTTGTCATACAATTTTAATCCCTCTATTCTACGCAAGCACCCATTTATGAAAGTCTGTAGCTTTTTGGTTGTTGTCTTTGTTGTTCTCCATGTCTCCGAGCCATACAATAGGACTGACTTCACATTTGAGTTGAAGATTCTTATTTTCGTGTTGGATCCTATTTCTCTTGATCTCCATATATTTCCCAATGCAATGAAAGCTCCTCTTGCTTTTTGTATTCTTATTTTGATATCGCTGTCTGTCCCTCCAACTTTGTCTATATTACTGCCAAGATATGTGTATGATTCTACATCTTGTATTGGCGTTTCTTCAAGTTCAACCCTGTTTTCATTACCTGCATTTATTCGCATTATTTTTGTCTTTTCCCTGTGTATTTTCAGACCCAATTGCTGTGACCTCTCATCGAGTGTTTTCAATTTGTCCTGCATCTGATTACGGTTATGGGACAGGAGAGCCAAATCATCAGCAAAATTACTATATTTGTTGAAGTTTTTTGTGGTTTAAATTTTTTTACAGGATGGGGTAACCGGCCCCATGCCCAACACTCCTTAGTCGCCTTCTACGACATGCTTGGCAGGGGACAGTGTTACTATTCTTTGCTCCCCTTTCGGGCCCCGGTAACACACCTCTTTATTTGCTTTCTTATTTTTCCGTGCGACGTTCTCTGTTCTTTGATATATCAACATCTCAAAGGTCTCTCGTACCTACTTAAATAAGACTCAGTATCATCTTCTTTCTCCACAAATAGATCCAAGTGAAAATTCATGGCTCCATTAGAGGTACCATGACTTGCACTAGTGTCAGATGTAGTTGGGATACTTCCATTTACTGGAATGTTTCCCTGAAGTTCAAGCTCTTTCAGTCTCAACTCATGTTCTCTTTGCAATCTCTTTTCTTCAGCCTCCCTTTGCCTAGCCTCCCTATCAGCTTATATTTTCTTGGCCTCCCTATCAGCTTCTAGTTGTAATCTTCTTTCTGTTTCCAACCTCTTATCTTCTCTTTCTATAAACTTGTCACATTCAGTAGTGACATATTTAATAAGGTCCTCCCCACTTAACCCAAACTCCTTTGCCGACTGCACTGTAGCAGATCTAAACTTTGCCAAGTCTGCCATTCTCTTGCAATCTTATCAAAATTAATTACAGACTTAATTAATATAAATATACTTAATTAAAACCACTGTCAGCGTATTCAGTCACCAAAATTTTGTTATGTACTCAAATGTACTACAAATTGCTTTATTTAGCTTTTATTCTTACTTAAATTTATTTTATTATTAAATTACTCCTACTTCTAACCATAAGACTAAATGTCTCAAAGAAAAGACCCCAGGGTAGTAAGAGAAATCCCGGGACCGAGACCCCAGTGTCACGAAAGGGTAGTTGTTATTTAAAATTTAAGATATACTGGACAAAAAGATGTATCAGATGATACCAGGATAGTGCCAGATAAGAGACTGGTCTTACAAGAAATACCCCCTTCTCTGAAAAGAGTAAGGGTGTATCGACAATCAAAGGTAGGATCAAGCTGTATAAACCTCCAGGTGTAATGATAGTGAATGTCCTGAAAGTCTATTTGCTCCCCTTCAAGATCCGCCTTTGATATTATGTATTATTATTATAGTTTATTTTGGCTAATTATGCTAGGGGTACTAATTATGGTCTATCTATATATATATTTAATATGTATCAACAAAACTTGGAACTCAATGTAAATAATTTCAGCAAGTCTGATGGTACATATTTACCATTTATTAAACCTATACTGGTTCTCTTTTCGGTTAGGTATTTTAGAAAAACTCAAAGGTATTTACAGCATAAAATAAATAAACATAGAAACTTTAATTATCAAACAGAATCCTGTACTTAATTTTCTATTTTTCTCTACACCAATTAATATTATAATTCACTATAGTTTGTCACTGAGTTGAACTGTGAAGGTAGTAATAGATACATTCTGTCCATAAGTAATCATCCTTCACTGTGTTTTTATTTCTTTATATTTTATTTTATAGTGGTATATGTTTAATAGGATGACCAGTGTCTAAGTGTTGCCACTTATCTTGTGGTTGAAGAAAACAATCATACTCCCGCCATGGACTAACACGTCTGTGAATTGCCAGGCAGTGGAAAATAAGTGACTGGCTACAATGACTTCACGAGCACTTGCACATCAGAGTCCAACAGAGTTAGATGATTCAGATACTTCTGGTAGTTTGCAGGATAAAACCTGGAATACAAATAATCACAACCCCTGTATGGTCCAGCACTATTATGACGCTTCATACAATGGACATAATACACAGTGTCAGACATTGTGCTAACATATGCACAGGACAATTTACCTCACTACCAATCACAGCCAGTTCACTGTGACTACAATTTCCTTATAAATCCTAAGTTAGATTCCTTTGTCCATGATCTGCTTCCATAAAATCATTTGGTCTAGTATAAAATTACTAAGTAATATCTTGATCGATTCATTACAACAATTCCTGTCAATCCTTCCGTAGGTTCCTGATAAATGTCATTCCTTTAAGAAATACTCCTTCAAATACATTATCAAACTTACAGTCGTAATTTTGCCATTATTCTCAATTATTCTACACATTTCACAATGCTGGATTTCGTCTCTAAAAGCCAACACATGCTTGCGTTTCAACCGGTAGCACACTCGTCCTGTAATATTTCTTAACACATGCTATGCACTTTCTAACACACCATTGGATTAAATCACAGCAAAAATATATATATATATATATATATATATATATATATATATATATATATATATATATATATATATATATATATATATATATATATATATATATATATATATATATATATAGTCATTCCTACCCTCAGGCAAAACACACAAGCTGTTAATGGCATTTAATGTCTGCGCTACAGATGCTGTTGGCAAAGGTACACGACTATTACACTGTTACCGCATCTTCTGTTCTACTTGCAGTTTTTGAATTTTGTGGCCTCAATTTAGCCAAGGGCAAGGTCTTATATACTAGTGCATCCGCCGTATCGGATGACATGGGTTAAAAGTGGTGATAAAAATCTCAAACTGAGGCATAATTTTCCTACCTGTTCAATGAGTAAAACTAGTTTTTCAATTATCTTCCTTATTTATGGGACGATTTCGGTCATCTAAAGCCTGAATTATACGGTGAATTATTCTGTATTAATCTATCTACTAATTAGTTAGTTTGCAAACTGCATTTTAATATATGCATGCTTTAACTAGCTAAGTTGGGACTAATCCTAATGTAACGATGTAAAGTGCAATCTTTACTATCTTGCAATATAATACATTTATATACTTATTATGTTCGCAAATATTTTGTAAACAAAGTATTTCCTTTTTTAAGTGCTTAAGGAGAAGTCATTTTTGAGTTACTTCCCTTGAAATGAGTTCCGTCATCTTCGATCGGATTCCGCGGACGAGTCTAGGCCTACTGCGATTTATTCTTTGGCTGGGTAGGAATAGATTGTTCTTGCTTCAGTATATCTATGGCCTGAATTTATACGTAGTGTTTGTATGAGTAGGACGAGTCTGTCTTATATATGTATATCTTTACCTTTCTAAGTCGAACTATGTTGGTTGTCGCTAGAAAAGGTCAAAGGCTATGCAGCGGAAGTATCGCTAGCAGGGGGTGTGATCCATGGCTGTCATCCTGTCGGGTTGTCGAATTTTGTTGTAGCCGGCCTATCGCCGAAAAAGTGATCTATAAGTAGATGGGGAAAAGTGATAGTCATTTAGACATGTTGTATGTACTTTACCCCAGTGTTTATTCTCTTTTGCCAAGGAATGGCAAAGTTATATTTCGCATAGAAAGGTAAAACCACAATTTATTATGAACTTGGGCTTCGCCATCGTTGTCGATAAGCAGATGCACAGTGGTACTTTTGAAAAGAATATTTATTCAAAGGAAGATGACATTCCTATGTATCAGCACTAGATTATATGATATTATTCAATTACCTCTATGACAGAAGCTATGAAGAAATGAGGACATTTAACGAATGACCAATTTTGGTCTGTATCCAATAGTGAGTGAAGCTCACGAGAGAAGCACAGCCATGTTGAAATCCATATACTTTGTATTTATCGAGTGAGAAAAAGGGATGCCTGTACTATCGCTCGATGAACCAAGAGATCACTGCTACATGTGAGAACCCATGTCTGGGATTCCTATATCTTTATGGAAAATATATATATTGAACTTTACGTGAAGGGATATTCGCTAGACGAGATTAGGTCTAGGAGCCTTCCTATATATTGGTTATGGTCTGACGTGCCCAGTCAGTAAAGCCAGATGATTTACATGATGGAACTCTGAATGCTTATTTACGAATGCTCCATTATGATATTTGCCAAGCATGAATGCTAACTTAAGATGATATTCCTGTGATCAACATTATGCTGTCTATGTCGACATTTGTTCCTGTAACCATACACGTACTGTCCAAGTGTGCGTCTCATTAAATGTTATAAAAAGACCACCGTAGTTCCAGTACTTCTTGAATTCGAACAGTGTGAGTATGAGTGATGTACTACCAACTTGTCAACTCTATCGAATCATTCTACCATTCGCGTTCTGACATTCATATACACACTCATTGTCTACACTCACATTCTTGTCGGAGCCTCATCACGTTCCAGGACAAGATGACCTGTATGACCAAAACTGTGCTGGGTTTAATGAGTTGACAATCGTTACACTTTACTACACCAGTCCCAACATCTACATTTATCAACTGGTGGACATTCACGTCATTTAACAAATAAAGCGTGATTCAACAACTAGTAGCCAGTATGAGTTAACAAATACAGAGTTTAACAACTGGTGTGCCAGCTTCCTGGGTCAACCTACACAGTGACCATATTGAGAAGTAAACTACTGAGACCAGACGTTCCTTGGGGTCTGTTACGACACACAAATACATCAACAGTACAACTCTACAGTGATGTCAGCGTGACCTGTCCTGTCGACAGTATGCAGTAACTAGGTCAGCGTTTGTTGACATTTGGTTCGTTGGACATTTGCCATACAACTGACAGTGTTACACAGCAAGCTTGGTTGAAACATAGAACATTACACATCAGGACTGGAGAATATTTGACAGTGTTTGCGAAAGGAAATGTTATTGAACTGAGAAGTCCTACATCGATTGTTATCATTCACATCAACGATGGAGCTTCTATTTCTGTGTTGAATTTAAAATAATTAGACCAGAAGTATTTGTTTAATAAAGTACCACAGTACTGTACTATTAGGCAGTGTAACTGAGCCTTCTTTACAACACATTCTTTCTGCAACACTCTATTTACATCATATTGCCATACTATTTATGCATTTATGTATTTATGTTTAAATATTTATATGTGATATTTGTTTGTATCCAGCGGGTTGTTGTTTTGGTTGGGCGGTGTCACACAACAGAGTATCCCACGTAATAGAGGGTCTGATGTGTGCGTTTCTATAGGTGCAATTTTCTTGATTGAAAATTTGCTGCGACAGCTGTTGCTATTAGTGTTAGCTGTGAAGACTGTACTCATTGTTGTTTTTGTAATATTCCTCTGTTCTTTAGTTTGTTTTGATTTGTTTGTAATTTGTTGGTCTACCCTATTCTATCTTTCAGTTCTATTCTCAATTTATATTTATATACTGTGGCGTTATTTGTATTTGTTATCCTCTTGCGGTTTATCTTTTATTGTTTTTCCCATTTGATTTATTTCATTTCCGCAAATGTTTTCATGTTCTTCTGTATAACTGTTTTGTTTTGTGCCTGATCGACATACACTATTTAAAATATAGTTGATCATATGAATTGATGTACAAGAATCAACTGATAGTTAATTGCTATTACTAAAGGTACACAGTTGATGATATAAAACACTATTTCTGGTGCACTGCACTTATATTATAGAGTGAACCAGCAACTTATAGCTGTTATTATATAAGGATTTATACAAGACCTTTGTAAGGCTTGTTTCCCACAGTGATTGGGATAGTTAAGTACTATTTTCCACAGGTTACAAAGTTATCATACAAGGTCTTTGATTAAGACTAAGAAAGTGAATTTATTTACTTTTGCAAATTACTGATCTTATTAGACAAGATGTCTACATTAGATTATTTTATCACACAAGGCAAGGCTCTTGATAAGACTGGTCAGCAATTAGAAGAATGGGCAGTTGCTCAATATGACAAAGCATTAGCTGCTGCTGCTGAAGAAAGAAAAGCATTGATTGAAGAAAAGAAATTAGCAGCTGAGGAGAAAAGATTAGAAGCTGAGGAAAAAAAAATTACAAAGAGAGTATGAACAAAAGAAATTGCAGATACAGACTGATGAAAAAAGATTCCAGATGGAAATGGAAAAAGAGAAAAGAAAAGATGAGGCTGCTGCTGAAGAGAAAAAATTACAAGCTGCTGCAGAAGAGAGAAAATTACAAGCTGCTGCAGAAGAGAGAAAATTACAAGCTGAAGCTCAAGAGAAAAAAGCAATAAGAGAACATGAACACCAAAAAGAACTTTTAGCATTTGAGTTAGAAAAGTTAAAGTTAACAAACATAAGTGATGGTAATCAAGCATCTGGTGGTAATGGTAAACCCTTTACTTACAAGGTCAAGGTACCAGCGTTCAACCCTTCCAGTGATGACATAACATTCTGGCTAAATAGATTTGAACGCTCGTGTCGAGCCCATAATGTGGACAAATCACAATATGCTAACCAGTTATCAGAAAATCTGAAAGGTGATTCTCTGACTAGTTTAAGTTTGGTTGAAGAGGCTGACAAAGATAACTATGATGTTATTAGGGCAGCCTTATTAAAGAAGTATCAGTTGTCTGAAGAGGGTTATCGGAAGTTGTTTAAGACAATGGTGCCTGAGGCAGGTGTAGAATTCTCAGAATTCATTGCAAGGACACGTCTTACATTTGATCGTTGGATTGAGCTATCCAAAACAGAAAAAACTTATGAAGCCCTTATGGACTTGATACTCAGAGACAAGATTATGTCAAGTATAAATAAAACCTTTCCTCGAATTCTTACATGAGCGTAAACCTAAGTCTCTAAAAGAAATGGAACAGTATTGTACCCAATACGTCACTGCACATCCGGACGTAGCTATTAGCAACAGTAAGGTTAAAGAAGGTATGCCAGTTGCTTCTGCAACACCATACAACCCTAATCACTCTCACAAATTCCAAGGACCTCAAAATAAGTTTAATAAAAAAGGTAACTATTACAGTTATCAGAACCAAGGTAACCAATCATTTCAGGGTTCTTCTTCGAATACCTGGAGAAGAGCTGACAGCCCTCGATTCAGGGGTGGTCATAATTACAGGAACTTTCGCAAAGGAAGTCATTCTAGAAACTATCCAAGTTTTCCTTCATGGAGACAACAGGATCATAATTACCGAGATACTCATTATAATGAATATGATGATAGTAACCAAAGGAGCTATGATTCAAACCCGAGTAGGGGTTATAATAGTGGAAACAATGATAAGTACAGAGGCAATAATAACAGAGGTAGAGCACAATTCAAAAAACATAAAGCTCATTACCAGGCGAACTCTGCACAGCAAGAGTCCCACGAAGCCTATAAACAAAATAAAGATAATGATGACTCTAATAATATGGCATGTGCCGCTTTTGATTTTGGGAGAGCATCTCAGTGCCCCCAATGCAAAACATTATTTGAGCCAACCACAGTGTCTACTTTAAGCTGTGGGCATCCTCTTCCCGCTCTTCCTGCGTCAATCGCGCATGATGGGAGAGGTTCTCTTGTCTTACACAAAGGTTTAGTAAATGACAATCCAGTCTCAGTACTTTTTGATTCTGGATGCACAACTATTGGGGTTAGGCAGTCACTCATAGATCCTTCTCATTCTACAGGCAAAGTAGTCAAATGCGTAACATTTGGCGGCACCATAGAGAAATACTCTACCGCTATCATTAGGATTGCTACTCCTTTCTTCACAGGAGATGTACACGCATGTCTTTTGCCGAATCCGATCGCTGATCTTATCATCGGTCGCATTCACGGAGTCAAAGAATGCACTCCGGAGCAAATTTCCGTTTGGGAAAATCAAAATATGCAATCTGCTAATGCGGTAGTCACTAGAGCTCAAGCTCTCAATATGCCTGAAACTTCATCTGTTGAAGATAATGAAGTGCATAACCAAGATGATCCCTTGGTAATTTCTCGTGACTCGTTTATAAAACAACAAGAAGAAGATCCGACTCTTAAGAAATTCTTCACTCTTGTAACGAAAGGTGATCCGAATAAAGATTCAAATTGTAAATCTTGGATTACAATGAAGAATGGCGTACTTGTACGTATGGTGCAAGACTCCACTAAGTCAAGTCATTCTCAGATTCTTGTACCCAAGAATTTGAGAGTTAAGATCTTACAACATGCACACGACTCTCAGTGTGCTGGTCACATGGGTTTTTCCCGTACAAAGTCAAGAGTTCTTGCGGCTTTCTTTTGGCCTTTTGTGAACAAGGACATACGGATCTATTGTCGATCCTGTAAAGTATGTCAAGAAGTCAAATCCAAAGGTCCTCGTCATGCTGCGCCTATTCAGGCTGCAGATATTCCTATTCGTCCATTCCAGAAAATGGCGATAGACATCATTGGTCCATTCAAGATCAAATCTGCTAGAGGACATCAGTTTATCTTAACGTGTGTAGACATGTGCACACGTTGGCCAGAGGCTATCCCTCTAAAGAGCATTACTACCGCTGACATTGCAGATGCTCTTTGGCTTATATTTTCTCGGCTGGGATTCCCCGGAGAAATATTATCAGATCATGGCACCCAACTGATATCGGATACCATGTCTCAAGTAATGTCTACTCTACAGATAGAGAGATCTTTGAGTAGCATCTATCAACCTATGTCCAATGGGATGGTCGAGCGACTAAATAGAACACTTAAGAACTTATTAGGGAAGATAACTGAGGATCATCCTCAAGATTGGGATAGGGTTTTACCCGCGGCCCTCTTCGCGTACAGAGAGGTCCCCAATGAACATACAGGGTTTTCTCCCTTTGAACTTGTCTTTGGCGCGCGACCGCGCGGCCCAATGTCTTTGCTGCATGATCTTATAACAGCTGACAATATTGACGATGACACAAAATCTTCTTACGAGTATGTCATCGCGCTGAGACAGAAGATTATAGAAGCATGCAAATTGGCAACGTCCTCTTCTGAATTTGCTAAGCAGAAGGCAAGACAATTTGCTAATAAGAAGAGAACTTTACGACAACTTTGTCCTGGTGACAAAGCATTTGTTTTGCTACCTTGTCGTGAAAATAGACTCCTTATTAGTTGGAAAGGTCCGTACGATATAATATCGAAAATTTCAGATGTTGACTACATCGTCGATATCAACGGGAAGCATAAAACCTTCCACATCAATATGCTTACGGAGTTCCATGAACGTCCTGACTATCTACAGCCTATTTTCCAGGCAACGGACGATTCTCATGTCAAACATGGTCATTACTCATCACTGTCTGTAATACAGGATGAGGAAACAAGTTTTTCGGATGTTAATCTTCCGCTTCCAATGATCCCACTTCATTCTAGTGAATCATGGAAAGACGTTACTGTTTCTCCTGATTTGTCTCTAGGAGAACGGCGACAAGTTTCGTCTATGTTACAAACATTTCAGGATGTCCTCACTGACATCCCTGGACAAACTCATGTCATTGAGCATGACATTGTTCTAACTGAACATACTCCAATTAGGGTTAGACCTTATCCTATCCCTATACATTTCCAAACACAGGTTGAAAAGGAGTTGGATGAAATGATAGATTTACAAATAATCGAACCATCCACTTCTGCATATTCTTCGCCGATGGTTATTGTTCGAAAAAAACAATAACATACGTCTTTGCGTTGACTATCGCAAATTGAATCAAGTTACGAAGTTCGATGCTGAACCTATGCCTTTACTAGAAGAGCTACTTACTCGTCTTTCTAAATCGCATTTTTTCACTAAACTTGATTTGTCTAAAGGATATTGGCAAGTTCCATTATCCGAACGCGCCAAACCTCTTACCGCTTTCTCTACTCCCAGAGGCCTTTTCCAATGGAATTTTATGCCTTTCGGCCTTATGAACGCACCAGCTACATTTGTACGCATGATGCGTCGAATCCTATCGTATCGGTCAGATGTCATTGCTTATCTAGACGACATCTGTCTTTTCAGCGATACTTGGGAAGATCACTATTCAGGGTTAGTTGAATTATTATCAACTCTGCGTGAGTATAACCTGACAGCAAAACCATCCAAAGCTTGTATTGGCTTTAGCGAAATTGCTTTCTTAGGCCATCGAGTAGGTCACGGTTTCTTGAAGACAGAAGACCATAATATCACTAAGATACTTAACATCTCTATCCCTAGGACTAAAAAGCAAGTGCGAAGTCTTTTAGGTCTCATACAATTTTATGGACGTTTCATTCCGAATCTGTCCTCTATCATGGCACCTCTCTCTACACTATTAAAGAAAGGGTCGCCTAACATGGTTCACTGGTCTCATGAATGCCAATCTTCACTAGAGAAGATCAAAACTATGTTTTCATCACCACCTATTTTAGTGTTACCTACAACAGATAAGACATTTGTTCTTCGTAGTGACGCTTCATCCACTGGGATTGGAGCGGCACTAATGCAAGAGTACTCTGGAACTCTGCATCCTGTAATGTATATATCCAGAAAAACTTAATGCTGCAGAAAGGAATTACTCGGTTTTAGACCGTGAATTATTGGCAATGGTTTGGTCAATTCTCAAACTCCAAAGATTCCTTCTGGGCGCGCATTTCGTGTTGGAAACTGACCAAAAAGCTCTTACGGCTATCCAAAGTAAGAACTTGAAGAGCTCGAGATCAACTCGATACGCAATCGCTCTTCAACCTTTTCATTTTTCGGTACGAGCTATCCGTGGTTCAGAAAATGTGATGGCGGACATTCTGTCCAGATGCCCACATGATGCCACTTAACTGTTAAATATTGGTTTTTTTAATATGTATAACTTTACAACAGTTATTTTTTGGTTTCTTTACTAAGATACACATTTGTAATTTAATAATAGAATGATGGTATCGCTACTTAGCGGTTTATTGATGTTTATGTTTGATTGTTTCTTCATAAATTATAAATTTAAGATTATAGTGTGAATTTTTGGTATGCATTGTATAATTACCAGAATTGTATTATACGTACATCACACCTTCCTGGAAACATTTATTCGTAGAGAAACAATTTCTCTCAGATTTTGAGATATATTCTCACCGGTCATATTAGGAATTATAGTTATTCCTGATATTTTCATCTGCGCAGTATTCTTGCGTTGTGAGCCTATTCTACGTTGCTCCTAGATGTATTTTAAAAAAAAAAATTTATTTTTTTTTCCCGGGGGGTGTGGTAAGACTGTAAAGTGCAATCTTTACTATCTTGCAATATAATACATTTATATACTTATTATGTTCGCAAATATTTTGTAAACAAAGTATTTCCTTTTTTAAGTGCTTAAGGAGAAGTCATTTTTGAGTTACTTCCCTTGAAATGAGTTCCGTCATCTTCGATCGGATTCCGCGGACGAGTCTAGGCCTACTGCGATTTATTCTTTGGCTGGGTAGGAATAGATTGTTCTTGCTTCAGTATATCTATGGCCTGAATTTATACGTAGTGTTTGTATGAGTAGGACGAGTCTGTCTTATATATGGATATCTTTACATTTCTAAGTCGAACTATGTTGGTTGTCGCTAGAAAAGGTCAAAGGCTATGCAGCGGAAGTATCGCTAGCAGGGGGTGTGATTCATGGCTGTCATCCTGTCGGGATGTCGAATTTTGTTGTAGCCGGCCTATCGCCGAAAAAGTGATCTATAAGTAGATGGGGAAAAGTGATAGTCATTTAGACATGTTGTATGTACTTTACCCCAGTGTTTATTCTCTTTTGCCAAGGAATGGCAAAGTTATATTTCGCATAGAAAGGTAAAACCACAATTTATTATGAACTTGGGCTTCGCCATCGTTGTCGATAAGCAGATGCACAGTGGTACTTTTGAAAAGAATATTTATTCAAAGGAAGATGACATTCCTATGTATCAGCACTAGATTATATGATATTATTCAATTACCTCTATGATAGAAGCTATGAAGAAATGAGGACATTTAAACGAATGACCAATTTTGGTCTGTATCCAATAGTGAGTGAAGCTCACGAGAGAGAAGCACAGCCATGTTGAAATCCATATACTTTGTATTTATCGAGTGAGAAAAAGGGATGCCTGTACTATCGCTCGATGAACCAAGAGATCACTGCTACATGTGAGAACCCATGTCTGGGATTCCTATATCTTTATGGAAAAATATATATATTGAACTTTACGTGAAGGGATATTCGCTAGACGAGGTTAGGTCTAGGAGCCTTCCTATATATTGGTTATGGTCTGACGTGCCCAGTCAGTAAAGCCAGATGATTTACATGATGGAACTCTGAATGCTTATTTACGAATGCTCCATTATGATATTTGCCAAGCATGAATGCTAACTTAAGATGATATTCCTGTGATCAACATTATGCTGTCTATGTCGACATTTGTTCCTGTAACCATACACGTACTGTCCAAGTGTGCGTCTCATTAAATGTTATAAAAAGACCACCGTAGTTCCAGTACTTCTTGAATTCGAACAGTGTGAGTATGAGTGATGTACTACCAACCTGTCAACTCTATCGAATCATTCTACCATTCGCGTTCTGACATTCATATACACACTCATTGTCTACACTCACATTCTTGTCGGAGCCTCATCACGTTCCAGGACAAGATGACCTGTATGACCAAAACTGTGCTGGGTTTAATGAGTTGACAATCGTTACACTTTACTACACCAGTCCCAACATCTACATTTATCAACTGGTGGACATTCACGTCATTTAACAAATAAAGCGTGATTCAACAACTAGTAGCCAGTATGAGTTAACAAATACAGAGTTTAACAAATCCTTTCCGGTGATACGTCTTTATTCTATCCAAAATTAAATATCATTGTCCCATCGGTTACACAAAATGGGCCTCTATGTTCAAACCTAGTACGTTTTACAATACACACCAAGAATGATGCGTTTTCATTGGTAAATGTATCAGAGTTCTTAACATATGGCGTGCGGTATGGTCAGATTTACTCCTAATTATCCAGATGACCATGTTGTTAGACAGACTAAAATCACGACAGGTGGAAATATCCGATCACCCTGGTAGAGCCACTATAGTAGTGAAGGGGCAAGGGATGCCCTTATGAAATCCATCTTTAGCCCCCACTTGACGTCAAAGGAATGGATGAATGAGAGGATTCGTCTGTCGTGTACATAACCAGCGAGCAACAGGAAGAATTATTATTCATACCATTCGACATTTTCTGTGGGAGACTGGGCACCTATGGGGTTTTCCTGGAGTGCATAATGTCGGTTCTGATCAACAAAAACAGGATATTAAAAAAAGAGCCAAACAAACTAGTAATCATTTTCAGGTCTTGGTATTTATCAAAGCTGAACTGGTGCAAGCATCCCAGTTTCAAAAGTCTGGTTTATGTAAGGTAACAGGCAGTCCCATATCACATAATGCCACAGGTCAGTGAAGTATTAGAGACCTTACATCATCTACACTAGGTCCAGCCTCGAGAGGTGGAGTGACCAGTGACCAGTGACCAGTGCCCTTCCTAGCTGCCTTTGCATCCCTAACTCAAGAGCAGAGTGAAGTACTCATTTACAGCTGGGTAGACTGGAGCAGGATGCCACCCTTTTTCGAACCCGGTACCTTTGCCGCCAGAGGCCAAGCACTCTAACCACGCTGCCGATCGGACGCTCTGTATTTGTGCTGAAATTATGTGTTCTGTTATTGTTAGCGCCCAGGCTTTATTAGCGATTGCATGGACTTCTGACCTTTACCTAATAATTTTGTCACGTGATTATGTTAAGCAGATTAATCAGTGCCAGTGTAAGAATGACATTATCAGATGTCACTTGTTAGCGGTGTTTAGTCATATTAATAATATACAAGTATTAATTTTACCTGTCAATAGCGACACTTGATAGCGTCATGCTCCAGTCTCATCATTAGTCATCATCAGTCATCATCATCATCATCATTATAATCATCAACACCCCCAACACCATCATCATCATCACCATCATTATCATCACCGTCATCATCATCACCAACATCATCATCATCATCACCACGACCACAATTATCATCATCATCATCATCATCATCATCACTACATCTAAGACCATCCACAACCACCACTATCATCCTCATCAGCATCATCATCATCATCATCATCATCATCATCATCATCATCATCATCATCATCATCATCATCATCATCATCACCACCGCTATCATCATCACCACCAAAACCATCATCATCACCATCATCATCATCATCACCATCACCACCACCATCATCATCATCACCATCGCTATAATCATTATCATAACCACCATCATCATCACCACCACAACCACCATCATCATCAGCATCATCATCACCATAATCATCATCATAACAACAATCATCATCACCATCATCATCACCACCACCGCTATCATCATCACTACCATCACCATCATCATCACCACCACCATCATCATCATCATCCCCAATATAATCATCGCCACCACCATCATCATCATCATCACCATCGTCATCATCACCACCATCATCATCATCACCACTGTCAGTATCATAATCACCATAACTATCATCAGCACCACCATCACCATCATCATCACCATAACTATCATCATCACCATCATCACCATAATTATCATCATCACATCACCATCATCATCACCATAACTATCATCATCATCGTCATCACCAGCACCACCATCATCATCACCACCATCATCACCATCACCATCATCATCATCACCGTCATCATCAACACGATCATCATCATCACCACGACCACCATTTTCATCGTCATCATCATCACCACCACAAAGACCATCCACAACCACCACTATCATCATCATCAGCATCATCATCATTATCATCACCACAGCTATCATCATCATCACCAAAACCATCATCATCATCATCATCATCATCATCACCATCACTACCATCACAACCTCCATCATCACCTTCACCACCGCCATCATCATTATCATAACCACCATCATGTTATCATCATCACCACCACCATCATCACCATCATCACCATAACATCACCATCATCATCACCATCATCATCAACATCACCATCATCATCACCATCATCATCACCTTCATCATCATCACCACCACCAAGACCATCATCATCACCATCATCAATATCATTATAACCAACATTATCAAGACCATCACCATCCCCATCATCATCATCATAACCACCATCATCTTCACCACCATTGTCATCATCATCATCACCACCATCTAGACCATCATCACCTTAATCACTACCACCATCATCATCACCATCAGCATCATCATAACCATAATCATCATCATAACAATAATCATCATCATCATCACCACCATCATCATCATCACCACCACTACCTAAATCAACATAACCATCATCATCATCATAATCACCACAACCACCATCATCCTCGTCATCACCACCATCATCATCATCACCATTACAACCATCATCACCATGACCACCATCTTCATCATTATCACCATCATCATTGATGCGTGTCGTATCATATAAAGTTTTGGAGAAGGTCTCCGTGGGCAAAGTAGACACTAGGGAAAGTCACACAACACGAATCAGCATAACTGCAGTGGGCTGACAAACACCTCCTTCACAATTCACAAAAATGCAGTTTATTATACTTGACACAAAGCTCCATGAAATCAGTTCTCGCCCAAAAACAAATGCAGTAATAAGTAGTTGTCCAGTCCGTTCACTATCAAACGCTGGTCAATGGAAATCATACAAACTTTATTTATCACAGTCCCATGGACATCTTCATGAATATATATACATTTCCTGAATATAATAAACCAGGGACACCTCAACTAAGTATATTGATGTCCTGGTGATGGAATGATGCAGGAAAAACACAGTATACTGCAGGAGCTCAATACACATTCGTCCGCTCACTTTCAAACACAAGCCGCATCTCTTTTGCAGACGATCACCTCTTTTGCAGCTGTGTCACTTCTGCTTCAAAATGTTCGCGTCTGCCTCTACACCATATCGGCATGACGTCACTTCCTTTATTAATAAGTGAGTCCGTATAAAATTATCAGAAAAGGAGCCCTGTCGAGCCAACTATTATACCGACATAATCGGTATGAATTTTAATCATAACAATCATCTTCACCGTAACCATCATCACCATCATCATCACCCCCACCGCGATCATCATCACTACCATCACCATCAACATCACCATCATCATCACCACTACCATCATCAACACCATAACAATCATCATCATCATCATCATCATCATCATCATCATCATCATCATCATCATCATCATCATCATCATCATCATCATCATCATCATCATCATCATCATCATCATCATCGCCACCACCATCATCATCATCACCATTATCATAATCACCACCATCACCATCATCATCACCACTATCACCATCATAATCACCATGACTATCATCATCACCACCATCACCACCATAACTAGCATCATCACCACCATCGTCATCACTATAACTATCATCACCATAACTATCATCATCACCACCACCACCGTCATCATCACCACCACCCCCATCATCACCACCACCATCATCATCAAAACCATCAACATCACTACTACCATCATCATCACCACCATCACCATCATCACCACCATCATCATCACCATAACTACCATCAACACCACCATCATCTTCACCATAACTATGATCATCGCCACCATCACCATAACTATCATCATCACCACCACCATCATCATCACCACCACCATCATTCTCACCACCACCACCATCATCACCACCATCATTATCACCATCAACATCACCACCACCATCATCACCACCACCATCATCATCACTATCATCACCACCATCATCACTATCATCATTTCCTTGTTGTTCATCTTCTGATAGAGCATGGGAGCTACCCAAACAGCTTGCGCTCATGCTCTTGGAGTGATGGTTTCTGTTGCTAATTGGTTTACATGATAAAATTGCCAGTGCCATGCTAAATCTTGTATGAGTCGCCTTCTACGACATGTCTGATGGATGCGGTAGTCCTCTTCTTTGTCTTATCTGAGACCCCCGAGAACTGCCCGGGGCACGCTCTAGTTCTACCCTGCATCTTGGTATATTTCAAAGTACTTAACTCTAACATTTCTGACCTTGCTGTTGGTTAAATCATTTTTCGTTTTTTTATTGTTTCGTGTCGTCGATAGAAAACGAAAATTGTGATTATAAGCAAAACAGACGATAAGTCAACGTTATACCACCAACGTTAAAGATAATAATAAATGGCAAAACCTTGGAACGAGTCAAGAGTTTTTTTTTATATTTCGGTCATAAAATAACAGAAGATGGCAGATGCGAAACTGAAATCAAGAAGAGAATAGGATTGGCCAAAGCTACATTCAACAACATGAGACAGATACTAACATCTAAACAACTAACTAAGAAATTCAAACGGAGAATCATCAAATGCTATATATACTCTTCTTTGCTGTATGGTGTAGAAACATGGACAATGAACGCAATTGGACGTAAGAATAGTCGCCTTTGAGATGTGGAATTAGAGACAATCGGGGCACGTGTCATGGAAAGAGAAGAAAAGAAATAAAGAAGTCCTAGAACACCTAGGAATAAAAAGGGAATTAATTAAGGAGATCAAAATTAGACAGCTAAGATATTTTGGCCAGTAAAAAGACATAACACCGGACAATGAAGACCATAATAAAAGGCAGAGTTTAACGCAAAAGTGCAAGACGAAGGCAGCGTTATAAGTGGGAGATATCATTAAGAGATGGACAGGAAAGACTCTATCAGAGTGCACCATCTAGACAAGAGATAAAAGACGTTGGAGATCCATTGCATATGTTGTGGAGACGACAGCTGATGATGATGATGAAGATGATGATGATGATATTATCGTTGGTTTCTGTTGTTATCCATGCTTTATGGCGGTGTTCTATTTTACCCAAGAACTCGTCCATACGTATCATTCCGTTTATTTTTATTTTCTGTTCCGCGTAAAAAAAACTTCTGTGTCAACTTTATTGTCAGGTCTTTCAATCACGTGGCAAAGACATCTGGATATACCTAAGGTAAATTTTTCTTGTATTTCTTTTTGGAGATCCTACATTAAAGAAGCGTCTGTAGCCTATACAGTGGCGCACTAAGCAGGAAAAGGGGGGGGGGGGGGGGGGGAAAAGGGGGGGTCAATCCCGGATGACAACAAGGAGGGAGGCACTATTATGACAGTAGTTTACTGTTAAACAATCTTCTTGTAAGCATACTTTTTTGTTTTTGTTTTATAGGTGGCGCCAAAGGAACCATCCTTCCCGCATGCCAAATGTTTTAAGTACGCCCCTGTAGGCCGCTGTCTTGGCAAAATTTAAAAATTAGGAAACCTACCCACCACAAAAATATTTATAGAATGTGTGATTCCTATATATTATGTACACACATTGGGATTCTCACCGGTGCTACGGAATTCGTGCACTGCGCTGAGATCCTCCTTGTGTGATTTAAGGGAGGAGATCGGAGTACTGATGGCGTTGTCCGTGTGCAATAAAGATAGTCCTTAAAAACAAACCAAACCTGTGGCTGTATATTGATGTGTATCGTGTAGCTGATACACGGGGCATTTTTGTATAGACTAGCTACCTGATTAATTCTGTACTTAATAAAACCTTTTGCAAGTGTGTCAGAGACCTTTTAATAGGTACATGTTTTTACATGTGATCAGTACCGTCGTAAGGCATGGGCACACTGGGCAGTGCCCAGGGGCCCCACGATTCTAAGGGCCCCATGCTGGGATGCTGCCATATTGTTCAGAAGACATCTCTTGGCAGAGTGGATAATTACTCGATCTCTCGCTGGAAAGGCCTGGAGTTCAAATCAAACCACCAACTTGGTAAGTTGACGACATTTTTTTTTTGAAACTACCATTAAATTATAAATCTATAGGTTTAATTGTATTGACCGTTTACATTTTACCGTGGGTGGGTAGGGCTGGTAGGGGCCCAGTGCATTGCTTTGCCCAGGGCCTACAATGCTGTTAAGACGGCCCTGCCTGTACTGTTTATTCATACAATAAAACACTCGTTAATGTTTTTACAAACAAATCTTCTTCATATTCAGGACGTAAACGTACTCCCATAGCAGATACTGCCATAGTGGATAGAAGTGTTACAGACTTCAATATACGAGGGTCGAGCTTTATGAGATAGGATGACCAGTTCAATTCCTCGTCCCCTTTGCCTTCCCTAACACAAAGAGCGGAGTCGGGTACCAATTTTCAACTTATTACATTGGAGCGTGACCCTAACATTCAGGAAATGCAACCTAAAAAAAGTGCCTGAAAACTGCGACTGAGTGCTTGATCTCGCTCTACAATAGTAGTTCTCAACTGGTGATCCTCAAACCTGCAGGGAGTCTGTAAAACGTATTTCTTCATTTTCGTCCTCGTTCACCCTCAGACATCCATATTGACTACTCCAATAACGGCAGTAGTCAGCTCAAGGTCCCTGACATCTCGTTCACCTTCAGACTTCCACATTTAATGACTCTAATAAAGGCAGTAGTCAGCTCAACGTCCCTGACATCTCGTTCACCTTCAGACTTCCACATTTAATGACTCTAATAAAGGCAGTAGTCAGCTCAACGTCCCTGACATCTCGTTCACCTTCAGACTTCCACATTTAATGACTCTAATAAAGGCAGTAGTCAGCTCAACGTCCCTGACATCTCGTTCGCCTTCAGACTTCCACATTAATGACTCTAATAAAGGCAGTAGTCAGCTCAAGGTCCCTGACATCTCGTTCGCCTTCAGACTTCCACATTAATGACTCTAATAAAGGCAGTAGTCAGCTCAAGGTCCCTGACATCTCGTTCGCCTTCAGACTTCCACATTAATGACTCTAATAAAGGCAGTAGTCAGCTCAAGGTTCCTGACATCTCGTTCGCCTTCAGACTTCCACATTAATGACTCTAATAAAGGCAGTAGTCAGCTCAAGGTCCCTGACATCTCGTTCGCCTTCAGACTTCCACATTAATGACTCTAATAAAGGCAGTAGTCAGCTCAAGGTCCCTGACATCTCGTTCGCCTTCAGACTTCCACATTAATGACTCTAATAAAGGCAGTAGTAAGCTCAAGGTTCCTGACATCTCGTTTGATTTCACACTTCCACATTAATGACTCTAATAAAGGCAGTAGTCAGCTCATGGTCCCTGACATCTCGTTCGCCTTCAGACTTACCCATTAATGACTCTAATAAAGGCAGTAGTCAGCTCAAAATTCCTGACATCTTGTTCGCCTTCAGACTTCCACATTAATGACTCTAATAAAGGCAGTAGTCAGCTCAAGGTTCCTGACATCTTCAAACAGTTTTTCTTGGATTGAGGTAGATTGTTGCCATATGTTACTCCGTTCATTGCTGTAAACTGTTTACAAGAGATGCAAGAAGGGCGATAAGTAATTTCCGTGTGGTTCTATGTTACAGAGTTTGTAACTTCTTTGCCGTCCTCTTCTTCTCATTTTCGTTCCGTATGGGGCATGGGCCACCACTACAGCTCATCTTTTTGCAGCAAGCCTAGACCAAGCGTTCATGTAATTTTAGTGGTGGTTTCTGTAACAATATGTTTTACATGATAGCGTTGCTAGCCCCAAGGCCGGATATAGCCATATAGCTAAATACGTTGCAGCTTAGGGCCTCACTGTCTGAAGCGGCCTCTCTTGCCATGTTAAGTTGTTGGACGGCCTTATTCTCTCTTACCAATTACCATAAAGGGCCTCCACTGCTTCCTATAGCTTAGGTTAAAAAAAAAAGGTAAAGGATCCCGTTACACGCCCATTGAGGCTTATTGGGAATATGGTGTTAGGCCCATATTTTCTTGACCATCG
This sequence comes from Oreohelix idahoensis, assembly GCA_024509875.1. Lineage (NCBI taxonomy): Eukaryota > Metazoa > Mollusca > Gastropoda > Stylommatophora > Oreohelicidae > Oreohelix > Oreohelix idahoensis. The sequence continues at coordinate 8,289 of JAMPIV010020829.1, read as the reverse complement.
GCACACTAGGGGTGATGTGGTCAGCATCACGCCGGCCGCCTTAACCTTCCCAGAAGTTGCTCTGGTACCCTATTGGGGCTGGGTCGACCCAGGAGCCGTTTGCGGCCTAAAGAAATCCCGCCTCAACTGGGGATCGAGCCATAGACCACTGAGCTAGGAAGCCAGTGCACTAACCCCTATGCTACCGCGGCTCCCTTAGATCTTGTGGAATGGTATAACGGTCTTTTGAGCGGAGCAAGCGACACAATGCAAATGGCGCACATTCTAAAATATTGAGAACCACTGTTGATGCCGAATACATGCTGTATGTGGACACCCAAGATTTCTGTAAATGGCACACCTAGTTTACACCTGTGTCACCTTACCTCCTGAGCAGAACGTCGCAAATTACAGCAGCGAGAATGTCTGGCACGAGACATTGTTAAAGTCAAAAATGTTGTGAAAACACATTAAAGGGCTCTGCCAAGGACGCTCACAAGCCAATTGTCTCTGTCTGCTTAGTAAATCACAGGTTCGTGATCCGGGTGAAATTTTGACAACGCGAGGAAAAGTGTAAGAGTCAAACCAGACCTGTTCTCGCCTTTTATAGCTGCATGCGGTAAAGTATGTTAAAGGATGTATTTTAGAGCAATAGTTCTCAAGCCCTGTCATAGACTGGAAGGGAGGCATCAAAGAAGAGTTGGCTACCCGAAGAGCAGCAGTTGGGAGACTTTTTCAGGCTATACATCGAAGATTCCTCAGCAAAAGAGAAGTTCGGAAGATGAAGAAAATGGCTGTACAACGCTGCACATATTTTCCAGTCTTGACAGGGTGCGAATCATAGACATTGACTACAACCCACAAAAGCCAGCTCCAAACCTCAGAAATGAGGTATCTGAGTAAGGCGGTTGAAGTAAAAAGAAGAGACATGGTCCGCAACCAGACGATACGCCATGGCCTCAAAACCCAGCCCCTGCAGACCCAAGTAGAACAGTCCAAACTGACATGGATTGTCCATGTCTGCAGAATGGGAGAAGATCGGCTACCACGACAAAAATGGGACATTAAGAGCCAGGGATCCAGACCTCCAGGACAACCCAAAATTCGCTGCGAGGACAACATTAGTCAATCTCTGAAGACTGAGGACTAGACTGGAACCAGGCCAGTAGGAAGACAGCCGGGTATGGCGTTCTCTGGCAAACCTCTACACCCGAAGGTAGAAGAGAAACGACTAAGTAAGTAAGTTCTCAAGCCTGTTGAAAACTAAGACTGACAATTACAGGAAACACGACTCTTCATTGACAAATAATCACTAATCGGCTAAGTAGTTAGAGTACTTTCCTCTTGCTACTTAACTACCGTGTTCCGGGATCAAAACTTGTGGTAGCGTCATACACCAGCACACCCAGCTGTAAATGGGTACCCGATTCTGCTTTTGAGTTACGGAATACAAGAAGACAGCGAGGAACAGAATTGATACCCCACCCCATAAAAAGCTGGAGCTAGAATTGTGAAGTCTCTAATACGTCACTTGCCTATGACAGTATCTGCTATGGGTCTACCTGAACCGTTTACATTCACAGAATCCTCCATGTCACGTGAGTGCTATAATTTCTAGACTAAGAAGTGTAGAAGCAATAGTGACAAGATCACCGGCGTGGAACTGATGGCGTGCACAAGAATAACACAAGTGCTACTGAAACAAGAGGTGAGAAGTAAACGCCAGCGAAGAATAGAACACGTTATAGAAATCTGTTGATAGCATTACAAGGCAGTCCTTGCTCTGGAGTGGTAAGACGAAGTAGATCAGTGTTTCTTAACGTTTTAGAAATTCCGCACCCCTTTACATCATCTTAAGAAGAATCACACCCCTTTACATCATCTTTAGAAGACTCACACCCCTTTAAATCATCTTAAGAAGACTCACACCCCTTTACAGCATCTTCAGAAGACTCACACCCCTTTACATCATCTTAAGAAGACTCAGCCCTTTACATCATCTTAAGAAGACTCATAGCCCTTTACATCATCTTAAGAAGACTCATAGCCCTTTACATCATCTTAAGAAGACTCATAGCCCTTTACATCAACTTAAGAAGACTCATAGCCCTTTACATCATCTTAAGAAGACTCATAGCCCTTTACATCATCTTAAGAAGACTCATAGCCCTTCACATCATCTTAAGAAGACTCACACCCCTTTACATTATCTTAAGAAAACTCACACTCCTTTACATCATCTTAAGAAGACTCACACTCCTTTACATCATCTTAAGAAGACTCACACTCCTTTACATCATCTTAAGAAGACTCATAGCCCTTTACATCATCTTAAGACGCCTCGCACCCCTTTACAGCATCTTAAAAAGCCTCAAACCTCTATATCTCCTAGCTCGCAATACATGCCGGAAATGCTTTAAAAAATATATGCTTTGAGAAAATGTTATTTACAGAATGTGTCTAAGGTTCGGTATCTAATTCATGTTGTCAATGTTCTATTTTGTACAAATGCATTTGAGTTCTATGTATTATATATTGTTTATGATGAATCGCATTCTAAAATATCTGGAATGTCTCGCAACCCAGGATAGTCAGTCTCGCACCCTTTGGAGGTGCATGCACCCTTGGTTAAGAAGTGCTGATATAAATCGAAAACACGCAGAAAAAAGAAATGGAGTCAGAAATAGGAAGATTGAGGAAGACATGGAGAGAGCTTGAGGTAATGGTACAGGACAGGAGGACTTAGTATAATTGATGAAGGCCTATGCTCCTTGGGGAGCTGAAGGGTAGTTGATGATGATGAAATATAGAAATGATGCTCTAATCATATCAACATTATAACAACACGGCTCATTTAAATAAAAAGGTAGACGGCATTGCCTTAGAACCTGTTTACAAAATCTCAAGCATGCGCCGGGGTTCAGAGATTCGTAGGTTGAGAACCACAATGTTAGAGGCGGTTTTCACCATTCCGACTGGCAGGTTCAGCTTTTGTGACATTTAGAGGTCTTCCAGTTTTTGTTCCGTGGTTTATTTTAGTTTTAATTAAGACATTTTTACTTTTACAGGTGTGCGTTTCAGAACCTGGTAATGGGACATATATAATAGGACCAGCGAGCCCTGCTACGTGTGCCGTAAAAGGTGATTATGGAAGGTTGGCGCATGGGGTTAGTCGTCTTCGTCACGTGCCTTGTAAGCTGGCGTGGTGACCATGTCGCTGCATAACCTTCTGTCCCTATTATTGTTTATTTGTTCTGTTGTGGACTTACTCATGTGCCCTTCTTTTTTTCTTCTTTCTAACTCGCTATTTTTCGCATTTTTTTGCTGTCATCCACCAAGGTTAATTTAACTTCGTCACTCACAATACTGTTGACCTGATCGCATGGCATATAACCCTTTGTTCGTGGGGCAGACATCGTTATAGAATGTCCAGTACCTTAACTCTTTGTCGTCATCCTGCAATCTTTCCGACCACCACTTTCCGGGGTCCACTTTGTGCTGGGTCCCCCGGGACTTGCCCACTACGCTCGAGCTGTAGTTACGCCACTGTTTAAACTACCTATTCAGAATGGAAAATATTGACATTTGGAAAGGACTCGTTGCTGAGAGTTCTACACGGCCAATTTCGCCGTCACAGGCCAGGTCAGAGCGAGGTCTGGCGCGTAAGGGCGACAGCCTGGAGACACTGGTTGGGCTGACACCATGTCATTCACTGCCAGTTCCCGACGCACCGACATCAAAAGCCACTCACTGTAGTCAGGGAAAGAAAGTTAAAGAGATATTTGTCTGCTTTTTACAATAGGGTAAAGGGGGTGTTCAGAAAGATGGGGGAAAAGGGAGGGTGTGGGGGAAAAAGGGGGTATGGAGTTTTTAGGGGCGTGTCTAAATTATTACTTAGATTTCCACAACACAGAAACATGTTTGTGTTGTAGTTATGATGCAGCTGATGATAATATTATTATTTCATATGCTTCTGATATTTCCTTTTACTACAGCTGTTACTACAAGTACGGAAAAAACAAACAAAAACACAATTAGTAATACGTCTTACTAAGAGAAAGGACAAGGAGAAACCTACGTTGCGGCCACAAGGCCTTCGTCAGGGACAGACAAACAAAAGACAGAAGGGAAAGAAAGTGAGAATTAAGTACTACTAGTGCTAGTGTTACTACTACTTTTTTCCTGCTGCTTCTGGCCTTTTTCTTTCTTCCACTATAACTGCCACTATTACCACTACAGTTACATCATCATTATAATCTTCATCTTCTTTTTTACTTTGCGCCCCTTACGTAGCATTAAGCTATCACTACAGCTGGGCGCCTTGCAGGGAGCGTGCATCAAGCATTCTCATGCTCCTATAGCAGAGGTTTGTGTGGTGATTTGTTTTACACAACGAGGTATCCAGCCTCATTGCTTACTTACTTCGTCGTTCCCCTTCTACCGTGAGGTGTAGAGGTCAGCCTCAATGCTTACTTACTTAGTCGTTCCCCTTCTACCGTGAGGTGTAGAGGTCAGCCTCAATGCGTACTTACTTAGTCGTTCCCCTTCTACCGTGAGGTGTAGAGGTCAGCCTCAATGCTTACTTACTTAGTCGTTCCCCTTCTACCGTGAGGTGTAGAGGTCAGCCTCAATGCACCAGCTCATATTAGCCGCCTAGTACTTTATCCTGAGGGAGCCGTTGTCCTGTTGTCCCGTCAGAGACCCCCGGGAACTACCAGGGGGTATATACTTATACTTTCTTGTTATTTATATACGTATACTTTCTTGTTATTTATATACTAACAACAGGCCTCCGTTTCTCGCTTTGTTTATTGTTATTTTACAAATGGCGACTATGGAAACATGGGGATGCAACAATTGTTAACTCCCTTGAGGGTGGCTGGGATGAAACTGAAGGCACGTCTAATATGGAGACGGATTTGCTGATGTTGTTGTTGTTTAACTAGGGCATGCTGAGCTTCTTGCTTTTTTCGCTGTCAAGACCAATTTGAAGACTCTTTGGTATTACCTACACTGTAGATCTAGGCTTTTCTGCCATTCCGAAATGTGTTGAGTTGAAGTCAAGAGCTCCAGTTTCCACAACTTGGCTGGAAGGATCATCTCATCTGGTCACAATCTAGCAGGAAGAAGTGCGTGGCGTATGGTGCATTCCTCGACATTTAGGGGGCTCTCCAAATATGCAGAGCTAAAATACTTGCTCTTGTTCTGGGCTCTCTCAATGAATTGTCCTGTCCTACACAGAACCACGTTACAACATGAAATATACTCGTATATTAACAACCAAACAAATAATTTTGGTCCTCCAACTTTGGCTCTAGTTCCCTTCTCCACGTGTAGTACACATAAGTAGTAGTTCGTGTTTATCTTGTGTTATCTGGCTTGTAATGGTGTCACAGAATGTCTGAACAAGCTCTTTTGTGTGATCTCTCACACCTTCAGCCCTGCTGCAGTATCATTTCATTTTCTTCATTTTTCTCACCAATCGCTTTTATTTGGCATAAATCATGCCTTTTCAGTCTTTTTACTCTCTATGTTGGATCAGTAAAGTCTCTAACACTCAACTCCCCTACGGAAGTATCTGCTGTGGGACTACCTTTATCTTTTTACCCGCATGCGTGTTTACGTTAAGCGTAATTGTAGTATTATCAGGTGATTAGACAGGCCAACGGATTACGCGGTTATCGCTTGAGTCGCCTTTGAAAGAGACAGGCCTGTGTTGACACTACGGGGTATTGCCCGATCGTTGAATAGAACCGCAGATGGTTTGTCAAGACGGTCGGCGGTCATATCTGTCTGTCTGGCGCACCCACAGTCTGTATCATTATTACAGATAAATATGTCTGGAGAAAACATTGGCGAAAGACATTATGCCAGGAAAACATGGTCACAATATTGTGAGAGGCAGATAGGTGCTGCCGGAAGGATTGCGCCATATTAGCAAGAGGTCACGCATTGGAATATTAAATGTAATATTTTAAACACGTGGGGGAGATTATGAATTAAAACACCCCAACCCACATTGTGCAAAAGAACTTACGATTGGATTGAAGTGAGAGCCTGAATATGCTTTGGTTTGCATTGGCAAGTTTGTCGGGAAGTACAGTCTGGGATTTGAACTGAGAATGAGAGATATAATCTAGCAAACTCAGAGACACAGAACAGACAGCTTCGCAACTTCAAACGAGCAACTCCCAAAGCCAGAGCAAGAAGGATCGGACCTAGAATTCCATACTTATAAGTGACAGATCGAAGTATTTGGGAAACTTAAAACCTTAAAAAGTAAACCCGCCTTTATAAACACAAACTCTGAAAAACTTAAGAGACCAGGACTTTAAATATTAGGACTGGATACCTAAGGAATTGGATCACCCGTCGTAAGAGAAACTTTCCCAGACCAAGCATTTCGCAGATAAAAGGGATTCAAAATTTCCAGACCAAGTGATTCGAGGGCATATAATCTAAATTGCTCATGTCCATTCTAAACTGTGCGAGGAGATTTGTATAAACCAATTGGGGTAAGTTGTGAACATTGTTTGTACAAATGTGAATTTGACATGTTTTCTTGCTAAGTGGTTATATATGAGGCTGGCAACCTCAATATACGAAAATAGTATATTCATAAATCACTACAGCAAGCGCTGGTGATTTCTTCTGGTTAGTCGTGCGAAAAACCGACGGCAGAGGTGACCCCAGACTCCGAATGGAGCAGTGATGACTTTTAAATGTTGTGGTATGTGCGCCTGTGGTACAAACAAAGGACACGATGCTAAAGTTTACTTTATCCTTTTAATTTGCCTTTGAAAAGTACAAAAGATGCAAAATTGCTAATCAGACAATACAACAGTTGTTAATAGGATAGTCTGGCTCTCTCTCTCTCTCTCTCTCTCTCTCTCTCTCTCTCTCTCACAAATCTCTACACCTCACGGTAGAAGGGGAACGACTGAGTAAGTAAGTAAATAAAGGGTTAAATAATTACTTTTTACTTTCTCTCTTATTCTGACCGCAAAATATTCAGCTATCAGCAAACTCCTGATAAGCAGAATTTCGGATAAGCGTAAGTTTTTTAGATATATACAGAAGCATATTTAAAACGCACCACTATTATATATACTGATGCCGAGAAGCTGGAAAAAAAAGTGTGGGAACGGATTTTCCCCGTGTTTGTCATGAGGTAGAGAGCGAATGGCTGCTGGAATGGAAAGGGCATGATTCAACCCACGGGTTTGTGTACAGATTACATGAAAACAATGAAAATTACACGTGCAACACGATTCCCAACAGCTATGACCCTGAAAATGTGTACGCGTTGTGGCAGTATACTCGGTATAAAAAGGCCGTTGAGACAAAACAACCAGTACATGTGCTTGAAATGCCACGACTATCTGAAAACGACCGCCAACGAGCCATTGGTATGTTGGAGACCGGAATGAGCTCGCAGGCCATTGCCAGAAGGATGAATTGCCACCACAGCACTATTGTACGTCTCAATTCTTCTTCTTCTTCCTCGTTCGCCCTGAAAAGGACGGTGGTTGCGTTGTGTCTGTTTGCGCCGTAGCTGTGATATCTGCACCTTTCGGTCGACACATCCGACTTCAGCACGGCATTTTTTAGGGACCGGGTTTGCCTTCCCATTGCGATCCGTACTCTCTCAGCCAGACTGCACTGCTGCAGACTGTTTCCAGGACCACCATGTGGAGGTGGAGTACGGTCTTGACCAGCTCTGGTTCGCTGGTCCTGATGCAAGCAGTCAAGTTATGAGTCGCTGACTGCATTCACTATTGCTGCATCTGTGGGTCCCGTACGTCTCAATGAACGTTACGGAACCACTGGCAGTGCCCGGGATAGACTTCGAAGTTGCCAACCACGAGTTACTGCCCCTGCGCAAGATCGTCATATTGTGCTGAGTCACCTAAGGAATCGTTCTCTCCCGGCAAGTCAAACAGCAAGAGCAATAGTTGGTAGACGTGGGCAAGTCTCTCGAATGACAGTCATACGACGATTCAGAGATACAGGCCTTACTGCAAGACGACCTTATGTTGGGCCAAACTTGACTCACAGACATCGTCAGTGTCGTAATTTTATTTGAGATAGGTCTTAGAAATAGTGGTCCTGTCCGAGTGGGAAATGATAGTGAAGGCTCTGTGATAGTAAGGGTTAAGAAATGGATAGTTGATTCACAAGGGTGCTGAAAAGAGTAAGGACAGTCTCTGAAATCGGGTAAGTTCTCCGAACTGCCTATCTTACGACAATTTTATTTATCTGTAGACTCCTAAACCTCTCCTGGCTACACAATTTTTGCCAGTTACTCAA